>OW387135.1:55132592-55739698 GCA_936440205.1 Lepidonotus clava | reverse complement strand
TAGAAACAAGGACATGTGAATGTTGTCAAACTAGACCCTTTCTTCGCGTTTTTTAGAACAATGATGCGTATCCTTCCACCCAAGGAGTGGACAGACTGGGCATAGACCATAGACATTACTCTTTCTCCTCGGCTTTGCACTTGAAAGGTGTAAAATTTCGGCCTGCCCGAATCGAACTACGTCAAACAATGTTGAGAACAATAGTCCGCAAAAGCCATGACGTCGGGCGGGCCCCTAACGGTCACTGCACGCTGCTCCCGTGCCTAAACATGGGCAGGGCTGGGCCGGGGGTCCCCTCTATGAACTTTAGTAGGACCCAGCTGTCAGATTTGCTATTTCCACTAATAATGCTCGCAAACTTATGAAAACATGTATTTTCATAGGGGAATTATCAATGTGCATTATGATATACTTGAAAAGAAAAAGAGTTAATAAATAGCAAAGTTATAGGCAATGTTATTGTCTGTGTGTACGGGTGACCGTGGTCCAGCCGGGTGTTATCTGTGCCCCCTCCAGGGCGGGCCGGGCCGGTGACCGGGGGTGTAGGGTTACCGGGGCCGGTCGTAAAAGGTTTAGGCCCAACACAGGGCCCAACACGTGTTGCGGGAGGGGTCCGTGACGTCAGACTTTTGTGGTCTATAGAGGAAGTCTGTAACAAAAATTTATTTACCTCGTTCACGTGGTGACGGATGATAGCCGCTTCATTGTCAGCCTTAATTCGGTTCTTCCGGATTCTGTTGGCCCTATTTTGGAGGGTCTTGAAGTAGGTGTTGGCAGAAGCTAGAAAAAGAGGAAGGACATGAAGTGTGCTTAAAACTGGAGCCATTAAGTAGACAAAGGCACTATAAAGGCAATAAATCAAGGGAATACATGTTAAAAATGCAAAGTGAGGGTCAACATATTATTCACGAATTAAAACCATCATTACACTGGTATTATATTTCTTTGTCCAGATAATAGAACTTACGTTTTTTTCAGATGACTGGGAGGATAACTTAAATTATAAAAGTAACAATTTCCAATGTAAGTGGAGCCTATTTAGACACTAAAAACAGATTTCCAGCATTTCAAGCATGTTAAAATTTGTGTTAATTGAAGGACCAATACTTTGGAATCATGGACATTAGATGCATGAAATGTACAGCTGCAGGTTAGTTAACAAAGAAACTTGCTACCTATGGGACTTACCTAACACCTCTTCTCTGGGGGTATCTGGCCCGAGGCACACGTTGTCAACAACGGCCTTGATGATCGGCGCGTTATCCGGGTGTTTGATCCCCGCCCTGAATGTTGGAATATATTTATATTGTTCAATTCATCGGCATCACGTCAAGTGCTCTATGACTCTATTAACATGAAAAAAAAACAGCAAAACTTATTCAGCTGCAGCTTCTGGTGTTCAGGAACACATTACCCATTGCTTACTTAAAAACAATATTATTTTCTGTACTATTCATGTTGTTATGACGTAATCAACTTACCCAGGGTTCAGGTTGAATCCCCAACCAGGCTCACCTCTCTTGGCCTTGTAGGCCGAACGAACGAGTTCCTACAAACAATATAATAAGCCAATAATTAATAGTGGACTTCTAACTATATGTCAGTGTACGAAATCATTACGGATTTTCGTTGTTTTCCGGGATGTTCCCTGGCGGCGCGGCAAAGGAGAAGAACATCAGGGCTATACTAGGAATGAGATCATTTCTAAACAAACCGAGAACTATATCAAACGGTAACGTTTTCAAGGTGAGATTATTAGTTAATTATAAGCTGTAAAAACAAACTTTAGAACTTACACATATTTCATTGCGTGGTTTGGGTGGTTTGGCAGCTGCAGCTGGCTTCGCTTGGTTCACGAGCACCTCCACCTGGGCCTTTGCCGCAGCCGCTTCAGCCTCCGCCCTTCGGCACTTCTTCTCCAGCTCCTCCATCCTGGCCAGCAAATGGGCCATGGACGGTTCAGCTGTAGACGTGGAGGGGCCGGACGAGGACGAGTATTCGGGCGTGAACGACCTTTGGGACGTCGTCGACGAGAACGACCCTTGCGATGTCAAGGGCCCGGGCGTGAACGACCTTTGGGACGTCGTCGACGAGAACGACCCTTGCGATGTCAAGGGTCCGGGCGTGGACGACGTTCTGGACGTGGAGCTGGGGAACCATGGATGGGATTGCGACGTGGAGGGCGTCATCCCCCAGGGCGTGGATCCGGAGGGCGTGGAGGGCGTGGAGGGCGTGGAGGGCTGTGGACGACGATGCGGATGCAGGACCGCCTTGGGAAGCACCAAGGCTAAGGTCCACGTCGTTGAGGGTGGATCCCTCTTCCGCGTACAGGGAGTCGTGAAGAGACTGATCCGCAGAGAGATCCGGAAACCCATTCTTAGACCCATACTGACGCGCATCCCCAGACATATCCAACAGCAGAGTACCTACGCCTGCTGATGAATCATGATCGGTTATTTTCTCGCCACCCGGTTTGGGGCTGCTGGTCAAGATCCTGCATGAGCTGGTAGACGGGTTTGACAGAACAGCGTCACTATAATCAGTTGACCCGTTCATGGTGGCAGCAAGTTTTCAAGTGATCTATATAGCCATATGCCACGCCGTATTTATACATGCCGGGCAGGCCCCCCTGTGGATACATGATCTGGTGAAAGCGATCTTTTATCGATGAGGCAAGACTTTGAACATAAGTTACGTGGTAGACGTGACGGGGTGTGGACGGGGTAAGAGAGACTTTTACCATAAGTTACATGCTAGCCGTGACGGGGAGTACATGGGGTATCAGCGACACCCTCACCGCCGCCCCTTGTGAGGCCTGTTACGTGTCAAGAAGTGTTAAGACTACCCCGCGGGCCGCGTGCCGCGGTACTCCTGTGAGGGAGCTGACACAGAAGCTAGTTGACATGCGCCGCCTCAGATGGCCAACAGGTGGACGCGGTCATCACAGACGCGTGTCCCGGTGTCAAACGCGACAGAAGTCATTTCAGATGAACCCCCTGTCGATCGGCTCTCTGAAGAAAATAGCGGCCTATTAGACGTGCTTCGCACTACCCAGTGTAAAAACTTGTGAAGCCCCCGGCTAGAAGAAGTCGTTTTAGTTGTACCTTACCTAGCGTTTAAGTTGTCGACCGAGGGTTAACTTTTCGCTAAAGACTAGACGAAGCCCTTACAGTACCTGGGGGGGTTGTGATGTCATGTGGGGTGGGGGGTATAAGTATGTGCCTGTACTATACACTGGTTCAGAACAGCCACTTGATGGCCATGGACATCGAGCGACTGTTAAACGCAAGTCTGCGTCTGCGTCTTGTTCGGGAGGAAAGGCCAGTGGTGAGACCTAGTCACCTCCAACCCGCGGACCAATCCGACCATCAGTGGCTGCTTCTCTTGTTAGTGATATACCTGGGGTGGAAATTTATCGGTATCTTCTGGAAATTGGCAGCAGGCTGTCGCTCGTTGGCTCAGGGTCAACGTCGGAGGGCTACAGTGCAGTGCTGTCTGAGAATCTACTGCCGATGGGAAACGCTCCTATTTCCACTGGCTCCCATTCCCGCCGAAATGGAAGCCGTAGGAAGTGCTGCCTGCCCACGAATGATCATCCAAAGACCGAGCATCCTGTCCAAGGCCCTGACCGTCGCCTGGTCGGGCCCACTCACGGTCCATCTGAATGGCAGTGACGAACCCTTGACGTTGGAACTCCCGCAAGAAGTCAAGATTCCTCGTACGGAGCGCGTGCGCCTGAACAAATTTTTCAGGCACAGACTTTGTAGAGCGAGCGTTTGCCTGATAAACAACAGGAACAACATGGCCCAAGAACTACTCCCAGCCGAAAAACTGGGCTGCATGCCTGACGTAGACTCTTGGGTGTGATGAACAGTTATATAAAAGTGTACGATATGTTTGAAGTAGATATGGGAAAATTTTAATTGTGAAATGCATATGTTCACGAAGCTTTCGAGTTACATATGTACATTAGTGTATGGTCAGTAAATACAATTATGGGAAAATAGGCGAAACGTTGACACGTGGACATCATAAAACCTTTTCCGCATGCATAACAATAAAACATTTTGATATCATGAACGTGTGTAGTCTTATGTGGCTGTGACTAATTATAAATGGGAATTCATGAGGATAATGTGAATGAATTGCAGCTGTACATGTGTGACGAAATTATGAGGGCGAGTATATATTCTAAACAACAAAAATCGAACATGAATGAGAACTGATAACTTTTGAGCTGCAATAAAAGGAAGAGTTATTAGCTAATGTATATATAACCAACTCAATTTAAAGTCAAGCGTCTGCATGCGCTTTGAATCCTACGTTGTCTGAAATACAGAATTGAGATGAAAACAAAAAGTGCTGGTACCATTATAAAAGTAAGTCCAATGTTCAACAGGTAAACAGTACCGTGCACACTGGGGGGGAGGAATGGTACGTGGGGAAGATGCAAGTCACCACGAAGTTTCTTGTATTCGACCTCATTCAGTCGAATCTCTTTCATGTATGTACGGAGGGAAAGGAAATTGTCTTTTGCTCGCTTAAAAATATCCTCTTGGCGGACTCGCATTTGCGGGCTAAGAGGTAAAATTGGGAATGGTTTATCGTACGAAAAATCCGGGTTCACAAGTCGGCTAAGTGACAGGTTGAGGTGTTGAAGACTAGCAAGGTTGACGGGAAAAACTGTTCTTAAGGGGCCTGCTGTAGAAGGCAAACAGTTAACACTTGAGACTGGAATTTCCCATTCTTTGGCGGACACAGAACAACCACATTCAAAGGCACGAACGCACGATTCACATCCAGGATGGGTTGTTGTTCGGTTGGGGCAGCGCACAACGACCTCGTCTATGTGAGAGAACAAATAGGTCCCTGTTGCAATGACTTGGATGTTCGACCTTCTGAAATTAGACTGAATGAGTATTTTGAAATCACAATAAAGTTTGACAGACTCATGATCACGTAGATAGATAGAAATGAGGCACGACGAGGGAGAAACCCTGCGAAGTGGTAGGTCATAATGACAAAACGGAGAATGGCAATTATCCAGATCTGGGTTGGAGGATACTGTGTATTGGGTTGCGGACACCAATAAATAAGCCGGTGTGTTGGAGAGGCGAGTATAATGCCCATGGAAGGCTAGAGGGAAGGTGTTCACTTTTAGAACCTTGAATATTTTGTCGAAGGAAATAACGGGAATCTTCAAAATAGTTTTCAGAACATTTCGCTGTAAAACCGGGGGGACTAAAACAGTTACACTTCTATACATGTCGCGAGTGTTTGGAATATAAATATTTGAACGATTTGACTTGGAAAGGAAAAGGTACCGAATCTTCCTCATATCAGTCTCCGATATCAAAGAGTTACTCAGCCTGTTCTCCGTTAGGTCGCGAATAGCCTGTAGCAAGACATCAAGGGAATAGTCCAGTTTAAAATCCAGTAGACGCAATTCTTGCAAATCTTGCATCAACCTGACCATCAATTCCCGGTTACTAATGTAAGCCTGGAGTCCTCTGGACAAATTGTATATGGAATGAGTGTTCTCTATGATGGCCTGGAGTTGGATTTCCAAAGTGGAGTCAACTACCTTTAGGACTGCATTTATTTTGCCATCGAGGAAGCCAATTTCATCGGCATTTACCTGGTCAGCACGAGTCTGTTGCTTCAAGTCATCGAGTGTGGCCGTTCCAAATAAAGTCTCGGAGAACTTGCCGATTTCTGGAATCAGAGCCCGCTGCTTCCTGGATTTGGCTGATGGAGGTGTTGGCTGGGCCGTCGATTCCAAAATTGATTGCACTTCCCGGAGTCCGTTGGTGACCTTCGCTGCTATAGTCTTCCCAATAGATGTTATGTTATTCAACATAAGTTGGATTTTTCGACACTGTTCCATTGAACCGGCTGCCAGGGTAGCGCCGTGTCTACAATTTAGTGCGGCTGCCTGTTTGGGAGAAGGAGGAAGTGGTAAAATGATATCGACTTGGGTAGTGAAGTACTCATTACCTATGTGGATGGACGGTTTACTCTCGAATACTACACCATAGTTGGTACGAAAACGGTTTACCGTACTGGTGCATAGGCATGGCTTAGCTGAGACAGTGCCCAGGATAAAGAGTCCACGAAGGAGGAGTATGAATACTGTTGGAGCCATGTCTGATGCAGGCTAGAGACCGCTCTAGTCTTTTATTACTTTTTCCCAGTCACAGGAAGGAGTAGACAGACAGTCGCCACATGCACCTGGGATCTAAAGGTTTTGACCTCCGTGCAGAAACCTTAAGCTTACGTTAATGCCAAAAGAAAAGCCGTGCGAAGAGTATAAGCTTACGCGTATGCTTGCTTGTAAGCTTTCGTTGGTTAGGGTGTCGGCTTGTTCTAATTGAATTGGAAGGCAGACTTCAAAATGAATTGTTGGCATGGGGTTCCTTAACTTGTGGATGAGAAGTGAGAAAGCCTGTAAATGCCATTACTGCCTGATATTTATAGGTTTTATTTGCAGGTGGTTTATATGGAGTTCAGGCCGATTTAAGTCTGGACTGGCTGAAATTAGTCTCAAACCTTAAGGTCGGCTTTATATCTAACCAGCTTAGACCCAGTTTAAGGTGAATTATTTAGGGTAGTTATATAGGCCGGGAGGTACCTTTTATCCATACAGAAAATGTTTAATTAATTTTTAATGAATCTCATCTCTCACGGATGACTTCAAAAGAAGTTAATTTCAAACACTTTTAATACTCCATCTATGGATGGTAAGGGTAAATGGTTTTCCGGGTGGGAGGGGCGATGGATGGTAGGGTGAAATAGGCCTGTCAAAGATTTAGCTACATGTGCTTTGCAGGCGAACGTAGGTTGGGTATGGAAGTGCCCGACCCAGCAGGTTCCCTGCATGGGGCAACTCTGGCCCGTGTTAACTCGATAACTAACCCCTGATTAATGGCGGGGAGTCCGTCAGATGACACCCAGCATGATACCTGTGTCGCTCTTGAGTGGGTTTGGTGTGAGTTATGTGATTACCAAGACTGTGCCCCTGCCCTTGTCAGATGTCAGAGGGGGGTACAGATTAGATGGGGTGCTTCCGGGTACTTATGGGTGTTAATGGATTAAGGCCGGCCATGATGGACGCTTCCAAACTTTGCCGCCGTTAGGAATGGACCTGGTTTATTAGGAAATGTTATGCACAAGGGAAGAGGGGAGCGAGGGATAGCTGCAGAATCGCGAAAATGCTTTCTGTCATGTTACTTAAAAAGTACATGGAACTTGTTAACTAATGGTCGTATTTAACTGAGACAATTAATTTAAATGAAGTGTGATGCCCAGTGTCTCCTGTTTATTCAGATGCTAAGATCGGGAAAGAAGGTTATTTAGAATGTTTGCAAGAAGTATATATATTAATATTATAATATTAGGAATTTAAGCCGGATCAGTCTCATTACCATTAGGACTATCATGTTTAAAATTAGTAGTTGAGGAGAGGGCGGGTTCGAGCAGGTTTTTTTTTTTTTTTTTATAATTTTCCTTTTTTTTTAAGGGTCTTTTTGATTTAACAACTTTTCGATTACAAATGGAGAGTTATCCTTTAAAAAGCGTAACGTCCCGATCCTGTTTAAAATAAGTTAACAATCAACCTCCTCTCTTGACATGACGATTAGGGTTCAGAGTAGTCCTATCCTTATCATTAATTTGATAATACAAGTCTGATGGATGAACGAAAAACGTAAGGCATGAAGGGGATTCGAACCCGGGGCCGGGAGAGATAGCTGGTAGCCAAAAATCCACCGGGTTCAATAATACGATGACGTCGGAAACCAGCGAAAAGCCGTCTAGAGGTCCTTCCGGTCGCAGGACCAAATACGTCGAAACTACGTTGGGGAAAACGATGACGGGCAATGTAAATTGAAGTTGATAGAGACACATCAGTGACAATTGAGGGCGATCAAAATTAATAACTTGTGGTATTGCTTGTTTTCCAAATCGGAAAACCCACTGAAACACAAGGACCGAAACTACAAAGTGTCTCTTTTTGGTAAACACCTTTCTCGTTGCCCCGATTACACCTACGGTATATATATGTCGCAAACTCTATACGTAATTGGGTCTGGTTGTGCAAACTAATGAAATGAAATGAACTGAATAATGGCACGGATGAATTCGCCAGACCTGGGTGGTAGGAGCTAATCGAACCTCATGCACTCGATTACCACCTGCCACTCCAAATTTTTTTTTGGGAAGTTATATTTGTAATAATGGTATTGAAATGAAAAGATGGCCCACGGGCCGGTCCGGAGGGATGCAGGGGCGGACCCAGGCATTTCTAGGGGGGAGGGGGGGGGGGAGGGGCTAATGCATTAATCTACGTGGGAGGGGCCCCTTTTTAAACAACATTATTTAACAGGGGAGGGGGGGGGGAGGGGGGGCATGGCCCGTCAGGCTAATATAGCGCATTTATCATTTCTTATGTCGAGAGTTAAATAAGGGTAAAAACTTGAAATCACACAAAATAATAGTTTTATGTGTAGTCAAGGTTATTTAATATTATCATTTTCAGTGAAAACCATTTGCGCTTTCAGCCCTTTCACCCTGTATTTCCAAGAAGTTTAAGAATCTGGTTTAGGCAGCCTGGTTTAACTCCCAAATAATGTGTTTCAAGAAAATCTGTTTTAAAAATGCTATATTTCTACCTGTTTTAGTTAAACTAGTACTGTATCTAAGGGACAGGGGTGGACGGTCCCAGGAATTTGTGGAGGGGGGGGGGTTGAACTAACCCTATTTTTTTTTTAGAAATAGGCCTATTGGACGTCACTTTCATGGGATGGAAAACCATTATTGATATGCTATATTTGATAAGTTTTCTCAAAAATATTACTTTCATTTCATGATAAGGGTTGTACCCAACATCATGGGAGACAATTGTTTCATTATTGATTATTCATAGAGGTTATAAAGTTAAATCACGCTTTATCGCTGTTTTTACGCATTTGATTAATTATTATGAATTATTTTGATTTTATATAACTTTTGTTTCTATATGTAAGGGTTTAAAAAACTAAATGCGCTAATGATATAGGCCTACCAATGTGAGCGATACAACCCTGTTTTACCCTAGTTGTGTGCACACTATAGGCTACTCCTTCTGCGCTTCAGCCTCATCTATTCTTATTAGGTCAGGAAACTGAGTATTATTTTTGTTGAGCTTGGAAACCAATATCAACCGGCGTTTATAGATATATGCACAAATGTGGGAAGTGGGGGGACTGGGTACGCCACTGCTGGCAATTATATTGGTGCCTGAATGGAGGGTAGGTACGTTAAGATGCCGAGAAGGTTGGGCGTGTGAAGAGAACTATGAGCGGACGGGACTATTGTGACACAATATAGTTAACACCCCCTGACTTACACTTATATACACGCCAGAAGGGCAAGGGAAACTTTGAGGTGAGCGCAAAAGTATTACCTAACACGCCCACTGCTATGGGTAGTATAATGATACTATGATTTTTCAGGGATAATCGTGGAGTAAGACTTACACTCCTTGACACGTTTTAGAGGAAGTGGTTTCAGACAAGCCCGAGCCTGTCGAATGTATGAGTTCAAATTCTTCCCGTGAATACTGGGGTTTACAACAAGCCCCGCCTGCATTTCTACACCTTCTGGGCCATCTCCTAGAGGGCGCAACAGGCGACCAGCGCGCATGCGTCGACGAGCCTCGTTCTGGGCAGGGCGTTGGTCCCTGGTGAGAGGATTGAGAACTACCCTGGAGGTCGTAGACCACTGACGGCGGCCGGACAGGAAGGATCGGTTAGCGTCTGATCGACACCAACAACAAGGTGGGTTCATCTTAACTTCTTTACTTTTAACTGTCAGCAGGGGTGACGACAAACAAAATTTCATGTATCTCTTTTTGTGTCCACACTGCCACATATATATACCTCTCTAGAAAACATTCAATCAATTTAAAATTGGTGCATGAATGTGTAAAAGAAAAAGATGCGCACATGAAAATTTCCATAATTATGATAACATGTATGAAAAAAATATATTTATATAAGATACTTCATTATATCTTTTAGAAACGTATTGCAATATAATTAGAGAGTTTTTCACCCAAAAAGAATTTCACTTATCTAAAATTTAGTGTTTTTTTTTTTTTTTTAGAGAATCCAGAATCGTTGATATACGATTCGTGTATTTATTTTGGTCTCCATATCAGGTGTTTCTTGAAATTCATATTAGGCGGACGGTGTAGGGTATCTATACGGAATGGATTAATGGGTGTTTGACTATATTTTGTAAATAACTATAATGATTATAAATCCACAAAAGCAGACTCCCAAAACAAGCATTGTATCTGAGACCTAATAGGGAAGAATTTATCAAAACAGGAGAATTTTTTTTAGTTTGAGTGAGACGCCTAGAATAAGAAAGATAATGTCTTTAAATAAAGAAAACATATGTGGGTATATAATCTATATTAAACAGATAGGCTCATACTCACGAAAGGTGCGCTTGCTGTATTGTTGGGCAGTTATTTAAGATATTTAAGGGGAATTGAAAGTTGTTTCAATGTGGCGTTTTTATCAGCTTAACGTTTCGTCCTTACAAGAAGACTGTAATCAATTAAAGGAAATGACAATCAAATGCCAGATTATTTAGTTTCTCCCATAAGAACAAAGTTCAAAGCAAAACAGGATTATGTCTTGATTAATACAAAACATATTTTTAAATCGGGAAAAAATGAGCTGAAAGTCTGAATGACTTTACCAAAACCTAGCATATATACCCACTGGGAATAACTTTCATGTTAAAATCAGTTGAATTATTGTTGAAGGGATAAACCCATTGAGTAATGCTACTTACATTCTGGTCGATTAGTGATTGCTTGCCACCAATATATAACATTGATAGATATTTTCCAAACGATTGGCCTCTTCTTTATATAGAATTCTGATAGAATTGGTAAATGGGTTCTGGTGATTTCTGACCAGTTCTGATAGATTGCAACCAACTCTGGTGGACCAGAAAGTTGTTATTCAAAAAATAGTACCCATTTTTAGAGATTGTAGTAGAAACATTAGATAAAAAAAAACAATGAGAAAAAAATCCGTCAGCTGAAAATGACAATAAATTTCCGACATTCTCTTTGGACAAAGTTATTTCAGAATAGGAATGTACACATGCTTTCTTTCGTTGGGGGAACGTCTTTCGTTGGGGGAACGTGGTGAGTGACTATATTTATTTGTGAATATATAAATTATGACACCATAGAATCAAATATCCGTTGTATGTTGTGTTTGCCATTTGTCAACTAGGACATGAGAAGTGCAGGTAACTAGGGGGCCACCCATTGTGCAATTGAACCAGAATTCTGAGCTCTGATCGATTTCTTCTGGTCGAAGACGACCAGAACTAGTGGAAAACGACCAGAAATGGTGTTCCCATTGAGTGATTCGACCAGAAATTCACTTAAAAATGGTCAATCACTTAAAGGGGTAACAGATGCAGTTGAAATTCTGGTCAAACAAGAAATCGCTCGAGACTAATATTATGATAACATTGTTAGATATGTCTCCAAGGGTTTCACTCCTTTTTCATAAAATTTCTACTCGCAATTCTCTAAAGCATCACTATTGTGTATGGTCGCTTCCTACGATTCCTTTTTATTTTGAGCAATTTCTGGTCGTTTTCAACAATTTCTGGTTATTTTCAACTACTTCTGTTCCTTTGAACGACCAAAAACTTTAGTTGAATTGCCCAAGGGTATCTCCCCTTGATTTTAGAACACTAGAAATGCAAAACAGTTTCAACAAACCTTGTGAATATGTACATAAGGTCTGAAAAACCTTGAACAAGTCGCAATTCCAAAAGCAAAGGGTAGTCGTATAATTAAATTCCCTTACCTTAATATAACCTGAATGTACATGTTTTTTTTGTCACACTGCTTACATATACAATACGTAATTATCTATCAATCATCCTGTTGGCCACAATCAGCTGATATTTGCCGATGGGTCTGTGGCAAAAACGACTCAGCAACTGGTTCCAATGGTTGCGCTGGTCGAGATATAATTATAGGCCTGTGGTGAGTTGTACCACAAGGGCGGCCATTGTTCCCCAGTTCAGGCTACCTGGGGGACAAGCTAGATCCCTCCACCACTAATAAGCATCCATAAACCCACTATATCTTCATTTCACTACTGCAAGACAATAATATGTAAACACATAACTTCATCATTTTATCTCAACAGCTGCAGTAACACAATACTACTTCTGCAGTTTTTGATAATATTCAATTATAAGGAAATTTTAGGTAGGTAAAATCATAGAACTGTAGGCTCCGTACAGTTCTATGATAAAAT
Source organism: Lepidonotus clava (assembly GCA_936440205.1). Lineage (NCBI taxonomy): Eukaryota > Metazoa > Annelida > Polychaeta > Phyllodocida > Polynoidae > Lepidonotus > Lepidonotus clava. Next base: position 55,727,354 of record OW387135.1, on the reverse strand, counting down.
GTACCCCCCCTCCCTCTGACAGCCCCCTAAGTAGGTTGTATGCATAGTGTCTAATCTGTAATCAAGTGAGGCTCTTGTTTCAGGGGTTTAGATATGTGTAGATGGACAATGCTTGACTGGCCATGGGTTAGCTACCACAACAGAGAGGTGCGAACCCTAGTCTGCAACCCTTAACATCTAGGGCCAGCTTAAGAGATCTGTAAAGGTGTACCAGCCTACAAGCTCTAGACCTCCCTTAGTGACATGTCAACAAGTCTGCATAATCATGGTTATAGAACCTTTGCTAGATTAATAACTGTATGGGTATCACTTTACAAATGTAATGACCCTTAAAGTATATTTCTTATATCTATTCCCTTAGATGAATTTTTTTGTTTTCTATTTCCTTTGTTCATCCAGACAAAAAATAAGTTTTACAAAACTTGTCTCACTCTACAACCAAGATAGAAATACACTTTTCAGTAATTACGTGTATAAGACATGTTACAACATGACTCAATATAGCTATTGTATGATATCAGCTACAGTTACCAATAACATCATTGATAAACACTAAGAAATATAATATAATAATGTTAACATGTCAGAATCAATAAAACAGACTAAAAAGGTAAATACCTTGAGAAAGTAAAAACAATCTAATACATCAAAAAGGCACAAAAACGTACTACTAAGTCAGTACGAACCCTCAACAATGATTCCAAACTGCTTTTTTCAATTTGTTTAAATTTTACTTTATCAACAACATTTCGTATATTTGCAAGCTGAGCATTCCAAGGAGTAGCACCTCTATAAAATACAATTAATTTGACTTTTTCATAAATGGGTTGATATGTATTAAAAACCGGAGCTGCATGACTCAGGTTTGAATTACAGGCTGTTTTCGAAATCAATTTGTAAACATTTATAAATGAAGTTTAATAAACGACTATTATATCTGTCAGTCAGATTAGCTATATCCCAAGCAAGAATATCATGTTATTATAACGTTATTATGATGCTCTGTTTAGTTCTACTTTGGTTCTTGTTACGTTATTTTGATGACACCCAAAAACGTCTTTAGAACCTAACATTGCGACATTGCACCGTGACATTATAGTGACATTCTTGTAACCATCTGTCATCACGTCATTATTATAATGTTCTTTAATAGAAGGTCTCAACTTGACTAAAATATAATGTTATTATAACATTTTTTTTTAGTAAGTCTCAACTTTACGTGAAATAATGTAACTATTATGTGAAAATTAGGCAGGTTACAGACTAACCAAAAAAGAATGGTCACAGAACGTGCTTGTCACGTTGCTGCTTGCGTGGGTACATTACAAGCCTGATATAAACCTCAACCCTAGTCAAACCATTATTCAACATATAAATTCTTATATATATGTCTTATGTCCCTGACAGGGTAAAAGAGGTGCTCTCACGGAGACAGGACGATGAAGTGTGTGACCTCATTCCTACTGAGCTGCTCCTCCGTCCTGCTCCTTGTCCTCCTGCCTGAAGGTACAGTACATACACTTCCTTGTTTGATGAGTACGAGCAGCCTTTTGATACCCTTTGATCGATATACTGGCTTTTGTATAGAATGACAGCAGAGACGATGAGATAATTGACTTGTTGTCTTGGGAACATACGGAAACTAAACAGGTATATTGCGGTGTGTATGTTGATGATAGTCCTGTTGCCATATCTTACAATCGAATTACAATGATCAATCTCTTATGTGGTCAACTTCGGGAATGAAAAAAGTGGCCGCAAAATAAATGTGACCAGCCATGTGGGGGAGGAAAAAACCCACCAAGTTTCATAGATTTACAATGTGTGTGCTTGGTTTCCATGAATACATGTTTATATAATATATATATGTACATGCATCTATCTATCTATCTATCTATCTATCTATCTATCTATCTATCTATCTATCTATCTATATATATATATGTGTGTGTGTGTGTGTGTGTGTGTGTGTGTGTTTGTGTGTGTGTGTGTGTGTGTGTGAAATGTTCTCAGTGTCGGAGCCATATATTTGGAGAGAAAATTAGGTAATGTAAACTTACGAGTGTCCCACTGGGGACGGGTTTTGACCATAAAAATGTCTAAATCTGGAAAAGGAAAATGGGGGTTGGGTGGCGGCTGCCTTGTAGTGTCAGTAGCATTATAAGCCCTCGGAACAAACCTAGGCAAGCAGTGACATAATAAACACATACTGTGACCATACCTTTTTGCTAAGTCTGTAACCTACCCAATTTTCACGTAGCAGTTACGTTATTTTAGGTAAAGTTGAAACTTACTGAAAAAGAATGTTATAACAACTTGATATTCACATGAAAGAATGTTACAAGAATGTCATAATAACGTCACCATGTGATGTTGCAATGTTAGGTTCTAAACACAATTTTGGGTGCCATCAAAATAACGTAACAAGCACCAAAGCAGAACTTAACAGAACGTTATGATAACGTCATTATTCTGTCTTGGGAAAGGATCAACATATATCAATAGGGATAAAAGACCTTTTCATTTTGTTCTACCTGTTAGTTGGTGGCCAGGACAGTTGGTACATGTTGTGGTCCCTTTAGCTGGTGGCCATGACAGTCTGTCCACGTGGTGGTCTCCTTGCCTAGCGGCCATCACAGTACATCATGGCCGCTCAATAACATTGTGGACGCAGCTGCTCCTGCTTCCGGTTCCTGCCAGAGGAACTTTCCTCGCGAACCAAGTGTGTACATACGGCCAGGCATTGGCAAGGGCTTAGGGTGTACAGCATTCTGTTATCTCCCCAGCCAAGGGTGCAATGTTACTATAATGTTGTAGCAACATTCAATTTCTGGTTGGTTCTGTATTTGGTTCTTGTTACATTCTTTTGGTGACTCCCAATTACATCACTGCAATGTGCTGCCATGACGTTGCACTGTGATATCATTACAATGTTCTGGTTATGTTCTTCAAAACAAACAGAATGTTCTTATAAGATTCTGTTTTGGTTTTGTCCTAACCTTACCCAAATTTTTTTTATTAATGTTATAATAACATTCTGATTTGGTGAGGTTTCTACCTCACTATCAATAATGTAATTGTTATGTGCCATCTTAGTAAGTAACAAACTGACTAAAAATGTATGGTTGCAGAAAGTTTCTGTTACGTCACAAGCTAGCCGGACACTCTCTTAGGGTAGTCACAGTTTTAAATGCTTATTCACCACTGTCTCTTTTTAATCAGTGTACACAGATTTCAATTATCAATTAGGAATCAGCCAAATGAAAATATAATATTTTCTTTAGAGATATTGAATTGCTCAGATGTCCAAATGTAATAGTCTTTGATTATACACCAGGTGCTGTCAAGGTGAACAGGCTTGGCTTCCTTTATTTCTACTGTTGTATTGTGACAAACTCATTTACCATATTCCAGGCATGGTGGAGGCCCTGCGCTGCTACACGTGCCTGTATAACAGTGCTAAGAAGGTAGATGGGTGTCAGAACCTAAACACCTCGATCACTCTGCCCAAGATCTGCGGGCCCAAGGAGAACTTCTGCAAGGTGGGGGCAGTGTGTGTTAATCACAGTACTAGTCTGAGCTAATTTACACGGATAGCTGTTTTACAGTATTTTAGAAACATGTAGGCTAATTTTGTCAACAAAAACATGAGAAACACCATAGGAAATATACAAATATTTGCCAAATATCTTTGTGAATAAATGAATTTTCAAACCAACTTTAAACGTTACAAACTTTAACAAATCTATATACAAGATGAAATGTTAGTTTCCATTATCTTAAACCTCAAATAAGCCTTGTGGTTAGTCGACATATTACCCAGCATGCACCTTAATCTAGGCTAGTCTGCAGGTAAAATACTGTCAATCAGCTATCCGTGGTAGGAACAATCGTGTAGTATAGAACCAGTCTCTGCCAGTAACACATTGGCACTCTAAGAACAGTTTATTAGGTTTTGCTTAGATACATATTGATTTTGTTCCAAAAAGGAAACGCCCTACTGGACGTCCTGGCGCAATTCAAACTTATTATTTCACTAAAGTATAGTAAATAGCATCAAATACACTAAGTGTACTTACTTGATGTATAAGCTATGAATGAAGTACGATGAGTACAAAAACAAATCATAAACCAAAACATAATTAACTTACAGGTGGAGAGAATCGTTTTGGACAATGCCGTTGGCAAATTCTATCGTGGATGCGTAGAGTCGTGTATGCCTGAATGTATGATCGCCAAAGGTACGTGCCTGTAATTTGTGAACTTATGTTTAAGTGCACTGTGAGGCTAATTTCAGTATTAAGTACAGTTATGTGGAGGATAATGGACGAGTAGTAGTGCATGGGGTGAAATAATGCATGAGCCCGTAGGGCGAGTGCATTATTCCACCCCATGCACTACTACGAGTCCATTATCTGACATAAACCACAAGAGAAAGTATCTTATGCCCCTTGGTACCTTATGAACTTCTGAATTCACTACTTAAATCATGATCATTGATATAAAAGTTCACTTTGCCTCTGTATGACGCTAGTGGATGGCCCTAGACCACTGAATATGAAATGGACATTTTCTAAAATTCAACAGAGTTACACATTCCCTAATAATAATGACATAGGCTTTATAAATAAATTGAAAATGGGCACAATTATTTTCTAAATTACAATGCAACATAAGAAAAAGGTAAGTGACAATGACATGTGACATTAGCATTTCTTAAATTTGACATGCAACATTGGGATCCCCCCATCAAGAGCCCGCACCTGTGCTCTGACCAGCGCTCCTCCACTCTGCAGTGAATCACCCTCCCCACTAGAAGTAATACCCTGCAATCACTCTAGTACCTGAGGTGTCAATGTGGCAGAGTGAAGCTCCTTGCCAGCAGAGGGGGAGGGGAGGGGTGGAGGGGGAGAGGAGAGGGGTGGAAGGGGTGTTGATTGCCTACTGAGTGTGCAGTCATAGACTGTAATTACATCCCACTCCACTAGTCACCCAAACTCAATGAAAGGGTAAATCTCGGTCAGAACAGACTAAATGAACCAACAATGGATAAAAGGTAAAACTGACTGGACTTCTAACAGTTGCCCTGGTAGGTTAGTGGATAGGCTGTGGCACTATGAATCCAAAGGTCTATGGTTCAATCGTGGGCTCTGCACATCAATGGTCAAACTTTTCATAAATTCAAAATTGGGTGTTCTTGGCAGTATATTTCAACAACAAATCAGCAACTGTGCATTATTTCAGAGAACCAGTGCATTATCTGAGGCCACCAGTGCATTATCACAGTAGCAGTGCATTATCACCTGAGAATGCACTGCTAGAACAAAGGAAATCCAAGTGAGAGTGGTTTATATACTGTTAATTGCAATGATGTTATGGTAGATAGCCATAAAACAAAATACGGTATTATACTGTTGAGGTTTGCAGTATGTAACTCTCAAAGTTACGTTTTTTTTAACAGTGTGGCGATCATTTGCGATCACTTCTTATCAAACCGAATGTTTATTGGTATTGCATCAAAGTTGATACATTGGATGGACTGTGGACTACGTATGTGTTACATGATTATACAAGCGTGCAGATATAATTCCTCACTCAATGTAAATCTTTGACATATAAGGTAGTATATAACACTATTCTTAAACTTACTTAATAACAATGTTTCTTGGTCCATAATTTTAACGATTGCTGCACATGTATTCCATAATCAGTTCCTTACCACCTTAAGAGGTTTTAATTGTATTTGAAACCCCTGCAATTTCGAAAGATTTGGGTCACTTCACTTTAAACTTTGATCAGATTTGACAACTGGAACCCCTTTATATTTAAATAGAAATCCTTTCGATTTTGCCGGAACCTACTCAGGCTTTTGGACTTAGTATAGCACTGATAATGAATGATTAACGCTTGCAACTGAGCCCATCAATGTCAAAGTTTCCCCCTCCCTTCAGGCCCGCTGTAATACTGACCTCTGTAACAATGTTCTTTCTCCTCCTTCAGGCCATGAGAAGTGCATATCGTGCTGTAATACCGACCTCTCTAACAATTCAGGGCCGTGCCCAGGGTCTGCCGCGGGGTGATGGTGAGTTCCACAAAGTGGAACTCTTCTATGTTTTGGGGGAAGTAATATCGCAAAAATACTTAAAAAGTTCCATGTACAATTTCATAGTATTAATGGGAGAGGAGCATAAAACTATGCATCAAGCAATATTTCAATTTACGACATTAGATAAGATTTTCTTTGGTATACTGAATGTACATATATCCTTGATTGGGTTGGTTATTACCTAGAATGTTCTGTTTGGAAAACTTCTGCTATTTTTCTTGGTGGCTAAGGCCAGAGTCGGACCTATGGCTGGCAATGGCCAGATTTGGGTTACTGACTGCTGAATTGATAAGATAGTATAATATTATAAGGTGGCATTGCAAAGGTTTTTGAAAAGGAAAATAATGGTAGGTTAGGTGTTTCAGTGGAACTTTTCCTCTAATTTCTTTCTATAAAGAATTCTGAAGAATGAGAATATTCTTACCTGAGTGGAACTAATTATCACTGATGTTCTGTGGGGGGCTGGTGGGCCACCACCACCTCCCCTCCTGGGTACGGGCCTGAACAATGTTCTTTCCCTTCCTTCAGACAACAAGAAGTGCATATTGTGCTGTAATACCAAACTCTCTAACAATGTTCTTTCCCTTCCTTCAGGCCACAAGAAGTGCATATCGTGCTGTAATACTGACCTCTGTAACAATGTTCTTTCCCTCTCTCGGGCCACAAGAAGTGCATATTGTGCTGTAATACCGACCTCTGTAACACTGTTCTTTCCCCCATTCAGGCCACGAGAAGTGCATATTGTGCTGTAATACCGACCTCTGTAACACTGTTCTTTCCCCCATTCAGGCCACGAGAAGTGCATATCGTGCTGTAATACCAACCTCTGTAACAATGTTCTTTCCCCCTCCCTTCAGGCCACGAGAAGTGCATAGCGTGCTGTCAGACCGACCTCTGTAACATTGGCAACGGAGGGCAGCACCAGCATCCGATGGAACTCTTCAACCTCATTTTACTACTTCCGGTTGCGTTATTACTCAATGTTGGAAACATTGCTTGGATTTAAGTATTGTTTTAGAGCTTTAATTTCCTTCTCCTTATTCAATTAGAATGGGATTGAAAGTTATAATGTAATGGCTGCATTTATCAGCCATAAGAACTACCGATTGTCTCCTACATTTCTATTCCAACAGCATCCCATTTGAAGGAGGGGGAACTATTTAAATTTGTCTTTTATAAATGTAGGTTCACAATTTTCCATACTGAGGATAGCAGAATTCCTGTATTTTACCTGCAGGTTGGAAATTTCTATTAATCATGGGATTGGATATGACAGAAAACTAATATTCAGTATTTTTAGTTTGTATCTATGTATATCTAATATTTTCTAAGTTGATTTGAAAATGTATTCATTACAGATGGACTCAGAGCAATTTCTTTTATATACATTTCCTATACTTTTTCATGTGGGCTTGTCGACAAAATTAGCCTGCAGGTACAGAAAATACTGTAAATCTACTATCCGTGGTAGGGTGAATTCAATAGTTGGGAAAGGGTCCACTGACAGTCTTACAAAAAGACACATTCTATGAATCATACAGTCTTTAGCCTTCTTACCAGTGAAGTGTAATATATCGTGTATACGTGTTCCATTTCAGTTATGGGAATTCATAGTGTATGAATATCTAAGTGGTATAAGGAACTGATTAATTGCCTTTCCAAACTCAGATTTGTGGATCTCACAATTTCATTATTTTACATTTTTTAGTGTGTTCCCGGACTGTTTCATGGAAGTCACAATTCAAAAATAATGAAAACATTAAAGGCGCCCTTTGATGTAGATGAACAAAGGGTAATGGTGTGGTGGAAAGAAAACCTTTTCAGTGGGGTGTTTCATAAGAACCTACGTAGTTATGTGGGTTTGGTGTTCCCTTACCGAACCTGTACCTGAGTCTGAAGCTCTCATACATGATCGTTTCATAACAAAACTCACGTAATTTGACTCAAAACTCACGTAATTTGACCCAAAACTCATGTAAATCGACCAAAACCCCCGTAAATCCAACCAAACTCACATAATCAAAAACAAAACTCACGTAGCTGTGGCACCCAAAAAGCTTATCGTAACTTTATGAAACGCAAAACAAACGGTGGTTTGTTATAAACAGGCCACAGATATGAGTAAATTACAATTTTGTTTAATGCTGATGAGCTAAATCCCGGGCTTTGTTCATAAAGTACATGTACTGGTTATTTCCCTCATTCAACTTACAGGAGCCACTGACCTTTCACACCGGAATTATGTACCCAATAATTCCTGATTTACGTTTTGCTGTAATTTCTTATCTACATGTGGAGCGACTCAATCTTTCCTGTCAATAATATCCAGTTTAACATGGTCAATCTTCCTGAGACTCAAGTCGCACAATGTACTTATACCAAAAACACTTATTTTGTATGTGAGTCAAAATAGGGAGGTTAAGCAACCATAAAGCATCTCCTAACGTAAACGTAACGTATCTCAAATCACAGCTTTTATCATATAATTGTAAAATGTCTTTTCATAGATTTACTATGATGCACCTAGAGTGATAAGATATGAGTTCAGTTTTTAGAAATTCTAGTTGTGCTCTCACATAAACCCACATCTCACCCTCTAGTTGTACTCTCACATAAACCATATAAATTTAGAGAGATGTTGACATTATATTTTCGAGATACGTGGTAACCTCCCTATGTATTCATATTATACCCATGTCCTAATTCAGTAAAAATGTTCACTATACATAAACTCATTAAGCAGTTTTAAATCAAAACAAAAAAATCTATTGAAAGCTTTTTTGAATAATTGAATGTAATATTGCAATGTCATGGCATACTCCAATGTTTATTGGGAACCGAGTGATGTTATAAAGGGCCATACCCACTAGGCGATTATACCGTCGGCCGACGCCGACGGCCATCGGCCGTCGGCGTCGGCGTCGGCGTCGGTGCAAAATTATTAAACATGTTTGATAAGGATTGGCGGTGCCGACGCCTACGGGACCGCCGATTGTGTGTGGGTATGAGTTGTTTATCAGAGTCGGCCAACGAGGACGCCGACGAGGACGCCGACGAGGACGCCGACGAGGACGCCGACGAGGACGCCGACGAGGACGCCGACGAGGACGCCGACGAGGACGCCGACGAGGACGCCGACGAGGACGCCGATTCAGCTAAAAATCGCCTAGTGGGTATGGGGCTTAAGTGTATTACATGTAATTTGGCTGATAGAGAAATAATAATGACAAATAATATCTTTTGTAAGCTTATGATTGTAAGCTATAGATTTAAGTTGTTATATAATGTAACAGACAACCAAACTAGGTGCTGGAGTTATATGAAAACCGATGTACATCGAGAAAACCCAGGATAAATAAAATGAATCAAAAAAAAAAAAATATATATATGATGTCAATGTAAACATCTTATATCTTCTCATTAACCACAGTTACAACATGATATTATGTCTATATATAGCTATGTAGTAATATATATGATTCTGTCAGAATATGCATTTCTTAAACCCTATAGCTGAAATATGTTATGTCAGAAGAAGTAGTTGAAGAACATTGAATAAAAACACATTTAGACATAAGTATATATAGTTACATGTTAAACGTTGTAAAATGTGTGTTTTTTGCCTGATATCATTTTTTCGACAAAAAAAGAATGTATTTGCACATCTGGACAAGTAGTATTGTCTTTTCTCTCTCCAAAGACATTACTGGATCTTTAGCTAAGGCTAACGCTCACTGAACCACTGTATTTTCTAAAAGCTAGTCATATCTCTGGTTCCTTTTCAAACGCATTTGTTATTATATATACGAAATTTGTTTCTCGAACTGGCATGAATCACATACTTCTTTTCGATTCTTTTGAGGGAATCCCGAACTCTCTCCAGGGACTACTGCAGAGAGTGTGTCATCACTAATCTAGTGCTGCCATCTGACATTACTATTTCATCCTGGCGATCCCCAACGCCATCTTCTGCCTACTCATTCATATACTGACAATAAGGTGTTAAATCGTTTGCAATTGGCCCTTGACCAATACTACCCTGACCTAAGATATATTTTCGTTGAGCTACAGCCAACTGCATAGTTAATCGTTCATGTTATCACTTTACAGACAGAAATACTAGTTTTACTCTCGATTGATTTACGATGGCATAGTTAATATCTGTATACTATTGACCTTTCAGTCCTTTAATAACATTGTAAAGTTATCATTTCTTCATTTCAAAAAATGCCAAACAGTGATTACTTTCGACAATGCTTATCATTACAGGCCCGTATACAGAATTTTCTGTGGGGGGGTGACCACTTTAAAATAATGGACCTTTTTATCAATGGTGTAGATCTTTTAGATGGGTCACTCTCCTGAAAAGGGCAAAATACAAGAATTTGACTAAAATGTTTTATCAAACTGGGCACTTTGGGAAATGTAGGTTTATTTTTTATTATCTTAATAGCCCCTATTTGGTTAACATTCAAGGAATCTACCTGTAGAAAATAGAGACAAAAATTTCACTCATATATCCAGTCAGATAACAGGAAGATGGCACATTGTAACGCTAGTTATGTCTGTCTGCCATCTTGGGCAGGATTATTTTTCGCGACTTTTAGGGTTTGTATATATTGGGGGTTCATATATACAGAAGAACTCTACATCTTATTCCTTAAACGACATAAATGCTTAGGATATAAATTTGAGATCGTCCAAAAAGTCTAAATTTATCTTCTCTAAATTTAGCAAACAATACACCTACAAGTTTGAAGGTTTTGAAAAGTTTTACCCGGTTCAAGATGGCTGCTCTCACCAGAAGCAGCACCACCTACACACTTCCACGAGAGTTGAGTGAAAGAATAAGAATATCTATATGGTAGTCCATTAACATACATATCATACTAAAAAGTGTCCTTGGGAAGGGGGCCATAAAATAATGTGGTTGTTAACAACCCAGCCAGCTTGCGACGTAACAGAAACGTTCTGCAACCTTGCTTTTTAAGTCAGTTTGTTACTTATTGAAATTGCACATAACAATAATGTTATTGATGCTGAGGTTGAAACCTCATCAAATGAGAATGTTATGATAACATTATTTTTGGTGAGGTTAGGAAGAAACCAAAACAGAATATTATAAGAATATTCTGTTAAGGTCAAAGAACACAACCAGAACATTATAATAATGTCGCAGTGCAACGTCGCAGCAGTAGGTCGCAGCGACGTAATTGGGAGTCATCAAAAGAACATAACAAGAACCAAACCAGAACAAAATAGAATCTTATTGCAACGTTATTATAACGTCACACCTCTAGCTGCGAACGCAATGGTTTAGACATGCAGTCATTAAGATGACTTGATCAAAAATATAATGTCAACATTTCTCTAAATTTATATGGTTTATGTGAGAGTACAACTAGAGGGTGAGATGTGGGTTTATGTGAGAGCACAACTAGAATTTCTAAAAACTGAACTCATATCTTATCACTCTAGGTGCATCATAGTAAATCTATGAAAAGACATTTTACAATTATATGATAAAAGCTGTGATTGGAGATACGTTACGTTTACATTAGGAGATGCTATATGGTTGCTTAACCTCCCTATTTTGGAAGAAACCAAAACAGAATATTATAAGAATATTCTGTTAAGGTCAAAGAACATAACCAGAACATTATAATAATGTCGCAGTGCATTGCGCAGCAGTAGGTCGCAGCGACGTAATTGGGAGTCATCAAAAGAACATAACAAGAACCAAACCAGAACAAAATAGAATCTTACTGCAACGTTATTATAACGTCACACCTCTAGCTGCGAACGCAATGGTTTAGACATGCAGTCATTAAGATGACTTGATCATAGCAAAAGAAACATAGATAACATTATCATGAGAGAAATAGCATATTTCAGGAATTTTGACAATCTAGACAATGTTTTTGTTCTCATAATTGATCAAAATTTTGAGTAGGCATTCTAATGTCAGTTAAGGTGCCTAAAATTGCTGATTTCTGTTTCAAAACATCAAAATATATACGAAAATAAAAATTAAAGCCATAACACATGCAAGGACACAAACCAACAGTTGAGCTGGGTTAGGATCAGTTCTTGCATGTTTAAACATAGAATAAACAGATAAAGTAAAGTTTCAGAAAGTACATGTTATCCAGTGATTAACTGTAACAACCCCTGACTGTTTCACTAAGACTACGGTAGATGTTTTTTGGGGTAAAATTCAAATATCATGAAGCAAATTAATTTAAAACCCGTGTTGGGGTATTAAAAAAATGAATGTTGTCTATATTCTGTGAAAATTTCAAGTCGTTTTATCAAATATTAACTGAGATATTCATGTTCAAAAAATAAAAGTGAAAAATGCATTTTTTGTATTCCCGACATGCCCATACAGGCATATATCTATGTATCAAAACATGAGTTTTATGATTAGATAGGCCTAAGGGTCAATAAAACGGTATTTAATGATATAATACTCATATTTATTCTACAGGTATTGAAAAATATATGCCTATTTAAAGAGAGTCCCGCGATTTTGCCACTGAGAGGTGTTGTCTATCCTGAAGTTATGCTTTCTGTCAATATCAATCAATTTGTAGGTGCAACTCCTTGTCCCTCAGACTTAGCAGACAGTGTCCTGTAGGAATACCACGGCACGGCCCCACCCAGTACAGGACTTCCATAAGTGGTATAGGAAAAAGTGGACCTATACTTTCTAGTGCGTCCCACTGATCGTCAGGGGCACGAGAATAGGAGGCGGGCATGCAATAGGCTAAAAGTGGACCTTGCCCAGCTTGGGGGGGGTGACGCGTACCCCATGTCACCCCCCCTGGATACGGGCTTGGTCATTTGACAATGCCCATAATTCTTCTTTATTCTCATTTATCGTCACATAAGACAATGTGCTTTTCACGGCAATGTTCAACCTGCAGCTACTACTTTATTTAGATGTCAGTAGCTCAATATATTATACAATGTCTTGCTTTATTATGTTGCCACTTTCTAATGTTTTTTATTCAACGATTGGCATTCTGCAATGGCGATCGACGCCTTTCTGCTTTAGATTATCGATAGACACAGAATACATGTGCAGTACAACAAACCATTTGTGTTGTGTAGGCATTATACTCATAGTTTTGTTACGTCGACAACATAATTATGCTGAAAGATTAACCAGACAGTTATCCATAAAATTGTCAATTTTATTCCCATGTATTCATAATTTCACATGTCAACAATTAATAACATCCTTGAAATCAAACTATAAAACATAATCAATATGATAACAAGGCTATATTCATAACAATAACTGACCATCATTTTATAACATTTCTGATAAACTTTTAAAGAATTCCGGCAGCAAAAGGTATTTCTTATCATCAGTAACTTCCAATTGAGATTAAAGAATATTCAAGTCTATACAAAACCACAAAATGATACTCAATAAAGCTACTTAAACCACAAAAGAACAATGAAATAAGACATCGAATGACAATAGCTCTGCTACATCACAAAGTATTTCCTCATAATATCAACAATAACTCCTGCCAAATAATCCTGTCAAATTATAGTACAACACAACTATATAAGCAAGACAAAAATGTATTTGGTGTCTTTACTTAGACTTTTGAATGATCACTTTGGAAACAGTACATCATTATGGTGTCACTCCCAGTTAATCATATCCTGCACAATGTTGTTTTATGTTATTCTATTTTTCTACATATACTACATCCTATAGACATTGACAGAATTACATCATGGTAATCAAAGGATTGTAGTTGCTTTGTACTATCTAAAAGCATAGTTTGTGTTTTGATCATTCCATTAGTTTTATTTCAATATTACAGAATAAAAATTAGGAGTTCCTAATCAATACCAGATGGCCATATAGTTAATTCTCTTTGATAAAATACTCGTTCAGTTATGAATAAACCTATGTAACATACATCATGATTCTTTTTCTTTTTTGAACTACCTTGCACTTCAAACAACCTGATACAATATCGCGTGTGCAGTACAATATCATACCTGTATTGGGCTTTATCAGAATTACATTCACACATGCCTATGGAATAAGTAAAGGGCCATACCCACTAAGCAACTTTAGTGGTGATGGGTGACAGGCGACTGGAAAAATTGGCGTTGTTGACGTCGGGCAACTGTAATATTGAACAAGTTAAATATATTTCCCAGCAATTTTCCCAGCAATTTTCCCAGCGATTTTCCCAGCGATTTTCCTAACTATCACACTGCTCATCGCCCTTCACCCAGAATGCCCACCATACCCACAGAGAATCGCCCAGTGATCCATTCAAAATTTTGTAGCCGGGCGATGTCCCCTCCAATTCTCCCAGTTGCCCGTCACCAGCGACGGTAAAATCGCCTATTGGGTATGGCTCTTAAGTACTAATTCACAAGTAAGGTTCACTATACTCTAGCTGTATAATATGGTTTCCTTTTAAAATCTAAGAGTATTCTACACATTAAAGCATTTCAACTATATCATAATATTTCTAAGTAAGCTTACAAAAGAATAAAACTGAGATCAGCAACAATGGACTAGAGTTGTTACTTCAAATCTTGTTTTCCTCCCCTAACTTTTCTCAGGGTTACCTTTAGCAGAACCAGCTGCTAATCCATGGTTAATCTCTGGGATTAGGGTATCATACATGTATGATTAGCTCACAGGGCCAGCTGTGGCTTACACACACTGATACAGGGCAGAAATAAGAGATGTCTCTTGAAAAAAGAAAATCTATCAGGATCTGAATTAGGTGAGATACTCCCAAAACAGTCTACCCGATACTTTCTGCTGTATTGGGCAATAATGACATAGTTTATTCTCTATAAACTGAACTCTTCAAGTGTAAAGTTACACAAACATAATGATGGACATAGGTTGGCCCATGGATGCTTTTTCCTTTCTTAGGTTTTGTGGTACACCTTCTATATGTGGTATACTTATCGCCCCAACGTTCTGACATTAATTGAATAGGAATTATCTTCAGGGCTATATTCTTTATTTGCTTATAAATACTTTACACCAGACAAGGCCATATGTTACGAACTTGGTTTAATGATGAGTTAAAGAACAGATATTTCTGTGAATGGTTAACTCTCGAATCTCTTTAGAATTAATCTTGCGGTCATGAAAATGTAACCAACATAATCATAAGGAGAGGTGTTACCTAAGAACCCATTTGACATCAGAGACCTTATATGTATATTTACTATATGTTGAGACTGGAAAGCTTCTTTATGGCCGTATGTGACCATTTCCCTAGTGGCTGGTTAGAACCCAACTATTCAAATGTGATCAGGGTCTGACCATATCCAATGTATTCTGGGAAGTGTTAAGTGGTAGCCATCAATACACTATTACAATGGCCATAATGGTCAACCCAAATCCAATCCAACCACAGCCCAGGTTGCAGGCCTGTGGTGCATAACAGGTTTCCTTCTAGCTTTCCAGTCTCGATATATACACTATGTGGCGACCAAGGAATGGAGACCAAAAAACTTTCACGAATATTCATGGTAATAATTTTGTGCCTCGCGAACCTTGGGTGTTTCCAGAAAACATGTATGAACCTTTATGAGCATTCACGAACCTTCTCAAACATGCAAAATTCCCTCAACATATTATTTATCTGTGTGTAAATTACTTTCTCCTATCTCTGAGAATAACATTAGAGTGTAACTAAATGGTTTGGAAATGAAAAAGAAAGAGATTTGGGACCACAAATCCTTCACGAACCCAACATTTGGAATCGTGACTATTTATTGAATTTGGGATTCTTTTTTGGTGCCCCCCCGGGTCTCTGTTTGACATTTACATGTAAGATACTCTATACTAAACAGATCAGACTTTCTATTTAGCCCATTTGAAGGAAACTTCCATTGGTTTAAATTTCTTGACAGCTTTTAGTCAATCTATCTATATCAGGCACAAATAAGAACCTCATAGATATCCACAAAGTTCAACAAATCACAACACAACCACACCAGTTAAACTGACTAATATTCTCAAATGGTGTCCATATCTGCAAGCCATTAACAATCTACACTACATACAATGTAGTGTAAATATGAATTTACCCTACACATTATGTAGTGTAAATATATACCCCCTACCCATCAACAAGAATATTTTTTGCCTATTTACAAACAAAAACGAACCCTCCCACCTTTAACAAATAGATGGCTATGGGCTTGGTGCTTATGACCACTCAGGCTTGTTGATGAAACCAAACCATCAAACTGGGCCATGCAACTTTCTACCATTACAGGGGTGGTTTTAAGGGGGGATCTGTCTAGATCTATGGTTGTCCTAACACCCCGAAGCTCGAAGACCTTCTAAAAACAAACAGAGGGGAAAGTGCACTACGCCTGAAGCCCGTATTCAACATACCAAAGGTGCGTTGCCGATTTGCAGCTGTAATACTTTTGACAATGCCGATATAATCAAAACCATTGCCGATAATATTTACCAACATATTGGTAATTTTTTCCTGCTGATTTAGGAATTGTTGCTGATATGTCACTTTTAGCAACTGATACATCAACTTTGGTAGCCATTACTGCGCCAAAAGTTGATGGTCCCAATATAGAACTTATCCATGGAGATGCTCAGTATCGGCAGCGCATACTTTTGGTATGTGGAATACAGCCTTTAGTACTTAGTCCGAGCCGCAAATTGGGAACTAAAAGGTACCTTTTCAAACCTTAAAACACAAAAAAAGTAGTAGCACGGTAAGTTTTCAATCAATCTTTACAAAAAGGGTATCATAAGAAAGCCTAGGAAATTCTCTACCTCATGGTATGTATTATGATGGTAATATAGAGGATATTACCCATAATCCCTTGCGAAGTGAAGAAAAAAATATGGAATAAACGTCAAAAACTTATGACATATGTGTTCACCTGGCGTCATAATTCATAATTAATTCCTATGATCTCAATTTTTGAACATCTTAAATGAACAAATGTCTCACATAGGTTCCATTAATGTCTTCCTTTTTATGATGCACCTTGTATTTGTTGATAAATCAAGATTTGTTTAGAAATTATGTTTTCCCAAAACGTTACCATTTTGATACCTTTTGATACTGATGTCATTGATTGTATATACACTATTTCCACATATTTACCCTACTCATTCTAAATCTTTGTTCCTTCGACGGCATGTGCAGACCTCTTGCTCCACACAGTGTCCCACCAGTAACCAGCGGTGGCATAGGCGACCAGCCAATCCATCTGTACTACGGATTTGGAAACACTGTAAGGTGGGGACTGAGGGAACCATCTGAGGCCTGCATAAATTATGAGTTTCAAGAGGCCCCATGTCCACTTTATTGAAACTAGGTAGTTTCATGGGGCCCTTCTGTGGCACCGCTTGGTGTGTGCTCCCATGGTGCCTGGCCCGGTGGAGACGCCCACCCCGCACACTGGACGCTGAGAGGTCAGCTAGGGGTGCGGCTCAGGGACATAGGCCCCCCGCAGCTGGATGAGAGCGGTGGCGGAGCCACTTGTTCATGATAAATTTGATGATGATTCAATTAATTAAACAACATGAAGGATATGTGTCAACTACAAACATGTTTGCAGGTCTAAAGTAGAAAATATTTGATGTCATGACATGTTGTCATGTTTTTTTTGGTTAAGAATTAAGAACAGAGGTCAAGGTCATGACCCAGTTACCTGAGTCATGGCCTGGTCATGACAGATTGGTAGCACAGTCTGATCAGAACAGGTGAAATTAATGGCTGGAAACATCAATTAAGTATGTCTTTTATATTTCTATTAATTCAAACATATTACTAAAAGTTTTCTTCAAGACATACTATTGTTTATAACCCCTAACAATATGAATAGAGGGTCCTCGAGAATGTTTATGGGATGTATCCCACAGATTTAAGATACTTTTGCTGAATCATAGTGTTTGAAAGGACCAGCTTTTTGTCAATTTTGGGCTTTTGACACAGGTATTTGCTATTATACTTATAATTTCACCCAAAAAAGATTTTTTGAATTAGATTTTTATTGTATGGTATCAGAGATAAGGATTGTAATATTCTTTTGAAAACTCTTTGGGTTGAAAAATATGTTTTTATTTTGTTTAAAATGGCCTTGAATGTGACTAGTCCAAAGTTCTCAATTGCTGCTCCGATCTATAACCTGTATGCTGACCTCCCCCCATACCCACAACACATAAGCCCCCTTTTCAGAATACCATTTCCACCTCTGTGGTAATTACATTCACACTAAATCTGCCAGTGGCAATGACTGGGTTATCAAAGATCCCTAGCAGACCACCTGCTGTTGTATGTAATGCCCTGCCTATGGGACACTGCAAATAAAAGAAAACCTGCCTCAATAAATGTGTAGGGGTATTGTCTCTACCTTCCCATAGATTTTATTGTTTCATAGATCTGATCATCAATGAGACAGATCTAGAATGGTTAAAACCTTATTCTTGATGTGATATGACCATAGATACGGTGTAAAAGTAAAACACCAATGACCAACCAACCATTCTCACTAAACAAAATCCACCTTCTAACCAGATCATTTTTCATAAAACCCATATGCTTAACTCTGCCTGTATCATGTCTTGTATGGTTGCTGCCAGATATAAGGAGCCCCAGGGGTTGTATAGTGCCCTCAGACGAAGGTGCCTCTGTGGGGCAGCTGGGTGCTCGTGTACTCCCACCGCTGACGTCTCGTCCACACTGTACTGTTCTGGTCCAGCTCGGGGAAAGAGAGGCTGTCAAGGATGTCGTACACACCCACCTTGGCCGCCACCTAGATCAAAATAGTATAGGAGATGTGAAATTAAAATTGTGTATGTGAAATTTGGGGCTTCTTTATGTCTCATAGTTTAACCTATATTATATATTATGTATCTGAAATTCAGCTCTGGGAAGGAAAGGCTGTCAAGGATGTCGTACGCACCCACCTTGGCCACAACCTAGATCAAAGTAGTATAGGAGATGTGAAAATGAAATTTAGTACATACAATTTGGGCTTATAGTTTAACCTATATCACATAAATGCAATACATCTGAAATCCAGCTAAGGAAAGAACAGACTGTCCAGGATGCCCATCTTGGCTGCCACCTGGATCAGAATCGTGTAGGAAATATTAAATAAAAATTGTGTTCGCCCAATCAGTACTTTTTTTTATATGTCTTATGGTTGAACCTGTTTTCGGTTTTTCTAGCTTATAATGTGATAAACCGTTGCAGAGATGGATTTGGGTCAGGAGGGATGGATGGAGGTGCGCCCCCACTCAATTTTTGGGCAAACTTAGAATTAGATATGTTAAATCAAACTGTTTACTTAGCTACTTAAACTAGTGTAACCCCAATAGTACTAATTTCTTCAACAAGAAGTTGACAAGGGGAAATAAATAATATATTATATGAAATGAACTAAAAGCAGTGTGTGGCAAATCAGTCATTATTCAACTTACATTTTTCATCCATGTTGTAAAAGTTATCTTCCACTTGTTTCTTCTCTCGCAGTGAAGGTATGTGTTAAATAGGATAAGGTAGATGTAGCGCTCTAAGTAGTCAAGCGCTCTCATTCGACAGAAGTCCCTTTCCTCTTCATTCTTGGCTTTTCGGATCTGAATGTGGGAAAAGTAAATATCAAGGAATGAAAGATTAAACAAAGCTCGCCCTTTCAGAATTTTCTGGTTTGTTATCACTTCAGCTCATTGGTTGTTCCTCGACCTTTATTTCTTTCTATTATGTTATTCAAGTATTCAGATATCATAGTGTCCTCTAATAACACAGAATTGTATGAGGTATGACCTTCCGTGGCCCGTCGCATAATGGGCTGTTGCTAGGGTTTGCAACCAGAGCGAGACCCATGCTAGAACTGCGCCAACAGCAATGTCACTGTTGTGAGAGGTATGTAATGTTGAAATGTGGCTGTTCTCCTCAGCTGATTTTAATTCTGTAACATCTTTTGGGAAATATATGTGACAAATACTGACCTTGTTATACGTAACGAAGATGACCTCCCTAATGTGGTAGTGCATCGGGGTCATGGTGTCTGAGCACTGGTCCAGGATAAAGTCCACCTCTCGCTTAACCTGCTGGCCATTGGGGATCCGACGCACCAGTCGCTGCACCACCTAGGGAAACATTTACCGTATTGTTTATATTATATTGTTTATGGTGTCAGAGCACTTGTCCAGGATAAAGTCCACCTCTCGCTTTACCTGCTGGCCATTCGGGATCCACCGCACCAGCCGCTGCACCACCTTAGGAAACATATAGCTAATTGTTTATATTGTATTGTTTATTGTGTCAGAGCACTGGTCCAGGATAAAGTCAACCTCCCTTTTCACCTGCTGGCCATTTGGGATCCGCCGCACCAACCGCTGAACCACCTGCGATAAAACAAGTTGTATAACTGTTACCTATATACTTTTTTTGTAATTGGATTTTTATAAAGAGTTTACTTTATTAAATGTTCTTCCACTGCAGTCCTATGGTCCATTTTGGTGAAATTCTGTGCAGGGGTCATCCAAATGTCCTTTTATCCATGCTCGAACCCATGCAGTTGCAATGCCAACAAGTGGTACCAACGCCTCAAAGACATTGGCCACCACGACCCCTATATCTGGTTTAGTGTACAAACCATTTCAATTACAATTTTTCTTTTATTATTATAAGTGTGAGGAGTCAGGTTGATTGGTCGGTTGGTTATTAGGATTGCCATAGCAACATCTAAGAGAATATCAAATCGATGAAATGATCTATGGGAAGATAGAGATCATACTCCTGCACATTTACCGAGGCTTGTTCTTTAATTTAAAAGTTTTAATGTGCAGGGTCACATAGACAGGGCCCAAAACAAGGCGGCCAGTGACCATCTTGGCGCTTTTGATATCCTTGTTGCTAGCACAAGGGGAAAACAGAGAGCTGTAGCAGCCAATCAGCAGTATCGATCAGCTGATTTGATAATACCACAACACCAACCTTCATGGTTCAATTAATTTTTTCTCCCATTAGAATCCAGAAAGATCCAATTTCCTACTGTACTCTAAATTTGTTTGCATGCATTCTGAGACAATCGCTGACTTCTCTTTATCATTAAAATGTGATTAAAGCAAAGATATAGATTGCGTACCTGAAAATTGCCTTTGGTGTAGTCAGCGTTTGGCAAGGAAACCCGCTCCTCCTCTCCTGGTTTTGTTCCATATGGGAAACCCTGAAAACAAAGAAATATAAAAGAGGTTAATTCATTTACTACTGTTGCCATATGATTAATGTTTAGCCCATGCTCTTGAAAGACATATCTGAGTGATTAAAAATCTTCCTGACGGCTGTATGACAGTCTTGACACACAGTTCTTGGCTTTACTAATGATTTTCCTCATATGTTTTGGAATGTGAGAGCTTAATCTATTTTGAGGTTTTAGGTTGTCTGAATGGTCAGGATATGGTCAGGATATAATCTTGGGTTATCGGGAGTAACTAGATACACTGTTACAAGTTTCTAACATATTCGCAAATTTGGTCTTATTTCTTCTTACAATCCTCGAGATGTTTCTCCCCATGTTATTCGTATATATCCTTAATTACTGTGGGAAAATATTGACGAAATCTTTCAGATTTTATTGGCAATATAAGTCGGAAGGGGCAATACTTGTAAGGCCTATATTCAACATGCTGATTTTGCTGCTGATTTTACAACTAATGGCATGGGAAATAAAAATACGTATACACATGATATAAATGTCATTGGACAGGTTTTATAATTCTCATCAAAATGTGAGACCGGGTGCATCTTTCCATAACAAACACAAAAATCGGCATAATTAAAATCAGCATGTGGAATACAGTTTAACTGCTTAACTGCTTAAGGAGGCAATTATGATTACCAAACCCTATAGTGAGGATCGTTTACCTTTTTGTGGCAGAGCAGGAGGCCAGCGATGGCCATGGCAGTGGTGGTCCGGCCTTTACCCGTCCGACACTGGAACACGATGGCCGGGCCGTCCTCATCACTGTGGACCTCCTCCAGGGACGTAATGATCCGCATCAACGTGTCGAAGTCCTGTGAGGGGGAAAATATGTGAATGTACAGATGAACGCTAGTTGTTTATTATGTGGTTGATTAATAATTGGGGAACTGTTTATGATGTTTAACGTTTCTGCCTTTGTTACTCCTTCCATATATGCTAGTCAGGTGGTAGGTAAGTTCACGAGATGGCATTCATTTCCACAACATGAACAGCACTTGGCTGTAAGTCAGGTTTATTTGATGGATCACTTAGATGCATACAGAGCCAGTGCAATGATGGTTAATATTCCTAGGGTCACAAGTCCAATTGGTGAGGAGTAAGCTTTCTCCCAAGAGTCCCCCCGCTCCTACATCCACTCTCAACACAGTAGTTCCTTCAACAGTCACCAGATGTCCTCTTTACGTATACCTATCTAAACCACTTCTAATCCTTAAGACTCGTGTCTGTCCAAACGTAATAGTGCTCTCCGCCATACCCAGAGGTTTTACCCAATATATAGCAGTCTGGTATTGATTTTCCCCGAGCATGGACGCTCGCTTGGAGATGCACTCTGTCTGCTATTGCGCAACAGGTATATTTACACCTACCAGCAGCTCATGCTACCTTTATAATATATGATATAACAATTCCTATAATTTGGAATACTTTCTTTAATTCCCTTATTTACAACTGGTGATGTTCTCTTCATTATATCTCTATACAACTAATTTCATGTGCAAATCAAATTACTCTCTACCTTTGTGCACAGATATATAGTTATAATGTTATAGATATAATTTGGAAAGCCCCTGCCCGTCCGACACTGGAACACGATGGCCGGGCCAGAGACGTCACCACCCCTATCAACGTGTGTAAGTCCACGAGGTGAGGAAACATAATTATAAAGTTGTCAATATAACTACGGAAAGCCCTCGCCCTTACAGTTCAAAAAAGGAAAACAAGCTAGGAAATTCAGGATCTCCTCGTATATGGGAGACTCTTGAAAACAAAGGCATGGTGTCTTAGTACTGGGTCATCAAAGCACAAAAAGGTTAAACCGTGATTTATTTCCAAAATCCGAATCCAATCCCACAAAATATTGATGTCCATATAACATAGATTGTGTCTCACCTGTTCAGTGGGTGCCCTGTCATCGGAGATGGGTACCCTATGGTAGAGCAGCTCGGGTGTCCGCAGTTTGAGCTGGTTCACCATGTCTACTGGGGTGAGTACGCTGTTAAACTCCCGGGTCGTCGACTCCCTGTCCAGCTCGTGGTAAACCTGTTAACAGATAGCACAGACATGAGGTATAACATTATGTTGGACACTAGGACTTAACACCATGTCTATGGGGTGAGCACACTGTTAGAATCACGGGTAGTCGACTCTCGGTCCAACTCGTTGTACACCTGTACAAGAGAGCACAGGCATGAGGAATAACGTTATGTTGGACACTACAACTTAACACCATGTCTACCGGGGTAAACTCGCAGGTAGTCGACTCCCATTGTAACTCGTGGTACACCTGTACAAGATAGCACAGACATGAGGTATAACGTTATGTTGGACACAAGGACTTAACACCACGTCTACAGGGGTGAGAACGCTGTTAAACTCACGGGTCGTCGACTCCGGGTCCAACTTGTGGTAAATGTGCACAAAGATAGCTCAGTGAGGTCTTCAATTAAGTATATATACACCTTTCTTACTGAGTCTGCTGAATATTCACGAGCCCCTATCTGTTGTGAATTGGTTACAATAGGCTATCACTGACTGGGACTTGACAGTCAAAGAGGTTCTGAAAGGGTTTTCATACTGAGTAAATGCTAAAGTGTTCACTTGATATGAAGTTTTCACATTGAAATATTAAAATATTAAGAGTAAAACTATTTTTTCACATTAGTATTTATGACAACCCACCATGTCTATCCAAAGCCCAGGCTACCAGTATGCACCAAAGTTACTTTAAAAGGAAGGTAAATTCTTTACTCTCTGCCCATTTCCTCTATATATCCTTATGTTATCTCTCCTGCAACCTCTGTATGGAGGGTAGACGCAAGGTAATGAGAAAGATGTATACACACACATGTTCACTAAATGATCAAACCCCTCCCCCTAGGTGCTTATTTACTAAATGGAAGGCCTCAGGCTGACACGATGGACGACCTTTTGTTTCTCCCTAAGGGCCTTCCAATAATTAAGGTTTACCATGTCTACCGGGATGAGCATAAAAGTAGAGGTGTGATAAACCATGCCCCATTATCTATGCATACAGGTCATTGGACAATCATTTTATTAATTCTGACAGCAGTTATACTTACACGGAAGGTTTTCTTGCTCTTTATTTCCTTTTTGAGCTGTTCTTCTTTTTCCTGCGAATAGAAAAGGGACATGGGATATAGATTTAACTAAGAGAGGTATAGTTTTTACACATTGAGCTATGTTTCTTTGAAACAATATGACAATATATGTACTAATTGGTACCTTTAAAACATGTTTATATGAACATTTTTTAGTGCAATAAGTCCATCCCACATTGTGTATATCCCAGGGTTGGACAAAATACATCATATAATGACATCCCACTCTGGAAAAGTTAGGTATCTAAAGTAAACCACAAATATTTTTAGTTTTTCTATATCCCCAAGTTCTGCTAAAGCATAATGACTAATTAAATTTGATGGATTGACAGATTTTCATGATGATGATTTAACCACCACCATTAACGCTACCAAAAATATCTGGATATTACCTCTAATTCAGCAGGGGGTATGCCGGGCATGATGATAGGCTCCTCCAGGTGCGCCTTCTCCCTCCAGCTGTAGGTGGTGCCGTTACAGTCCACCACTGCATCCTCTCTCAGATTGACCACCACCACAAGCGGATGGCCCTGTTTGGGGGCGAGCAGGTAGCTAACCACCCCAGAGAGGCCCTGAAGGTAATAGACATACTTATAGTGTATATTAAATGGCGTACTCCCTAAGGTTGACTACCACCACCAGGGAGTGGCTCTGTTTGGGGGCCAGCAGGTGGCTGACCACCCCCGAGAGGCCCTGAATGTAAAAGAATACTTATAGTGTATATTAAATGGCGTCCTCCCGCAGGTTAACCACCACCACCAGCGGATGGCTCTGTTTGGGGGCCAGCAGGTGGCTGACCACACCCGAGAGGCCCTGGTAAGGTAATAGACATACTTATAATGTATATTAAAAAGCATCATCTCGCAGGTTGACTACCAACACCAGCGGATGGCTCTGTTTGGGGGCCAGCAGGTAGCTGACCACCCCAGAGAGGCCCTGCAGGTAAAAGACATATTTATAGTGTATATCAAATGGTGTCCTCCCTAAGGTTGACCACCACCGCCAATGGGTGGCTCTGTTTGGGAGCCAGCAGGTAGCTGACCACCCCAGAAAGGCCCTGAAGGTAATAGACATACTTATAGTGTATATTAAATAGCGTCCTCCGTCAGGTTGACCACCACCACCAGCGGGTGGCTCTGTTTGGGGGCAAGCAGGTAGCTGACCACGCCCGAGAGGCCCTGGTAAGGCAAAAGACATACTTATAGTGTATATTAAATGGCGTCATCCCGCAAGTTGACCACCAGCACCAGCGGGTGGTTCTGTTTGGAGGCCAGGAGGTAGCTGACCACCCCCGACAGGCCCTGAAGGTAATAGACATACTTATAGTGTATATTAAATGGCGTCCTCCCGCACGTTGACCACCACCACCAACGGGTGGCTCTGTTTGGGGGTGAGCAGGTGGCTGACCACACCCAAGAGGCCCTGAAAGTAATAGACAATCTAAAAGTGTATATTTAATGGCGTCCTCCCGCAGGTTGACCACCACCACCAGCGGGTGGCCCTGTTTGGGGGCCAGTAGGTAGCTGACCACACCCGAGGGGCCCTGAAGGTAAAAGACATACTTATAGTGTATATTAAATGACGTCCTCCCTCAGGTTCACCACTACGACCATGAGTTGGTTCTGTTTGGGGGCCAGCGGATAGCTGACCACCCCAGAGAGGCCCTGAAGGTAATAGACATACTTATAGTGTATATTAAATGGCGTACTCCCTCGGGTTGACTACCACCACCAGCGAGTGGCTCTGTTTGGGGGCCAGCAGGTGGCTGACCACGACCGAGAGGCCCTGGAGGTAAGCATAGTATATTTTTTTGTCTGTTTGTTCTTTTAAACATTTATTCTTAACTTCACATAGGTTATATATATATATGGTCTTACAGTTGATCAAGATGACAGTAGATGATTGAATGAATGAATTATATGTACAAATGGTCAACCATAATCTTAGTCAGGTCTACATGTTACTTTCTAATCAGATTTCCAGAATCATCCTTTTCTGTTCTATACCTTCTTACAGCCAAAGTATGCTTACTTGAAGGATTTGTTTCGAACAATTTTCTTGAATTTCACCTTTGTCAAAGCGTTCTGCTCACTTTCTGACAGTTGCACCCACAATGAATTGCCGCGTGCCAAGGAACACTTAATGTGCTTCTCATATTTCTGAATATGATTTTTAAATTGACTTTCCCTATACTTCGGAGATGGACTTTTGGCTGATGTTCGCCAATAAGTTTTTTTGCTTAACTGGTACATGAGAGCACTAATATGTTCCGAGTGACATTGATGCAGATCTTGCAGTCCATATTTGTAGTTTAGTTTGCTAATGTTTGGATTCTTAGTCGCCTTTGAGTGTATTATTATTACTGCTTTCTCATGTAACTTTTGTAAACGTGATATTTAAGTTGTGGGCCCACTGTCAATCATAAATATAGTTATCATACCCTAGGGTGACACAAGTTCAATAATTATTAGTTCAGTGCATGACATATACAAGCAGGGTGATAACCAAAGTGTCATCACCCAGCAGGGTGACATGTTAAAGTGGTTTTGGGAGAGGAAAAAAGGGTAGCTTGGCTCATTCAGTTAGTCTATGCTTTAAGATTTCATTTCAAAATATTCAAAGAGTATGATAAAAACATAAGCAATTAGGGAGGGGATTCTTAATGAGGCAGTCTTCAGGCGGCCCTCAGGCTGATTTCCCTGATGCACCCTCGTGTGTTGATAGCCCATATCGAATCCTCTCCTTGATCATTCATAATATATCGTACATAATATTATTATAAATATATGATATATATATATATGTATATATATATATATATATACTACTATATAGATATATAGAGGAGCATGACCTATATATATTTGTGCCTCACCTCTCTGGAGGGCTGGGCCATGCCGTAGACACACATCCCGGGCACACGTCTGAAGTTTGATGTCTTCACATCCATCTGAGAACTGAGCACGTCCAGTCCAAGGTAGTCGTCAGCCACCTGAATAACACAAAGGATATCAAAGTATGTTAATTAAGAATAGAGACCTATGATCACTGCCATGCACCTAGTACTGAGTGACCTATCACTCACCCATATGAGACTGCCCACCTGCAGGTGACAGTGGAGTTCATAACGTGAAGGGGCAAGGGTTGTTCTGTTCAGGCAGTGATTATGTAACCCAATTCTGTCCACTTACACTGATTAATTCTAACTACAATTGTAGGATGGTTCCCTTCGACTGTTAAAATTACATAGTGTAACAAATTCAAAGAGAATTAAATAACTGAAGGCATGACTGATTATTCGATTCCTTACCAATATCTGTACCACTAAACAGACATATAAAGGCACTCAACATTTGATTCAAATTGACCACTGACCACGTTTTACTTGATATAGTTATGGACCTTACATATGTTAAATTATTCTGCATAATATTGTGCATTAAATATTACAGAAAAATATGGCAAAAGCCATAGTTATAACAGAGGTTGGAGGAAGATTTATGAAATTGACATTGAGATGGATGCTTATGGAAGATATGTGACATGTTTAAGTTATGTATATGTGTATACATATACACAAGTATATATGTCTTAACTCTTAACTTACACTAGGGAGAATATGTAGAAGGTGCATACTTACACATTCAATAATCAACAACCACAACCTTAAGCCCCATACCCACTCAGTAACTCTGTCTCCGGGTGATGGGTGACTGACAGAAATGGTGTCGGGGTTGTCATATTAAGCAATTTTGATATTTTTCCGCCAATTTTTTCACTGATTTTACCAGTCACCCAGAATCTGCACCATACCCAGGGAGTCGCCCGGCAATCCTGAGTTGCCTGACAACTTTACCAGGGACTCTTCCAGTCACCTGTCATCCGTCACTGCTAAAGTCGCTTAGTGGGTATGGCCCTTTAGATTGAACTATTTAATTTCTTCACTCACCAAGAACCTGTGTCCATCAGACATCAGACTGGTGCATACTTACACAATAAACAAAACTTTCTATTGAATTAGGTAATTCCTTTGCTCACCAGGAACCTGTGCCCATCAGACAGCAGTCCAGCTGGGGTCTGCCTCTCGGAGATGTCGAGTTGTCGGATGACGTGGTAGAGCTCGGGCCTCTGCTGCATCCAGTGGGTGAAGGAGGCCGAGAAGAGGGCGGGGTACTGGTCACCCAGGTAGGCGTTGAACACCAACAAGAAGGCGTAGCGCTCTACATGCTTACGGCACTGCTTGGCCAGGTAGTCCTGTGCACTGATTCCCTGAGATAGAATAAACAACATGTTAGAAATGGCAATGGTGGAATATTATAATAAACAGTATGTTATTGACGATAATGATTGGTAGGTGTTGAACATCAACAAGAAGGCATAGCACTCAACGTGCTTATGGCACTGCTTGAACAGGTAGTCCTGGGCACTGATACCATAATATATAATAAACAACATGATACTGTGATGAACGGCTGTTCATCCAAAATATGTAGAGGTCAAAATAAGAGAAAATACGATAATACTATAAAAAGGTATATATGTAAAGAACGTAAGTGTAAAAGAACGAAATATATGAAATATATGTAAAAGAACGAATATGTAAATAATGAACGAAAGTGTAAAAAGCCCGAAAAAAGAGGCACGAATATGTAAGGAACGAATATGTGAGGAACGAAAATGTAAAGGAACGAAACCCGGAAAGATATAAACCGGAAGTGAAATGTAAACCGGAAACGAAAGATATAAACCGGAAGTGACGTCAGTTATAGATCACGTGACCGAAAGCAGCCAATCAGGGCTGACTTCTATAGCATATAAAGGGGCGGTGAGGCCCGAATAAACAGAGTTCTTTAATAGTTCTCCTTGTGTCCAGACGTGTCTTCTTTCCTGAAACAACCGCTAAAGATGAGCTGATTCGAGTAATTAACCAGAAGTTAGGACAAAACAGTCGAAGTTCGAGATAAATAGTAAGAACTTAGGGTAGGGGCCCGACGGCCCGAAGAACGAGGAACGAAGGACCGAAGTAAGGCGCGAAGGCCCGAAACAGTCCCGGAGATCGAGGTGTAGCATGGCACGAAGGCATGACAGGCAGGACGAGGGAACGAAGTCCGCGGGGACGAGGGCGCGGCAGGCTCGGCCCCACGCTACCAAACAATAGGCGACCGTCGGCCCGTCGCCCCCGCGGACCGGAACCGTGGGGTGGACCGCCCGGTGGGGGTGAATGCTGGTCTGGGAGATAGAGCGAGACGAACCCCCGACCGACCCGTACCCCTACCACAATTTCCCTTCCCCGCAGTCCTCCGTTTGACATCGAGTGCCGATCCCCGACCGATTCGCTCAGCCCCCCCCTTGTGCGCGAGGCACGACTCTAGAAACACATCTCGGTTCTTGGCCCGGATTCCCCGTCCGCCCCGAGACCCGAACAACCCCCCCACGTTCCTCTGTTGTAAGAATCGGCAACCCCGACTTACCAGAGAACGTCACACTGGTGGCAGCGGTGGTGCTGAAATAAGCACATACGGACTTGTGGATCTTGGGTGTTTCGTCGGTATTGGATACTCATGGCGACCGCGGCAGTCTTCGAGCAGATGGATTCTGACATCGCCTTCAAGGAAGGTGGGGAGGAGAAAGGAGGTGCGAAACCCGAGACCAAAGGGGAGGACACGACCATCATGGGTAGGCAGTTTAATTTCATGGGAACGTCCACCCCAACGGATGAGCAGAATGCGCGGGCTCAACAACAACAGACCGGCCAGGTAGGAGCGAGTTTGAAGAAGTTTAGTTTACGACCGGAGAAGTATGACGGTAAACCGGACTTCGAGGGATGGATCAACCAGTTCGAGGAGTACGCAGCCTTGGGACATTGGACGACCGAGGAAAAAGCGGCGATGCTCTTTCTCTCGCTGACGGGAACGGCACGAATGTACTTTGTCGGACTCCCGGACAGGGAACGACTCCGTTACTCGGCGAGGGTAGATGCGTTGCGCCGGAGGTTCGGTCAGGAGAAGGACACGTGCAATGCTCTGCAAGAATTGGCAGGATTGAAACGTGTAAAGAACCAGACAGCGAAGGAATTGGCTGATAATGCCCGACGACTGGCATCGAGAGCCTACTTCTCCAACGACTACGCCAGCCAGGAAAAAGCAGCATTACATGCGTTCCAGGCTGCAGTTGGGGAAGACCTTCAGCTGAAGTGTGCAGAGAAAGGATGCAAGACACTAGAGGAGGCGGTGGAGGTGGTAGAAATACAGGAACGATACTCACGCCGCCTCCTGCGGGCAGTGAAGCCCGAGGAGGACGCCAATACACAGATCATGGCCTTAAACGGTAAGTTGGAGGAGATGATGAAAGAATTGGCAGAAGAACGGGAATCTAGGAAACAAGCAACGGCCCGGAGGGAGGCGTTTAAGAAGCGAAAGGAAGATTTAGAATGTCATCAATGTCACCAGAAGGGCCATTTCGCGAGAGAGTGTTCTCAGCGTCAGGGAAACGGACAGTCGCCGTCGCAGTAAGCGCGGGGCCCCCTTCGTGCGCGGCGAGAGAAGTAGTAGGCATGGGAGAATGTGGACTTTATGTGGCCGGAGCGGTGGGAAAGAGTGTCGTCCGTTTTTTGGTTGATACCGGATCTATGATCAGTCTGC
Organism: Lepidonotus clava; assembly: GCA_936440205.1. Lineage (NCBI taxonomy): Eukaryota > Metazoa > Annelida > Polychaeta > Phyllodocida > Polynoidae > Lepidonotus > Lepidonotus clava. Next base: position 55,696,227 of record OW387135.1, on the reverse strand, counting down.
TGTCGGAACGTCTTTGGAGAGAGTGGGGACGAAAATGGGAAGATCTGGATGGATATGAAGGACGTCTCTGCTCGGTGGATGGTAGCCCGTTGCGGTGCTATGGATGCACGAACTTGCCAGTAAGGTTGGGAACGCGCGTGTTGCAGTGGACATTCATGGTGGCAGACATCGGTAGAGATGAAGGGATCCTGGGAAACGACTTCGCGGTGAAATACCGGCTAACAGTTAAGCCCCACGCGAGTGCTGTCTTCCTGCCCGCCGAAGGGGAGGGAGAGGGGGAACGAATCCCGGGAGTAGAACAAAGAACGGATGGGATTCGGGCAGTCACCGTCGGAGGACAGGTCGTGAGAATCGAGGGAACGACGGAAATACCCCCGCTCCAGGTGACCCGAGTAGCAGTAGTGACGAGAGTGGACATAGGACAGAGTGGACAGCTGGCTGTCATCACCGGCGCTGGATTACCCATGGGACTGGAAGTGATCCCAGGAACGGTGACGTTGGGAGAAGAAAATAAAGTTTGGGTGGCCAACCGAGGGACCGAGAGCGCGAAATTGGAAACCGGCGGGGTACTCGGAGAAGCCACCTTCGTACAGGAAGCACGAGGTATAGGAAGTGATGTAAAAGAACCCCCTGGAACGCTCGTTGAAATGATAGAGGAGGCTAAGAAAGGCCTAACCACGGAGGAAGGCGGAGAGTTGGAGAAAGCCATCATGGCTCGGGAACAAATGTTTGCAACCTCGAAACATGAGTTAGGACGGACAGATTTAGTACAACATCGAATCAAAACGGGGGATCAGATGCCAATCAGACAGAGGGTCAGACGGTATCCAGCCACCAGGAGAGTAGAGGAACGAGCACTGGTGGAGGATATGGTAAATCTAGGAATCATCCAGGAGAGCGGAAGTGCGTGGAGCAGCCCGACCGTCCTAGTGAAAAAGAAGGACGGAGGAACGAGGTTCTGTATCGACTACCGAAAACTGAACCAGGCTACAAAAGTGGACGCCTATCCGCTTCCACGGATAGAGGACAGCCTCAACACCTTGGGCGGGAGCCTATTCTTCTGCAGCCTGGATCTCGCAAGCGGATATTGGCAGGTGGAGATGGCACCGGAGGACCGAGAAAAGACAGCCTTCGTGACTCAAGGAGGATTGTATGAGTTCAAAGTGATGCCATTCGGGCTAGTGAACGCCCCGGCCACCTTCGAGAGGCTGATGGAAAGAATCCTCAGAGGAATCGTGTGGGAGGAATGTCTGGTATACCTGGATGACATATTGGTCTTCGGGCCAACGTTTGAAGTGACTCTGGAAAGATTGGTACGGGTTCTGGACCGATTGAACGCCGCAGGACTGAAGTTGAAGGCGCGAAAATGCAGGTTGTTCCAGAAGAAGATTCCGTTCTTGGGACACGTTGTCTCATTCAATGGGATCGAACCCGACCCCGAAAAGTGTCGGCAAGTAACCGAGTGGCCGGTCCCTCGGGATCTCCATGAGGTACGAGCCTTCGTGGGATTATGTTCGTATTATAGAAGGCATATAAACGGCTTCACGGAATTGGCTGCCCCCTTGTATGAATTGGCAACGAAGGAGGAACCGTTCGTGTGGAGCGCGAGACGACAAGAGGCGTTTGATGCAATGAAGAGGGCGTTAACAGAGGCCCCGGTGTTGGGATTCCCAGAGGAAGACGGACAATGGTGGCTTGACACGGACGCCAGTGACGTAGGGACGGGAGCCGTGCTATCACAGGAGCAGAGAGGGGAGGAACGGGTAATAGCTTACACGAGCAAAACCCTGGAGTCAAACGAACGAAAGTATTGCACCACGCGGAAAGAACTGTTGGCGGTGGTGCGAGCTTTGAAACATTTTCGGTGCTACATCTATGGTCAACGCGTAATAGTCCGGACGGATAATAGCGCGGTTAGTTGGCTGCAGAGAAGTAAGGAACCGATGGGGCAGGCTGCCCGGTGGATTGAGATTATCGACTCGCATGACGTGTCGTTCCAACACCGACCGGGCAGGAAGCATGGGAACGCTGATGCGTTGTCCCGGTATCCGTGCAAACAGTGTGGGGAAGAGCACGAGGATACCGAGAAAGTGAGAGTAGTGACGCGGGCCCGGGGGTATGAGCCCGGATGGTCCCCGCAGGAGATGAGAGCAGCGCAGAGAAGGGATCGAGATATAGGGCCGATTGTCGCACGGATGGAAGAAGATGCGAACCGGCCAGGTTGGGAGGTCATATCTCCGGAATCCCGGGAAACAAAGATCCTATGGAGGCAATGGGAACGATTAAGCCTCAAGGATAGCGTGCTGCATCGGAAGTACTGGGAACTAGAAGGACATGGTTGGAGGAACCAGTTGGTCGTTCCCCGAGAGGAACGGGCCAAGTTGGTGAGGGAATACCATGGAGGCGCGGCAGGAGCGCACTTGGGAGTGGCCAGAACGACGGCCCTGTTGGAGCAATGGTTCTACTGGCCGGGACTCCGGGAAGACGTGCGAAAGGAATGTCGAGAATGTGATTGCGCGTTGCTGAAAAAAGGACGAGGGAGACGGGAGCCGCTACACCAATACATAGTGGGGGAGCCAATGGAACGGCTGGCCATGGATGTTTCGGGCCCGTACCCAGTCACCAAACGAGGAAACAAGTACTGCCTGATGGTGGGATGCTATTTCACCAAGTGGCTGGAGTGTTTTCCGATCCCGGATCAAAAGGCAACGACAGTGGCGGACAAACTGGTTGAAGAAGTAGTGGCACGATACGGCGCGTTTCGAGAACTACACTCGGATCAGGGCACGAATTTTGAATCCGAGGTGGTGGCTCAGGTCTGTGCACTATTCGGAATACACAAAACGAGAACGACGCCGTACCACCCCAGGAGTGACGGATACATAGAACGAAGTTTCCGCACTTTGGGGTGCTGTTTAAAAGCTAGCTGTCGAGCAACAGGTCGGGAATGGGATGAGATGGTCCCGCTCGTGATGATGAGTTATAGAGCAACGCCGCAAGCCAGCACAGGAGTGACACCAAACATGATGATGCTGGGCCGACAGACCATGATGCCACGACAAGCGATTTATGGGAGACCTCTAGGACCGGAGGAGGAACCCCGACGGGTAGGCGACTACGTGGAAAGCCTGGAGAAAGGGCTAGTCGCGGCCTATCGGGAGGCCCGGGCGGGGCTGAAACGAGCCGCCATTCATCAGAAACACGAGTACGATGGAAAGGTGACTCGACGGGAATACCACGCCGGAGAACTGGTCTGGGTGCACGATACGGTGGTGGATAGGGACAAGGGAACGAAGTTGCGATTTCCATGGATAGGCCCTGCACTGATCGTCAAGGTGCTTGACCGAGGACGGGTGGTAGTACGGAAGAAACGAGGAAGACCGGGGGGGGTGGTCCATGTGGACCGCCTGGAACCCTACCGAGGACACGCTGCGCCAGCCTGGATGGTAGCTGACCAGCAAGGATACGAGGCTGCACAGTAAGTGCTTGGGGTGGGGCGCGCTAGGGCACGTACGGAAACGGGGCACCCCTTTTTGTGATGAAGTCGTTCTCGCGTCTCGATTCCGCAGGTGGAAGAGGACCAAGGGAACGACCAAATCGGCGCTACACAGAAAGGCTTTGGCTAAAAAGGACTGATCAACCTGGGGCCATTGAGTCGGGGCGGTGCGTTGACCACTACGGTAGGAGTGCAGGTCGTTAGGCTGTAGAGATTTGCTACCTAGCTGAAGATTGGTTCTCTTGCGGATGTAATATAGGTGGGAAATGCGGGGTTGGAACGAAAAACGGCGTTCGGGAGCCACGACGGTCCGAATGTCTAAAGTAATCCCACGGAGCCGCTTTCCGGTCAGTTCGGAGGAACCACAGCGTGGAAAAGATGGTCGGATTACAACGGAAGACAGACCCGGTGGCAAGCTGGTGAAGACTTTTGAAGTGATGCCGACTTGGTAATACCGCTTTGCAGCGTCCAGGAGACCGGAGGAGAGTAGATGCGGCACTCTCAGGAACGCCGGAGGAACGAACGGACGGTTGTAAAAGGCGAGGCCTGAAACGAGGACGGGCTTTAAAGTAGGTCGTAAAAGGAGTAAAAGATGACAAAGAGAACGGGGCGGCGGCGAGAGGATGATAACGTCGAGCCCCTGTGTTCTCAGGGAAGTGTACGGAAACACTGCGAGGGCCGAGATGAAAAGGCAAGAGGAGGCGACGAAGGATGAAAGGACCGAGGACGTCCGGTGGGGCAATAAAAGGCCTAGGAAGAAAACGCGTAGACGGGCGAGGAGCCGCGAGGTAAAAACAACAGGCGAGGCGGTGACCAGCGGCGGGCCCCGGGGACCGGAAATAGTAGGGGGCGCCACCGTTGAAGTGGATGGTGAGCTTGACGCTAGGGGTCGCTAGTGCAGGCCACGCCCACTTCCGCCTGCGGCGGCTATAAAAGGCAGAGCGCTCGCCGGAGCAGGTCATTCTGGTCAGCCGATCAGGATTCATCAAATCGCAGACGAGCAGACTAAGCTGGGAGAAGAAAAAAAAGAAAAGCAGAGAAGTGAGACGAGCAGCATCACCACGAGGCAAAAACGGAAACGGCTGACGGGACGAGCTTCAGGTTTGGAACGAGCCCCGAAAGCCCGGAAAACGGACACGATGAGCGGACAGTGTTGGGAAGGACATTGTCGCGGAAAGGAATTTAAGCATCTGGTCAAGCGTATTCGAGGCCAGCACGATGGAGTACGGAAGCAGTATTACATGTGCCCGGTGTGTTCGAACCGAGCCTATTCGACGCACCAGGACTGGCGAAAGCACATGTCGGACTCACATGAGGGAAGCCTGCTGAGGGGGATGCCGAAACAAGACCCCCTTCTGAGGCCGGAGTATGCTGCGGCGTTCGCCTTGGATCCAAAAGGACGGCCGCCGTACACCAGTTTCGCTCCTGGGGATGAAACGGCGGCCCGGGTGGATGACTTGGAACGGGACTACGCTGTGCGCCATCCGGAGGGGTTCCAACCCCCTGACAAGGCGGTGGATAAGGAGGCCCCGGAGAGGCCGCGACGGAGGATCCGCGTCCCTTACTACCCGAGGGCGTCGAGAGGGTCCGATGACAGCGACGCCGAGCAGCTGGAGCAGGAAGCAACCGAGGAAGGACCAGAGGCCGACGAGGCCGGCGAGGGAGCCCAAGCAGCCAAAGCAGCAGGGAAGGGACCCCTGGCCGAGGTAGCGGAACGGTCGACGCCCACGCGCCGTTCCCCTCGGAGGGCCGCGAAAGGAGTGCGGAAGGAAGCCACCGAGTCGCCACGAAGCGCGAGCCGAGCCGTGGTCAACCCGAAACCACTCCTGACAGCAGACCAAGTACAAGGGTTAGTACAGAGCCGAATTAAGAAGTTAAATGCCCAGGGAGAACCACGAGAACCGAGAGGACGAGGACTCCCGGGCAGAGGAAGAGGAGGGAGATCCACACCCGCCCCGAAGCCGGGTTGCTCAGGGATACCACCGGGGGCTGAGGTGGTGGAATTGGTGAGCTCGTCCGACGACCAACGTCCGAAAGTAAAAGAGGAAGAGGAGCCGCTCGCTTTCAAGAGGCCCCCGACGCAGGGATGCCCGGCGGAGGAGCCGTCGCGAAAAAAGAAGTGGAAAAAGGTCAAGAAAGTCCCGAGAGAATTGGAGGAGGGAACGAGTTCGGACCAGTCGGAGTCAGGCCGGAGCATGTCGGCCCGAAGTGATCGGTCCCTGATTATCGCCGAGTCCAGTAGCGCGGGAGAGTTGGGACCATCACAGCCCTCGACAGGAATCAAACGGACCACGGGACTAGAACCACCTTGTAGCGACGCACAATTTACTATGATGACAGTTCACAGGAAATCGGTTATTTACGAATCACGACACCCGAGGTACCCCGGATATTTAAAAGGAACAATGAACCGGGAGGGAGCGTTCAGGGGTTACCGCGAGGCAAGATCCGACCGGGAGCTGGAGGACAGCATTCGGGAAGCGCAGGGAGGCCGACTGGTGGAAAGAGAAGCACTGTACCTGGGGAGGTTCCTTCACGAGATGGCGGAAAGGCAAGGACTCAAACCGTCGGGGCGGGTGGAAAAAGTAAAGTATGTTCGGCACGCGGCCAGGACCGAGGACACGGCGTCAAAGGCGTCAACACAGCCGTTGTTCTCTACCCCTACCCCGACGAGAGCGGATTCACCCCTAGAGAAGATGGTATGTAAGCAGCCGGTGGTACCACCCCCGGGACTGAAACGAATAAGAGACATTTTGGTAGCACCGGATACACCGGAGACACGGGCAGCGGTGGACAACTTGACTCGAGCCAGTCTGGGGAGCTCGTTCTTCGGGTCGCAGGGATCGGAGGAGACCCCGGGACCGCCGTCGCCCGAACGGATAGGATCGCCGCCAGGACCGGATACCCCACTCAGGGACGAAGATAAAGACGGGCGAGCGCTACAACCACGGGTTGTGATACACAGACTACAAATACCGGCTGCTCAATCCATGGACGCAGAAGTGGAGGATTCAGAGGACATAGAACTGGGGCAGGCCGAGACCAGAGGATACGAGCCGGAGAAGCAAGAATTGGACGAGTCGGGAGCGGATTCAGTGTTCGGGTCCATAGGAACGGAGGCACCGACAGCAGGACCATCTAGAGAAACGCCGCGACTCAAGTTATTACGGACACAGGCCATTCACCAGGTATTACAGGGACACTTTCCGGTGACGGCGCGGGCAGTACGAGACTGGGACACAGAGAAGGCCATTCAGGTGCAACTGGCGTGGCCCCCGAAGGAGGTGCGAGGGATGACAGCTAAGACAAGAGCAATGGCTTCAGCGTCTATGGCGTTCCTGATGGCACTGGAAACGGGCCGCAAGCCAGAGACATTTGAGGAAGCGATGGCGCAGTTCCCAACGGCAGCGCTGGGGCCGTTAACCAGAGAGTTCCCGGGAGTTGACCGGCTAGTTAACGAACACAACCGGACCGTCCAATTGGCTCAGACCCTGGTAATGTTTAAAAACGAAGATCAGTTGGACGACTTGTTGAAGGCGACAAGAGAGGCGGAAAAACAGAGCGGACTGGTGGATCAGCTTCTCGAGCTCCCCGCCAGGGAAGAGAAACTGTTGCTACCGATCCGACGCCAGGAAGAAGGATGAAAAGCCTCGAAGAAGGAGAGAACGGTGGATGCTGCTTAGGGTCCTGCACGGAAGAAAAAGCGCGACGGAACCAGAGGCGGAGAATGGCGCGTCGCGAGTCGGGTGGGGAGGGATTACGGGGCGTTGGCTCCTCACCCATAGTGTCAAACCCCCAGGGAGAGATACGGGCCAAGGCGGAGGTACCTGAGCCGCACAGGAGGCCGAAGCCTGGATAAAAACTCTCCTGGAGACCGCTGGACGGGCCCGAAACTTTACTTAAATCATCGGGAACGGGCTGGCGGGCTCGAACATTCTTATTTTAAGTATTCTTATTAGTTTCTTTATGGGAATCTTCCTGCGGAAGTGAACGAAACCACATGTGTTAGGAGGTGTTAGGAGTGTAATCAGCGAGCTGGAGGGTCCATGACTGGAACGAACTTACCAAGCCTGCGGGGCGAATACGGAACGGGAGGAGGCGCTAGGAGGAGAAAACAAGTTTGTAGCTGTTCCTCTTCTTCCCTGGAGCCCGCTGCGTTAGTTGGGACCGAGCAGGTTGAACGGGATCGTCCGGTCGCGGAAATTGAATAGATAGCGGACCGGGCGGCCCAGGAGCAAGAGTAAAAGTAAGGAGGCAGAATCGGGGAAAGGAAATCGGAATGGACAGATAGTGTTGTAATCTTTGAGTCAACGGTCGTGCCGGGTAAAATAAGGTACCGGTGGGCCGGCGACTCGCCGCTGGAGGAAAGGCTGGCACGGGCCAAGACTGAAACCCTTCTCCCGTGCTGCCTTGAGGGATCTGGAGGCAAGTGAGAAACGACCTCTGTCCTCTAGCGGCACCTGAACTTTCCGTGGCTTGATCTTCTTGATCTTGGATGAACCGCTCAGAATGTGGGACAGGATGGGCTCGGATTTATTGTACCATCATCTTCTGAGTTTCCTTGTCTTCAGCCTCTTGCCGCATACGAAGAGCGGTAAAGTGGAATTTTTCGACCTGAATGCTGGTTTTGTCGTGCCAGGATTAATGCAGCGAGTCGTGAAAGGACCGCGGTGAATTATAGATGTCTCCCGGAGGACAGGGGGGCGAGCAGGAATAGTAGCTGAAAGACCCCTCGCTCGTGCCCCACCAAAACGATATATAATAGGACGAAATTAATAGACTTACTAAATCATATGTTAATATCTTACCTGCGGTAACGACAGTGACTGCTTCCATGTCGTACTTTCTGATATCTTCTTCCCGAAGGAACGGAACAAAATAGTCTTTGAAACATATAGGGAGGTGGTGCTTGGAACGTCGGCCTCGGATGCCTCGATAGACGCCTCAAGAGGTCTGCAAAGAGCGACGAGGAGCGATCCTTCTTGGAGTTCGACATCGGATGAGTTCTTCTTTATATATGCTATTTTTGAGATGGGCCCGTTCCGGATCTCAGAGGTTGACGTCGGGTGCAGATCCCAGTTGATGTCGTCCATCTTCACTTTCTACAACTTCTTCCTCTCCTTCTCACCAATATCTTCAACTTACCAACTTCGAACCGCCGTACCTAGGAGCAGCCCGGAACGGCTCGGAGCTGTTGTCTCGGCGTTCGTCATAGGCATAGTGGCTTCATGCAAAGTGACATGGCACCGATGAAGACTGTGGCCTTACTCCAGAATCAAACCAGACCAGATCTTAAACTTACCTCTATTAACGAACTATTTGTTGGTATTACAGTCTCACGAAAATCGTCTAAAAGCATGGTCCTCCGGGAGGACGAAGAGAAAAACTTAGTAAGCAGAGCGAGGCCCGAGAGCCTAGGAGACGAACGAGGGCCCGAGTGCCCGGAGCAGGAATCCTCTTCTTAGGAAAATCATCTCATCAGTGGAACGAAGGAGCCTCCCTCTCGCCCCAAAGAGGATTGTCTTCCTGCCGTTGCTTACGGAGGGGGGGAGGGATGAGAGGCGCCGGCTCCTGTCATCAAAAGAAACCCCATCAAAAGAAAATTATCTTCTTAGTCGGGTCTCCGTTCCGGTTGTTGTCATGCCACTTGGGCCCGGAACGGTGACGGAAATACCTTATCTAATTATGTTGGACTCTCTCTCTCCGACATCTCCTTCTGAAATCTTTGAGTGTGTCGACGTGGTCGAAGACTGAACGTCTTGGTGCTGGGTTAACCACGAGGACATGTGCCATAAAAGTCAAACTTCAGTTCCTGTACGGAAAACGGACACCTCATCGACAATTAATGATTCTAGTCTTCTCAGACTTACCTTCACTCCAACTCCATCTAAAGTTTCACTGTGACCAATAGCACGAAACCCGCGACGTCGTCTGCTGAAAGCTTCCACTCTAAGCTTTAACGGATGAATTTAAGTTCCTTTCCACATACGCCATTTTCTTCTTTGGGTACCTCGGCCTCTGGCTCGAACATGTTGTCCTTGCCAAACGTGAAAAAGTCACTGGAGGGCTCTGAATGCCGAGGCGACCGAGGGCACGAAGCCTAAAAAGAACATTCTGTCTACAAAAACTTCAGTCTTTCTTCAAAAACTCATCCTTAAATCATCATCATCACCTAAGAGAACGCAGAGAAGAGTAATAAATTACGGGAGAACGAGGGGTCACGACCGACCGGGTGGGAGAATCACGACCGATTCTCTGCCAGAAAGAAAAACAACGAAGAACGTCTGGACGACGGAAAAACGGATAAAAAGGTCGAGAGGACTAAGGGTCACGACCGACCCTGGTCTCTGGGTGGGAGAATCACGACCGATTCTCCGCCCGAACTAGGGGAGAGCGTCTGGACGACGAAAAAACGAAGGGAACGGGGGCATTGCGGGTCACGACCGACCCATGGCCCCGGGCAGGAGGACCACGACCGGTCCCTCTGTCCTAACGAGGGTAAAGGCGAGGAAAATGCGCCGAGGGGCTAAGTAAATAGAGCCCAGAGGAGAGGAGCGGGGGCGACGGGGTCACGACCGATCCCCAGTCCCGGGTGGGAGAGCCACGACCGGCTCGCTCATCCTAAAGAAAAGAAAAAAAGTGCAGTACAGGTCCTAAATAGACCCAGGATAAGAACTATGACGAAGATAAAAAGAGACTAGGATATATGAAACAAATTATATGAACTTTCACTAAGAAGAGAGAAAAAACGAAGAACGAAAAACGAAGAAAGAAGAGAAATAATAATTAGCCGGATAGGCCCCGGGGGCCCTCCGAAGTAGACCGGAGAGGACAGAGGGTGACACCTCCTCCTCTACCGATAAGGAGCGTAGGATTGAAATGTTTCTGGTTCTAGAGTATGTTCTGTTGTCGTTGCTGTATGAACTGCTTTGAAATTTTGTAAAGACGTGTTTTCCCACCTTTCAAGAAGGTGCGGGAGGGTGTGATGAACGGCTGTTCATCCAAAATATGTAGAGGTCAAAATAAGAGAAAATACGATAATACTATAAAAAGGTATATATGTAAAGAACGTAAGTGTAAAAGAACGAAATATATGAAATATATGTAAAAGAACGAATATGTAAATAATGAACGAAAGTGTAAAAAGCCCGAAAAAAGAGGCACGAATATGTAAGGAACGAATATGTGAGGAACGAAAATGTAAAGGAACGAAGCCCGGAAAGATATAAACCGGAAGTGAAATGTAAACCGGAAACGAAAGATATAAACCGGAAGTGACGTCAGTTATAGATCACGTGACCGAAAGCAGCCAATCAGGGCTGACTTCTATAGTATATAAAGGGGCGGTGAGGCCCGAATAAACAGAGTTCTTTAATAGTTCTCCTTGTGTCCAGACGTGTCTTCTTTCCTGAAACAACCGCTAAAGATGAGCTGATTCGAGTAATTAACCAGAAGTTAGGACAAAACAGTCGAAGTTCGAGATAAATAGTAAGAACTTAGGGTAGGGGCCCGACGGCCCGAAGAACGAGGAACGAAGGACCGAAGTAAGGCGCGAAGGCCCGAAACAGTCCCGGAGATCGAGGTGTAGCATGGCACGAAGGCATGACAGGCAGGACGAGGGAACGAAGTCCGCGGGGACGAGGGCGCGGCAGGCTCGGCCCCACGCTACCAAACAATAGGCGACCGTCGGCCCGTCGCCCCCGCGGACCGGAACCGTGGGGTGGACCGCCCGGTGGGGGTGAATGCTGGTCTGGGAGATAGAGCGAGACGAACCCCCGACCGACCCGTACCCCTACCACAATTTCCCTTCCCCGCAGTCCTCCGTTTGACATCGAGTGCCGATCCCCGACCGATTCGCTCAGCCCCCCCCTCGTGCGCGAGGCACGACTCTAGAAACACATCTCGGTTCTTGGCCCGGATTCCCCGTCCGCCCCGAGACCCGAACAACCCCCCCACGTTCCTCTGTTGTAAGAATCGGCAACCCCGACTTACCAGAGAACGTCACAATACCAATGACACTGGTACCCTGAGATATAATAAACAGTATGTTATTGACAATAATGTTTGGTAGGCTTGAACACCAGCAGAGGCATAGCGCTCCGACTGCTTACGGCACTGCTTGGCCATGGCAGGTAGTCCAGGTATACCCTGATATATAATAAACAACATGTTATCAATGACACTGGTACCTTGAAATGTGATAAGCAGGATGTTATTGATGATAATGATTGGTAGGTGTTGAACACCAACAAGAAGGCGTAACGCTCCACATGCTTGCGGCACTACAACCTGAGATCTGATCAACAACATGTTATTAATGGCACTGATACCCTGAGATATAATAAGCAGGATGTTATTGATGTTGATTATTGTTGGAGCTTTTGGTGGAATCGGCTATGGTAAGCAGAACAAAAAAATTAATACAGAAATGCATATTTCCGGAACGGAGAACATTGGAAAATGGACGGACCATTGGTCGGAAAGCAGTACTGTTTCCGCAAATACACCTGATCCCCACTGGAAAACATGGTTTTTCAGACACAAAAAGAATGGTTTTCTTGTGGGGAAACACTGTTTTCAGATTGACTGCTATGTATACGTAATCCCATCTCCGGATATCATTGATAAAGGTTACACAACTCTTTGGAACTGTTGTTGATAATATTCCGGGAAGGACTCAAGTAGTCTCGCACATGTAGTACTTGGAAAGTGATTTCAATAGAAATCTTACACTAGACATCTCATTTGACTCTTGTGGTTTCTGTGAAACCCATTTCTTCCACCTGGCTAATTAGCTGTGCGTCTTATTTGTGCCATTTTGCTCTACTCCCAGGACAGTTCAGGCCCATATTCAGGTTCTGCTTTTCTTTTCTTTTCTTTTCTTTTTTTCTCTTTTTTTTTGCCCAGGTTTCCTAGATGGTGCCGAGGTTTCCTAGATGGAACTTGTACCTATTAGTTTCAAAGAACTGATCCTTAAAAGCAGCATAAAGTGGAACTTTCCAATATTTCTTTAGCTATTTTAGGGGTTTTTACATTATATTTTTGAAGGACAGGTGGCAAAAAGTTTTAAAATTTCTTTTGTGGTAGGGGCGTACCATCCTTGCTCACCATATAGTATACCGGCCTAGGGAGTCCCTATAATTGAAACCTAACATACATGATCACTGCTTTGTGAAATTGTATTTTGACGTTAGATAATCATCATTTTTGACAGAAATATTGATCATGATCAACTCGCTTGCAACTGGCCAGATACCGTGATATTCATATTCGGATTACATAGTTCATGAAAGGGACTATATGACTTTTAATTTCACTACAAATAATCATGTTTGATCACCCTCAGATACATCATTAATCTTAGTGAAATTTGATTACACGCAAGTATAATTATGTCCACTGTATCAAATATTATTTTTCGCCGCCTCTATAATGACCACAAGCTTGTACTACACATCATTTTCAACGAAGTGGTGCTGCCCTTAGCTTGTGTATTGAATTGAAAAAAGATTATTTGTTTATACAGTAAGTAGGTTTGTATTAAAAATATAGGTGAAGTCACCCAGTTACTGAAAGTCCCAAAAGTTGAGGGAATGCGAATCTTAATGGGAAAAGTGTATAAAGTGGGAATCATAAAGTGGTGGATGTTCGATCGAGGCCCTATTACCCAAATGACATGATATTTCATAGATCTCTACATGCACTTTTTTCACATTAAAATGGCGCCCCCTGGTGAATTAAATTTGAAACGCTTTTTTATGGCTTTCCCATAGTTAAAGCTGGAGTATCGTTCGTGCGTTTCTAACGTTATAGGGACTCCACCCCTTAGCTTAACGACGCGACAGCTGGCGACATGTTTTGCGATGTTAGAATGAATGGCGCGGTCTTATGGGAGTTACAACGTCGCAAAATAGGTTCACCTTACGGATGATACACTGGCTTTAAGATATATGAAGTAAAGTGACCTAGAACTTTACCAAAAGCCCCAAAAGTGGGCAGACTGGGGCAGTGCACAGGTTCATGGGAAAGCTGTAGTAGTAGAAGTAGTAGTAGTAGTAGTAGTAGTAGTAATTTTATTGACAAATTAAGAGTCAATCATTTTGACCTCACGTGTCAGTCAAGCAATGTAGAGGAAAAAATATGAATCTTTTTAGGTAATAAAGATGTGTATAGAAAACATCTTACCTCGATGAGGTAGTCGTCCGTGATCGCCCCAAGACATCGCCGACTTTCTGCTGCTATGTTCCTCACGTTGTGCAACTCGTCACACGAGTCAATTATTACATCCACCTACAAGGAAAAAGTTAAGAATGGATAACTTCACAAAGAGAATAAAAATGGTGAATTAACCTATGATATTTTATGCCTCACACACTGTACTCCCATCAAAAGCAATGTTAGGTGATAAGTTAGGTTTGCAACGTGAGTTGATAACATTTAATTTTGTGAATATTTTTATTTGGTATACCTCGGGTGGAAGGTCTTTTGATGAAGCTCCGGAAGAAATTGTTTGGGAAATTGCGAGAAGTACATGATATTCCAAAACATTTTACTCCTACTTTGGCATAAGCCAGCGTCTAACAACTGAACCTAGTTTACCTGAATCTATCTTACTATCAAAAGAGAGATGTGGTGTCAAAACCCATAGACATTGTTTCAACGTTACTTCGGAAAAATAATAGTGTTAATACTAGTCTTTCACGCAAAAGTAACACATGATATGTCGCGTGATAGTACACTGAAACATAAGATGGATCAACTAATTATACAAGTAAAAGCTCAATGTGAATTCAATGAAACCAATCATCTGCCCCCCCAACCCCCACCCCCACCCCCGGCCCCTAGACAAGCGTACTTCGGCGAAGGGAAGCACCTACTTGGAGGATTCTGGGAAAAATGCGACTCCCTGGACAGACTGATTAGTCATAGGGGCGGTATTACACTACACGATGAAACTGGTCAGAAACTGAAGGCGGTATTACACTACACCATGAAACTGGTCAGAAACTGAAGGCGGTATTACACTACACGATGAAACTGGTCAGAAACTGAAGGCGGTATTACACTACACGATGAAACTGGTCAGAAACTGAAGGCGGTATTACACTACACGATGAAACTGGTCAGAAACTGAAGGCGGTATTACACTACACGATGAAACTGGTCAGAAACTGAAGGCGGTATTACACTACACGATGAAACTGGAGGCAGTATTACACTACACGATACCGGCTCGGTATGAAGATATTACAGACAATATGATATAGATGTGATACAATTAGTAATAATTGGCAGTACTAAGCATGTCACATATGTTTAAAAAGAACTTCATTTCTTAAAGGTGGTATACTGAGATATATCTCCACGACATTATTAAACATGTCAAATAAATGTTGTGGCCTAAGGTAAGGACCATAATAATAATTAATGACTTTACTATATATGATAAAAAGTGCATCACAGCTGACTGTGACTTATCCTATTACACTACTGCAATAGAACTGGTTTCGTAGCAGTTTCGTCATAAATAAATTGTGTCTCAGTCGTGTCGCAACCATACATCTTAGGAGGGCAGACTTTTAACGATTCGTTAAAAGAAAATATTCCAAATTTGTGGATGTGCTACATTAAGTACGTTGACAATTAATATGTTTGATTTTGTCGGAAAAAAACAATGAGTAATCTGTCATATATGATTTTGCTTATTTACTGCCAGAAACTGATGTTATGCAATGACACTGATTATTGTTGTATGTAAATTCCTATCATTAGTCCTATTACTGTCACTTGTATCTATATTCATGTAATATACCTGAAACCTTGAAAAATTTGTGATATTTTCAGTGTACTATATTCTTATTTGTATTCCTACAAGATCTATACGGAAGATCAATTATTGTTTTTATTACTTTTAACTAGCAATTATAACAAAAGACTATTATATCTTACATATCATTTGAAAGAGAATTAAAAACCCTTTCCAGTGGTATGAAAAATGTTCACGATTAACTGATATTTTCACTGCCGATTTTTGAAATCGGTTGTAAAATCGGTTGGTGGAAACAGGGCTTCAACCCCCATAGCCACTAGGAGATTTTACCGGCAATGGACGACGGGCGACTGGGAGAATCGGCCGATTCTTATGATTGCCTGTGACTATACCATATTGAAATGTGTGTGTTTTATATGAGTCGGCCCTAAAATTGGCCGATTTTAAGGGTAGAATCGGCCAATTTTAGGGCCAACGAGTCGGCCGAGTCGGCCAAAATCGTCTAGTGGGTATGGGGCTTAATAGGGCGGCAGGCCAGGCACCACACAGGTGGACGTTACAGGTGTCAGAGCGGGTTTTACCACACCTGTTGGTAGGCAGGGAGACCAGGCCCACCTGTCGGCTCAGACAGAGAGTACTCGACTCACCTGGGACAGCTCCAGGTGGGCTCCTAACACCATTCACAGAGTTACAGCCTCAAAAGGAGCATCAAATTACAGTTCAATAATAAGCTATTAGGGCCTTCTATCAAGTAATACGTAGTAAGGGGACTTTTTTCAAAAATATAATTTGCTTATTTTCCTGTACAGATTTAGTGTGTACTTTGACTCAAATGGATGGGATGGGGGTAATAATATTCAGGTACTATTCTCTAAAAGGTATAACGCTACATTGAGTTCAGTAACCATGTGAGTATAGGTACTCGTCACAGATGGGGCTCAGAGTTTATTTTAATTATGACAGCCCAATAAAGCTCATGTAATTATGACAGTTCAATAAAGGTATGATCAACATAATAGCCTGTAAGGAGTATAAAGGGCCGTTGACTTCATTTAGTGGGGTCTGTTAAGGTCATTTTTTTGAGAAATCATTAGGCGGCGGATAAAAGCACCAAATTTGGTATGAGGCGCCTCTGAGGCATAACTATCAAATTTGGAAGGGGAGCCACGTTGAAATATTAATAGGACGGATGTGGGGGCCCAAAAACCAATATGGCCGACTTTTACTATAAAAATTGTCTCGACTTCTAAAAAGACTAAAGAGACATGGTTGGTGTCAAAATTGAGGGATTATGGGTCAGGGAATTCAATTATTTATGTTTCAAGTCAATGCGGAAACCCAAAATCCAAGATGGCTGACCAATTTTGAGAAATATTATGATTTTTAAGTACTAAGGCTTAAGGCCAGGGGAAATGGTTCCAATATCAGTTGTCAATAGTCTAGAGGGCTCAATAAATATGATATTCATCCAATACAATACCATAAATTTCAAAATGGCTGAATTCATTAGCGTGATACCTCTGATAATGACCGCTGGATTCCAAAATAATTCAAAAGAAAGGATATAGACTTTACTCTTTTCCCACAAGATTTCTTGACTTCATTTGGTATGATGACCCCTTGGGACCCCTTCATTGAATTCAAAAGGGGAGCCACCTTGAAATATCAATATAACCTGGACGGGGGCCAAAAATCCAATATGGCCGGCTTTTATTGAAATAATCTTATATCTCAGATTCTGAAATGCCTAGAAACACATTGCTATTGTCCAAATTGGTAGATTATAGGTCAGGGAATTCAATTATTTACCTTTCAAATCTATACAATAGGTCTAATCAAAGCTAGCCAAAAGTTTTGGTTAAATACCTTAAATTTCAAATGCTAAAAACATCCAAAATTTATCATAATTTCATTTTGGTATTTCAAGATGGCTCCCCTTCTAGATTCAATAGTTATGCCTCAGAGGTGCCTCATGCAAAATTTGGTGCTTTTATCCGCCGCGTAACGAAAATGTTGTTAACAGACCCCACTAATTGACTACCTATAATTATTACCCCAACAAACGAGAATTTGCATGAATTGAGTTTAATACAGACATTATGCTCATTCGAGGCTAGTCTATAAAAGGTATATTACCCCTTAAGAAAGTCCCAGAATTCCCATTGTAGGAGCTAAATTTTGAGTGATTAGATTACAATTCTGACCAAATATCGGGCTGAGTCATCTATTGATCTCGCTGTCCTCAAGTGTGGCCAGTCCCCTTGAATGAAGTTCGAGCCGTCAGTTTGAATCCTTCAGAATTCGCAACGTTGCCAAACACTGTTCAAGAGGCGAGTTTGAGCCTTATTTAAAATTCACCCTTAAGCTGTGCTTTTATGCGGTAAGCATGGGGATGGGGGGAGACTGTAGTTTATTTCTAATTTGTATTATATATATATTGGCAGGCTCGAAGGGAGCAGGGCGATCTGGAATACATGTTAAAATGCGTTTAAAAGTTAATGGACTCTTCCTAATAGTTTCTCGAATTAAAGAGAGAAGATTAAGCCCTATAGTTTATGGATTAGCAATTTTAATTGGGAGTGGGTTCAATTCCCGGTTGGTGTCTGGATTCACTAAGGGATGGGGTACAGCAAACATTATTTCCAGGTTTTGATCCCCTTCTGTTTGCCCACCCTGTCACCCTCACCTCATAGATACAATCACCAAAGACTGATCAAGTCAAAACACATTTCTGGAAAGTCAGAATTCATCCTAACTTGTTTTCACCGTGAAAATGACGGTTGTCGGTACGGCATAAAACATCCAGCACTCCCTCACTTAAGCCTGGTCCCCACTTGAGCGATTAGATATATTTGGTCACCGAACGACGAAGGTAGTTAGTAGCCTGGCGATCAAGTCCACACTGGCACCTTGATGTCTGGCGACTAAACCACTATCATTAGGCGACATACGAAAGTGTCCTCTTGTCACTGGGCGACTAACTACAAGAGTGTCCCTACATGGAGATTAATCTTTTAGTTGATGGGCGACTAGTTAGTTGGCCAGCGACTATCGTTTTCTTCTCAGTCGCCGCTGAAAACCACGCATTGCCATCATTAGTCGCCCAAGTGGGGACGTGGCATTACTCACCTCCTGCTTGACCTGCAGCCCGTTGGGCAGGATGCTGACCAGCTGCTGGATGGCCACGAACTCACCCCGCTCGTAGTTAGGGCTCTTCTTGTTGATGGGGTACGGCTGCTTCCTGTCAGGAATAATGATAAATAGTTATACATCATAGAATGATTAGATGCATCCAAACATGGTAAGTAGGTATCAAAGGTGACTGGCAAAAACGTTGGTTGTAAATGGCCATCTAGTATGTTAAATGCCGGGAACAGAGTCACTATGTGAAACTCGTTATCACCCGTAGCCAAACCTGGTTAAAGCAGGCCCGTAACTAGGGGGGAGGCGGGGATGGCGGGCCACCCCATCACTGAGGAAATTTTTGAAAAAGTTCCACCTGTCCTCTTAAAATTCACTGTAAAACCCTTTAAAAAATATGAGAAAATTGTTGAAATTATAGGCAATAGTCCCACTTAGTGATTTTCGCCACCCCCCCACAGCGGACCCTGGGTACGGGCTTGTAAAGCCATGTATCCTTACAACTCTGGATGTAGATGGGCAATAGATGTCAGAGAAGTACTAGTAACCATTAATTATTGCTTATAACGCGTGTTTGGGGTGAACACCATGGTGGTGGGAATTGGTTGCTTATAACTACTCTAGATACTATAGATGTCAGAGGGGTAATTGTTTACTTACAGGGCGTGTTTCGGAAAGCCGTGTTTATGGGCTAACATGAGACAGCCGAGGACCATGCCAAGGCTGGTCATATTGTTATGGGGAATTCGTGAAAAAACAACAAGGGACAATAGATGTCAGATAAGTAATTGTTGACTTACAGGGCGTGTTTGGGAAAGCCATGTTTATGGGCCAACATGAGACACCCGAGTACCATGCCCAAGGTTGTTCTACTTAGCCCACAGCGGGCCGTGAACACCATGGCCGGTACTGAACCGTCAGAGGGGTCGAAGTAACTCGGGATACCCTGCAAGAGAAAAAGTTGCAGGTTTTATAGGAAACAAGGTTTAACGTTGTATGACACTACACACTGCACAAGTAACAGAAATTATAGATATGAGGCTTAAAAGTTGTATCATACTACGCACTGGAAATATGCATGAGAAACGCAAAATATATTCAACGCATTTCTGTAATCCAACAAGAATCATTGACTCATTGACTCTTTTTCTTTGAATGGAAATATAAGAAACCGTTTGCTCTTAGAAACATCATGTACTCTTCCAAGTGACTATTCATTCATAGGAACCTGACAGCGTCTACTATGTCTATGTAAAGTTCTGATAACTGTTTCTATATGTACGGTACCTACATAAGCCACCCAGAGACTGTCTCTAATTGGGACGTTGGGACAACATGAAAGAATCAATGTACGTATTTCATGCCACTACATTTTTTTGGCTAAAATTTGCGTATTTTGCTAAAAGAATTTTACGAACATTAAGTATTCACATTTTTGCAGGCAATCTATCATGCTTAACTCATTTTGACACTTATCATTAGGCCCTATTTGCAGTGAAGCAAAGTGCAAAACTTTGCACAATGTGAATGTTAGTATGTCGATAATTGCATAATCAGGATGGTCTTTGAGGGGTTTGAAATAGGACTGTGTATGCACTTACCCTAAATACATCCAGAAAGGCGTCCATGTCCTTCTCTAGAGGGGCACCAATGGGTGGGACCATGAGCCGGGTGTACCTGGAATGAGAGATAACATATCAAATACATTCTAAGATTCAGTTGTCTCGGCATTTTAGTAGGTGGCGCTGCTACAGCAAGAAACGTGTGGCGCAAACAACCCATATTTAAACGTCATCATAATGATGACGTTTTGATCTGAACATTATTCAAGTCAAAATATATTGTTCTAAAAATCCGATCTTTGGGTTAGGACAGGTGTGAAACACCCTTTAGATCGGATGATATATGTGATGCATGCATTATCCCTGGACTCCTATATCTGGCAAATAAGGTACCTTAGTACGTACTACATACATGTATATGTTTATTATATAAATACACGCACCCCCCATAAAAATAAATCAAAGGTAAGAAGTCACAAAGAAGAGAAGGGCCAACGTATCGAGAGGGAAAAGCCCATAATCTGGCCCACTCTTTGAAGCACTTTATTTCTGAAACCGAATTCCCTTTGTAATAATATACTGTTCTCTTGGCCCTGCTTTGTACCTAGGTGCTAGCAGTGCTTCTCGGTAACCTCAAAGCGTCGCCTCCCAAAAGGGGGTATTCCACTACACGACTTGGTCTGCGAGATGACGATGTCAGAAGGAAACTGCAAATTCTATGTTACACTTATATTAATGCTCAAAATTGCCATTTTTTAACCAATATAATTATCATTCTTGTATGCAAATCTGTCTATAATGTCGTCATATCGCGCTGATATCGCAGCCCATGTCGTGTAGTGGAATACCCCCTTAACTCCCTTATCAGGTACCAGCCTCAGGCAGGTGCCTGACTAGGTACCCGTTTCCATGGTGACAGATTAGGGCAGGTAGAGTGGATCAAAGAGGCCTGGGGTGTGGTCGTCCTGATCTGTCGGAGTTTGACCTCGTTGGCCCCGAAGTAAATAGGTCAAGGTGGGGTGTGACTTGTTCCCGGCGTGTACTCGGCGCACACAGGTGGTTAAGTGCTAATTCGGGCGTCACCAGCGAAAGGCAGGTACCGAGCTTCTGCATGGTGTTAAGCTATTAATATTATAGCCTCTATTGCACATGATAATTTATTCTGCCAATTTTAGAAATAGGCAGTGGGGATTAAGGTTTATTCCAGACATGGTATGTATCTCTAGTAATCGTTTAAACCCTCTTTCGGCATAATGTTATAAGATGTAAATTTAAGTTTATGGGTATATTCTGAGGGAAACCAAATGAATTTACAATCAGCAGCATCATAATCGGTATGTGGAATACAGGTAGTAGCCCTAACACTTGTATTCATATGCATGGGTGATTCTGACTCCTTGCGATTTGGTAACTAATGATTTCTTTCAATAATATGGCAAGATAGCATGCTTCTGAATACCATTTGAAACAGAATGATCAAACACTTTAGTAATATGTAACATGTTCATATGTGTAATCCCTATTGTCATTGAAGCTGGCGATTAAATGGCCCCAACAAACCGTCTGTGGAATATAACCTCAGGGAATATGGAGGCAGTTGAAGGAAATGCTCCGAATACTATTTCTACCGTTCTTTGTATTTCTGCACTACGCTCCTACCCTGGTTTCAGGTTCTCTATCAGATAGCAGATGATTAATGTGTTTATAGTGGCCATGCACGACAGCTCTCGCTGTGACCCCGTAGAGGACTAATACTTCTTATCAATTTCCCAGCATTGAGAGCTTCAAACAAATTGGACTTTTCTGATCTGTCTCCCATATTGCGCAACCTAGCTATAAACATTCACTTTTTCATATGAAAATTAAGGTTAAGGGACAGAGGGAAAAGGCAATCTTCCAGCATTGAGCCAGGAAGTTATCCAGTGGTTTGGTGTCCCATGGAGTAATTCACCACACGAAGCTGCAAAGACTCTGTGAACGAATGGTCGTCGTCACCTTATTTTCCCCCTAGGGATACCATGGGCTGTGACATAGGAGGGATTATGGTCGAGACCTGGTGTGAAGAACAGCCATTGCTGCCTGTAGTGTTTGATTAGTTTGACCAGGTGTTCTACAGCTACGGGTTATCAGAAGGATAGCAAAGTAGCAAAAGCTGGGAATAACGTGTGGCTTTTAAGTCGCGAACAATACTAAGTTTTCCGCCAGTGAACATGCCCACTGAAAATAGTATTACCATTCAGTAGGGGCATGGTATTTCTCCGCAGAACATGTACCAAAACGGAGAGAGAAAGTCTTTGCCTCACATAATATAAAAGAACCAGTAATACTGCAATACTTGAAGTTAGCAAGCTGGCCCTCCTTCACTTAACATTGTAGCCGGGGTTCATTCAATATTTCAACGGCTAAGAGTATACTTGGAAAATCCTTGGAAAATTGTGGACCTTAGGGGACGTCCTCTGCTGGCTGTACGACATCAGACGTAGCCTCGGTATACGACGATCCCCGATAGGTCGTACTCCCACCCTCGGACACCCTTCGCAGTGCTTCTTATTATAATGCAGCATACCCCATTTCTATATACTACTCCCACCTATCAGAAATTGTCTACCCCCTAGAACCTGAGGAAAATAAATTGGCATCTCAATATTGGAAGATCTGTGTTAATCTGGTGTTTTTTATTTTAATTTTTATAAGGGGAGACATGGTTTGCCCCCCCCCCCTCCTCCTCCTAGAACACTGTCTCTTGATCTGCCAATAATTAAGTCGGATTCGTCTCTCTAGCCAGTGTTGCCGTGTGACTTCTAGTTTCACCACACCATAATTAAAGTGATCATGTGAAACCCTAGGCCTGCCTTTAGGTTGGTACAGGGACCCTCTGTTTATTCAGTATGATTATACACACACACAGGTGACAGGGTCTTTGATAATAGACCTCAAAGTTTGACGAGTCAACGACAGGTCAGTCAGCTTTTATAACTGGTCAGCCTTTGTAAACAGGAAATGTATGAGACCCCTTCAAAGGTCAACAAGTCGTTAATTAGTTCCAAGGTAACACTGATCTTTCAGATTGTGGTTAGTTAGATAAACAACTGTACGCAATTGTCCATGAAAGCCGAGGCGTTGTCACAAACATATTATCATGGGTTATCACATTCAATATGCTAGTATTACACGTTTGATTCCGCTGTCGTAAACAGGAAACGAGACCCGTTCAAAGGTCAACTATAAGTCGTTGATTGGTTCCAAGGTAACATTTTAGATTGTTGGGAGTTAGATAAACAACGGTATGTGTACCTGTCCATGAAAGCCGAGGCGTCTCATAAACATATCATCGCATATTATCACATTTAATGTGTTAGTATTACAGGTTTCATGTCTGCTGTCGTTTTGAATCGACTTCATACTAAATGCATCGAGTCACAGTCACACACCTGCTTTATAAACCAACCGACAATTGCCCCGGGAATGTGCCCCTGAAAGGAATGACGTAACGTTCCCAGACCTTCTAATAAAGTTTGTGATGTTCTTCGACGTAACAATAACGTCCCTATGTGTCACATCGTTGGTTGGGGTATGGGCAATTTAAAGTTTCTTGTTAAATAAAGGAAAACCTGCGGAAATACAGAATTTATTTTTCATCTATTCTCCCATTGACGTTTAAAACCTAAAGGGTATAGATTCGCCCAGTATTGATCCGTGTTCAAAGGCGAGAGACAAGTGAACCCTTGTCAATGAAATATTCTTCCATACATATTTCCCACATCTTTTGGAAATAAATGATTTTTAACATAAGGGGCCTTCCATTAAGTACGAACGCACCTAAGGGAGAAGGCAGAGGCGGATCCAAGGTCTGTTTCCTGGGGGGGGGGGGCATCCCCATGATTTACCTTGCAAAATTTCCCCTAGGATTTGGCAAAACTACGAGAGTTCATCTTTGGTCGGGGGCGGGGGGGGGGGGGGGCAATTGCCCCTTTTGCCCCCCTCCCTTGGTTCCGCCACTGGAGGGGGTTGAGGATCTGGATTTCATTTTAAATATGGCATGCACTTAATGAAATCAGAAATGTTTGATACATATTTTGTAATAATTCCTGATATCGTTTTGTCGACTATTGCCAGTACACAACATAATTATAGGTACTTCACCTTTTCCTAATTTCGTAGGGTAGGTAATTCAAAAAGTATCTTAAATCATATTTTGTAACAAGCCCTATTTGAATATCACAATCCCACGTACTTGATGCCACTGTTGTTGAAGCTGAGCCGGCCGTAGATCTCGTCCGTGACGGCCAGGTCGTCCTCGTAGGCCACCTTGAACATGTGGGGGTCGTCCGTGAAGGTCGTCAGGTCGTGGTAGAAGAAGAACGAGTTGTCGTCCCGCAGGGAGGCCAGGTCCAGCACCTGGCGAAGGACACGTTTGAATTAATAAAGGCCGTATTCCATATACCGAAAGTGTGGGCTGCCAATATGGACCCTTGCCATGGTAACATTCTATACCAGTGGCCTGTATTTTCGGCGCAATTTCGGCTGTTGAAAAGGCAATATCAGCCGCTGAAAGTGCAATATTGGCTGCTGAAAGTGCGATATCGGCAGCCAGTACAAAATTGGCCAGAAATAATTACCAACATGTTGGTAAATTTTATCGGCAATGCCACCGATAACATATTGGCAATGCCGAATTTGTAGCAGCTGCAAATTGGAGCTCACTTTCGGTACCGTTATGTGGAATACAGCCTTAAGCCAATTCCACATTGGGTATATCCGAGTGTTGGACAAGGGTCTGAAAAAATTAGTGTATAAGCCATCATTGTTTTCTAAAGGGATTACTGGAGTAGCTAAGATATTTTTCTATATCCCCAAGTACTGATAAAACATGATATTTAAATTTTACCAATTGACAGATTTGCAGGTTTGCCATCCAATCAAAATGCTGCATTTTAGGAAAAATAGGGTTGGACATTATAGGTTGGGCTGACAGGCTTTAACATTAGTTTCTATGGGGCAATGACCATTATGAAGCTGTATCTTAAACATTTTAAGAGCAATTTTACAACGAAACCATCATTTTTTTTTTTATTATTGAATTCTTTCTTTGGGGATTAAATCAGAAAGCAATTGCTATGAAATTTCATGGTAAAATTTGATTTTGATATATACTGGGATGGGTGTATTATCATGATTGTTGGAGTTTAAGGTTTGTCGGCAATTTTTCAGCTATATTGGCACCAACTCACGGTTTTTGGCTCGTACAATATACTAGTGATCAGATCCATGGGGGTGAGATCGATGGCAAGGCTATAATAATGTAATGGGCCCGTGTCAGCCTTGAACCAGGTCCAGCCAAGGTCAAGGCGAGAACATAAACCACTACAGCATCCACCCCACTAATTATCATACGATTATCCGTATTAGTATATTTGGATAAATTAGGTTACGGGTCAACCAAAAGTGGGGTGAATGTCCACAGGACAACTCGCTTCCAGATCATCCCCTGTGGCCTATGGCACAATGAGTTATCAAAACAATGATAACGTTAAGATAACATTAAGACATATGTCATTACATCGATAACTATCATTGCCTGCCAGCCAAATAAACCCCTATTTGATTACGTAACCACTTAGGGTTGGCAGGCCTGGTCTTAATTGGGCCAATGAGGGATGGGTTCAGCAGGGTCCCACTTCCAGTTTTTAATAATTCTGTAATTGGGACTAAATTTGATATATATCCCTCTCTTCTGATAGATCTTTAGGATTCATACCTAAAAAGCTAACTTGTCCCTAAATATTCCTAGTCACTATTTTCCAGTTTTTAATAATGGGGAGTAAACTAAATATACATAAAAAATTAGTACCCAAATACTGAAAATCTATTTAAGTAAATAAATATTTATTACATTTTACAAGTTTGTAATGGGGACTAAACTATGTTTAGCCTTGAGAGCTTCCTCCCAGGGGAAGGAGCATTCCTCGGGGTTTATTTGAAGGCCTCCCCGGGGGCCTCCCCTATCGTTGTTCAAATTGAATTCTGTAAATAGATTATGAAGTGAAGGGGCACTGTTGGGATATAGATTATGAAAATAACAGCTCATTAACAGCATTCTAAAAAGTTTTTTTTTCAGTTTCAAAAATTGCATTATAACGCGCAAAGGTGTCGTTAATTTGCTACCTTGCGTTGTAATGATTGGTATTGTGCAAAGGGCCACTGAAGGCCACTCCCTGTTGCGGTAAACCTCAAAAGAGGAGGAAGGGCTAGGAACAATGTCTTGATTGGCTTAAAAAAACTGAGCAGGACCTCAGCCTCTGACAGGTCAGTGGGTTGTTGACGGGAGACCCCCACACACTTGTGGATTCGGTCTTGGTGGTGGGGGGAGTAGGGCAGGGAACGATGTTTAATACATACCTCTTTCCTGAGCAGGACCTCGGCCTCTGATAGGTCGGTGGGTTGTTGTCGCGGGACTCCCACACACTCGTGGATTCAGTCCTGTGGTGGGGGGGGAGTAGGGCAGAGAACGATGTTTAATACATACCTCTTTCCTGAGCAGGACCTCAGCCTCGGAGAGGTCTGTGGGTTGTTGTCGGGGGACTCCGACACACTCGTGGATTCGGTCCTGATGATGGGGGGAGTACGGCACCATGTCGTGGTCCTGACGTACGAACAGCACCGGCTCGATGCGCAGGTTGAACAGCAGGATGTCCTGAAACAAAGTGAGATGTCCATATTTGATAACTCTCAGCACCAGGGATACTTCATATACACCTTTACCATGAACCTGCGCAGTACCCCAGCCTGCCCATTTTTTAGGCTTTTGGTAAGTAGGTCACTTCACTTCATATCTTTTAACTATGGGAAAGCCTTAAAAAAGTGTTTCAAATTTAATTCGCCAGGGGGCGTCACTTTAATGTGAAAGGTGTATAACCTACTATTTGGTTTATCTGCAAACTAGTCTAGATCAAAGTTCATGCTGAGAAATATGTCGACAACTGACAAGGCTTAAACGTTGTCATTTATCATGGCTACATTTGTCAAAATCTGAGATGGGTTCCAGTCAACCTTTGAAAGGCCCCTAACTCCCCCTTTCCGGTTATGGCATTGCATGCTGCTCAGCCAATAACCAATAAATAACTCACCTTGTATCGTTCCTTGGTGAGTACGTGCATCAGACTGGTGAGGCCATTCCTGGTGGGTTGTCCCAGGCCGTACACAGACAGACCACTCTGTGTCCACTGATTTAAAATAATAACCGATAAATAACCCACCGTGTGTCGTTCCTCAGTCAGTACATGCATCAGACTGGTGAGCCCATTCCTGGTGGGTTGTCCCAGACTGTACACGGGCAGACATCGATCTCCAGTCCCACTGATTTAAAATAATAAACAATTGATAACCCACCTTGTGTCGTTCCTCGGTGAGTACGTGCATCAGACTGGTGAGGCCGTTCCTGGTGGGTTGTCCCAGACTGTACACGGGCAGACATCGATCTCCAGTCCCACTGATTTAAAATAATAAACAATTGATAACCCACCTTGTGTCGTTCCTCGGTGAGTACGTGCATCAGACTGGTGAGGCCGTTCCTGGTGGGTTGTCCCAGGCCGTATACAGGCAGCCCTCCCCACGCCCACTGATTTAAAATAATAAACAATTGATAACCCACCTTGTGTCGTTCCTCGGTGAGTACGTGCATCAGACTGGTGAGGCCGTTCCTGGTGGGTTGTCCCAGGCCGTACACAGGCAGACCTCCCCACGCCCACTGATTTAAAATAATAACCAATAGATAACCCACCTTGTGACGTTCCTCGGTGAGTACGTGCATCAGACTGGTGAGGCCGTTCCTGGTGGGTTGTCCCAGCCCGTACACAGGCAGCCCTCCCCAGGCCCGCCGCACGTTAGGCGCCAGGTACTTCGGTAAGGTGTCCAGCCGGTCTATGCCAGCCTGCACGTCCTTCACCAGGAAGTACTGACTCTGAAATCCAATTCTTTTTTTATATATATTTATATCAAACTATATCTGAGACACAAGAAACAACTCAAAAACCTGAATATTTTCTGTCACCTCCTGTTAGTTCATCTTTTCCTATGTTCTCATAAATTCACCAAAATATGCAACTGTAATGGCACATTCAAAGTGTAAGAACAATATGTATCATGTTAATATACAATACTTCATGTACAATAGGTTTTATGATATCTATCCAGAACTTTTAACTATCGCTATATCACAATAAAGTGAACGCAAATTTCTGGATTAAAATCAAGAGACAATGAGTCTTGCTGTGACTTTGGTTTTAATTTGTATCTTTATCCTCAAAGGCATCTAAAGTCAAAGTTATCTATTTGTACTAAATATATCTCTAGAAAAAGATAACAAATGAAACTTTAGCTGGACATATATTTATTGTATGTTCCTTTCATTTTGTTAAAGTTAAACACCCCCTAAGAGTATTGTTACCATGGTAAACTTAAGATTGTGTATATCGACATGTAGGTGATCTCAAAAGAGATCTTATATTGATAACTCTTTATCCTTTTTCGAGATATACGGGATTGTTTGTAAAATAATGTTTACAGTCCCTTGTTATAAACCCTTTCATAAGATTCCCTGTAAATGATCTATAATTCTTTGTAGCCTAAGATGAGCTTAATGTGATCTTTGACGATAGAGTTTCTGTGGTTTAGACCTTGATAAGAAAAGGCTTTGACCTGGATATTTCAAAAGGAATCTCAGCTAAGGCCCAGTTTTTCGAAAGGGTTTAAGTTGGTGAGCACAGTTCAACTTTGATCTGTAGCTGATCACAGACCAAACTGGTTTTTCGAAACAGTTAAACTGCTTAATCTGCATAGTTGAACCTCAAAACTTGATCTACCTCCTGAGGGTGGTTCAACTCTGGATTAAAAGATAAATTTGATTTATATATGCAATTTCACTTAGAATATTGATCTAGTCTATCAAATTAGAAGATATACAAGAATAATAGAAGTTTTAGTCACTAATTCCTGTTTAAACTTATCAAAAAAGCTAAAATATTCAAACCCATTAATGTAGAACTCTACTTTTGATCTAAAAAGAGCAAAGAAAGTTTAACCAAAATGTTTAAGTGGGGTTCAAGTAAGGTTCAAGTTCCTATAGCTAATCAAGGGATCAAGTTACTCTGTTATGAAAAACCATAGAGTTGAACTGGAAAACCTTAATCTGCTAAGTTCAAACTTGAACCTTGTAAAGTTGAACAATAGTAACAGTTAAACTTTGATCTGTTACGAAAAACCGGGCCTTCATTGCAGAGACAGACAAATCTGTTTAATTTCTTTTTACAATTCTTTCAGTTGAAATTGAATTATTCTTTGTTAACCCTTTTATAAAAAAGAAAAAGTACTAATGTGTAACTGTAAAGTGGAAAATGAAAAATAGAACATTTCTTCAAAGCTGAAAATTTGTTAATGATTCCAGCCAGAAGGATGACGTTACAGAACGTTCTAAGAACGTCGAACGGCGTCACAGAACGTTATTAAATCATAGTAGATCGTTACAATAACTTGGCTCATTGGCTTGGTGTTTTATGTAATTAATGAATGACATTTCGTAAATGCGTATTTGAGTAATAAGAAAACCTCTATTACCGGATATTTTAAGAGATAGTGAGTGAATGATGGATGTCTTATGCTTTACCGACAACCAGGGTCATTTTAACAGTGAAAACAAGTTGGGACGAATTCTCTCTTCAGTGATCATATCTATGAGATGAAGGTGACAGGGCAGGCAAACAGCAGGGGATCAAAACCTAGCAAACATGTGTGCTGTACTTGATGCCTTAGTGAACCCAGACACCAAATGGGAATCAAACCCAATGAACAACTTGATCAGTGCAGGGTCCCCCATATCATTGCCTTCTATGATCAGCAGGGGCTACTTGGGGCCTATTCTTCCCAGGGGCGGAAGCCCAACCCCGGTACCCCCACAGGGGTTGCAAGAGATATCATTAATAAAACACATGGTTACCTGTATAAGGACGTGCTCGAGCATGTTCTCTGAGATCCGGCCGTAGACGAGGGGCCCCTTGAAACTGGTCACATGCTGGTACTCCTCCTTACAGTTCTTGATGATGATGGGGGCCACCTGGTTGGTCCGCACCATCGTCCTCTGACTCTCATCTGGCAAAATGGTGGCATACATAAAAAAAACATGAAGAAATTAGCATGAAATCTAAAAAATGAATTCCATAAAGGCAGGTTTTCACGCATTCATACTCCTCCTCACAGTTTTCGATGATGATGGGGGCCACCTGGTTGGTCTGCACCATCTTCCTCTGACTCTCATCTGGCAAAATGGTGGCATACATATAAAACATGAAGAAGTTAGCATGAAATTTAAAAAATGAATACAATAAAGGCAGGTTTTCACGCATTCATACTCCTCCTCACAGTTTTCGATGATGATGGGAGCCACCTGGTTGGTCTGCACCATAGTCCTCTGACTCTCATCTGGCAAAATGGTGGCATACATATAAAACATGAAGAAGTTTGCATGAAATTTAAAAAATGAATACCATAAAGGCAGGTTTTCACGCGTTCATACTCCTCCTCACAGTTTTCGATGATGATGGGGGCCACCTGGTTGGTCTGCACCATCTTCCTCTGACTCTCATCTGGCAAAATGGTGGCATACATATAAAACATGAAGAAGTTAGCATGAAATTTACAATTTAGATACAATAAAGATGGGTTTTTTACATATTTGTACTCCTCATTGCAGTTCTTGATGATGATCGGGGACATCTGGTTGGTCCGCACCATCATCCTCTGACTCTCATCTGGGAAAATGGTGACATACATTTAAAACATGCAATTTTAAAATGAAATATAATAAAAGCGGATTTTCATGCATTCGTACTCCTCCTAACAGTTCTTGATGATGATCGGGGACATCTGGTTGGTCCTCACCATATAGTTCTCTGACTCTCATCTGGGAAAATGGTGACATACATTTAAAACATGCAATTTTAAAATGAAATATAATAAAAGCGGATTTTCATACATTCGTACTCCTCCTAACAGTTCTTGATGATGATCGGGCCACCTGGTTGGTCCGCACCATCGTCCTCTGACTCTCATCTGGCAAGGTAACAAGAAAAAGGTATACCTTTAAAACAAGAAGAATTACCATGAAATTTTAGAAAATATAAGAAAGGTGGGTTGTCAGGGGATTGTACTCCTTCTTCCAGGTCTTGATGATGATCCGGGCCACCTGGTTGGTCCACACCATCGTCCTCTGACTCTCATGGTGGCATGCAT
Source organism: Lepidonotus clava (assembly GCA_936440205.1). NCBI lineage: Eukaryota > Metazoa > Annelida > Polychaeta > Phyllodocida > Polynoidae > Lepidonotus > Lepidonotus clava. The sequence continues at coordinate 55,664,975 of OW387135.1, read as the reverse complement.
TTAAAACACGAGGGAGTTAGAATGCGATACAACAAATGTTGGTTGTCACATGCTGGTACTCCTCGTCACAGTTCTTCATGATGATAGGGGCCACCTGGTTGGTCCGCACCATGGTCGTCTGACTCTCGTCTGGCCAGGTAAGACAGTGGCATACATTTAAAACATGAAGAAGTTAACACGCAATTTAAGAATTGAAAACAATAAAGGTGGGTTTTTGCACATTCATACTCCACCCTGCAGTTCTTGATGATAATCGGGGCCACCTGGTTGGTCCGCACCATCGTCCTCTGACTCTCATCTGGGAAAATGGTGGCATATATTTAAAACAGGAAGAATTTAGCATTAAATTTGAAAAATAAATACAATACAGATGGGTTTTCACACATTTGTACTCCTCCTCACAGTTTTTGATGATGATTGGGGCCACCTGGTTGGTCTGCACCATCGTCCTCTCTCATCTGGCAAAATGTGCTATATGGTGGCATAGTAAAACGGGGAGAAATCCCGGTGCAATTTCAAAACAAAAATACTGACACTGACACAAATCCACTACAAGTTCTTCGAAAAGAACTCAGATATATAACCTTCTTCAGTTCTTGATGATGATTGGGGCCACTTAGTTGGTCCGCTCCATCATCCTCTCTCATCTGACCAAAGAATGACAAACAATTTTAAACAAGCAGGAATCACCCTGCAAATTCAAAGTAAAATAAACACACTGACACTAATACATATAACAGGTCCCTGTGCATAGAATTAGAGAGGTTTATCTCCTTAGATCTTGATGATGATGGGGGTAACCTGGTTTGTGGGATTGGGTACTTCTAAAACATGAGGGAATGACATTGCAATTTCAGAAAAACTGACAGAAGGGGGTGGGGAACCCATTGAGCTCTGTAATTGGACTTGTGGTTGAAATAGCTCTTGCTAGTGACTAATATCTAACATGGTAATATTTTCCCCAAGTAATCAACCTTTTTGGTAATTTCTGGTCGTTTCCACTGATTGATATACAAGAATTTTAGTTGAATTGATCAATGGGTATCATCACCTGCAAAAATTGACAGTGTGAAAAAATTTCTGTGTATAGTTTGTATTAACCCTCTCTAGCTAATGAATAAAGCATCCATAATTGAATATCGCCATGCATACTGGGACATGAGATCATAAACTGTAAATCAAAGGATAATTTTTCTTATGTTTCTTTTCTAAACCTGCACACACAAAATGATTTAACATTTACAAATGTGTTGGGTAGCTACTCTTTGCTGAATCTGAATTTCTATTATGGCACCTCTGCAGCTCTTCAACACACTGACACTCGTCTTGTGGCCATCAGGAACGATCACATGGAACAAAAATGTAAAGATACATGTATACACACAATCTACCCTCAAAAACGGACAACTGTGCTGAGCTGCAGGTCTGGTATTTTCTATAGACTCGCCTTAAAATAACGTGATGTTGAAAGTTTGAAGAGGACATCAAATACACATATTATCGGAAAGGTCTGTAAAAGATATCATACTAAGTACGATGAGACTCACCCATTTGCCGCTGTGTGAGGTCGGCGGAGTGCTTCTTGTTGGCCGACCCGTTGGTCCTGGAGGTGGACTTGACGCTGGGCTCAGGGGTAGATGTCCGACTACTGGCTCCAGTCCCCATCCCACAGGGTGACAACCAGGAGGACACCGCCTGAACGGCAGAGAGAGAATTCAAATATTACTGAATCATACATTAAGAGGCTGTTATAATGTTGCTGACCCAAGAGATCAACATGTTGACTTCTTACATAAGATATCCAATATTTTGAAGCTTGAAACGCGGAGAAATATATAGATCTTGTTTTGTATGTATAGAGATATCGTCTCTGGTTTTATAACAATGAAAGAGTCTGAAAGGATAACAAGATCAACAATGGCTCCTTCTGTTTATCTACCAATTCAACGAGTGAACTTTATCGGAAATCTGTATTTTATCGAGGTGGTACCCCGTGGAATTCCTTGGCTGACATTGCGAGAAATTCTGATACAAAGGGAAATTTTGTTTACCAATTAGGAAAATCTGTGAAGCATTTATAGGTTGACTAACATCATTTCACTTATCAACTGTGATGCACTTATAACTAAGCAATGTGTCTCATCTCATCTCATTAAACTCATAAATTCATCCTCATTTTGATACTACATGAAATGCCATTTATATTGTTGAACCAATATTGGATGAAAAAATTCCAATATACAATATTACAGGATTCAATTTGAAATCAGACTTTAAATTTGTTTGAACTCTACCTTTTTAAATAACTGAATACAAAAAAAAGAATGATAAGAGAATAATAACAGGGACTCACCAAGAGGGATTGTTTTGTTTTCAGTCACCACAACCAGGAAAACACTTTCTCCCCTTCCCCTTACACATACACATAGTAGTTTCAGGTACTCCATCACCTGAGTAGGGACCAATTCTCACTACATGTAGACTCTGCACTAGGCTTTGTGGTCACAGCTGCATACTGAACTGCACAGCATTCTCCTCGCCAGGGTTCGTATTTTTTCTAAAATGGGGCACCACCCTAAAGCCGCGTCCCCACTTGGGCGACTAAGATTTTAGTAGCCCGGCGATTAGTGTTAACTCTTTCTTTCATGGGCGACTATTCCTTATTTTTGGTCTTGGTCGCCATGGGTTGGAAAGGGTTAACACTGGTCGCCCGGCTACTAAAATCTTAGTCGGCCAAGTGGGGACGCGGCATTAGTAAGAAGGATATATACACCAAATCAAGCATACAATGCTCTGGTTATGTTCTTCAACCCAATCTGTTTTGTTTTAAAAGAGAGATAGGACAGTGTAGTGGCTAAGGTCCTCGCCTTGCACGTGGCCGGACCGGGTTTTAGCCCAGGCAGGATCGCCTGTAAAGCCTGGTCCCCACAGGGCGATTAGTTTGCGAAAAGTTGACGGCGACCAACGTGATATTTGGCAGTTTAGTCGTCCAACGACTTACCATACAAGGGCGCTGTGATGTCTGGTGACTAAACCACCAGTTGTCGTGCTTTCTGGGTGAAATATTCTAAACGTTTAACAAATATTTTTCCATAGCCACGGGTGACTATTAGTCGTTGGGCACCATACTGAAGTTTCCCCTAGTCACCAGCAGGTTTATAGCAGGAGCGTCCCAACGTGCAGACTAATATTTTAGTCATTAGGCTACTTGTTAGTGGCCCGATGACTATCATTTTCTTCTAGGTTGCCTCTAAAAACCACTAAACGCCGAGGTTAAGTTGCCCTGTGGGGACCCACCTTAACACTGCCTCGGATCGCCGAAACATCGCAGACTGACTTTAAACCCCAGCAAGTACCATCACTAGTTGAAATAACATTGCAATTATGTTTTGCTTTTGTATTGTTTTAAGGTCACCATAAAATTACATACTGTCACTTGACATTTTAGTTAGTATCAGAACAGTACTGTTGCATTGTAACTTGACTGGATAATTATGATAATTGTTACTAATGAATAGCATGAATATAAGTGACATTATGTGACATTATGTGACCTAGTAGCTCTCAAGAAGTGGTAATAACAGGAGAGGTGATAATTCAATACACACTTTACAGCAGCACCAATTATCAAATCCCGTAAGTAAACAAGTAATGGTTAGCGCTGACAGAAATGGTTGGTTGGTTGGTTATTGGTGTTATTGGTTATTGGCAGCATCAACATCTATGGTTTTATCACGATGAGAAGGTTTTTGACAATTCTGTCATTTCAATTATTGTAGCTATGAAGGTAGAGACCATACCCCGGCACATTTACTGATATAGCCTAGGTCTTCTTCATTGTGCATGGTAGCTAAAATACTAGGACTCAGATATCCGTGGTAGGGATGGGGGTGGGATTATGTGGTACATGGCTAACCTCCTCATTTCGCATTCGATCGGCCCGGGTTTGAGCCCAGAGGCTGCCTGCTACATTGCCTTGCCTTGCCATCGTTCTCACCCCCATATATTATATCACAGTACTTTGTACTAGCCAAAAACTGTGAATTCGTCTTAATATAGCTGGAAAAATGCTGATGGACCTTAAACTGCCAATTGAATAAGGTACATCAAGGCACTGTTCAATACAGACAATGAGGTAGTGATGTAGAATATTGTCAGAACTGGCACTATGAATGGTATCAAAAGCATAGAAGGAAAAAGAGGAAATATACATAGGCAAATACAAGAACATTTATCAGATATAGACATGTATAAGGTTCGTTTGGGCTAATTTTGTCGAAAAAAAAATTAATTAAAACTATAGGAACTGTCCAGATATTTGCTTTAGATAGATTTCTGCAATGAATACATTTTTCGAAACATCATATTTTTCCTTTGATATATTTCAATTCAAATTTCCCAAAAAAATCATATGCTAGTATTCGACATGTAACATCACAAATAGCGCAAAAAACAATGAAAATGTTGAGCCTTGTATGTTTCCAAGTATACATCTTGATCTAGGTTAGTCTGCAGGTAAAATGCAGCAGTAAATCATGCTCTCTGCGGGAGGAGAGACTGCAGGTGAAATACAGTAAATCAGCTATTTATGGGAGGGGCAAATTGTATTTGACCTTCTCATGGGATTACTAATTATCGTAGTGATAATTAATATCAATTGTTAATACTGTCTTCCCCCTCCTACTGGGAGACCTTGCAGCTTTTGTCGGTGACCTAATTACGAATAGGGACTACCTGTAACATCAATATATATATATATATATATATATATATATATATATATATATATATATATATATATATAAAAGAAGGGCGGGATGGCATAATGGATAAGGTCGCTTGGCAGGTGAGAGACCCAGGTTTGAGTCTGGGCAGTGCCTGCTACACCACCTTGCCTTGCCCTCGTTTCAATCCCAATAGATTTGGTCAGCCAATTGGTGCAGTCAAAAACCGGAGTTGGTCTTGATATAGCTGAAAAATTGCTGAATAGACCTTTAACACCAACATATCATCATTATCATCATAAATGACTATATGCCTAGGCCCTAATATAATACGCGACTTGAGAATTCTCTGCATCATATTGTGCCGATATCACAGCCTAAAGTCATGTAGTGTAATAGGGCCTCAATTATGTGATTATGAATTATGATTATCATTGAGAGGGTGTGGGAGAAGGGTGTGAAAGGTATGAAAAAGGTATGAAAAATATCGCTTTGACACGAGGAGGTTAGGAGTGATCACGTGAGCAAAGCAGTGCCTGGGGGGAGTTGCATAACAATCCGCTGAAAATATTCGCTACAGATTTCCGCTAATATAGCTTAACGAACGGATGGACATAGTGTTGCAAATTTCGTTATTTAGAAATCAGCTAAATAGACATGATATATCTTATACTTTCCATTATATTAGTGGATTTACTTAGCGGAAAATCCGTTAAATTTAAGCTTTTGCGGACATTTATTAGCGGATTTTACAACACCTTGGTCTCCGCTACCCTTTTTGCAACAGTCTGGTTTCGTTTAACATCCGTTAAATATACCGGAAAGTTATGCAACCCCCTCCTGGCGAGATTTGGTTGGCTATAGGGGCCCTGGGTGGATTTAGAAGAAGGGGTCCATTCCCCCAACAGCCATTCTCTCCAATGTTGCATTTTACCTGTTATTGTTCGGCCTGATGATATAAAAAAAATACATGGTTTTTATTGTATACTACTTAATTCAATATAACTGGTCATCTCACAACACACTGATTTAACTTTTCAATTAGCAGTATAGAATTTTAAAACTAGCATACTGGTTTGGTGCCATTCATATGAATGAACCTATTTCCGTCAGCAGGTGTTATGTAAAACACACACACATATATGAATTCAATGTGGCTATAACCTTTTGGGCGTGGCCGTTCTAGAAACCTGGTCTAAAAATAGCTTATCCCCATTTATGTACCCATCTATCAAGGCGTAGCTGTAGTTTCAATAAAATACAAGGGAGTGTATTGAAAAGAGATGGTCGATTTTGAATGTGGTATAGCACAGCTTTGTTACATAATATTTTAGATTTTCTCAGTCAATATTGTTGCGCACACAATGATTTAGGTATATTACTCATTTCATAAAAATACCAGGACGCAGATTACATCTCGTTTTCAGAGGAGGACAAAGGGTATGCTTCACTATGCAGTAGGTCGCATTTGGTGGTCGTTATATTTAGGTGCAATTTGCGGTTTTGTTACCAACATGTTGGTATCTGGTATACTGAAAGCACACCTTAGAAATCCTATATAAAATAGCAAGTGCCGCAAGCAGATGCAGATGCCCCGACTCTCCCACTCTCTCAGCTAGTGCTGGGGATCATTATTATATGGTGCTCGACACATGCACTCTACACAACATAGTAGAGGCGGATCCAGAGATTTTAAAAAAAGGTGGGGGGCGCCCTATCATATAGGAGGTGTACAGAGCTTACAATAATTGAATGATATAAGCAGACGTCACAGGATCAGAGGACAGCATAAGGGCATTACCATGATACTAACAAAAGCAGTAAATCCTAAGACATCCTGGATCCACTGTGTCGGTGATAAAGTGGTACTGTAAACTCCACAAATTAAAAAGGTACCATAAACCCCACGGTGTAACACTCCCCCACTCAAATAGTGGGGTCTGTTAAGGTCATTTTTTTGAGAAATCGTTACGCGGCGGATAAAAGCACCAAATTTGGTATGAGGCACCTCTGAGGCATAACTATCAAATCTGGAAGGGGAGCCACGTTGAAATATCAATAGGACGGATGTGGGGGCCCAAAAACCAATATGGCCGACTTTTACTATAAAAATTCTTATATCTCAGCTTCTAAAAAGACTAAAGAGACATGGTTGGTGTCAAAATTGAGGGATTATGGGTCAGGGAATGCAATAAGTCAATGCGGAAATCCAAAATCCAAGATGGCTGACCAATTTTGAGAAATATTATGATTTTTAGCTACTAAGGCGTAAGGCCAGGGGAAATGGTTCCAATATCAGTTGTTAATAGCCTAGAGGGCTCAATACATATGATATTCATCCAATACAATACCATAAATTTCAAAATGGCTGAATTCATTATCATGATACCTTTGATAATGACCGCTGGATTCCAAAATAATTCAAAACAAAGGATATCGACTTCACTCTTTTGGCACAAGATTTCTTGATTTCATTTGGTATGATGATCTCCTGGGACCCCTTCATTGAATTTAAAAGGAGAGCCACCTTGAAATATCAATATAACCCTGACGGGGGCCAAAAATCCAATATGGCCGACTTTTATTGAAATAATCTAATAACTCAGCTTCCGAAATGCCTAGAAACACATTGCTATTGTCCAAATTGGTAGATTATAGGAGAGGGAATTCAATTATTTACCTTTCGAATCTATACAATAGGTCTAATTGAAGCTAGCCAAAAGTTTTGGTTAAATACCTTTAATTTCAAATGCTAAAAACATACAAAAATTGTCAAAATTTCATTTTGGTATTTCAAGATGGCTCCCCTTCTAGATTCAATAGTTATAACTCAGAGGTGCCTCATGCAAAATTTGGTGCTTTTATCCGCCGTGTAACGAAAATGTTGTTAACAGACCCCACTAAAAGTGACCTGTTTCAAAACAAACCTCCATATATTTTGCGTTTCATTAAGTTACGATTAACTTTTGGGCTACTTGAGTTTTGTTCTTGCTTACATGAGTTTGGAAGGATTTATGGGAACTTTGGTTCCAGGTCCGTGAGTTTTGGGTTGATTTACGCGAGGTTTTTGGTCGATTTACGTGAGTTTTGTTAGGAAACGGCCACGAAAGAGACTTTCAAACTTGCGTACAGTTTCCGAAGGCTCACATAATTTATGAAACACCTAACTGGTTTATGTAGATAGAGTATCAGTCTTTGTTTCTTCTATACAGAGACACATGGACAAGCCTTTGAAAACCCTAGGTTTGTTGTAACAGGTACGACCCCTGTGGGAGGCATGCATCCTTTGGACTATATTGCCACTTCTCCACCTGGGAGGTACTGCAATTGATATAGTCAATTGTAAACTGACTGCTCCCCCAGTCAGGTGTGACTTCTCCCCCGGTCAGGTGCAAACAGGGGTCATGAGTGGCAACCAAAAACCATTCACAATAAATCAGAATTTATCGTGGGGGGTATTTTAAGGGCCACGATACAAAAAACATACCCAGAAAACATCCACCGTACATTTTGTACAACCTATGTGATAAATCTTGATAAAATCATTCACAATATGTGTTAATTCACACATAACATGTTTTAGTGTGTGTTTGAAGGACATTGGAACAATGTGGGGCTAGAAAAAAATGAAAAAAGTAAAATAAAAAATCCATGAAATATTGTGGTGCAATAAAACTCCCATCTAAGTCTTTGCCCATCTTGTGAATTGTTATTCTGAGTATCTCCTGCTCAAAAATGTGTGTATATCATTTTATTTTGGATTTCACACGTTTTGTTTCTGCCATTTCTTTGCACCACTCCTACTGCAGCATTGTCCACTGTCAAATCAGGGTTACATGCAGGCCCAGGACGGGAAAGGCCGGGCCTGTAATGCTAGGCTAAAAGTGGTAATGCACTACACAAATTAGTCTGTAATAACAGTATGATATGATTATATTACAGACAATTTGTATACGGGAGTGATATAATTGTTAAACTTTGACAATTTGCAGTGCCTCACATGTGTATAATACAGAAATACAATCTTGCTGACGACTTGCTGAACCGAAACTAGCCGAGGCAGCAGGCTAGCCAGTTATGGAAATAAATGATTGGCAAACACAGCTGACATGTTTCCTTTGTCTTTTTAACTGGTTTTAACCAAACTGCTCACGTTCATATATAGATGTTAGATATTTCTTCCAGGGAAAACCTTCTACTTTCTGCATCGTATTATAACCAAACCTGAAGCCGTTTTCTTTCTGAAAGTGCACATGATTCTCTCATTTTGATCCTAATTGAATTTGTTGACCCATATCGTTATTTTTGGATATATTCGCATGTCGTGTTTGTTTGGTCTGTAACCAGCCTGATCATGGCCTGGACCAGGGGCCAAAGGTCTACTGACACAACACTCGGGAACCAGCCGCTGTATCCGGGCACTTCACGTTGCCAGGCAACCAAAAGGACGCCGTCTAGAGTTGCACTATTATGCAGGCAGGGGTGCACTTGATGGAGGTTCCAGGCCATATGGATCCCTCCCCCACCTCAGTACTGTGTGTATCCAGGGACGGATTCAGATATTACACACACAAAAAAAGGTGGGTGGGGTGGGGTGGGGTGGGGTGGGGTGGGGAGGTTGTTAGGACGCTATCCCACAAATGGATGCTATCCCACAAATATTGAGGATTTGTGGGATAGCATCCACATGGAGATGTTATCCCACAAACTGATGCTTTCCTTCAAACTGGTTTGAGGGATAGCAGCACCATGAAGACGCTATCCCACAACCTGGCTGTTATCCCACAAATGGACCCTATACCTCAAATTGCTTACTTAGCTATCAAGAACACTCGAGACTAGGCCGTCTCAGTCAATATTGGTGAGCAATGTTAAGTATAAACAAAAAAGTTCAAATGACACAAATGACAACAAAAATTGATATATCCGAAAATGATATTGTCAAAAAGTAGGGTGCCTAAATGATAGTTCTATTAACAAAAATGACATCAACATCTCACCCCACCTTTTCATTACTAATAATGATAATTTCTAAATGTTGGTCTAACTGGTCCAAAATGACATTGACCCAAATTTTTGATGACATCATTTTAAAGACCATCATTTTGGATTATGTTTTATGGCGACTTACGTTAGTTGCCATCATTGGTCGCCCAATTGGGGACGCTGCTTTAGGGTAAATTTAATGGACCCCTAGATATCTGCACTGTGTGTACACCCCTGTCATGATCAGAGTATGGGTTAGCATGAGTGAGCAGCTGTGTACTATCATAAGGAGACCAGCAGGGACATCCGAGGGTTGAAGGACAAACTGCTGGGCATTGAACTGCCAAAGGGCGAAGCCTGCGGGCAGTACGCTGCCCAGAGGTTCGTCCGAAGACCTGAGGACATCCCCTAAGGGTCCACTATACTTTATCACCAAAGCAATATACAAAAACAATGTTAAAAATCATGAATACAAAGAGCGGTTTATACAACCCCACAGTATGCACCTCCCTTTGTATGTACCGCTCCTCGACAGTGCGAGTAATAATACATGTGAAACTGCTTATGTGTTTGGCTTTCCCGATCTCCCATGAACCCAATATGATTTTTTTTTGGAATGGTAATTAAGAACCTTTTATATGTCGAAATAAATCTACAGATATATGGACCGACAATCGTGTATGGTAGTCGATGGTTAAAAAACTCCTGTCTCTGGTAGGAGGCAGACTCTTAAGAGTATAGATGAATAAAATACCATTCAATGTCCATGTTTTCATTCCAAGACCCACTGCTTTTATCATTCAAAGGAAACCAAATACACTATCATTGGTATAATTTAGCATAGTGACATGGATTTACTTCATGTTTCACACCGTCCTTCAGTCTTTTGGCTGGATATGTTCCTGGCATCGAAACCATTCTCGTAAGGCCAGCTATTCTTTTTTGTTTTTAACAGATTTTATTTACAACTTCATGCAATCACGTACTCTTTCAGAAGCACAGTAGTTTATATATATATAAATATATATATATATATGTGTGTGTGTGTGTGTGTGTGTGTGTGTGTGTGTGTATTACAGTCCAATATATAAATGACCACATTCTGTGACCATCCCTTTTTGGTCAGTCCTTACCCTGCCCAGTTTTCATGTAACTTTTACATTATTTTAGGTAAAGTTTACTAAAAAGGAATGTTATAATAGCATTATATGTTAGTGAAGTTGGGACCTTACCAATAAAGAATGTTATAATAATGTTATCATAATGTGAAGGAACATAACAAGAATGTCATTATATCGTAACAGTGTCAAGTTGCAATGATAGGTTTTAAAGACATTTTTGGGCGCCATCAAAAGAATGTAACAAGAACCAAAGCAGAACTAAACAGAATGTTGCTGCAACGTTATAATAACATCATAATCTTGCTTTGGTGTATACCTGTGTTTGACACGCCCTTTCACAGAGAACAGCCAACAGGTGCATACTTTCTACCTGTGCGTCCCTAATGAGATCATAACCTTATTACGTCTACTGGGGCCCTGTACCAGGAAGACCGGATGAATATGTCCCGGAGAGACACACGAGTCTCCCAGCAGGTGACGGGAAAGAGGACCGGCCTAATTAGTTTTTTCCTAGAACCAGGTGCGAGCAAAGGTGGTCACCCCACTACTGTTAAGCCTGTATTCCACATACCGATTTTGCTGCTGTCGATTTTGTATTTATCTATTTTTCTCTGAGAATATAACATGAGACCATAATATCCTATATACCATACAAAAAAGATGTGTAAGATCGTTCTATTGATACATAATATAATCTATATTTGACTTTTATTCCCACTGCCGATTTTCAGAATCGGCAGCTAAATCGGTATGTGGAATACGGCCTTTATGGTTCCAGTTAGATGTCATATGACATCTAACTGGAATACCAATCATGGACAACGTCAACATATATATGTTGACGTTGTCCATGATTGGTATTCCTCTTACCCCAGAAAACGTAATATCATTTTCTTTGTAACTATCATGCTGGACAGTCCCATTTATCTCTGAATGACAAATATGATATTCTTCACTGAAGCATCTGGGAGTCAAATCTTCTACATTGAACCTGAGGCATTAGATTAGATTTTAGAGTATCCTTAAGGGGGGTACCCATTGGGCGATTGAAGTAAATTCTAGCGACTAGAACTGGTCATGACGACCAGAATTTAGTTTAGTCGCTTAATGGATACCCCCCCCCCCCTTTATAACCACTATGCTTCCTTCAAACATCCTTAGAATGGTTCTGTGACTGTAAGGTAAGAAAATCCAAATGTTTGTCTTTCTGACAACTGCAGATGGACAACCTAATAATCAGACAAATCAGTATGCATTTCAATTGTTTGAACGCTTCAATTAGTCCTATATAATGTCACGTATCATAAGATGTGGTTTAACATGATTGCCCTTGATAAAAGTATTGACCAAAGAGAAATGCTTTGGACCACGTGTGTTTCAGCCACCGCTCTCACATATTTGATACAACCAAACAAAATGTCAGCTCCGTCCAAAACTCTATATACGACACACTGAAATTGAGATACATCGGTTCCCTTTTTATGTGGCCACCCTTTGGAAATTGGGAAAGTGCCCGCAAAAGAGGGGTGGCCACTGGCTAGAGGAGCCCCTTATTGAGGTGAATTGAACAATTCCATATCATGCAAATTTTATTTATTTACCTTTTTGAGTAAGATGGAAAACTGTCAAAGGCTTACTGGCTGCCCTCTTTTCTCTATAGTCATGGGAACTCACCTCCTGGTCCTGCCAATACCTCCAGGCCGCCCCCTCTTTGTTCTAGGTGTGACCACTCACCCCTAGAACCTCTCAACACCTCCTGGCCACTCCTTCTTTGTTCTAGGTGCGACCACTCACCCCCAGGTGCTCTCAACACCTCCCCCCCCCCTCTTTCTTCTAGTTGCAACCACTCACGTCCAGATTCTTTCAACACCCCTGGCTTCTAGGTGCAAAAACTGGCCCCAACACCTCTCAACACCTCCTGGCTGCTCCCTCTTTGTTCTAGGTGCGACCACTCACCCCCAGCACCCCTCAACACCTCCTGGTCGCCCTTCTTTGTTCTAAGTGCAACTACTCACCTCCAGGTTCTCTCCACACCTCCTGGCCACTCCCTCTTTGTGTCTATGTTAGACCACTCACCTCAAGGTCCTCTCAACACCTCCTGGCTGCCCCCTCTTTGTTCTAGGTGTGACCACTCACACCAGCACATCTCAACACCTCCTGGACGCTCTCTCTTTATTCTAGGTGCGACCACTCCTCCCCACCACCTCTCAACACCTCCTGGCCACCCCCTCTTTGTTTTTAGTCCTACCATTCACCTCCAGGTCCTCTCAGCACCTCCCAGCCGCCCCCTCTTTGTTCTAGGTGTGATGACTACCCTCCAGGTCCTCTCAACACCTCCTGTCCGCCCCCTCTTTGTTCTAGGTACGACCACTCACCTCCAGGTCCTCTCAACACCTCCTGGCCGCCCCCTCTTTGTTCTAGGTGCGACCACTCACCTCCAGGTCCTCTCAACACCTCCTGGCCGCCCCCTCTTTGTTCTAGGTACAACCACTCACCTCCAGGTACTCTCAACACCTCCTGGCCGCCCCCTCTTTGTTCTAGGTGCGACCACTCACCTCCAGGTCCTCTTAACACCTCCTGGCCGCCCCCTCTTTGTTCTAGGTATGACCACTCACCTCCAGGTCCTCTCAACACCTCCTGGCCGCCCCCTCTTTGTTCTAGGTGCGACCACTCACCTCCAGGTCCTCTCAACACCTCCTGGCCGCCCCCTCTTTGTTCTAGGTGCGACCACTCACCTCCAGGTCCTCTCAACACCTCCTGTCCGCCCCCTCTTTGTTCTTGGTGTGACCACTCACCTCCAGCCCCTCTCAACACCTCCTGACCGCCCCCTCTTTGTTCTAGGTGCGACCACTCACCCCACCACCTACCAACACCTCCTGGCCGCCCCCTCTTTGTTCTAGGTGCGACCACTCACCCCCAGCACCCCTCAACACCTCCTGGCCGCCCCCTCTTTGTTCTAGATGCGACCACACACCCCACCAACTACCAACATCTCCTGGCCGCCCCCTCTTTGTTCTAGGTGCGACCACTCACCCCACCACCTACCAACACCTCCTGGCCGCCCCCTCTTTGTTCTAGGTGCGACCACTCACCCCACCACCTACCAACACCTCCTCGCCGCTCCCACTTTTTTCTAGGTGCGACCACTCATACATTACTCTCTGAGCAGGTCCAATTGATAGAACCTTCTGGCCAATGGTGAGGGGTTTTATGGTCATTTCAGACCTCAAATGTGTGCCTGCTGGCTAAGTCAGAGGGGTGTCCGCTGGTCAGGGGTAAATATAGAGAGAGGACTGTCCGTGCTGCCGTTTTGTGGCCACGTATGAGGGGTGGCCGTTGATGGGGAGGGGGCCTTACATAGGGGGACCACTGTATTGTTATATACATTAACCCTGTTGTCTAGAAAACAATAATATGTTAATGTCAGTGGTGTAGAAAACCTGCCCCACACTAACCCAAACCCTAACTATAGTAACACACACGCAAAAAAAAGTATTCAACATTTTACAGTGTTCCTTAACACTGTTTCCATGTCTGTTAAAGTGAGGACGATATCAGTTAATCTGAGTATACCGTAGATTTTCCACATATTCCGTTAATTTACACATCACACTAACATATACATTCCAAATCCCTATGAAAACTTCCGAATAACAATCCTCATTATCTTTGACAGGAAACTATAGATCTAACTTAAATGATAGCAAGTGGTAAGGTGGTTCTGAGTATTCAGAATTTTGTATATTATGTTTCAATGGCAAAGATTTGTCTGACGTGTTTGGAATTCCTTCCAGTTTCTTAACAACAACAGATGAATGTTGACACAATTCTGACTTCTTTTTTGTTCCCGATAGTATACTCTGTTCTGAGGCGAACTTGAATACATATAAGCAGTATGATAACTGTCCTAGCTTTACCGCAATGATCCATATAAAATCAGAAAGAAAATGGGGATAGACTCTCAGAAAATATAATTCATAGTATTAATCGTGTTGAAAATGTTGCCATGACTATCTAAAGCTGTCGGTACCCTTGCATCATTGTTAGGTCTTTCATTACCATAAACAATTTGAATTTGCTGTCATAAGTCGGGGACAGTTATACATTGTCCCGAGACTTTTACAGAATCCATGTCAAAATCCCTAAGATTACTTTAACATAAGCGTTATTGCACTCCCCATAAACTTTGTTACGCCTGATTTTTTAATGCGTGGTTTACTTTATATTTACTGAAATTCAAATTGAATCCTTTTCTGATAGTATTGTACCTAAATTTTGAATCGGACATTAAATGCATATGACTTGGTTGGCCATGTGTGTAAAGGTGGTATTACCGAACAAAACTTAAGGCCATATTCCACTACGCGGTGATTTGCTCATGATGAGCAATTAACTTGCAGTGTTTGACCCCACCACTAGTAAAACCGGGCGGCACAAGGTGGAATAGATTCATTTGCGATGGTCCTTGCGGTGGCTCTTCTGGTGGCCCACATGTACAGCAAGGACCACTGCAAATTATTTTATATATGTTTTCTATTGTTTTCTTGCTCTGGGGGATACCGAGATGTTGGAATCTACACAGCAGATAGCTTGCGGTGGCAAAAACGATCACCGCAAATTTAAACACGCCTGTGATTCCCCTACATTAATATTACTACCATAATCATCAATGTAAGGGGTTGCTATCGGGGATATATAAACCAGCCTTTAACCGAGTTCCCCGTTCACCTGTTGACTTGTCTTACCTAGTGGTGTCCCTCCCGAGCTGCGGCGTCCGAGTCACTCCAAACACGCGGCAGTCATTGACATAAATCCAAGATTTTTTAACAATTATTCAAAAATGAATTCTCAAAATATATAAGGAGTATATCCCGACTTGTCCAGGTTGTGTGTACGTGTAATCCTGTTGTATCTGTGAGTAACTTCTGTGTGTGTGTTCTATCAGTGCGGCCTGAGGTACTCCTCCCTGCTCGACCTCCTGCCGCCCACTGAGCATAGTGTGAGCAGGTGGCAGACAGGTCGTAGGTGGTGGTGGTGGTGGTGGAGGCTGGGTATGAGGTGCTAACTGTAAAACAAACCACCTGCATGTATGAATTTAAAGAAAATGTATTAGGGGCCGCTGCACAATAACTGGTTATATTCCCCATATTCTTATACAATAACATTAACGCATGATGTTATATTCAAGACACATATCGCGACAATAAGCACGTTTTCTCCCTTAAGGCCCATAAGAAACTATGGACCTCAGCGATCGAGTTTTCCTCTGATCGCCCATGAGTATAGCGTATTGGGATGTGCATGTTTAATAAGATGGCTGGGCAAATCGAAATCGTCTGCTAATTTGCTCGGCGATTCAGATCAAACATGCACGTCCCAATAGTGAAAACTAATGGGTGATCAGAGAAAACGTGATCGCCAAGGCCCAAAGTGTCCTTTACTTGTGGGTATGAGGCTAAATGGATTCATCAAATTTCCAAATTTGTACTTTCACGTGAGGATGGCACACTATGGGAAATAGGTGTAGGCTTGGCGTGTCATAGTAGTGCAGGTGCTGGTGGTTCTGCTGGTCTAACTGCTCCATGCTGCGTGTCCAGCTCACAGAACCGTCTCCAGTTAACAGAATCACCACTTGCCTCGAGCTCCCTTCCCTTTCTTTTTTACTCAAGAGAAGAGAAAGACATAGCCAAGGACATGACTTGGCAACAGGGGCGGATCCCCCCCCCCCCCCCCATTTTACTGGACCCGTAAACTACAAAAAGAGGGGAAATGTTGCAAGCGTATGTGTAAATGCACACCGTTTTAGTACTTAAACTTTATGCTGAACTCCCCCTTTCGAAAATCCTTTATTCGCCCCTGGCCAGAACATTCTTACAACATGGCAGAACATCACAGAACATTATGAGTGCCGAACGTGACCGGTTTACACAGTACGACCAACAACCCTTACGACAAACAGGGGCGGATCCAGAGTCAGTCATCTAGAGGGGGCAACCCCCCCCCCCCCCCCCACTATAAAAAAGTGAAAAAAAACACATTATGTCAAAATTGTACAAATCAAAAAGCTTAGATTATTTTTTTTAAATGTCCACTTGGTTTAGGAAGGGCAATTGCCCCTTTTGTCCACCACCTGGATTCGTCACTGATTCAAAGATGACATCAGACGAGGGATGGAACAGAATTCAGAAATTTTTGTGTAAAGCCTGTTTTGATAATTTAATGTACGCAATTGCGTGTTTGCGTCATCGTACCTATACCAATGCTTATATAAGACTCATATTAACTAATACAGGTGTCCCTCCCTCTCCAAGCAGATCTCTACTTAGTGACCCTGGGCGGGGGTCCTCTACACAATAGCGGCTCAAAGGGTGGTCTGTTAGTCCGTCCCTGCCCTACTTATCTTTTACTTAATAGTTTGAGTTCCTAGCGAACTTGGACGTTACTACAGTCTACCTGTGAGTGGGACTGGTTATTACCTGGTGGATGTCGCCATGGTAACCCCACCACGCGCGGGGCGACCAATAGGGGAGCGGGATTCTTGGGACCAGCTGACGGGGTCGGAAATTGGGATAGCAATATCGGAAGTATAATGATATAAGGTGTATGGTCATAACGAAAAGGGGGAAATTACAAAATAAGATGAACGTGGGTTTCAGTTAGAATGGATGGTATCTCCAAGATCTAGAGCAGGAAGAATTTCCATAAAAACGTTTGCGACAATCTTGTTTAAGATACTATACGATACCCAAAAAAATGTTATCGTCAACTGGAATCCTTTTTTTCCCATTTATTCTTTTGATCGGACTTAAACTATATAGGATCATTTCTTGGACACATATATATATTTTCATATGTTACTCTTTGTGAAGAAATATTCTTTTGAGATCGCGATATTGTGAAATATCACGATATCATCGTGAAGCCATGGCAATAAATTTTGGAGTAGTGCGAAGGTTTTATGGATGGGCTTTGACTCATGATAATTATTCTGAAATTTTTATGGAACAGCCTCTAGATAGATGTCCTGTTTGACCCCTGTGCATAGCTAGTGAAGGGACGCAGTGCATTGTGACAATACCCTCCTTCCTTCCCAGGCACACGAACCTCAAACTGCTAATAATATAAATTATCACCCGCACTGCCGAGGAGCGGGCCGTACGAGGGTCAGTGCGTAGTGACAGCCTGTACGGCCCGCTCATCGTTTTCACTATCAGATCACTATTAGATCACATATTTAGATCATTGCTTGGGTAATAAAATAAGGAAGGCCCTAAGGGGCCGTACAGAGACCCTCGGACGTCCCCCGCGGGCCTTCTTATTATAGTACTATTATGGTTACCTCTATGCATGTTTTGTTATTATACATCCCTACTGTAGATAGTTATTATAGAGTTGAATAAGAAATGTGTGTCATATGTGGAACCTGCCATGCTTTGATATTGTCACACTCTTTTGATACATACAGACATTTGATTTTAATTCTTCCTTCTCCGCTGGCACATAATCTCGGCTGGTACTTTTCTAGTCTCAAAGAGGGTTGTAGCGGGTAGAAAGTTGTAACAGGTAACAAACTAAATATATATCCCTCTCATCATTTACACTTTGGGATTTATACCTAAATGGCTAACTCGTCCCTACTCCACAATTTGTGGAGGGGGTACCTGTCAAGGCTATTTCTGCCAGCCAATAGACATTGTGCAGATGACGTCACAACTTCCAAAAATGTGCTTGACACATATTGGTGATCAATTTAAAATTGTAGTCATTCAAAATCAAAAACCTATTGATCACATTTTCATTCACATTTTATCTAAGAAATACTCAAACCATTACCAACAATTATTTTCAATCAGAATTTGATAATTGTAGATAAAATTCATATCCAAATGTTCATGATCACCACGTGGTGATCACCAAAAAGTGGTCACGTGACCATGTCTGCACAAGATCTATAGCATGATGGGGGCTCCAGCAGAGATGGGCGCTACCTGAGATGCCACACAGGCGTTCTTTCTCTGCAGCTTCCGTTTTTTTTTTGTTACTACAACACAATTGCCATCATATCTACGACGTTTGTAAGCCCAATTTCCGGTATCATCAACTGAATGTGTACTGAGTGCGTGTCAGGCGTGGCTCATCACCTGATTATCAGCTGTATTCGTTTCACTGCAGGTGTGTTGTGCAGGTGTGAAAGACGACACTGCTACTTTGTCAAAGACCAGCCCATTAGGGCCTGTCCCTACAGGTGTGGACACGTGACCAGCTCCCAGGCTAGTCTGTAGGCCTGACTGCTCACTACTCTTACTACTCTGAGAATGGTAGGTCGGCTTGTTAGACGACTCCGAGGTAGGACCGCCACCTCAGTGCCGCCTCCCCGGAACTTGTTTTACACTAGGTGAATCTGAATGTTTTTTTGTTTTTTTTTATTGAGCCAAAATCCTGTTTACACAAGTTCTTCCTTTCAGCTTTTACATCACCAAAATCAATCTCCCATCAAATACATTTCACATGTCTTATCAACACAATATTTAGTTATATACAATAGAATCATTTTAGCAGTCTTCATCAGTCTGTGCTTATATTTAAAATGCACACCAATTCACATTAGTCCCTACCAACATGTTTCCAATTAGGATAATTCCTTTACCTTTTACATTTATATCGCCGATTATTTGGAAAATGACGTACATATCATTGGAAAGACAATGTCATAATCTTTCCAACGATATGTTACACTCCTATGATTTACGTAGTATCATATTTACGACATTATTACTAATCCCAATTTCTGATATTGCAGCAGGTTGTGCTGTGCAGGTGGGAAAGACGACACTGCTTCTTGAACAAAGACCAGCTCATTAGGGCCTGTCCCTACAGGTGTGGCCAGCTCCGAGCAGTTCCCGGGGTAGGACCGCCACCTCCGGACAGCTGTCACATGTACATATGGGAAGTCGCTTCATGTGTTAGATTTGGATGCTATTGAATGTACCAAAGAAGATTTAGACTGAAAACATGCATTTGATTGGTGGATTATTTTCCAAAGCACTGGCAGTTTATCATCCCTTCATCATTTACCATTTCTCACTTTATCAACTTCATTTTATATACGCCCGTAGGGGTACCGGGATGGGGCTTCTGCTTTTGGGAAGAATATAGGCCCCTATAGCTAGTAGATCCTGCTGATCGTGAAAGTTGATGATAGGGGATATTGTGTCTGATGATTGGTTGATAGGGGATATTGTGTCTGGTTTCACTAAGGGATGAGGTACAGAAAAATGATTTCCTGGTTTTGATCCCCTGCTGTTTGCCCGCCCTGCCACCTTCATCTCTTTGATATGATCACCAAAGACAGAATTCATGCTAACTTGTTTTTACCATGAAAATTACCCTTAGTGTCGGTACGGTGTGAAACATTCATTACTCACTCGTTCACTTTAGTTATGTGGATACTTCTCCCACCATATGGACAATTTCGCATGGTGAGACCACTTCGGTTATCACAGTCTCAACACCCTTCCTGCAATAAATGTGCATACTGATTGCTATTACAGTGTTTTGATTTCTGTTCACACAATTGCCACGAGCAAACAAATAAGAGGATAGATAGGAAAAATGAAACAAAAGTCTATGGCGGTCCCAGGTACAAGAATCTATGATGGTCCATTTGGGACTAATTATGTAATTGGTTATAATTGACAGGGACACCTCCAGCAGATGTCCTCACCGCTTTACTTGCAGTGTCTCCACCTGGTGCTCTACCGTCCCTGCACACCGGGGACCAGCGCAACCCCTATATAAGGCCCGCCTGCCTGCAGCCCGCTCTTCTCCCCCGGCCACTGACAGGACGCTCACCTCGCTGCTTCTCTGATCACTGACCACGAGGCACCACGCGGTCCTCTGTGTGCACACTGAACGTACATACACATCTACTAAACGGTGAGTCTGCCTAAAATAACCACCGGGGGAGAAGTTTTTCCTGCATCATTACATTGTAATTTAAATACGCTACATAATGTCAACTCGTGGACGTGGCAGGTCAACCAGACGGTCGAGGCCCCAGTCCCCGCCGCCGGCTGACGCAAGCCCCCCTCGGCCTAAACAGGCAAAGAAACGTACAGTAGCTGATAACTCAAAGGCAATAGACTCTATGCAAACCCAACTGTCACAAATGAATGTTCTTTTGAGTAAAATTGCAGGACAAGGCCACCGGGACCCAGTCTGCCCACGCAACGGGGCTGACAGCGTGGTGGAGGACGACGACTTCCTACATTATGCCCATGAGGAACACGACGCCGAATACTCCCCACCTCCCCGGACGAGGCACACTTCAGACAGCCGGTTTCAGGACCGGGACACTGAGAGGCGGGCCCGTCACCTAACTGCCCCGTACACCCCGGTGACTCGCCGCCCACATAGCCATCGGCAGCCGGTCAGCGCGCGCCATGGAATGCACCTCCCGACGACCATCAAGGAAATACAGGAAAACGATGACATACAAGGGAGGGTAGCCCAGATTCTCTCGGCAACCCTAGCTCCCTCAACAAATGGTAAGAGAAACTTTGCATATTCGTACGTCAAGCGTGGACCAAAGAAAGTGAAAACAGGCTTGGGAGAGCTCTCAATTCCGGAATATAACATGGGGTTTATCAGGTTAATGAACTCTAATTAAACAAACCAAGCTGATGTTCATCACATGTTCAGTCACTTAGAACATGTCAATGAGGACGCGGCCACGTATGATTGGGCTGACGTGAGGTTTTGGTCGGAAGAAATAACTACTCAGGTGGCGGAAGGGAATATCACGTGGGACGACTCATATAAGATCGATTTGCTTCGTCTAAAACTCTCTCAGGTTAGAAGGGCCGGCGGCTCAAGGCCTGATACATCGGACAGCTTTGACACCTTGGCTGACATCCCGCCCGAGGTGAGGGCGGCAAGGCCAGCACCGCCGTGCCGCCACTTCAATGCTGGGACCTGTAATAGCAAGACTCACCACATCGTGAACGGGTTCCGCTACCTGCATATCTGTGCTCATTGCATATTTAACAAATGTTCTTATCTACCCCACCCAGAAAAAGAGTGCAGGTCCAAAGACTACAGGAAGAATCAGCCGAAGAAAGACCAACCAGCTGGCCCGGCAGCGGGGTTTGGAAAGTAACCCGCTCACAGGCAGCGAGGGGAATACTTCTGGACACCCCGAAGGCCCTAATGGTAAGCTGTAAAGGCTGTTACACTGATTGTTCCTCCGATATCCTCTCTGATGACGCCACTCTGAATATCTCTGATAACTCTGACGTTCTCTGTTTCTCTGACTCACTGATATACACAGACAACCACGATAGCGCGGGCGCGCTCCCGGACAGGATCGCGGCACCCCTACACTCAACCTTCGCCAACGGGGAGGCCCTTAACGCTGATCTGGAGACCTTTTGTGGATCGGGCCCACATCTCAGCCCGGTGGTGGCGACTCATGGCTCCGGCGGGGAGGAGCGGATGAGACACATACCACCGAAGGTCAGTCCCTTTGATTACGCTACCACTGTCACTGAACTATGGCCAGCACCAAAACCGAGTGCACATGACGTCACTGGTCACCTTGATATATACAGCAGAGTAAAAGCCACTGGCCTTCCTAATTATTTGGATGCAAAGCTGGTCATCCCCTCTGACATTAACCATCGGGTATGGGATGTCCTGCTCCAAGGTTACCATGATGAAGAAATTACTAACTTTCTCAGGTATGGCTGGCCGGCGGGCTATGTTGCCCCACACCCTCCCGACCCCGCAGCCAACAACCATCCGAGCGCAACGGCCTTTCAGGGCGACATAGACCGCTTCATCGATAAGGAACTCACAAAAGGAGCCCTCCTGGGCCCCTTCGATGAGCCCCCCTTTCATCCGTGGTGCCAGGTTAGTCCCTTAATGACACGTCCAAAAAAGGACACTGACGCTCGGAGGATCATAATAGATCTGTCCCACCCGGAAGGTCGAAGCGTCAACGACGGTGTCCCGAGGAACGTCTTCCAAGGCGCGGACTACACATACACCCTCCCGACGGTGGCCGATGTGGCGGCTATGGTTATCAGGCATGGCAGGGGTTCTTACATCTGGAAGGCGGACTTGGAGCGGGCCTACCGCCAGTTGAGAAATGACCCCCTGGACTACCCCCTCATGGGCATCCAACATAGGGGAAAATTCTACATCGACATATGCCCCTCATTCGGGAGTAGAGGCTCAAGTGCAGCCCAACAAAGGGTGTCCCAGGCTGTCTGCCACATCATGGAGCAGGCGGGTCACCAAATAGTCGCCTATGTTGACGATTTCTGTGGCGTCCACCCCTCCTTTCACGAGGCCATGGACGCATTCGCCTCGTTCGAGGAGCTTTGTGAAGAGCTGGGCCTTAAGGTGGCCCCGGATAAGTCAAGGTTCCCGGCTACAAGAATGGAATGGCTGGGAATCGACATCGACACGGTGGAGCTAAAACTCACCATCCCGGAGGCAAAACTTCGCGAGGTCGCTGACCTGGTACGACAATGGGCGACGAAATCCCATGCCACACGACACGACTACCAGTCCCTGGCCGGAAAGCTGGCACATGTGGCCCAGTGTATCCCGCCGGCCAGGAAGTTCATGGCGAGGATTCTCCAAGGCTTGCGCGCCTGCCCCAGGCATGGCAGCCACCCCATCGGCCAACATGTCAGGGCTGACATTGAATGGTTTGGCCAGTATGCTGCAGCTTGTAATGGGGTCTGGCTTCTTGAGGCACCATGGCAGGTCTATGAAATCCAGTGTGACGCCTGCCCAGCGGGTGCGGGAGGTTTCTCACACTCCCACTATTACAGCTACAAGTTCCCTGACAGGATCGCCCAGGACCACCACATCTCCCGCCTTGAGGTGGCAAACATAGTGGTGGCCATCAAGACCTTGCTTCCAAGCGATGCAGCCCACATAGAGGTGCGCATAGTCACCGACAACTCAGCAGCCATGCATGCAATCAACACAGGACGCACCAGAGACCCAGTACTGGGTGCATGTTCCCGTGAGCTATGGCTTTTTGCAGCAGTGAGGCAAATTAGAATAGTTGCCCATCATCAGCCGGGAACAACTCTGATTCTGGCTGACGCCCTGAGCCGCCGGCACAACTCCCGTCCCCACGATAAAATAGCAAAACAAATGATTGATGAACTGTCTCTGATTGAATGTCAACCAGTCCCTCTTCATGATGTGTTAACCACTGATCTATGATTTCATTCCAGACTCTCCGACATGTTCCCTGTGGAGCCAGGTGCGCCAGTCCTACAGCGCGGCCCACGCCCCCACTACACTAGTTAACCTACACCGCCAGGCTAAGGCCTACCTCGGCTTCATGGTGACGTATGGTTTTAATTACCTTACTCCGACTCAAACCTCTTCACTCCTCTTCATCCAATGCTTGGCCAATTCCCTCAAGGATGTTAGATCCGTAAAGAACTATCTATCGGGTGCGAAGACCTATCTTCTAGGAGCGGGCGGGGATCCCACTCCCCTTGCATCCCCCAACGTGGCCATTCTCCTGAAGGGCATTGCCCGCTCCTCTCATCATCACCCCACTCAGGCGCCCCCCCTGCCTCGCCGCCTTCTCCTGGCCGTATGTGATCTCCTGGCGGTTGCGGGCGATGATGCCGCCGTCGTCAGGGCAGCCACTCTCTTCGGGGTGGCCTCTCTGCTTCGACAGTCTAACTTCATCCCCAGGTCGGCCCATGCCCATGGCCCCCACCTTCTCCGCCGTAAAGATGTCACGGTGGTGAGGGGGGGCCTTCGACTAGCTGTCACCTCGTCTAAGACGATCCGTAAACCGGCCCAGGCGGTAACTCTTCGTGTTCTCCCGGCGGCCTCCCCTAAATACTGCCCGGTCAAGGCATGCCGCGATCACTGGCACATGGTCCCGGCCCGCCCCAATGACATGTTATTTCTGCTTCCATCCACAGGTCTCCCCTTAACCACAGCGGGCCTCCTTGCGGCCCTTCGGGCGGCTCTGGTCACCCTTGCCTCGCCGTTGGCCTCCACCGTGACCATACACAGTCTACGTCGAACCGGAGCACATCTGGCGGCATCGGCGGGTGCCCCTATCCCGGACATCATGGCCCACGGTACCTGGACTTCGTCAGCCGTCCGCCAGTACCTCCCTCCTGTGTCCACTTCATCGGCTCCTGCGGCCCTGGCCGCCAGCTTGGGGGCTACCTGATGAACTTCACACTTTATTGTATTGGATCGTCAGCATGTCAAATCTTTTATTAATTTTAATTATCTTCTTTAATCACAACCTTACTGTGACTTTTAACCTTTTACTGTTTTATGTGATTAAAGATTGCCAATTGAATCATGCTATGACTTGTGTCCCACTTTGTCAATTACAACCACATCGTAGCCTATGAAGGTTATATTCTACTTTGTGGTAGGTAGCATTTTCGGTCACTTTTTTTAGGTACTGCAAACAATTTGCGGTTTTGATACCAACATGGTGGTATTCCCTACTTCAAGCATTCCAAAGAAAACCAATGTAAAATAGCAATTACCACAAGCAAGTACTGCAAGTACCTATATTCCACCTTGCAGTACCTTACCACAAGGAAGTTTGTGGCAGTTTGTTTGTGTCTTTTCACAGTAACGAAAGCAAATACTGCTAAAGACCCATACCCGCTAGGCGATTTTAACCAAGTGGGCCAACTCATCAGCCCTAAAATCGGCCGACTCTAGTTGAAGAATCGGCCGATTCTAGGGCCAACTGGTATCAAACATGAATATTTCAATATATCATACTGACTGGTAATCTCAATTGGTGCTAGAATCAGCCGATCGTATGAGAATAATCGGCCAATTCTAGTCGGCCGACTCAGGGATAATCGCCTAGTGGGTATGGGGCTATAGTGGAATATGGCCTTAGGTCTTCTGGCTGATATGTGCATTGGTGCATCTTACCTCACCACACCAACACATGGTGGATAAAAAGGTGAAAGAGAAATGTACAAAACATTGAAAAAAAATACGGAGGGCTAAGGGTTGAAAATGGTGACAAGACCAGAAGATGTTTAGAGAAATAAATGGTTGAAGATTTTTAGTCTTACTGAAGGTACAGAAAATGGAGGAGGGTCTATTTGACCGTATATTATGCTTGCGAAGTGTAATGTCAACAACAAGTAAAAGAAGACAGGAGAGGTATAGCTCTCCTGGGGAAAGTTTCTCCAAATATCCAAACTATGAAGATACACAAAATACTTCGAGTAACTTGAAATATCAAATATCATAAAACGCATGAAAATAGTCAGGAAAACATGGAACTTGGGGTTTTTGCAGTGAACACAGGATTCATAGGTATATGTTTTATAGCTAATCAGTGTGTACCTGTAGCCTATAAAAGACTGATTGTTACCAAAAAATAAACTAGAGTCCTTCAAGGTGCTAAACTGTGAACATCTGATCTGTTGTTTTCTTATGCTTGAGAAATAGACTGATATGGCTAGAACAAGCACTTGAGGATAGGTCCCGACCTGGACATGGAGATTGGAAGGTGACTCAAGCACCTGCTGACCCGAGGGCAACCAAGATCCAACTGGGGGTCCCCAGGAAGGTGTTTTGAGGCTGGCCATGAGATGAACCAAGCCTCCATGAGGATGTAACAGTTAAAGGGTGAAGATAAAGTAGATCTTGATGCAACGCCCAGCCTTTAGTTCCTCAGAATCAACACTGCAGTGAATATCTTCCCTCACTTCCATACACGAAAACTCTCTATAGATCTGGTCAGTAAGAAACAGCTCATTTTGTGTTCCTTTTATTGTGACATAGTGATAGATAAAAGTTCTGGCTTCATTTTATAAATGTTGTTCTATATGAAGTTGGTACATTAACAGGACACATATTGTCATTACACTTTGAATATGCCATTTGAGTTGCATTCTGATGAATTTACAAGACTGTGGGAAAAGACGAACTGACAGAAGGTAAAAGAAAATATCCAGATTTTTGGGTTATTTCTTGTGTCCCAGATCTATAGTCTCTTGAATAAGCATGAGACACCTCTGAATCCTGTTTATATACTAAATTTCTTTGAAAACATCCAAACATTGAACTAGGCGTTTACTTTACAAACCTCATAATTATTATACTGTCCCATAATGGAAAATGTGTCCTATTCTATTAGACCAGACAGGTCTGGTCTGATTATGGTTTTCAATAGCATGTAGCACATCTATAGATTGACTGGGTCTTCCAAGAAAATCTCAACAGGTATCCATTCAAGGGTCTTTCAAGGCCCAATAACATTGGTTGCCTTCGTTGCCTCTGGGATGGAGGATATTTTGTCTTGGTAACTAGGGTAATCAAAACAACTTGGTCACAAAGACATTCTCTTATTGTACCTGTATCCTCTCCCCTCTAACAGCATATATGTATTTCAGGGAAACCTTTTGCACATCTAAATAAAGCTTT
Organism: Lepidonotus clava; assembly: GCA_936440205.1. Classification (NCBI taxonomy): domain Eukaryota; kingdom Metazoa; phylum Annelida; class Polychaeta; order Phyllodocida; family Polynoidae; genus Lepidonotus; species Lepidonotus clava. The sequence continues at coordinate 55,637,680 of OW387135.1, read as the reverse complement.
GAATAGTTCTAAATTTGGATCTCAACATCGCAACAAGGACAACATCAACATTCTGACAAGCTCCTCCTTCTGAGTCCCTTCCATGTATGTTAAAAACAAATGCAAGTACCAAGATTGAATTTTGAACCAGATATCCTTCTTCTATAATAACCTGTCAGAATGTACTTTTCTGATCCCAACAGATAGATAGCATAGCTGGATAAGCTATGAAATGATATTACCAAAGGCATGCTATTATGAAAATAAACAGTAGCACTTAGATCAAATTTAAAGATGAATTTACAGTATCATTACTTGTACAAAATAGCTTTTATTATAGGGTGGTTATCATGTTGGGAAATGTTGACTGTTGAAATCCAACGAAACATATTACTACATTGCTGTTCCTGCTACGTATAATAATTCATTAATGATCTGATTGAACCACTGTGTTAGTTCTTATAAGTGTATAATGTGAATGTTATCATCGCATAATACAATGTACTTATTACATCATCGTACATGTAATACCAAGGAAAACTTGGTATTTAAAATTGGTGAAAAAAACAATTGTTGAAAAAAAGGAAGATGAGTATTGATTGGGATTAGTAGGGCATCATGTGTAACTCCTTGGGACTTTTGTCAATAAAGCAAGAGACCCACCCAGATATCTTAGGGAGGCCTTAGAGTATTTTGCATTTTCTTTATCAGATAAGTAATTAAATCAAAGCAAAAATCTACTTTTGGAATCATATAGGGGCACTGGGGCTCTGACCGCAACAATGCAAAAACACCTCTTATCAATTGTTGTGTAACAAATTGTGGCAGCATTAGTGTCTTTTAAAGCAATAATGCTGAAAGGGGACCACACTGAATGACAAAATCAAATTTGTTGTCATTTAGTATCACCTAAAATGCAATAGACCTTAACTGACAATATAGGTACAAAACCTTAATCGACAATAACTCTGGAACATTAAGTCTCAAACTGTAACATTAAGTCTGAAACTCATCTGCTTTAATTTGTAATGTAATGCTGATGTCAAGGCCCCCAACATCAGTCTATCCTTAATTGAATGGTTTGGCATTAAGTCTCAAAGCATCTTTTTTGATGTAATTAAAGCCCATTATTTCACTGTGCAACCTTTTGTGAATTTCTTTGTCAGATTGTTGTACAAGTAATGTCAAGCAACGCAAGGTGGAATATATGTATTTGCTTGCACTGGCACTTGCCTAGGGTCAACAAAAGTACAAGTACGAGCTTGAGTTGGCAGATACCAACATATTGGTTTAAAAAGAAAGAGCAACACAAATGCTGCCCAACGCTTAAAGCCCCATACCCACTTGGCAAACAAGTCACAATTAAAATCGGCCAATTCATATGATCGCCTGTTGGTATACCATATTGAAGTGTGTATAATTTATTTGATCTAAATTGGCAGTAAAATCAGCCGATTTTGGTGGTAGAATCAAACGATTTTAGTGCAGATCAGTTGGCTGACTTGTTTAAGATCGCCTAGTGGGTATGGGGCTTAAGCGTTACCTGAGATGAACCGCATTATACTGGGATGATGTTCTTCTTTATCTTGCTCAGCTTGAGTGGTAGTAGAGTCAGGTGGGGCCCTAATAAAAGATAGGACAGAAATGGTGAAGCCTTGAGTTAGACCAGGCTATTCTAGTGGGCAGGAATTAAAGTGTCTGGCCACTGTTGTATCATTGTTATGATTTATGTCGAAAAAATGGCCTTGGAATCTTGTTAATTAGCGGTTCTTTGTTTGGCCGACATATTGAATGTCATACTCTTTACATGGGGTTATGGGGCTCAGGTGTTACCTGAAATGAACCGCATTACAATGGGATGATGTTGTTTGTCACATTAGTATTCAGTTCTCTTCTATGTGGAACTGATTGACCTCCCACCTGTCAAGGTACCATGTTAATAATGTCCTTCACTGTGAGATCAGGTGCGGATGTGGAACAATAGAAAGTAGATCAACAAGAGCAGATGTACTCAAAGGTTTGGCATTCACAGCCAATCATATCGTTTCCTCATTTTTAGGGCATTCACGTGGCCACCAAGAGGAGAAGTAACAAGAATGGAAATGGCAATGGGACAGCTCAACGGACTGTCATATTAAAGCCCCATATCCACTCAGTGATTTTATTGACGACAGGCGATTCACACAATACAGATTTTTATCGCCGGCTGATTCCCCATGGGTATGATGTGATTTCCAGATCATGAGCAACGAGGGCCAGGATCGACCATTTTTCCAAAAAATGAATGAAATAATCTTGAAAATGCATAGACATAATAAAATCAGTCCACAATCGGTCCAAAATCGGTCCAAAAATATTAAACAGGTTTAATAATTTTGTCGGACCATCGTCGGTTTGAAATCAATTCGAAATATTATATATTTCATTTGTCTGCTTGGAAATCGGTCTGAAAAAATCGGTTGACATGATCCACGTGACGATTTTTTCCAAAGTGAACCGATTTTTTAACGATTTTCTAACGATTTCAATTTTGTCGCAACGTGGATCACTGCCTTTAGTTGGTATGGGGTTTTGGTGGCATTACTTGTTATGGTTAGTCAAAAAAAAGGTTTTTTATTTATTTAAATCTTATGTATTCACAGGTACAACATGGAATATCTGGTCAGTTATCCCTTTCTGTTTGGTTAAGATAATACATTTGATTCTATGATATTGTGATGAACGGCTATTCATCCAAATATGTAGAGATCAAAATAAGAGAAAATAAGGTAATATTATAAAAGGTATATATGTTCGAAAAGGAATGAAAGTGTAAAAGAACGAAATATGTAAGAATGAACGAAAGTGTAAAAAGCCCGAAAAAGAGGCACGAATATGTAAAGGAACGAAAGTGTAAAGGAACGAATATGTAAAAGAACGAGACCCGGAAAGATGTAAACCGGAAGTGAGATGTAAACCGGAAACGAGAATGTAAACCGGAAGTGACGTCAGTTGTAGATCACGTGACTGAAAGCAGCCAATCAGGGCTGACCTCTAGGGTATATAAAGGGGCGGTGAGGCCCGAATAAACAGAGTTCTTTAACAGTTCTCCTTGTGTCCAGACGTGTCTTCTTTCCTGAAACAACCGCTAAGATGAGCCGATCCGAGCAATTAACCAGAAGTTAGGATAAAATAGTCGAAGTTCGAGATAAATAGGAGAAACTTAGGGTAGGGGCCCGACGGCCCGAGGAACGAGGAACGAAGGACCGAAGTAAGGCACGAAGGCCCGAAACCGTCCCGGAAGCACAGGCGCAGCATGGCACGAAGGCATGAAGGGCGGAACGAAGGAACGAAGTCCGCGGGGACGAGGGCGCGGCAGGCTCGGCCCCACGCTACCAAACAATAGGCGACCGTCGGCCCGACGGCCCCGCGGAACGGAACCATGGGGTGGACCGCCCGGTAGGGGTGAATGCTGGTCTGGGAGATAGAGCGAGACGAGCCCCGGCCGACCCGTACCCCTACCATAATTTCCCTTCCCCGCAGTCCTCCGTTTGACATCGAGCGCCGATTCCCGACCGATTCGCTCAGCCCCCCCCCTCGTGCGCGAGGCACGACTCTAAAAACACATCTCGGTTCTTGGCCCGGATTCCCCGTCTGCCCCGAGACCCGAACAATCCCCACGTTCCTCTGTTGTAAGAATCGGCAACCCCGACTTACCAGAGAACGTCACACTGGTGACAGCGGTGGTGCTGAAATAAGCACATACGGACTTGTGGATCCTGAGTGTTTTGTCGATATTGGATGCTCATGGCGACAGCTGCGGTCTTCGATCAGATGGATTCTGACATCGCCTTCAAGGAAGGTGGGGAGGAGAAAGGAGGTGCGAAACCCGAGGCCAAAGGGGAGGACACGACCTTCATGGATAGGCGGTTTAACTTTATGGGAACGTCCACCCCGACGGATGAGCAGAATGCGCGAGCTCAACAACAACAGACCGGCCAGGTAGGAGCGAGTTTGAAGAAGTTTAGTTTACGACCGGAAAAGTATGATGGAAAACCGGACTTCGAGGGATGGATCAACCAATTCGAGGAGTACGCAGACTTGGGACGTTTGACGACTGAGGAGAAGGCGGCGATGCTCTTTCTTTCGCTGACGGGAACGGCACAAATGTACTTTGTCGGACTCCCGGACAGGGAACGACTCCGTTACCCGGCGAGGGTAGAGGCGTTGCGTAGGAGGTTCGGTCAGGAGAAGGACACGTGCAATGCTCTGCAAGAATTGGCGGGATTGAAACGCATAAAGAACCAAACAGCGAAGGAGTTGGCCGATAACGCCCGACGGTTGGCGTCAAGAGCCTACTTCTCCAACGACTATGCCAGCCAGGAAAAAGCAGCATTACACGCGTTCCAGGCTGCAGTTGGGGAAGACCTTCAGCTGAAGTGTGCAGAGAAGGGATGCAAGACGTTAGAGGAGGCGGTGGAGGTGGTAGAAATACAGGAGCGATACTCACGCCGCCTCCTGCGGGCAGTGAAGCCCGAGGAGGACGCCAATACACAAATCATGGCCTTAAATGGTAAGTTGGAGGAGATGATGAAGGAATTGGCAGAAGAACGGGAAGCCAGGAGACAGGCAACGGCCCGGAGAGAGGCGTTCAAGAAACGAAAGGAAGATCTGGAATGTCATCAATGTCACCAGAAGGGCCACTTCGCGAGGGAGTGTTCTCAGTGTCAGGGAAACGGACAGTCGCCGTCGCAGTAAGTGCGGGGCCCCCTTCGGGCGCGGCGAGAGAAGTAGTAGGCATGGGAGAATGTGGACTTTATGTGGCCGGAACGGTAGGAGAGAGTGTCGTCCGTTTTTTGGTTGATACCGGATCTATGATTAGTTTGCTGTCAGACCGTCTCTGGAGAGAGTGGGGACGAAAATGGGAAGACCTGGACGGGTACGAAGGACGCCTCTGCTCGGTGGATGGTAGTCCGCTGCGGTGCTACGGATGCACGAACTTGTCAGTACGATTGGGAACACGCGTATTGCAGTGGACATTCATGGTGGCAGACATCGGTAGAGATGAAGGAATCCTTGGAAACGACTTCGCGGTGAAATACCGGCTAACAGTTAAGCTCCACGCGAGTGCTGTCTTCCTGCCCGCCGAAGGGGGGGCAGAGGGGGAACGAATCCCAGGAGTAGAACGAAGAACGGATGGGGTTCGGGCAGTTACCGTCGGAGGACAGGTCGTGAGAATCGAGGGAACGACGGAAATACCCCCGCTCCAGGTGACCCGAGTAACAATAGTGGCAAGAGTGGACGTGGGACAGAGTGGACAGCTGGCTGTCATCACCGGCACTGGATTACCCATAGGACTGGAAGTGATTCCAGGAACGGTGACGTTAGGAGAGGAAAATAAAGTTTGGGTGGCCAACCGAGGGACCGAGAGCGCGAAATTGGAAAGCGGCAGAGTACTCGGAGAAGCCACCTTCGTACAAGAAGTACGAGGTACGGGAAGCGATGTAAAAGAACCCCCTGGAGCGCTCGTCGAAATGATAGAGGAGGCTAAGAAAGGCCTAACCACGGAGGAAGGCGGAGAATTGGAAAAAGCCATTATGGCCCGGGAACAAATGTTTGCGACCTCGAAACATGAGCTAGGACAGACAGATTTAGTACAACACCGAATTAGTACGGGGGATCAGATGCCGATCAAGCAAAGGGTCAGACGGTATCCGGCCACCAGGAGAGAAGAAGAACGAGCACTGGTGGAGGATATGTTAAATCTGGGAATCATCCAGGAGAGCGGAAGTGCGTGGAGCAGCCCGACCGTCTTGGTGAAAAAGAAGGACGGAGGAACGAGATTCTGCATCGACTATCGAAAATTGAATCAGGCTACAAAAGTGGACGCCTATCCGCTCCCACGGATAGAGGACAGCCTCAACACCTTGGGCGGGAGCCTATTCTTCTGCAGTCTGGATCTCGCAAGCGGATATTGGCAGGTAGAGATGGCACCCGAGGACCGAGAGAAGACGGCCTTCGTGACTCAAGGAGGATTGTATGAGTTTAAAGTGATGCCATTCGGGCTAGTGAACGCCCCGGCCACCTTCGAGAGACTGATGGAAAGAATCCTCAGAGGAATTGTGTGGGAGGAGTGTCTGGTATACCTGGATGACATATTGGTCTTCGGGCCAACGTTTGAAGTGACTCTGGAAAGATTGGTACGGGTTCTGGACCGATTGAACGCTGCAGGGCTGAAGTTGAAGGCACGAAAATGCAGGTTGTTCCAGAAGAAGATTCCGTTCTTGGGACACGTCGTCTCATTCAACGGGATCGAACCCGACCCCGAAAAGTGTCGGCAAGTAACCGAGTGGCCGGTCCCTTGGGATCTCCATGAGGTACGAGCCTTCGTGGGATTGTGTTCGTATTATAGAAGACATATAAACGGCTTCACGGAATTGGCTGCCCCCTTGTATGAATTGGCGACGAAAGAGGAGCCTTTCGTGTGGAGCGCGAGGCGACAAGAGGCGTTTGGTGCCATGAAGAGGGCGTTAACAGAGGCCCCGGTGTTGGGATTCCCGGAGGAAGAAGGACAATGGTGGCTTGACACGGACGCCAGTGACGTGGGGACGGGAGCCGTGCTATCACAGGAGCAGAGAGGGGAGGAACGGGTAATAGCTTACACGAGCAAAACCCTGGAGTCGAACGAGCGAAAGTATTGCACCACGCGGAAAGAACTGTTGGCGGTGGTGCGAGCTTTGAAGCATTTTCGGTGCTACATCTATGGTCAACGTGTAATAGTCCGGACGGATAATAGCGCGGTTAGTTGGCTGCAGAGAAGTAAGGAACCGATGGGGCAGGCTGCCCGGTGGATTGAGATTATCGACTCGCACGACGTGTCGTTCCAACACCGACCGGGTAGGAAGCATGGGAACGCTGACGCGTTGTCCCGGTATCCGTGTAAACAATGCGGAGAGGAACACGAGGGTACCGAGAAAGTGAGAGTAGTGACGCGGGCCCGGGGGTATGAGCCCGGATGGTCCCCGCAGGAGATGAAAGCAGCGCAGAGGAGGGATCGAGATATAGGACCGATTATCGCACGGATGGAAGAGGATGCGAACCGGCCAGGTTGGGAGGTCATATCTCCGGAATCCCGGGAAACAAAGATCCTACGGAGGCAGTGGGAAAGATTAAGCCTCAAGGATAGCGTGCTGCATCGGAAGTACTGGGAACTAGAAGGACATGGTTGGAGGAACCAACTGGTCGTTCCCAGAGAGGAACGGGCCGAGTTGGTGAGGGAATACCATGGAGGCGCAGCAGGAGCGCACCTGGGAGTCGCCAGAACGACGGCCCTGTTGGAACAAGGGTTTTACTGGCCGGGACTCCGAGAGGACGTGCGGAAGGAATGTCGAGAATGTGACTGTGCGTTGCTGAAAAGAGGACGAGGAAGACGGGAGCCGCTGCATCAATACATAGATTACCCTGGTGCTTAACTTAGCTCCAAACCATACAAACTCACTCAATTGGTTGATTGAAATTTCAATGCATATCTAAAAATCTAAGTGTCTGATTACTTTTGATTACTTGATATATACATATGTACATATATCCTATTTTCATGAAATTGTGGACTACTATATTTGTATGTAAGATTTGTATGTACCTACATGGAAGATCATCATATTGATGAATGCGGTTTAATGAATAAACAAAAAAAAAAAAAAAAACATAGTAGGGGAGCCGATGGAACGGCTGGCCATGGATGTTTCGGGCCCGTACCCAGTCACGAAACGAGGAAACAAGTACTGCCTGATGGTGGGGTGCTATTTCACCAAGTGGCTGGAGTGCTTCCCGATCCCGGATCAGAAGGCAGTGACAGTAGCAGACAAGCTGGTTGAAGAAGTAGTAGCACGGTACGGCGCGTTTCGGGAACTACACTCGGATCAGGGCACGAATTTCGAATCCGAGGTGGTGGCTCAGGTCTGTGCACTGTTTGGAATACACAAAACGAGAACGACACCGTACCACCCCCTGAGTGACGGATACATAGAACGAAGTTTCCGCACTTTAGGGTGCTGTCTGAAAGCTAGCTGCCGAGCAACAGGCCGGGAATGGGATGAGATTGTCCCGCTCGTGATGATGAGCTACAGAGCAACGCCGCAAGCCAGCACGGGAGTGACACCGAACATGATGATGCTGGGCCGACAGACCATGATGCCGCGACAGGCGATATATGGGAGACCTCTAGGACCGGAGGAGGAACCCCGACGGGCGGGCGCCTACGTGGAAAGCCTGGAGAGAGGGCTAGTCGCGGCCTATCAGGAGGCCCGGGCAGGGCTGAAACGAGCCGCCATTCATCAGAAACACGAGTACGATGGAAAGGTGACTCGGCGGGAATACCACGCCGGAGAACTGGTCTGGGTGCACGATACGGTGGTGGATAGGGACAAGGGAACGAAATTGCGATTTCCATGGATAGGCCCTGCACTGATCGTCAAGGTGCTTGACCGAGGACGGGTGGTAGTTCGGAAGAAACGAGGGAAACCGGGGGGGGTGGTTCATGTGGACTGCCTGGAACCCTACCGAGGACACGCTGCGCCAGCCTGGATGGTAGCTGACCAGCAAGGATACGAGGCTGCACAGTAGATGCTTGGGGTGGGGCGCGCTAGGGCACGTACGGAAACGGGGTACCCCTTTTTGTGATGAAGTCGTTCTCGTGTCTCGATTCCGCAGGTGGAAGAGGACCAAGGGAACGACCAAATCGGCGCTACACAGAAAGGCTTTGGCCAAAAAGGACTGATCAACCTGGGGCCATTGAGTCGGGGCGGTGCGTTGACCACTACAGTAGGCGTGCAGGTCGTTAGGCTGTAGAGATTTGCTACCTAGCTGAAGATTGGTTCTCTTGCGGATGTAATATAGGTGGGAAATGCGGGGTTGAAACGAAAAACGGCGTTCGGGAGCCACGACGGCCCGAATGTCTAAAGTAGTCCCACGTAGCCGCTTTCCGGTCAGTTCGGAGGAACCACGGCGTGGAAAAAATGGTCGGATTACAACGAAAGACAGACCCGGCGGCAAGCTGGTGAAGACTTCTGAAGTAATGCTGACTTGGTAATACCGCTTTACAGCGTCCAGGAGACCGGAGGAGAGTAGATGCGGCACTCTCGGGAACGCCGGAGGAACGAACGGATGGTTGTAAAAGGCGAGGCCTGAAACGAGGACGGGCTTTAAAGTAGGTCGTAAAAAATGTGAAGATGACAAAGAGAACGGGGCGGCGGCGAGAGGATAATAACGTCGAGCCCCTGTGTTCTCCGGGAAGTGTGCGGAAGCACTGTGAGGGCCAGGTGAAAAGGCAAGAGGAGGCGACAGAGATGAAAGGACCGAGGACGTCCGGTGGGGCAATAAAAGGCCTAGGAAGAAAACGCGCAGACGGCGAGGGGCCGCGAGGTAAACGGCAGGCAGGGCGGTGACCGGCGGCGGGCCCCGGGGACCGGAAATAGTAGGGGGCGCCACCGCTGAAGTGGGTGGTGAGCTTGACGCTAGGGGTCGCTAGTGCAGGCCACGCCCACTTCCGCCTGCGGCGGCTATAAAAGGCAGAGCGCTCGCCGGAGCAGGTCATTCTGGTCAGCCGATCAGGATTCATCAAATCGCAGACGAGCAGACCAAGCTAGGAGAGGAAAAAAAAAGCAGAGAAGTGAGACGAGCAGCATCACCACGAGGCGGAAACGAAGAAGGCTGACGGGACGAGCTTCGAGTTTGGAACGAGGCCCGAAAGCCCGGAAAACGGACGCGATGAGCGGACAGTGTTGGGAAGGACATTGTCGCGGAAAGGAGTTCAAACACCTAGCCAAGCACATCCGAGGCCAGCACGATGGAGTACGGAAGCAGTACTACATGTGCCCGGTGTGTTCGAGCCGAGCATATTCGACACACCAGGACTGGAAAAAGCACATGTGGGAATCACACGAAGGAAACTTGCCGAGAGGGATGCCGAAACAGGACCCCCTTCTGAGGCTGGAGTATGCTGCGGCGTTCGCCTTGGATCCAAAAGGACGACCGCCGTACACCAGTTTCGCTCCTGGAGATGAAACGGCGGCCCGGGTAGCCGATTTGGAACATGACTACGCTGTGCGTCATCCGGAGGGATTCCTTCCCCCCGAGAAAGCGGTGGACAAGGAGGCACCGGAGAGGCCGCGGCGGAGGATTCGCGTACCTTACTACCCGAGGGCATCAAGAGGGTCCGACGACAGCGACGCCGAGCAGCCGGAGCAGGAAGCAACAGAGGAAGAACCGGAGGCCGACGAGGCCGGCGAGGGAGCCCAAGCAGCCAAGGCAGCAGGGAAGGGACCCTTGGCCGGAGTCACGGAACGGTCGACGCCCACGCGCCGTTCCCCTTGGAGGGCCGCGAAAGGGGTGCGGAAAGAAGTCACCGAGTCGCCGCGAAGCGCGAGCCGGGCTGTGATCAACCCGAGACCACCCCTGACAGAAGACCAAGTGGCTGGAATAGTACAAAGCCAAGTAAAGAAGTTAAATGCCCAGGGAGAACCGCGAGAACCGAGAAGACGAGGACTCCCCGGCAGAGGACTCCCGGGCAGAGGAAGAGGAGGAAGATCCACCCCAGCCCCGAAGCCAGGTTGCTCAGGGATACCACCGGGGGCTGAGGTGGTGGAATTAATGAGCTCGTCCGACGATCAATGTCCGAAAATTAAGGGAGAGGAAGAGGAGCCTCCAGCCTTCAAGAGACCCCCGGCACAAGGATCTACGGCGGAGGAGCCGTCCCGGAAGAAAAAGTGGAAAAAGGTCAAGAAAGTCCCGAGAGAACTTGAGGAGGGAACGAGCTCGGACCAGTCAGAGTCGGGCAGGAGTACGTCAGTTCGGAGCGATCGGTCCTTGGTCATCGCCGAGTCCAGTAGCGCAGGAGAGCTGGGACCATCGCAACCCGAGACCTCGACAGGAGTAAAACGAACCACGGGACTAGAACCACCTTGTAGCGACGCGCAGTTTACTATGATGACAGTCCACAAGAAGTCGGTTGTTTATGAGTCGCGGCACCCGAGGTACCCCGGATACCTAAAAGGAACGATAAACCGGGAAGGAGCGTTCAGGGGTTACCGAGAGGCGAGAACGGACCGGGAGCTGGAGGACAGTATTCGGGACGCGCAGGGAGGCCGGTTGGCGGAGAGAGAGGCGCTGTACCTGGGGAGGTTCATCTTCGAGATGGCGGAGAGGCAAGGACTCAAACCATCGGGCCGAGTTGAAAAAGTGAAGTATGTTCGACACGCGGTCAAGACCGAGGAAACGGCGTCGATGGCTTCAACGCAGCCGTTGTTCTCTACCCCTACCCCGACGAGGGCGGACTCACCCCTGGAGAAGATGGTATGCAAGCAGCCAGTGGTACCGCCCCTGGGACTGAAGCGGATGAGGGACATCTTAGTGGCACCGGATACGCCGGAAACATGAGCGGCTGTAGACAATTTGACCCGAGCCAGTCTGGGAAGCTCGTTCTTTGGGTCGCAGGGATCGGAAGAGACTCCGGGACCGCCGTCACCAGAGAGGATGAGATCGCCGCCAGGACCGAACACCCCACTTAAGGACGAGGACAAGGATGGACGAGCACTACAACCACGAGTTATGATGCATAGACTGAAAATACCGGCTGCGTAATCCATGGATACAGAAGTAGAGGACTCGGAAGACATGGAGTTGGGACAGGCCGAGACCAAAGGATACGAGCCGGACAGGCAAGAACTGGACGAGTCGGGGGCGGCTTCGGACTCAGTGTTCGGGTCCATAGGGATGGAAACACCAACGGCAGGACCATCTGGAGAAACGCCACGACTCAAGTTGTTACGAACGCAGGCCATTCAACAGGTCTTGCAGGGACACTTTCCGGTAACGGCACGGGCGGTACGGGACTGGGACGCGGAGGAGGCAATCCAGGTGCAACTGGCGTGGCCTCCGAGGCAGGTGCGAGGGATGACGGCTAAGATGAGAGCGATGGCTTCAGCGTCCATGGCGTTCCTGATGGCACTGGAAACGGGCCGCGAGCCAGAGACGTTCGATGAGGCAATGGCACAGTTCCCGACGGCAGCGCTGGGGCCGTTCACCCGAGAGTTCCCGGGAGTCGACAGGTTAATTAACGAACACAACCGGACCGTCCAGTTGGCTCAGACTTTAGTGTTGTATAAAAACGAAGACCAGCTAGACGACTTGTTAAAGACGACGAGGGAGGTAGAAAAGCAGAGCAGACTAGTGGACCAACTTCTCGAGCTCCCGGCCAGGGAGGAGAGGCTGCTTCTACCGGCCCGACGTCAGGAAGAAGGATGAAAAGCCTCGAAAAGGAGAGAACGGTGTATGCTGCTTAGAGTCCTGCACGGAAGATAGCGCGACGGAACCAGAAGCGGAAAATGGCGCGTCGCGAGTCGGGTGGGGAGGGATTACGGGGCATTGGCTCCTCACCCATAGTGTCAAACCCCCAGGGAGAGGACCGGGCCGAGGAGGAGGTACCTGAGCCGCACAGGAGTCCGAAGCCCGGATAAAAACTTTCCTGGAGACCGCTGGACGAGCCCGAAACTTTGCTTTAAAACATCGGGAACGTACTGGCGGGCTCGAATATTCTCATCTTAAGTATTCTTACCAAAATAAACCCGGTAGTTTCTTCATGGGAATCTTCTTCTTGCGGAATTGAACGAAACTGCATGTGTTAGGAGGTGTTGATCGTAATCAGCGGGCTGGAAGGTCCATGTCTGGAACGAACTTACCAAGCCTGCGGGGCGATACGGAACGGGAGGAGGCGCTCGGAGGAAAAGCAAGTGTGTAGCTGTTCCACTTCTTCCCAGAAGCCCAGCTGCGTTGGTTGGGACCAAGCAAGTCGAGTAGGACCGTCTGGTTGCGGAAATTGGACAGATAGCGGACCGGGCGGCCCAGGGAACGAGAAAAAAAAGGATAGTGACGGAACGTCGAAGCGAGAGTAAAACAAGGAGGTGGAATCGAGGAAAGGAACTCAGAATGAACGAACAGTATTGTGTAATTCTTGAGTCGACAGTCGTACCGGGGTAAATAAGGTACCGGTGGACCGGCGACTCGCCGCTGGAGGAAAGGCTGGCGCGGGCCAAGACTGAAACCCTTCTCCCGTGCTGCCTTGAGGGATCTGGAGGCGAGTGAAGAACGACCTCTGTCCTCTAGCGGCACCTAAAAACGAACTTTCCACGGCTCGTCTGGACTTCTTCGGGCTTCGACCATCTTGATCTTGGATGGATCACTCAGGATGTTGGACCGGATGGGCCCGGATTTATTGTACCATCATCTTCTGAGTTTCCTTGTCTTCAGCCTCTTACCGCATACGGAGAACAGTAGAGTGGAAAGTCTTGACCTGGATGCTGGTTTTAGCGTGCCAAGATCGATGCAGCGAGTCAAGAAAGGACTACGGTGAATTGTAGATGTCTCCCGGAGGACCGGGGTACGAGCAGGGACGGTAGCTGAAAGGCCCTCACTCGTGCCCCACCGAAATAATACATAAACGAAGTTAATAAACTTACTAAATTATATATTAATATCTTAACTCCAGTAACGACAGTGACTGCTTCCATGTCGTACTTCCTGATATCTTCTTCCCGACGAACGGAACAAAATAGTCTTTGAAACATATAGGGAGGTGGTGCTTGGAACGTCGGCCTCGGATGCCTCGATAGACGACTCAAGAGGTCTGCAAAGAACGACGGAAAGCGATCCTTCATCCCTGACTTGGAGTTCGACATCGGATGAGTTCTTCTCTAGATCCGGTATTTTTGAAGCCGGCTGAGATGGGCCCGTTCCGGATCTCAAACGTTGATGTTGGGTGCAGATCCCAGTTGATGTCCATCTTCAACTTACCTACTTCGAACCACCGTACCTAGGAGCGGCTCGGAACGATTCGAAGCTGTTGTCCCGGCGCGCGTCAAAGGCGTTCAAGTGGCTTCATGTAAATGGACATGGCACCGATGAAGACTGTGGCCTTACCCCAGAATCAAACCAGACCAAATCTTAAACTTACCTTTATTACGAACTATTTGTTGGTATTACAGTCTCACGAAAATCGTCAAGGAACATGGTCCTTCGGGAGGAAGAAGAAAAACTTAGTAAGCAGAGCGGGGCCCGAGAGCCTGAAAGATGAACGAGGGCCCGAGTGCCCGGAGTAGGAATCCTCTTCTTAGAAAATCATCTCATCAGTAGAACGAAGGAGCCTCCCTCTCGCCCCAAGAAGGATTGTCTTCCTACCGTTGCTCACGGGGGGGGAGGGATGAGAGGCGCCGGCTCCTGTCATCAAAGAAACCTCATCAAAAAGAAAATTGTCTTCTTATCGGGTCTCCGTTCCGGTTGTTGTCATGCCACTTGGGCCCGGAACGGTGACGGAAATACCCTATTAACTACATTGAACTCTCTCTCCGATATCTTCCTTTGAAATCTTTGAGTGTGTCGACGTGGTCGAAGACTGAACGTCTTGGTGCTGGGTTAACCACGAGGACATGTGCCACAAAAGTCAAACTTCAGTTCCTGTACGGAAAACGGACAATTCATCAACAATTAATAATTGCAGTCTTCACAAACTTACCTTCACCCCAAACTCCATCCAGAGTTTCACTGTGACCAATAGCACGAACCCCGCGACGTCATCTGCTGAAGCTTCCACTTGGAACTTTAACGGTTGAACTAAGTTCCTCTCCACATCCATTGCCATTTCTTCTTTGGACCGCTGGGTACCTCGGCCTCCGGCTCGAACATGTTGTCCTTGCCAAACGTGAAAAGTCATTGGGAGGCTCTGAATGCCGAGGCGACCGAGGGCGCGAAGTCTAGAAAAGAACATTCTTTCCACAAGAAAACCTCAGTCTTTCTACAAAACTTCATCTTCAAATCATCATCACCCAAAAGAATGCAGAGAAGAGTGATAAAACGGAAGAACGAGGGGTCACGACCGACCGGGTGGGAGAATTGCGACCGATTCTCTACCCAAAAACAACGGAGAACGTCTGGACGACGAAAAGTGGACAGAAAGTCGAGAGGACTAAGGGTCACGACCGACCCTTGCCTCTGGGTGGGAGAATCACGACCGATTCTCCGCCCGAACTAGGGGAGAGCGTCTGGACGACGAAAAACGAATGGAACGGGGGCATTGCGGGTCACGACCGACCCATGGCCCCGGGCAGGAGGACCACGACCGGTCCCTCTGTCCTAACGAGGGTAAAAGCGAGGAAAAACGCCGAGGGGCTAAATACATAGAGCCCAGAGGAAAGGAACGTGGGCGACGGGGTCACGACTGATCCCCAGTCCCGGGTGGGAGAGCCGCGACCGGCTCGCTCATCCTAAGACGTGAAAAAGCGCAGTACGGGTCCTAATAGACCCAGGATAAGAACTATGACGAAGATAAAAGAGACTAGGATATGTAAAACAAATTATATGAACTTAACCGAGAAGCGAGAAAAACGAAGAACGAAGAAAAGAAGAAAGAAGAGAAATAAAAATTAGCCGGATAGGCCCCGGGGGCCCTCCGAGGTAGACCGGAGAGGACAGAGGGTGACACCTCCTCCTCTACCGATAAGGAGCGTAGGATTGGTAGTTTAAAATGTTTCTGGTTTTAAAGTATGTCCTGTTGTCGTTGCTGTATGAATTGCTTTGAAATTTTGTAAGACGTGTTTTCCCACCTTTCAAGAAGGTGCGAGAGGGTGTGATGAACGGCTATTCATCCAAATATGTAGAGATCAAAATAAGAGAAAATAAGGTAATATTATAAAAGGTATATATGTTCGAAAAGGAACGAAAGTGTAAAAGAACGAAATATGTAAGAATGAACGAAAATGTAAAAAGCCCGAAAAAGAGGCACGAATATGTAAAGGAACGAAAGTGTAAAGGAACGAATATGTAAAAGAACGAGACCCGGAAAGATGTAAACCGGAAGTGAGATGTAAACCGGAAACGAGAATGTAAACCGGAAGTGACGTCAGTTGTAGATCACGTGACTGAAAGCAGCCAATCAGGGCTGACCTCTAGGGTATATAAAGGGGCGGTGAGGCCCGAATAAACAGAGTTCTTTAACAGTTCTCCTTGTGTCCAGACGTGTCTTCTTTCCTGAAACAACCGCTAAGATGAGCCGATCCGAGCAATTAACCAGAAGTTAGGATAAAATAGTCGAAGTTCGAGATAAATAGGAGAAACTTAGGGTAGGGGCCCGACGGCCCGAGGAACGAGGAACGAAGGACCGAAGTAAGGCACGAAGGCCCGAAACCGTCCCGGAAGCACAGGCGCAGCATGGCACGAAGGCATGAAGGGCGGAACGAAGGAACGAAGTCCGCGGGGACGAGGGCGCGGCAGGCTCGGCCCCACGCTACCAAACAATAGGCGACCGTCGGCCCGACGGCCCCGCGGAACGGAACCACGGGGTGGACCGCCCGGTAGGGGTGAATGCTGGTCTGGGAGATAGAGCGAGACGAGCCCCGGCCGACCCGTACCCCTACCATAATTTCCCTTCCCCGCAGTCCTCCGTTTGACATCGAGCGCCGATTCCCGACCGATTCGCTCAGCCCCCCCCCCTCGTGCGCGAGGCACGACTCTAAAAACACATCTCGGTTCTTGGCCCGGATTCCCCGTCCGCCCCGAGACCCGAACAATCCCCACGTTCCTCTGTTGTAAGAATCGGCAACCCCAACTTACCAGAGAACGTCACAATATTATGCTTAATGCTTTTGATGGGAAATGGACTTGTCAACCAAAAATCCACATTAATTTAGCAAGCAGGTAAGCCAAAATAATGTGCTTACTAAACCTTAACATCACTCGTTTTGCAGAAATAAACATTGCCTATAACTAAACCAAACTTTACAGCTGAACTAGATGTCCTTGAATTTGTTGACTTATAATTCTTTTTTTACCTGACTGAATCTTCTTGGAAGACATAGGATTATATTACAAGTTTTCCCGCAGCTCCTGGAAAGTGTAATCGCATCAACCTAGCTCATCAATCATTCGCATCAATCTAGCTCAGTGGAATAGAGCTGTTTCTGTTTCTTTGGAAAGCATATCAAATAGGGCACATATCTCTCTTTGGAATATTCCAATATGTATGCTTCTTATAATTGAGCATGCAAGGGACAGTCTGACCCAACTGTCTTTTATGATAAACCTGTCCACTTTGCCAGCTAGACAACCCCTTATTTCTATGATATCAACATTTTTAGAAAAATGTTCACCATACTTAATTCACAGTTATTTTCCTAGTACTATTACCCAAAACTAAACTTTATAAGCTTTTACTTTCTATATGATGTTAAATATGTAGCTGTAAAACTGGAAAACAAAAATGGCATCTTCCCATAGGGAACAGTGTTAAAGCCCTTCAGCTTTGCCCACAATGTCCAACCCTAAAGTCACAAAAACATACCTTATTTTAGTTCACCTAACATGGAGGTAATTACCTAATTGAGAGAAAATAAGTATTCATCCACATTAATCAACACCTTATTGATTTCGAAAACACAAGTACTAACTCATTCACTTAGATTTGTGTCAGTACCTGACTTTGCAAAATCTGCAATTATTATGTCCGAACTCTGTATCATGCCAGCAATTCATCCCAAAGTGGACAGGTCTATTGCACATTTTGGACAGTCTCCTCTCTTTGTGTTACCTTCTCAGGACGTCTTTTTCATTTTAAAGATTAGACTCTCATTTATTCAGTGATTAAATGGTGGAGATTCATCAACATTTTTAACCAACCATACCATGAATCTATATTCGTTTGAAGTATGCTCAACTACACAAGTGCATCAACATAATATTATTTTATACGCGACATGTAAGTCTCTTTGACCATCTCATGATCATAGATAGACTAAAACATCTCTTAACGTTTGTTCGTGTGATCATTAATTACTCAAGTGATCTGATGTCTTAAAACAGTGCTGTTTGCCCTGGGCATCTGGTGTTCGTAAAGTTTTAAGTGCTATCAACTAATATATTGTATCTTGAAAGTGCCTGGTGGCATCGTTATAACAAAATCAGTCTCTATAACGCCCAGGCAAACATGCAACTTTATTAGAACATTGAACAAAGTTCTCTTTAGTTCTCTTACATTGTTTTGTTCTTTCTGCATTATTTTTATGGCTTCAAAATAAGTTGCTGTAACATTTCAAGCTGATTTTATGTTAACATTTTGTACACTGATTAAGAAATTTTGTATAGATAGCCGAATATTTCCATGTTTCCATATGGGAAAAGGAAAAAGAACAAAAGAAATAAAAGCATTCTGAAATATCGCTTTATTTCTCATATACATGACAATATAAATCATCAAAATGTGCATTGGAAAACATTGAGAAATATTGACCATGAAAAATACTGAAGGGAAGCTTATCTCATTGTTGCGAATAAGGTCGTATTCAACTTTTCAATGCATGAAATACCATGGTGGAAGTATAGCTGTTACACAATCGGTTATTTAACCAGAGGGACAGAATTATTCAAACTGCTCAATATTCTGCCCCAAGAATACTCAATATTTTGTATTCGGTTAAATCGGTTGGCGTTGTTAAATAGGTTTTGGCAACGACGTTTGTGATAACTAAACTATTGCCATAAACATTTTGGAACTGATACCTAAATGATAGATGGGATTACTCAATAGGCGCATTTCATGCAAATGAATGGGGATATATTGAAAACTGACATATTCAAATAGAGCATAGTGGCGACGAAAGCTACCAGACGTCATCCTCAATAGGGTGCCTACGTTCAAATTGTGCATGCACATTTATTGTAGCATATATACAGAAAACAGTCAAACAATTTAACCGAATCAGAATGGAAATACAACAAAAGGGTTACCCATAAGCCCTGTTTATAGTTCATTTATCACAGACATCCCACTTCACTGGTATAAGGCCATCATTATTCGTACACAAAACTACCGACATCTTTTTTGTGCTTGTCATATGAAGTATACACCTCACTTTTGGTAAGGGGCCTTCCTATGCTCCAAGGGGGAGGGGGATGGGAGTTGGGGATTTTTGAAAATGTGTATCGTTCTATAGACGTTGTGCAGATGACGTCACAACTCCCAAAAATGTGCTTGACGCCATATTGGTGATCAATTTAGAAATCTTAT
This sequence comes from Lepidonotus clava, assembly GCA_936440205.1. Lineage (NCBI taxonomy): Eukaryota > Metazoa > Annelida > Polychaeta > Phyllodocida > Polynoidae > Lepidonotus > Lepidonotus clava. Next base: position 55,618,614 of record OW387135.1, on the reverse strand, counting down.
CATTCAAAATCAAAAGCCTATGGATCACACTTTCATTCACATTTTACCCAAGACAAATTCAATAAACCAATGCCAACAATTATCTTAAGTCAGAAATTGATAATTATAGATCAATTTCATAACCTCATGGTCATGATCACCACGTGGTGATCACCAAAAAGTGGTCACGTGACCATGCCTGCACAAGGTCTATAGTACAAATCCTAAGCGTACTTTCTCCCAATGGTGGTGTGGCTGGGGGTGGGGGGCCTCAGATATCTGTACATGTGCGTAATACTTAATGGAAGGCCGCTAACAGGAATTGTAACAAATAACAGGGTTTCAGATATCACCGGTTTCCTGCTTTTATATCTTGTTTATATTAGCAACGTACTGCGCCTATCATTAGCGCCGATAATTAACACAATATATTTGGGGGTAGCAATTTTCAAAGTTCTAGGAAGACACAAAGGTTTATTATCACATACAGTCATCATAAACAATATCTACATCATCAACGGGTATATGAAGGTGTGACAGATCAAGTGGCCAAACGGTAGGAGACTGAATGATGACTTGATCAGAATAACAGTGTTGTCTTCATCCACTGGAAAGAGGAAAAGTGCATGGTATTTTAGATAACTCTTCATGAAGATGATAACCCATTTTATCACCCACGCGTTCGACGAGTAGTGCGTATTGAGGATGGTGCGTATTGTGGGGCCATACGTATCACTCGTTATTCTTTGTATTTTTTTAAAAACATAATTATTTGGAGTATTTATTGGGTGATAAAATAAAGAAGAACCTTAGAGGGCGTCCTAAGAAGAACCTTAGGGAATCGTACAAACCTCGGGCTTCGCCCTAGGTATATATATATATATATATATATATATATATGACGATCCCTTACAGCCACCCTTGGACGCCCCCCGTGGTTCTTCGTATTATAACAGGGTGACATCCACCCTTGTGGGTATATTTGTATGCGTGTGTGAGAGATACATGTATTGATAGTTGGTATATACAAAGGATGAATCAAACAAAGTGATTATATAATTATAGAAATTGTTATAGAAATTAAGCTAGTTTGAAAACATTATCTATATCTAAGCAAAATTAATGTAAGTTATAGATGAGTCATATATGTCTGAAATATGTGTGACGCATGAGTTTACACAAGGCTTTGTGTGTTACGATCAGTGGCGCCGTCTGGCCTTTAAGATCCCATTAGATCTGTGAACGACAGGAAGAGACACGAGACTGCTTTACTTTTTGACAAACTTCCTGGGTGGTACTGAATTTCCTTACCGTTTCCAAGTCAACTTTGGCATTTCCATCTGATTCCTCCTTTTTGAACTTCTGATAGGTATCTAAATGAACAAAAAGGCATTGTCAGGCTGCGTGTATTGCACGAGCCAGGGATATGTAAAGCTAAGGGGCTCGGCTGGTATTATGGTTAAAAAAAAACATCCAAGTCTACAACACCAATAGAGTTTACCAAGAAATATTTTCAAATTGCTTCCGTCCTTAAAATGTCCAGCCCTATTTTGCCCTGAAACACCTTATTTTGATTGTCTGCCGAACCTGCAAATTTGTAAATTGATGATATTTGAAAAATAATATTTTAGCAGTACATGGGGATAAAGAAAAAATAATTCATGCCTATATATTGCTATTTGAGAAACCCCAACTCTAGGAGACAAGAATGATATCTCGTTCACCTGAGAGACACAAATATAGGTCTATTGGGTGTACATCCATTCGCATTTATATACCCAGTATCCTTGATAAAAATGATATGCCAAAAAAAGGGAGAGAGAAAAAGAAGAAAAAGGTAACATTTTGAATATTATTGAATGAAATGCAGATCCCAGCCAAGGATATGACATTCTAATAATGTTGCAGCAACATTCTGTATTGATTCTTGTTATGTCACACTGTTGCAGTGACGTTCTTTTGATGACTCCCAATAATGTTACCTTCTGTTACGTTACTGCAACCAACTGTTGCACCGTTATATTGTGACATTCTGATAAAATTCTTGTAACGTTTTTTAGGAGGCTGAGACTTAATAAGAATGTCACAATAATATTCTGTTTAGGTGTGGTTGAGACCTCACTGAATGAGGATGTCACCATAACGTTCTGTTTAGGTTAGGGTGACACCTAACCTAACAAGGTGGTCACTGCATCATTCTGTTTAGGTAAGTGTAAGACCTGACATAATTGGAACATCACAATAATGTTCTGCTTAGGTAAGGTTGGGACCTAACCTTACCAGAACGTTATGATAACATTCTGGTTTTTTTAGGTCTCAACCTCACAGAAAAATAAGGTAACAGTTATGTGACATTTTAGTAAGTACAGACAAACCAAAAAAGTATGGTTGCATAACGGGACTGTTTATACATCACACCTTAACTGGGATACTAACCTTTATCAAAATCTAGTGAATCAATGTATTAATGCTAAAAATATCAAATCGGTTAAGTATATCTACTTACTGTACATTTGAGTGGTCTTGGCCAGACACAGTACAAAGTCGTCAAAGAAGAGCGTCCTGTCCTTCCCGCCGTACCTGATGGCCAGGGTCTTCATGACTGGGTAACTCAGCCTAAAACCTGAGAAAGGGTATGCCATGTCAGTTTAGTAATATCATAACGTCTAATCCTATAATGAATTTATCATCCTCCATTAAGGCCGTATTCATACAGGCCGGCGTTATTGACCCTCACCATGGTAACGTACTATACCAGCGGCCCGTACTTTCGGCCACCGAAAGTGCAAAATTGGCGGCCGAAAGTGCAATTTCAGTGGCTAGTGCAAAATTGGTAGGAAAGATTTACCAACATATTGGTAAATGTTATTGGCAATGCTGTCAACAGTGCATCTGCACAGCCAAAAGTGTATCGGCAGCAAACTGTTAGTACACTTTCGGTATATGGAATACGGCCTTAATAGGTAGATAGGTGAGGTGCCAATTAAGAAGCCTAATAGATAAAGTGGAGAAAACAAATCATCTCTTGAGTTTATATTGAAGGCTATAGTTATTTATTCAATTAAATCATTGTTAAAAGCATTATTTGCAAGCCTCTTTCTCGCATAAGAAAATATCAATATGCCAATTGTTAGGACGCTATCCTACAAACAGATGCTATCCAACAAATGTTTGTGGTTTAGTGACTTTTTGCAGGATAGCATCACCACAGGATCCAAAAAGAGACATTATGTCATAAATATTTGTAGCTTAGCATCCTTTTGTGACTTAGCATCACTACAAGATGCTCAGCTACAAATATATCTGCTAAGTCACAAATATTTGTGGGATAGCATCTCTGCACAAAGCTATATTAAAGTATTATACAGCAAAGTTACCTTTTCAGTAGGATTGAAAGGGGGTGTCAGGTCTCTTATGTATTATGCCTCAAAACGTTAAGTTCCTTATCTTTATTTTAATAAAATGTCCAATAAAATAGATAGTATATTTTTGTCTATACATTTTTAGCTTTCTATTCAGGGAGATGTGAGATGAGAAATCATGGAAAATAATGCATTTTTCAGTGAGTTGGGATGATTCAGGGGACAATTTCTAGTTATCACTATATGAGAGGTGATATACATAAACCTTTTTCTGAAACTTTGGTCTTTTAAGTACGATCTTCAAAGAATATTGACAGAATTTGTGAAAAAAGGGTTGTGTGCAACAACTAACAACTAGGTATACAAAAATAGGTTTTATGTCCTGCAAATGGGAGAATCAATTAAGATGAGTGAGTTAGGGGCCTTCCATTTAGTACGTACGCACATTTTAAAAAATCTCAGACCCCCCCACCCCCCCTCAGGCAAAAATACGCATTGAATATGTACTAAAATGTACGCACATTTTGAAAATTCTCGGACCCCCTCTCCCCCCCTTGGTGCGTATGTACTAAATGGAAGGCCCCTTATCATTCTAAACAAACCAATGTTTGTTTATCTTTATCTATTATTCTTCACTGCTATGAAGTGACAAGGGGATGAACAAGTCAAATCTTATTTTTGCTTCTTGAATTTATTTTGTTAATAGTTTATCAATATTCAAATTTCTTTTGATATGGAATAGAAATTGCAAAATGAAAGTGTGATTTCATTTTCCTAAATAATTAATATTTGAAAATTCAAAAAGGTTAGTCCTATGTCCTCTAGGAGTTTGCAGTACACCTCTCTTCCAAACCCCAATGAAATAATCTTCAAAATTGGTTTGCTATTTTTCAGCATAAATCTGTAGGATAGCATCCATTGGCAGGATAGCATCTTGTTGGATAGCATCTGATTGTAGCTTAGCAGCATATGGGTGCTGCTAACTGACAAAGTGCTTTGTGGTTTAGTGAATGTTTGCATGATAGCGTCCTGACATGGATGTTAACTTAAGTGACAATTAGGTTGTATTTGTGGGATAGCATCTGTTTGTAGGATAGCGTCCTAACACCCATCCTCGTATTTTAATATAGGCACATTTACTCCAGGCACTTATCTAACAACTTACTACTTTACCAACATGATTCAATGGCAAGAATCTGAGTTTATGTTCATGACCGATGTACTTGAATGATGCAGTAATATGTATAATTTACGAAAGATCTAAACAGAAATATACTGAAAACTTTGGATTCAAAGTCATTATCACCTATTGTTTTGAAGGCATGTCGCAGCTCCCAAGTCTCCATAGACCCTGAACGATCTTTGTCGTAGCGATGAAACAATTGCTGTAAATTTCAGAAACATAATTTTGCGTAGTAATAGTACAAGGGCTCAGGCATAATTATACCAAGAATTGATCAATACTATTGCAAATTCATACGATTTAAATAAAGGCTTACTTGTGAATGTTTACTGTATTTCTTGTTTGTTGTTGTGGTTATTACTCTACGCGTGAACATTTTGTAACATTAAATAATCCAAATACTCAAAGACACAGAACAATTTTGGCCTACATAAAGAGGAAAATACTACTGTGTCTATAGAGTGTTTACGCTTAAAAATAAAAGGGGGTATGCTAGCCGTTCCTACCTTCCAATATAACACCTCGTCCCAGACCTTTGAGGTTTGTTCAAAGTCCAGCACCCCGCTCTGATCGTCCTTTGTGGGGTTTAAGGGATGTAACATAATACAATAATGAAACAACTCTGATCATTTGCACACTTCTGGCGATGATCAACAACACGAAATAGCACCATTTTGGTTTGATGCAATATTCAATATTTTGTTAAATGGCAATTGGCTGATTCACAATCAGTCCACTGTCGGCCAACTGTCTATCCTTTTATTTCGTCTCGTGGGTCATCAGCTTTACATGTCAATTTCTCGAGCACGGGCGTGGATCCTTACTAAATGCTTGGTAACGGAGATGGGGGTCATGCGGTTAACGTCTCTTGATTTTATTTTGTCTCACAGCAAGTCTTAATTTAGATGTATACGTCATATCTCTGAGCTCTGAGAAATAGATGACTAGGTTTCTTAAATCTAGTCAAAAAAGGATACATTTGTGATGTTTATCAGCGTCCGACATGCCTCTACACTGAATGTTGTTGTCTCTTTATATTCTGGAAAATAAAAATGATTCTTTTGTTAATAGTTTTACTAAAGTAAAAACCTCCGAGAAAATTAATGTTATAAGACCTACATTCAAACACTCAACAGTAGTCCGTGGGTTCCTCAGTCATTGAGGACGGCTATATTTTTATTTACTATTATTTTCTCTTTACGGAAAGGTTAGAATGCATTCTAAATAATAGGTTTATTAAAGGGAGCCAAAACCAATATAATTGACAAAATTTTCAAAATTCAGATAAGCATAGAAAATAATATGTTAGATGAGTCCAGTTAGGGTCAGTGGTAAAGTATTAGCTGTGAAAACTAGCTCAAACTTAAGTAGAATGCCACAAGAGATGGTAATATTTGCATTTCTTTGTAAACAAACCCTATTTTTGCGGATCCATATTAATTGATTTGAGCAAGGAAAACATGTTTTAGTGATTATTTTTTTTACAATATTTCATGGTTAAGATTTTAACATGGGCCAGAAATAGGCCGAAGGAATGGATTTACATGATTATTTGAGTTTGGTAGATTTAATTGAATCTATTGGTTTTGGCTCCCTTTAAGTATTCCTATAACAGCAGCGCCTCACCCTTCCTACAGAGGATGCCGAGCATGTCCCTCAGGTCCCGAGCGTCTATGACCAAGTCGTCCCCCGCACACTCGTTGAACAGGTCGGCCGAGATCATACCCAGAGGTTTGGCCGATGCCTGGAAAAGAAGACAGGTCGGGGATTTTAATGATAATAATCCACTGGGGGGGGGGGGCAACTTTGTTATACAACCCAAGCAAGAATATGATGTTATTATAACATTACTATAATGTTCTGTTTAATTCTACTTTGGTTCTTGTTACGTTGTTTTGATGGCACTCGAAAACATCTTTAGAACCTAACATTGTGACGTCACACTTCAACGTTATTGGGACATTCTTGTAATATTCTTTCACATCAAAATAACATTATTTTTAAAGTTTTTCATTAGTGAGGTCTCAACTTCACTGAAATATGATGTTATTATAACATTCTTTTTTAGTAAGTCTCAACTTTACATGAAATAAATTTAAAGTAACTGTTATGTGTAAATTGGACAAGTTACAGACTAACCAAAAAAAAAGTATGGTTACAGAACATGCTTGGTACATTGCTGATTGCCTGGGAAACCCCTTTCAGTAGTTTATATCAAAGAGGGTCCTGGGATTCCAAGTAATAGAAGTATGGTATTCAACACTTTACAGTATTTCTTATGAGACTTCTACAACGAATTTGCGAGCTTCAAACTTATCCGTTCTAATCAGCTTTGTCAAATTTGACAGAAACCTTCCCTCTCTTATCTTATCAGTTAATTACAAATTTGAAATGCATTTATACCTATCAAGTATTAATTTTCCAAACCTTCGGGGCGCCCTCCTCTTCGACGATGGGTCCCGTCTCCTCTACTATCTCTCTGTGATATAAACATGTTATACTGGTTTTAGGCCTATATCAAAACAACATCCATTCACATTACAGTTCATAAGTAAGTGTATCAGGTTTTTTTTTTTTTTTTTTTTAAATTGTTTTTATTTGGGAATGTAATATCGGCATAGCCGTTCTTCCAATTACCCCCACTTACAGTCGCAGTACATCAGTGTGGGGTAGTTATTTAAACGTTACTCTCACATTAGAAAGTTGGTGACACCCAATTAGTGATTGATGGAGGATGAAAATGTGTAATGAGATGAAGTCAGGGCCAAACAATCTAATATTCCAAATAAATGTTATTAACAGGTGGAGAATAAGGATTAACTATACTAGTATACAATTTTTGCTTAAACTTGTTTTTCTCAATAATTGTAACATTTTCAATAGGTAAAGCATTCCAAGCTTATGACATAACCTAATAAAACAATACATTGGAAAATCAACCTTCCAAAAAGTCTATGAGTCACATTTTGCCTTTATAATAATGCTTTAGTGCCAGTAGTTCTTTTTCAGATTGTTGCTACACGTGAGTATTAGTAAATAGTTATTCTTCAAACGGAATACCTCAAACTCGACCAATATAATGTATACAGGTGAGTTTGTGATGAACAGCAATGAATTACACCATATCTGTATGTGAGAATGTGAGAAGTAACTCCTATGACATCACACAATATCTGTAGAATAGAGGACACACGACATGTGATAGATAATCATATAATAGTCACTACTTAAAATTAATGGTGTCGGCAAGTGATCATGAGTGTGTGAATTATATTTAAACAGTCACTACATGCTAGGTGTCAGCAAGTCAGTGTGTGGGAACTACCACGGATAACTGATTTACAGTATTTTAAGCACCTGCAGGTTAATTTTGGTTAACTTTGGTTCTTGTTTTCGACAAAAACACATGGAAATCTATATAAAATAAACTAATATTTGCCCTAATAAGGCCCGTGGTTTGTCAGCATACATTCTGATCTAAGCTAACCTGCGCATAAAGAAATAGGCTATTTGTGGAAGTGATAATTATATAACAGCTATTACTTACTCAGTATCTGCAGGTGAGTAGGTGAAACACCTGATCAGGAAGGTGGCCTCCTGGTCGGCCTTAAAGGTGTTGGGGATGATGACGTAGGTGCCAGGACTCAGAGAGAGGCGGGCCGTCACCTCACGTACGGCCGTCCGCGTGGCGAACTTCTTCTTCAGGATGGTCCGCTCCTCAAATGTCACCCCCTCCAGTAGCTCCGGCTTGCCCGACTTGAGCTACAGGTTCGAGTGTCAAGGTGTTAGCTAGAGGATGTAGCTTTATTCATGTTGTTTGATTTCAGAAGGTGATATCAGAGCTGTGTAACATAGTGGTACATTTTATTATACCTTCATTGTGTGTAATGGTTATGTACGTCTTATATCAATATTGCCATATTAGTACTCGGTGGCTGCCATGTAAACGTCACAGCCACGGGACCACCTTCTAGATATACCCCTGTAGCTGTCAGTGGCCCAAGGCAGAGCAGACTTTAGTTTGGTAGTCGACCAGTTGCCAGTTGGGTGTTGAGAGGATAGTGCGGTTAAACATCGAGTAGGATCTGTGTATCAATAAAGGAGCCAAAGGAGTCCTGGACTTGTGATTTTTAATTACCCTACACGATCAGGTCGACAGCAGGAGCATGGCATAAATTGTGATAGTGTCATACAGTGGGGGTAAAAGTGGTCAAAAAGCGAAACTTTGGAAGTACATATTAATTTATATGGGTGGGGATCCTATATTATAATTGATTTTTGTTCAATGATAGAAGTATGCAGGTACGAAGGTGTAGCTCATGATAATAAGTATAAGCTTTGTTCCAAAGTAACTATTGGCAAGGTACCAACGATAGTACAAAGGAAAGCTTAATGACCGAATTATGGTACACCGTAACGCCGTTGATAGTGGCACCCCCTACGAAAGTCTGTGCAACCCGCTTCAAACAATACAGCCATTCCTAGCTTTCAACTTTTTCCGAAACGTAAACAAATGGTGATGACGTCAAGAAACGGCAAAACAGACGACGCGTTGAAGCAGGCTGCACAGAGTCTCCTATATGGCGCACCATCACGACATTCACAGAAATCCTGTAGGCAATGGTCCGAGTTTCATATCTTAGTGTAGCTATAATATTTTTGATGGGGCACAATACAGTAGGTGGCAGCACCCCTCCCCACTTTCTGACTATTCATAGTTTGTATGAAACCCTTTCCGCCTATCCTCTTCATATCGTGAACCTTACAGGGAGGGAATTAACAGGTTTTGCAAACAGATCGTGGTGTTTTTTGGTGAGTCCCCCTCAGGTTTTGCAAACAGAAGTTGGACACATTTACCAGATGCACGTCGAAGCCGACGATGAGTTTCCTCAGGGCCCGGGAGAACTTCCTCTGTCTGTAGTCTTTGAGGAGCAGGGAGACGATCATGGTGCACTCCTTGGTGATGTTCAGGGCATCCTTATCAGGGTGCTTCAGGGTGACGAAGTACTGGGGGTTCCTGTAGTATAATCCTGGGGTGAAAGAAAGTAAAATAACTTAGCATTATTGATTTGGGAAGCAAGAAACTATTTTAAACTGTTTTCTCCTCTAGTCTTATATCATGTTTTTAGCAAATGAAAGAAATCATGGAAACGACTATATCTTCAAATATAAAGCCTTATTGCAAAAATCAAACCACAACTAAAACTTTACCTAAGACCTAACTAAATACACAAGAAAGGAAACTGTTTCTTATGCCCTGTTTCCATCAAAAGACGAGATCAGAATTGAACGATTTTTTTCAACAGACATTATACAGACGATCTGTAAATCGTTTGTCAGTGTCACATAACTTGGACGATTTCCACCAAACGACCTTCAAAGATTTGACAGAACAGTTTAACAACGATTTTACCAACGTATTATATTGTTAGATATTTTGGAAGCAATTGGTGGCTTTTTGATAGATTTCTCTTCAACGATTTCGGGTCGTTTTAATGACAATATTCGACTAGCCTTTTAGTGAAGTCACTCTATAGCACTCCCCCTTAACTAATTGATCAGTGACATACTGATGACCTACTTTGTGGAGACACGAACCCGTTGCCCCCGGCGTTTACCCCCTTCACCCACGCCCCGTGGTGCTGGACGCAGTGCCACTTCACCGAGTCCTGGGGGAAAGCAAATTCATATTATACACTCGAGAAACACATGGCTTGCCAGTTATAAATAAGACGAGAATTGCTAGTTAAAATATGAAAATATCAGCACATTTACACAGTCTAAGTATTGCTGTAACTGTTCTTGAAATGTGGACATAATATTTGTATTATACATTTATGCATTGAAATGTCCACATATTTTTTGCATGAAAACTAAAGGTGTAGAATCTAGTAATGCAGCTGAGGCGCCTATCAGTAGTACTTCAATTAATCATTTTGAAAAATTCTTTGATATCTAACATGAATGCGTTTATATTTCCCCTATTAAACCACCTGAAATTCGACAGTCCCGCGCCGAGCAGATATAAAGTGGTACATTCATAATAATTATTATTGTGTATCCCTTTATTTGACCCTATATTTTCTTCGACCATCCCCTTACCTTGGGGACGGAGAGTCTGGCGAACGTCTCAGGCCCGAGGTGGACGATGTCCAGCATGCTGAAGTTTTTCAGGACATCCTCATACTTTATCCTGTCAATGAATAACCAAACATAGAGATTGCGTTAGTTATTAAGTATTGCTACAACTCGAAAAATATATTGAAACCCACGAAAATATTTGCCATTTTTAGTGTATCACTTTCATAAGCTATCATTCTGGTATGTTGTCTGTGTCGTAGATATTTCAGGATATGACCATCATGGTTATAGAAGCACGTGGTACTGTATCTTTTACTGACCATAATGTATGCACACGGCCCATTGAAACGATAGCTTATCTTTGGCCGCAACACAGAAGGTCTCTACTAACTGAAGTTTGAGAGACTTTTTGCCAGTATAGACACATTATATCACGTATTTATATGACCCACTACTGAGAGGCTAATGACGTATCAATATCAAACAAAACAATATCACATAGAAACACCATCTGTTATAACAATGTAATAATCATGAACAGACGACCACATTTAACATACAGTGGAATATGAATGAGGGGGTGAACGGCTTTTCTGGGCCAATGGGTATCAGCTATAGGTTATTGGTGCACCTCACCAGGAATTAGAGGTAAAGAAGGTTCCCAACGTACCACACTTATAACATATAGCTTGTGCCCGAAGGCCCAGAAAAGTAGTTCTCGTAAAAACAAACACTCACGGGACGATTTATGAAATAATGATAATGATATCGCAATGGCGCATAAGACATACAGGTATGACTATGAAGACAAAGGGTAGGAAAAAGGTGGGAAAACACACACCATGAATCACTGTTATACCTAAGATATTTGACATCCGGAAGTGACTTTTCAAATTATGGTGAGCATCAAGAATAGTACCCCATCTACTGTTACAAAAACAATTACATTCCGAAGCTAACTTATTCTAGCCTTGCGCATTGCTATGAAATTGTTGATAATAGTAAAAGGTATAGTAATGTACACAAACATGAATATTTTATCTCCAAGCCCTGAAAATCTTCCTATGGTGAGTCTCAGACAGAGGACAGTACATGAAAAGTTGGCCCACGGTGAAGCCTCATTCGCCCTGGCCAATTTTTCACTGCGATCTTAAAATCGTGACAACTTAGTATTTTGACTTAATAACCACATAACCTTATACATTGATACCTCCCTTATAAACCACAAACATATTTTCCAAAAATATTAATTCTAAATAAAAGAAGATATCAATTATATCTCAGATCGCAATGGAAATTGGCAACGGCGAATGGGGCTTGAGTGGCAGACAGAGGACAGTACGACACCTACCAAAACTCACCGTCGTCCTCGACCACCAGGTTAATCTCCTTCTTCACGTCCTCCGGCACCGCCTTCCACTCGTCGGACCTGCGGGTGTAATAACATACAGCTCACTTATTTTATAAATTATAAGGATTGTGCAGATGATCTCCCATCTTGGAATAGACTCGCAATTCTCCCCACCACGGATAGCTCATTTATTGTAGTTCACCTGCAGACTAGGGTGTATGCTAGTAAATTTGTAGACAAGTTACAATGCTTAAGTATAGGAATTTTTAATAATCAAGGCATATCTAATGTTACGGAAAACTAGCATTGACTATTTTTCCATTTAGTATCTATATATATGTGACCTGTTTTAGGGAAATGTGTCGGATGTCCGCTGAGTCAGATGTCACATGCTATACCTCATTTTAAAGCTTAGAATTGGTATTTTCTGATGGTATAACTTACTAAAATTCGTCCCGGTGCGACATGCGACTCAATTCGGCAAACTGGGTCACATATTTGATATTTTTCAAGTTGACTTGAAAATCAATTCATTTTCGAAAGATATATAGTAAATAGTTGTTCATTTTCGATAGTTTTCCCAGAGTTTTTGTCTGCAAAATCAGTCAAAATTCACCTGCAGCTATCTAAAATACAGTAAATCGGCTATCTGTGGTAGGAATTGTTTGGTGCTCAATACGTAACACTTAGCATTTCCATCTTTGAATTTACAAAAGAATATGTATATAGTATTTTTATTTTGTATCTACATTTTCCATATATATCTCACGTGAGAGCTACATAAAGGTATTTTCAGGTACTCCTTTGCTTCTACGTTTTGCATAACATTCATGTCGCCCAAAATATTAACTATTTATTTAATGTTTGCAATCTACAACTGGTGTTTGCATTACCCCTTCGAAGAAGGGTCCAAACCGTTGGCGATGTTGCATTCTGTCTGTATTATTCACTCGAAGTATACATATTTAGGTATGTTGCCGAACCAGAACAAAGAAACTTCTAACAAGAATTAGAGCGATACTGAAAGAGTATCATAAGAAGAAAATAGGTCCAATGTTTTTGATATTGTAAAATTATAACATTGATCTATATAAGACATTATAACAGAAAGAACCAATATGGTGACAAGACAAAAGTCTCCCAGAAACCTATCCCCCGGAAACTTTCCCCCTGGACATTTACCTTTGGGGTTAAATGTCCAGGGGGAAAGTGGTTCGGGAGGTAAGTGTCCAAGGGGGTAAGTGGTTTGGGAGGTTATTGTCCCCAGGGGGTAAGTGGTTCGGGAGGTAATTGTCCCAGGGGGTAAGTGGTTTGGGAGGTAATTGTCCAAGGGGGTAAGTGGTTTGGGAGGTAAGTGTCCCAGGTGGTAAGTGGTTTGGGAGGTAAGTGTCCCGGGGGGTAAGTGGTTTGGGAGGTAAGTGTCCCGGGGGGTAAGTGGTTTGGGAGGTAATTGTCCAAGGGGGTAAGTGGTTTGGGAGGTAAGTGTCCCAGGTGGTAAGTGGTTTGGGAGGTAAGTGTCCCGGGGGGTAAGTGGTTTGGGAGGTAAGTGTCCCGGGGGGTAAGTGGTTTGGGAGGTAAGTGTCCCAGGGGGTAAGTGGTTTGGGAGGTAAGTGTCCCAGGGGGTAAGTGGTTTGGGAGGAAAGTGTCCCAGGGGGTAAGTGGTTTGGGAGGTAAGTGTCCAAGGGGATAAGTGGTTTGGGAGGTAAGTGTCCCAGGGGGTAAGTGGTTTGGGAGGTAAGTGTCCCAGGGGGTAAGTGGTTTGGGAGGTAAGTGTCCTGGGGGGTAAGTGGTTTGGGAGGTAAGTGTCCCAGGGGGTAAGTGGTTTGGGAGGTAAGTGTCCCAGGGGGTAAGTGGTTTGGGAGGTAATTGTCCTAGGGGGTAAGTGGTTTGGGAGGTAATTGTCCAGGGGGTAAGTGTCCAGGGGGTAATCGTCCGGGGGGTATAGTGATATTCCATGCAAATTCCAAGCTTATTGAGATATACTAGTACTTAGGTCTACAGTCAAAATTCACATAGAAAATGACCAAAAAAAGTAAAATAAGCCAAATTTAGTCTGAAAATGTCCAGGGTATATAATGTCCTAGAACCTAGTAATGCCATACTAATAACATAATGATAAGATTAACCAGTGAAAACGTTCCCGCATGATAATATATATTCGTTAGGTGCTACTCAGTCCTCAGACTGAATATACCCTGGTACTACACAGGTTAATGACCAAACTCAAACTGCCTTCATGAATAGTAATATCTTACTTATCGCTCCATGGCCCTGTCCACTCTGACTTCCCCCAGGGGTTTCTCATACGGATCAGCTTCATAGGCCAACCCTGGATGCGCGTCTGGAAGAAGGGAATATAATATTACGTGATTAGAACCAAGATGTCCTACTCTCGCACAGGTTCATCTCGTCATTCCTAGATTGGTCTGTGCCTATGCCCCGGGCACTTAGTTTTGATCATAATATTATGAAAAGAGGCACCGCGGGGAGTTGGGTGGGGGCAAGTCTGAGGGTTGCTGTATGACCAATAGGGGATTGTCACGTATTGAGGGCAAAGCCGAGGTTTTTAAATCCCAATGGATCGTACAGCCATCCGAGGATGACCCAAAAGGTGCCTCTTTATTTCATCACCCAAACAATCCTCAAATTGTTGAGAAAATCCTGAGAATATGGAACAGTGCATTCGGCCTATCAATACACCCTGCCCACAATACGCACCGCTCGCCGGCTGTGCAAGTGATAAAGCTCTTTTTGCTCAATTTGATGTTAATTCAGTTTGAATTAAGAAAACACCACTGGAAAAACTGAATAGATATAGGAGATTATTATATAGTCTTTATCCCAGAGACTAACCTCTATCACTGACGTGATACTGTAGATATGGCCCTTGTAAAGTCCATTCCACATTTCCTCCTCTTGCGTTTTCCCGGTGCTATTCTGTTTGAAAATAAACAGTAGTCATCATCAAACGCTCACAAATATTTTAAATAACATCAGCTTATATCTATAATTATTTCAAACAATATGAATTATATATAAGCGAAAAAGCTTATAAATTTGAATAATCTTGGGCAATTTGAAAACATTCCCTGAACTAAGACGGTTGGGAGCAAGACAACTGTACAAGAGTTCAATGCACAGGTTCACGAAGAAGATATTCGCCGTACTACGGTTTGCTGTGAGTGTGATGGGCGACTATCGTATGAGACACCAGCGGGTACAACCAGTCTCCTGCCTATTCTTTAACACTGACGGTGCTCATCTTTCCTCAATATCTTTTAAAGTTCTGAGGATTAAGTCTTCATTTCTCAGTATTTCATGGATCAGACATATATCTGAATATATATAAATGTTGTGATACCTTAGTTTACTGGAATCATGATGACTAGAGCAATCCCCAACATTTATAACACAACCAGTATACAACTGGAAACTGCTCCAAACCTACCCATATGAGTGCCCCGGCTAGAGACCCAGCAAGATAGGACTTGTGTATGATGTCAAGCAGGTCGTCGGGGACCCCCTCGTCCTTGCGCAGGTTGTACGGCTCAGACAGACCCCCCGTCAGGTCCACCAGAGCATCCCGCACATGGCCGTCGGCAATGGCGTGGTAACACCCATACAGCCTGATAACAAAGAGGGCTTGGGTTGTATATACTTTTATATTAGCTTTACCTTTAATAAATAACTATTAAAATTTGCTCATGTTGTATTCATAGCGATGGGGTGGTAACATTGATACAGCCTGAATACAGCCAGCTATGGTTGATTTTTTTATTTTCCATCCATCATCTATTATTTTAGATAAAGTTGTTCCTATGATTCATTAGTAACAATATGATATCAGAATATTTAAATAATGATATCACTTAAATCTATCAAACAAGTTTCTGTCCTCATTCGAAAATCTAATGGACATATTGACTGTCTGTATTTCACTTTAATTCTCATATTTCGGGAAGTCTAACAAACAACTGATTCCAAATACTTACACAATTGTGATAAGGACTTCTTAAAACTATCTTTACTAAAATGCATCAATGTAATTTCGACAGATATTTTCAGATAGATTATGTATTGTATTGTTTCTTCTCCTCAATTGGGGATAAAATACAAAATTTGGTCTATATAATTATAAGTCTCTTCAATCTGCTCTTTTTGTTCATCATTTTACATACTAATCCTGATTTTACTCATGATCATGGTTCTTCTCGAAACGAAAAGTGAACAGATAGGTCTAAAGGTTGTTTTACACAAGGCACTGCAACCTGTGCATTTTGGGCAAATTTAGCCATTTATATTAGACACGTATTTTTTACCCACCAATACCCCACCTCTCTCACATCAAGGTGCTATTATGACTGCTGTCTCACTCACTTGGCGTAGGCCTTCTCCAGGAGAGGGGCCCAGAACTCGTCCTGCTGGGTGCGGTTCCGGACGTAGATGAGCTTCCCTTCCTCAGTTACCGGGAGGCGGTCGTCCACCACCACCTCCTTCCACGACCCGAAGTGCCAGAAGTTGAAACGAAAAGCTCCTGGAAATGCATGAACAAATATATAGTTAACACTGTTGGGAATGCACACGTTGATATATCTTGGAATACAAATTACATCTATAGGTGGTCATAGTGTAATACCTGTTGAAATTTACATACTCTAAAGCAACACTCTTTTTGTTTAAATTTACTTTATATCATATCATTTGTGCAAAAATACTGAAAACCCAGGGTTGTCCTGAAGTGTGTTACTGATAAGATACACCTTTCCCACAAACCTGAGGAGTCCTCCACTGCCCTCACGTTTGGGACTTTTGGTAACTGGGTCACTTCAGTTCGTATAGACTTACTTCAGGAAACTCCCAAAAAGTTGTTTCAAATGTAACACACCAGGGCAGTACCACTTTGATGAAAAAGATGTATGAAAAGCTAGATACCTCACCTCAATAATATAGGACACCTACCTACGTAGTCGGTGACAAAGCTCTGGTTTATGGGGACCACCTGACCGAACAGGTGGGGCTTGGTGGCCAGCACAGCAGCTGAGGCAACGAACCAACAGTCACCTGAGATAAACCAGAAAAGGATAACAGTTTATCTTCATTAGTACAGTTTAACATTTTCATACTGCAAAGATTGCTTTCTTACCATTACTAATGTGTAAACCCCCATTAGTTTTTCTATGTTCAACCTTTTGTGTAAAAATAAGAATAATAATTGGAATATATTCCTAAGACTTATCATTCTGGCGTCATTCTGTTGTTTTTTTCTGTTTTGATTTTTCAAGACTATGATATTGTCTTTAGAGCACAATAATTCTAAATGAAACTTGAATAGTCTGGTTGTTCTTTGATAACACTGGCAGATGAACATATGAAACATAGTAGGCTAGTAGATAACATCATGAATTCTTCTACCTCTATTGTAACCCTTTTTTCCTAGCCTTGCAGATTTGTAGACTATTTTTTAGTTTCTCTTACCCAATTCTCCTTGGCCAATATCAAATCGAGAGGCTCCTTGAACTATGAACTTCGGCTGGAATCTTGACAGCTCCTGGAAATAGAAAAATACACATTCTGACTACCTGGCCAAGACCAGAAAAAAACGTCTATTGAGACAGACTCAACAAGCCGGGTATGCAGCAGATATAGTATTTTGGATGGATGTGAGAATGGCATATGAGGTAGGTTTCCACAGGACGACAAAGTGCAGCCGATTAAACTCGATTAAGAGAGTTAAACCCTTCCATCTTGGGCGGCAAGAGTTTGTTTGCAGGAGTCGTGGCTGTGGTTTGAAAAGAGTTAATATAGTTGGTCGGCCAAATAAATCCCTCAGTTATACTTGGTTGTTCGGTGGAAACCTGCCTGAAAACATTTAGAAACTAGGGTTAGATTGTGGATATTATCTACCCTGTCCATTGTCTTATGCCAATTATCGGAATTAAGGGTTATTTGGATCCTATCACAAGGAATTTTCGGTCTATGTAAATGCACTATCAGCAGGTCATAAGCTAACTTCCGCACTTGAACAGAACATTGTTTTTCAGTACGTTCCCCAAGACCCCGTCGGCCGTGGGCTGCGCTGTACCCCTCACCAGGGGCAGATGGCTGATCGGTCAGTGACCCGGGAACAGGGGTCACAGAACTTCCAGGAATGCCTGGAACAAACCCATTTTAAACATCAGTGCTAGCTTCGGTACAAGGCACTAAGGTTTCTAACAACAAATATGCTCATCTATACTGCATTTCTTGAAATATATAGTGCGTCATCAAAATAGCTAAGAAATAATATTCCTATATATTATAATAGGAATAAACGGAATAATATAAACGGAATTCCTATATAATATAATAGGAATGATATTGCATATACATGTCTACTTACATAAGATAGCCTAGACGTGCTAATAGGTTTAGGGAATCTAGTTCAGACATAAAAAAAACAACTTGTTATTTACTCTTCAAGATGTTATGTTTTTCAAGACAGTAGCATTATAAAATATTCTAGGTTGTATATTAACGTTAATGTACAGGGTTTCCAACGCCCCTCTTACACAGAAGCTATAAAATAAATGCCCTGTCGACAGCCTACATTCCTGGAAACTCGTAGGAGTCAGTTTGTAGACAATAAAATACCTAGGTCAGTTAGTCCATATAAACTACCTTTGGCCATAGGCAGAAAAACGGTCCTAACTTCTGCTGACATAGGTGCGCACAGGATGAAGCCCCAGCTTTTCCATATGCTTCTACGCCATTCATCCTTGTAATAAGCCCATCAGCCCACCAGTTTACAACAACATCAAAGTTTTCCATGAAATATTTTCAAAATTGCCTCTGTGCTTATTCCATGAAGACATATCCTTGCATAATATGAAATTAACCAAAGCAATTTGGTTGGCAAATTGCTCCTTAAATTTGTTGAATATAGCTTTATATATTGGCTTTTTTGCCAAAAGAACCAACGTTAAAGCCTGTCAGCTGAATCTACAATGTCCAACACTATTTACCCCTCAAATACAGCATTTTTATTGACTTGGAAACCTGCAAATCTGTCAATTGGTAAAATCTAATTAATCATAATGTTTTATCAGTACTTAGACTTAGAGATCTAGAAAAATATAATTCTTTAATATTTCAGAAACCCCAACTCTAGTAGACAAGGGTGGCTCATTCGGTAATTTTGTCCAACCCTGGGATATACCTATGTGGGATTGGCTTATTTTATCAAAGAATTTAACAAGGCTTTATTGATTGAACATTACCAATTTAAGTTAAATAAACTAGCACATACTCGTAGATAATGTAAGGATTGGTTATGTCAACTGAAGTAAATGCATGTCTGTTAAGGACCAAAGTGATTCTGTATACACCTAACTTGTGTGTGTGTGTGTGTGTGTGTGTGTGTGTGTGTGTGTGTGTGTGTGTGCGTGTGTACATGCGCATGTGTTCTTCGCCTTTCATCTCTGTTTAATACATCTCAATACCAAATCAACTGGAGTGTTTTTGATGTGCCGGGGGGACATTTTTGGGTGTGAACATTCCATCATTTATTCCACCTACCCTTGGCCTCTTCCACTGGCAGCCCTCCGTGGTACTCAGCCCCGGTTTGATGGAGTCGTTGTTAGCCGGGAAGTCGGGGTCCTCCCACAGCCGTTTGTACCGCAGACACTTCTCACGGATCTGCTCGTAGTTCCCTGTGATCACCATCTTAAAGCCTTGATAATTGAACTATATTTTCCTGTAGGTTTTTCTATTGTACTCTCTGTATAGGCATCTGTCTAGCTATATACTTGAGAACTAGAAGAGTCATAAAGTTGTCTTGATCAGTCGAGGTGTATCATTAACTGTGGCAGAGAGAAATAACAATAATGATTTGGTATAAATCAAGTTTCTTATGTAATATAATTCAATTTCTCTCATGAATTTCAAGACAATCCGTATCAAAAGAATTCTTTTTGTTTTTAACCTTTTTTTTGAAGAATCAAGTTTCTTCTCAATACTTAGATCTCCCTCAGAGTAATGTCAGGACTAGAACGGAAAGCTAGCGAGTCTAAAGGATGTCTTGATCAGCTGAAGATGGATCCGGAACTGTGACAAAGATATAGATGCCAAAATGTTTTGCTGACATCAATAACGTTTTTTCTGTATCCTTAGATGCCTTGTCTCATTCAAAAAGCTCTAAATCCTGAGTGAGGATTATAGGTAGAGACAACTGAACAATCAAAGAAACAATACCAAAATGTTCCGACGTCAATATAATTTGTTCCCTATGCTTGGATCCATTGCCTCTATCACAAAGCTTACAATCCTGATTGAGAGCTTTCATGTATAGAAAGTTCCTCAGTTTGCTCTAACATAGACGACCTCCTAGATCAGTGGTACAGTCCCCGTGTCACCGCCCTCCTACCCTCCTGGGTTGGTGGGTGGTTTAAAAACGTCAACACCTCCTCCAGGAAGGGCGGCAGACATTGTAGGTGGGTCGGTGTGCCTCCACAAACAGGTGTACATGAAGTGTTCTGTATACTATGCCGGGGTAGAGCTCCACGGTAAACGCTGTGGTACTCAAAACTTCCAGGGGGGAGGGCACTCTGCAACGAGATCACCCTGTATACACCGCTCAACTCAAACCCTCCAGAGGGAGGTCACTCAGCAACAAGATCACTCTGTATACTCACAAACCTTCCAGAGGGAGGTCACTCTGCAACGCGATCACTCTGTATACTCCGCTAAACTGAAACCTTCCAGACGGAGGTCACTCTGCAACGAGATCACACTGTTAAACTCAAACCTTCCAGAGGGAGGTCACTCTGCAACGAGATCACTCTGTTAAACTCAAACCTTCCAGAGGGAGGTCACTCTGCAACGAGATCACTCTGTTAAACTCAAATCTTCCAGAGGGAGGTCACTCTGCAACGAGATCACTCTGTTAAACTCAAACCTTCCAGAGGGAGGTCACTCTGCAACGAGATCACTCTGTATACTCCGCTAAACTCAAAACTTCTACAGGGAGGTCACTCTGCAACCAGAACACTCTGTATACTCCCTTTCTCTCAAAGCTTCCAGAGCAAGGACACTCTGCAAAGAGATCACTCTGTAAACTCCAGGCCTGCAAGACTAATGTCACTCTGCAACGAGATCACCCTCCGTGCCACTCTGCAGCGAAATCGCCCTCCTAGAAAAGTCAGTCCGGGAGAACCGATGCTATGTGTGCCTCTAACTGCACACTGCCACTATAAGATTACTACACCCCGTGGGCTCAAAAGTAGTTCAGCTTTTTTCGCCGGTGAAGTCCAAACCGCCTGTAGGGATCACCCTCTTATAAGTTGTGGTCTGAGCGGCAGAGAACTCTCCTAGGAGGTGGTCGAAGTGGCAGAGTGAACGAAGGTGGGAGGCTGGCAGTTGCGTTCCCGCTGCTTCCCGCATTGGAGGGGTGTAGGCCTAGTGTCCCAGGGTGTGGAAAAAAGGCTGACTGTGCATGTAATGCTTTGTTTCGATCTTCACCCTGACTCAGTCACCCCATGGATCCTGTAGTGCGATGCTCTCCAATGTGTTGTTAGGGTGTCATGGGATCTTGAGATTGAGTAGAGACAGTGGTAGATTGCGACACCTTTTCTGGGCTTCTTTAGCACTGGCTGGGGGTGGCAATAATTCAGAATTCTCCGGATCTCATCTTTCCTGCTCTGTTGCTATTCTAAACCCCCTAGGATTAGAGTTGCCACCGGCAACAATAGATGGGTTAATTATTATCCAATGGAATTTCCTGGCTAGATAAAGGAGTAATTATTCTGGGGGTATACTATAGACTAATCATATAGAGAGTGTAGATATTTAGCTGACCGAAAGATAATGTATTTCTATCCATGAATTTTTCTAGCCATAGAATGATAATTCCGGTATAGAAATATAATTATGAGTACACTATATATTAACTGAAAAGAATGAATTTTTTTTTTAACGGTTTTGTTTTTCACTGGATGGTTTTCAGGTTTAGCATATGGTTTCCTGCACGACCCACCATACTTGCTTTGCATTCAAAATCGAAACCTACCTTCTAAAAACAATGCTAATTTGAATATTAACAATAGCGAAAAATATGTATTTCCTAGAACATATTTCTGGGAACATAGATCTCTCTAGGTAATAAGTTCATTTTTTATTGGAGGCCTAGGACGTTGCTGGAGGGAGCCCTAGTTGTTTACCTGGGGGTAATTTTACTGCCCCAACTGGCAGCTACCCTTCTGTAGACGTGGCGCAGGTCTTCGCAAGTTTTTTTTCTATCTTGGAAAACAGTAGTTTTTTTATATTACCAATAATAAAATATACTTAAATATGTTTCCTAAGAGAATCCTCTTGGAAAATATAAATTCCACTGTGCCATGAGTTCATTTTTTATTGGAGGCCCAGGATTCTTTATGACCGAGTTGTTTACCTCAGCGTAACTTAACTGCCCCAGCTGGCAGCTTCCACTCTTGTAGACGTGATGAAGGTCTCCGGAGCTATTTTTTATATTTTGCAAATAATAACATTAATTCACCCTACCACGGATAGCTGATTTACAGTATTTTAAGCACCTGCAGACTAATTTTGGCTTATTTTGTTGACAAACCCAATGAAAACCTACAGAAAATAAACAAATGATTGTTATATATCCGTCCAAAATGAATACATTGTTAGACAACTCAAGAATATTAAAATATATATGGATACTTATTTGAAAACTAATGATGATTTATTTTTCCCAATGTTAATCTATAAATAATGATACATTTCATGAAAATTCCTATAGTAAAGCCTTGTTATTTGTCAACATATTTCCCAGCATACACCCTGATAAAGGCTAACCTGCAGGTAAAAGTCAAGAAATCGGCTATCCATGGTAGGGTGAATTGAGGGTGTTTACATAAAGATATGCACATGTATTTCTTAAAATACCTCTTCTGGGAAAACAGATACCTCTGTGTAATAAGTCCACATTATATCGGAGGACATTGCTGGAGGGTGACTGAGATGTTTACTTGGGGGTAAATTTACTGCCCCTCCTGCGCCTTCCACCCCTGTAGAAGTGGAGGAGGTCTTCGGGGTTATTTTCTTAACAGTTGCTGGATTTTGTGCATTCGTTGGATAATAAGTAATCAATAACGAGGCTAAATGCTAGGTGCAGTTTTCTTGAAGACATTAATAAAAGAATGGAAATTTGACAATATGAATGAAAAAACTATTGCAATCTTTCATGTTTATTATCATAGATGTAACAACGAATCATCGTAAAATACTTAATGTCTATGGAAAGATGACGAAATGTGATTAAAGACTAATCAAAACAATATAGGCCGGAGAATATTTCCAAGACTACATGATCATATCGATGGTTTCCATTATATTTTTGAAAATAACATTTCTAGTCATGTCTTGTCATAATGATTTTCATTTAGATAATTCCAATTGCTCCATAAAGCTATTGTCCGAATATTTATCATCTGCATCCTGCTTTCATTGAAACTATATGAACACTTTTCTATTGAATTACGACATTGACAGATAAAACTCTGCTTTAATCAAGGGATGAGTGTCCATCATTTAAACAGATAAGACATGTTATCAACAATAATAAGGCAGACCTTCATTCGTTGCATGAAACTTTATTGGTATTTTCGTTATCAATAAGTTAGTATAGAAACTGTTAAACAAAACGTCTGATAAAAAATAAGTAATCCTTATAAAAAAGATTTTGACTGTACATGCTGATGTGCTGTGGAATTAGTATATTGTAATTATGCCATTTGATAAGCCCACCAGTATATTTGGTGCAGACATACTAAAATACATACAACAGATTTTACACGACTAAAGGCAGTATTCCACATACCAAAAGTACGTTCCACTACTATCCCTGCACCGCTGATGTCTCCATGGAAACATTCTATATCAGGATCATCTACTTTCTGTGCCATATAAGCTGCTGAAATTGCCATATCTGCCGCCGAAATTGCCATATCGGCTGATGAAAATACCATATCGGCTGCGGAAATTGCCATATCTGCCGCTGAAATTGCCATATCGGCTGCTGAAAGTGCCATATCAGCAACCAGCACAAAATTGGCAGAAGAAATTTACCAATGTGTTCGTAAAGATTTTCGGCAATGCAGCCGATAATACATATGCACTGGAGAATGTGTATCAGCTGCAAATCGGTAGCATACTTTTGGTATGTGGAATATGGCCTAAAGGTAACTGTTCACCTTGAAGCCTCACAGAGAATCACAAAGAAAATTATCACATAGTTTAAGCAGGGTTCCGGTGAACATTGTAGATACTTGTCCTTTATATTATCTCAGAAACTTGCTTTTAGACTAGTCAGTTTTTCTTAAAAACAAGATCGTATGACCATCACAATGCTACTGTGACGATTGCTTATAGGAAAATATCCATTTGATCGATTTCCTTCCAATACTGGGCATCCCGAGGACTCTTCATTTGGATAGAGTTACGTGCATCCACTTTAATAGAAAATAGAAATAGAAAAAATAGTAGTTTTTCACACCACACTTTAATTCATATAATTAAAACTTTTTCTTTAATAGGGCGAAATAATAATAATAATCATGATCTATTTATTGACCCATTCCTAGTATTGTTGGATTAGAGTAAATAATTCCAAGCTTTAAATCAAATCGTAAATCTTGCTAAGGGAATTTTCCCATGAATTAAGCTTTTTTTAAATATTAATATGACAAATTACATATGATATTTCCTTCATGCCTAATCCTATATTTTTCTCTTTAAAAGCTCTCCATAGATACTCACAGACTCTAGGTCTAGCCTCGCCTCTCCTGGTGTCTGCTTGCTGAAGTCCTTGAAGGCCACTGTAAGAAAACATAAGGCTTGGTATTTACAAGACCTTTGTTTAAACAGTTGGCAATCGTATGTAGGTAACATCTTCATAGAATGGAAAGGTCATGCCCAACAACTAGAATGTGGGCAGTAGTATGCTTTATAGTAATGTTAGAATACCTGCAATGTCAAAACGTGTTTCAATAATTTACTCTTCTTTAAGGATATCCCCATCGGCCGGTGGTTGCTTTGTAATACCCCTTACATATAAGCCGAAGAATGTGATTCATAACTGTATTGAACTATCATTATGAGAGCATTTTGAGGCTAGCCTGTAAAAGCTATAGGAGATGTATATATCATGGTTCCACTGCATGCTACTGTATAGTTCAGGTAGTTAGGGTAGGCTAATATTATGATATTATAGGAAAACACACAGAGGTTGGCAGTACCAACCTGAATATGAGTTGGGTGTAGATAAATTACTGCCCAAGGCTGTTAGGCTGAGGGCTGTAATTTTTCTGACATCCCACCAAGTATACAGGGTTATACTGTCAACTGAGGTTGGTTTTCCTTATATTATATACCATATTTTGTAAGTTATAAGCAAAATAGAGAGGACATTACCTCACACGGTGGGCACTATCACAATGTACACACTTTGACTGGTCTCAAGTAGTTTACCCTAATATTCTTTTTTTTCCTCTTAATTATAGTAATCTATCACTGTCTCCATTTAATCATACTGCATTATTTTACCTGACATTTAAAAAAGTTATCATGCAAATATCCTCAGAATTCACAAAATAAAGAGAAAACATATCAATCCATGGAACAAGGTGGGACAGTACTATAAAATATACATTTTGTATAACTTACTGTACATGGAGAAGGTTCTAGTGAGGCACAGCACAAATTCCTCAAAGAGCAGCCTCCTGTTCTTCCCTCCATATCGGACTGCTAGGGTGGATATTGTCAGGAAACTGAGAGTGAAGCCTGCAAATTAAGCAAAGTACCATCATAAATTATATGGATAATCAAAACAGGGCTCAATTGGAGGATATCTACAACATTACTATATTAGTGATGTTATATATATATATATATATATATATATATATAACATCACTATATATATATATATATGCAAGGTTTATATATATATATATACATATATATATATATGGTAGCTATGACAATGTGAATATATACACACACACACATATATGTGTGTGTGTGTGTGTGTGTATTCACATTGTCATAGCTACCATGATGTATTTACATAAACTTGTACTCTCAAATTTAAAAATATTACACAAATTATAATCATAAAACTTGCCAAAGAGTGCATTTGTGGACACTCATTATTAACAAAATGTACTGCAATACCTAGTACCATATTGAATAGACTCTGTTTTGTAACTAGATATTCCCCTGATTAAAGTTACTCTAGCTGTTAAGGTCTTAAGGGTTCATACAACATGAGCCCTCACGCAGTGAATCTTTCTCGGAACATAATCTCTCATTATGACTCCGAATAACAGCATTTGAGCAATGAACATCTTAAGTCTGTATTCCACATAACTATTATGCTGGCCATTTTGAATTGATTTCTAAGACTTTCACATCTTAAACAACCATGGTTTTTTTGAGAGACATTGGGATGATCTTACATCTCCATCAACCAGTAAGAATTACATGGTACAGACCAAGGTGTTTTTTTCACAGCTTATGTAATGTATGCTACAAATATTTATTTATGACTGTGTTATTGTAAGACTATCCTGCAATATACTTTACTCATGATGCCCAAAGTGTACATTTATAGCCCTATTTATGATTAAGTAGAAGAGAAATATTTTGATGTATTAAAATGTGTTGAGGTATCTGAAACTGCCTACTGCCCTGGTTTGTGCATACCCTGAGGGGTTGTGCCCTGAGACATATATGAGTGTAAAAAGGGACATAACGATTACTGAATGGAACTGCAGTCTGTATTTGATTTATAGTTTAAGAATTTCACAGAAAATGATTAATTGTTTACTGACAGCACAAAGGTATTATCACCACTGAAGCACTGATCTTTTATTCAGCAACTTGTGAGAGGTCAGGTCAATGGTGAAGGTATAGTGATTGGAATCCCAATATAGACGTTGTGTAGATAATGTCACACTGTCCATAATGGGCTGGCAGCCATTTTAGTGATCAATATATTATCATTCTCAATCTCAGTCTCAATCTCTGAACTTTTAAAAAAAGTATTTGTGCTACATTCAATTTTAAAGTCTCTCAATTGTAAT
Organism: Lepidonotus clava; assembly: GCA_936440205.1. Classification (NCBI taxonomy): domain Eukaryota; kingdom Metazoa; phylum Annelida; class Polychaeta; order Phyllodocida; family Polynoidae; genus Lepidonotus; species Lepidonotus clava. Next base: position 55,591,533 of record OW387135.1, on the reverse strand, counting down.
CAACCAATCTCATCCCTTAGAATTAAAGATTTTGAAATTAATTAATTAATCACCATGTAGTAATAAACAAAAGGCTATCACATGACCACATCTGCAGAAGGTCTATAGAATTATATATCAGAACCAGCACTCACCCACTTCTCTGAAGACATCCCGCAGCTCCCACGTCTCGATCGCACCAGACTTGTCAATGTCATGCTTCTTGAAGAGGCTCTGTTCGGTTTGAAAGTAGTGAAGATTAATACAAGCCTACCTTTGCACTCTATCATTTTATCATTCATTATTCAGGGAAGTACATACAGCAAGTGCATAATGACTTACTTAATCTAATTTATATATAACATTCTATGGATAGTTTGAAGCTTCAGAGACTTCTGCGGACTCAACAGTACCAATTAAACAGGTTAAAATGGTTTTCACTTTTCTATTCATATTTTTTTCAGTTTGAAGTTATATAGTCTAAGATTTGCAGAATAATGTCTGCCTGTTATTCACAGACTGTTTTACAATAAGCTCTGTTCTCACCTTCCAGAAGAGTATTTCACCCCAGAGTTTGTTGGCCTGTTGGTAGTCTATCACCCCATAGTGATCAACCTGTGATGTCGTTAAGGATATACTTGTCTGCTCTTTGTCCAAACAAGTAAAATCAAAATTATGGTTGGTTCCCAGCTAAACATGTGACAATATTATAACGTTGCAGCAACATTCTGTTTGTTTCTCTATTGGTTCTTGTTACATTATTTTGATGGCTCCCAACATTATTAAAACATTCTGGATATATGTTCTTTAACCTAAACAAATGTCTAATACCATTCTGTTTTGGTTTTGTCCTAACCTCGTCTCGTTGGTTATTGGTTGCAGTCAAGGGCAGTGAATGTAATCAAATCGATAAGAAGGTAGACACCCTGCCAGCACACTTTTACCTAGGCAAGCATTGTTTTATTTCCCATACTGATAAGACACAGTATGAGAAGGAAGGCCTTTGATATATCAGTTCATGTCACCACCAGGATTTAAACACACCCCATTCCAATATCATTGTTCTATTCTGGTTCCTTAGAATGATTAAACACCCCTGCTCCCTCCAACTTATGGTCTGGGAAATATGGCCACCATGATTGAATGACGTTTTTAATATGAGCATATCATTTTGTGATTCTGTGTAAAAGGATACGTCTACGGTGGCCAGTAAGGTCCTACATGCCTCAACACTGAAGGAGGCCGTCCCCTCGTCATCTGAACATAGGTAGGGAGAAGGTGTGTATGGAAATGAAAAGTCTGGGGCCTTTCCTTTACCTCACAAAAACACACATTTTCTGTTGTACTTTAGGGGCCTTAATTAATTGTGCATGGATATCTTCAAAATGTGTAGACCCCCAACCCTATTGATGTGTATATACTTTTTATTAGGCTTACATACGCATGTTTTTAATTTATACATTTTTACAAATACAAGATTACTATGACCCCAAAATGGCCTGATAATGCTAAATTATAAACATTCAAAATCCAAAGATCACATAATCATTCATTCTGGATTTACCTAAGACCAACTGATCAAAACATTATAAATAATCATTATGATTATCCTTAAAATGTGGTAGTTTAGTCATGTGACCAAGTCTGCAAAAGATCTATGATCTATCAAATAAGACACACTGGCTACTCTCTCACATAATCAAATTGGCCTTTCTTTTCTTGGACCGTAACAAATATGGCTGATTGCCCAGTTAAAATTGACATCATACCTTTCCTGAGAAGGGCACTCAGCATGTCCCTGAGGTCCCGGGCGTCCAGCTCCATGTCCTCCCCAGCAAACTGGTCAAAGACCTCCCAGGAGAGGGCCTCAGCAGGGGGCTCAGGGGCCGGCACCTCCTGGGGGGAAGAACCAAAGAGAAACACAGGAATAATACATGAACATCAAGTCCAAAATAACGTGCAGGTACTTATATTGCTAAAAACTTTGCAATAATCATTTTGAAAACAAGTGATGGAAGCAAAATGTTTACAACCAAAGTGGCATGATCAGTTATTCTCGCGATATTACCAGGAAGGCTTTGGAACCTTAAATATTCCAAAGCCTTCATGGTGATATCAAAATTTTTGTGTTGCTATTGTGAATGTTTTATGGATGGGGTTGTTATCACGATAATTATGGTTAATATTGATTTCCTATGGTCATCGCTCCATGTCAGCAAATTGTCTTGGTCTTTTTTGGAGCCAGTTTGTCTATGGTTGTAGGGGTTTTGTTCATTACATTTAGGTTTCTTTGTGATTAGGAACAGAGTTTTAGTTTATTACTGGTCTACAAGTACCTTTTCTTCTTCTGGTTCTTGCTCCTCCTCCTTCTCTTTTGCCCTTTCCCGCTCTTTCTCCCATGGCCTCTTCTCTTCCCATCTCTTCTGTTCCTCTTCTTTCTGTCCTCCCCATTCGTTGATGGGCCCAGTTTCTTCCTGAAATTCTCTGCAACATCCAGCATCCTTGTTAGAAATATACATGTATATGTATATGTATGTATATATATATTCATTTCATTCAGATATAAAGCCAGAACGGGAAAACTAATTTGCTATATCATGAGTATCTGCAGGTTAATTTGGGAGAATTTTTTCTATAAATACACGGGAACAACTATGTACAAAAAAGAAGCAAATTAGTCCAAATTAACCTGCAGGAACTTATGATATAGCAAATCAGAGTTATGTGTCAGTGAGAACTTAAATAGAGTAGGAAGATAGGTGTCTAAGCGTCCTTTGGATAGTTACATACAGTTGCACTTACACTGAGTAGAAGGAGAGGTGTATGAACATAATATGGTTAATCTTAGACAATTGTACATGCACAGAATTGGTAGGTTGGTGTGCAAACATAATATTATGGCTATTTACAGACAATTGCGCTTACACAGAGTCACCAGGTAGATCTGGGAACAAATATTGTATATTACACGAACTCAAAGGGGGGAAGGGAGTTTGTAAACATATTATGGCTAATTACAGACAACCATACTTACACAGAGTCTGCGGGCAGGTGCATGAACATTTACAGACAAACGGTTAATTACAATAGGTAACTCAAAAATAGTTGCTACATTGGTGCGTAAACAGAATATGGTTAATTACAGAATGTTGTAATTACACAGAGTCTACAGGCAGGTGAGTGGAGATAAATTGGTTGATTACAAACAATAAAAGTAGGAGGTGCAGAGAGTTATGCTTACACAGAGTCTGCCGGCAGGTGTGTGAAGACCCTCAAGTAGAAGGGTCCCTCCTGGCCGGCCTTGAAGGTGGTTGGGATAATGACGTAGGTGCCGGGTCTTAAAGTCAGGCGGGACGCAGCCTCTCGTACCCCAGAGCTGGTGGTGAACTGTTTGGTGAGGGCCGTCTTCTCCTCAAAGGTCACTCCATCCAGCAGCTCTGGGTGACCACTCTTTACCTGTGGTAGGTCCAGCAGGGATGTAGGATTTAGGACATTCTAGCAACAAGCTCTTCCCTCAATCAACATAGACCTGATATATAAGCATATACACACATACATGCACATACATACATACATACATACATACATACATACATACATACCTGATACATACCTGATACATATATACACATACCCGTATCTCTATCAGCCACTCTGATTCACTTCAAACAGGTTTGCCTTGAAGACATGCTGCCTTGTTGATATATTTCCCATGAGCTACTAAGTCAGAAATCTGATATTAGATATTAGATAGTAAATATCAACCTTAAATGCTGAGCAATAAAGGGACTAAGTGAAAAATACCCTGATTTGTTAGTTGGATTTGTGTGTAGGATAGTGATTTTACACTTATGGTAAGCAAACACACCTAATTGGATAGCACCATTTGCAGGATAGCGAAATAACAAAAGGAGGAGGAGAAACTACTTTTCTGGACCATTGGTAACCAGCAATATGTTATCGGTTTACTACGCCAGGAACCTCTTTGTAAGGGGTTCCTGGTGAGGTACACCAATAGCCTATGGCTGATAGCAAGTGGTCCAGAAATGTTCTTTTCCTCCTCATTGTTTTTTTTTTTCAAATTTTGATTGGCTCTATTCATAACCGTGTTATACAAATTCGTGTAGGCTTTGTTCCTTTTATTAGCTATTTCTTGATACAGGCAACTAATCAACAAACACTGTATCCCTACCTCGTGAACATCAAAGCCTACAATGAGGTTTTTCTTGGCAGGATTGATTCGTCTCTCCCTGTAGTCTTTCAGGGTAAGGGAGACTACCATGGTGCACTTGCCACCCTCCTGGTCCGGCTCTGTGAGCGTCACAAAGTACTGGGGATTCTTATAGTATAGCTCTATAAGAAACAAGTTGAGTATTATATATGATTATTAAACCTGTTTGAAACACTTTACTGGATAAGGGAAACCACCATGGTGCACTTGTGACCCTCCTGGTCCAGCTCTGTGAGCGTCACAAAGTACTGGGGGTTCTTATGGTACAATTCTTTAAGGAAGAATAGAAAATCATACTCATTAGATATATAAAGATTCAGAACAGCAATGGGTCCTTAGTTATAGTAATAGGATGAGTATTCTGTGATTACAACTTTGTAATGGGTATAATTTTACTTCAATTTCTGTCTTTATATTCTTTGATGATTGGGCTCAAATCGCGGTTATGACAGTTCAATACATGTATAATGCCCATATTTGAATAGTCTGTGAGGGGTATTATACCTGTTACATATTTGGTATAAAATGAGCATTATATCTGTATTGAAGCATCATTTGTGTGAATTTTAAGACTAGCTTGTAAAGCATGTCAGGTAGCATATACCTCTTACAGCATATTAGCTGTAGGAGGTATTGTGATATAGTAAAATTGAGAATAAAGCTTAACTAAGTCAGAACTTTAAGCCTTGTAGATGTTATGTTGAACTTAGTATTTCCATATTATAACTAGGAAACAAGAAAAGCATTCGGTTAGGTCATGGTTTCATGTAGGGCCGTCAACTAGTCAAACTGACACCGTGGTACTGCAATCCATATTTAAAGGTGATTTTAAGGATGCTTACTTTTGGAGGTGATTACCCCGTTGCCTCCTGCATTCACTCCCTTCACCCACTTCCCGTGATGCTCCACGCAGTGCCACTTGCTTGATTTCTGTGCAAATATTGTAAAATGAATAAATATATATAGGAAACAGCCAAACAGCCAACATTGTAAAGGCTGGTTTGAACCTAGTGATGTTGCTTGTTGTAGCTACATTATGATAAATGGCTAGATATAGTAAGTATTGTATTGTATTACTAGTCATGTGTAATGCCTATTCGCCATGAAATAAATAAAAAGGTGTGGGCAATGCTTTTGGTTGTTTTAGCATCTTCAAAAATAAAAACTTAGCAACCTTGATTCATATGCTTCATTGGCACATTTCATGCATATCAGGTAAATTTCTATTATGAGGCCTTCCATCAAGTATGTCGCAGATTATCGTTTTGTATAGGTCTATCAAGGGCCTCTATGTTTACTTTTTTCCACTACACCTTTGATTTCTGTTACCACTGGATTTTTCATGAAATCTAACGTTAGCTGATCATGTTTACCTCTTCAAGCTTTGCAAAAGATGTGGGACCCAGATGCACAACATCCAGCATGCTGTAGTTTTTCTTCATATCCTCAAATGACATCCTTCAATGGAAAACAGTTGCACTTCACACCTTAGATATACATGTACTTAACATTTACTTAATAATTGTAATATCTCAAAATGGGACTAATAAGGTCATTTTGAGCAATTCTAATTCACAGTAATTGAAATGGTAATACTATATTACCAGAATTCGCCATCATCTTCCACAACCAGGTCCAGCTTCCTCTTTTCACTTGATGGTATAGCTTTCCACTCAGGTGACCTAGAAATAAGAAGATTGCATGGCTTAAGGTTATATTCCACTGTGCGGCATTTTGCTTGTGGAGGGGTTGTTACTAGCAGTGTTCAGCACCATCACAAGGAAAAACAAGCACCGCAGGGTGGAATATATGGTGTTACTTGATTTGGTACTCGCATTAGTACTTGCGTTTGTACTTGCTTTGGTACTTGCGTTTGTACTTGCATTGGGTCACCACAACTATCACTACAAGTGATTTATACAGGTTTTCTGTTGAATGCTTGCGGTGGCAAAATGTTTGTTTCTGAAATGAAATTGCTTGCGGCAGCAGATGAGCCCACTGCAAATGACACCCCACCACATAGTAGAATGTGGCCTTTATTCTTTCTGAATGGCTATACGTTTCAGTTAAAGAGATTCAGGATAGGGTGTACTCGACTTGACCTCGGCTAATCCCCTCAAGTTTATTTTTGGATGCTTGACCGTTGGCCCTCCCCCAGGAGGGGGCCCCTGATACCAATGTAATTTTGGAATAGGAAGTGGCTCCACACTGGCTATTTTTACCATGGACATATTGGTCAATCCAAATCTAGTCCAACCACAGACCAGGTGGCAGGCCTGTAGTGCATAATAGGTTTTCCGCTGGCTTTCTAGTCTCGATATACCCTATATATATATATATATATATATATATACGTCAAGAGACCTTGTACATATAAATATATATATATATATATATATATATATAAGGTCTCTGGATGTAAATCTTGCTCACCCGTCACTCCAGGGCCCGTTCCACTCGGACTTGCCCCAGGGGTTCTTCAGGCGGATCAGCTGTATGGAGGAACCGCTAATCTCACGCTGCAAAGGGATTTTAGGTTGAATTCTAGGTTTAAATTTTGAGTATTGTATTACTTTGGTAAAGGCAAACTATAGCATATGATTGAAATATAAATGGCTTATAATGAGATGATTCCAACATGTTATCTACATCAAGAACTAAGAGTGTTACCTAGAAAATCTGATGGGAAATTTAGACATAAATTTGGAACCTTTTAGTTTTGTATATTTGGTGAATTTAGTCACATTGAATTATTTTTTAAACATTATTTGATTTGATGTTCTTACATGAATATCATCCAGTCATGTCTTAGAATATTCAAAACAAATCTAGATGTGTATCGAAATATCTTATGGTAGTACTTTGAGGGAGCCAAAAGCAATGTTGGGTCAAAATTTTGCCAATATACTCCTAGGCCTGTGGTAAAATACAAGCTGTCAATTAAACTACATCAAAATACATTGAAACATATCCCTGGTAATTTTTGGTGATGCATCAAAATTGGTTTCTTTACAAATATTGCTTTCTTCAAGCATAAATGACATGAGTATTATGGAGTTCTCATAAAGTTATAGTCAGTCTTCATGATTTATAATGTAACAATGGCTAAAGATAGACTCTTGGATTGTATTTTCATAGTTATTTGAGTTTGCAACATTTTGTCATAATTTTAACACACTATAATTGCTTTTTGCTCCGTTTAATGGTCCCTTTTTGGCTCTCTTTAGTTCTGCCACAGATGGCCTTACCTCCATTACTCCTGTGACACTGTAGGCATGTCCTTTGAAGAGGCCATTATTTTGTTCTTCTTCAATTGTTTTACCTTTGTCACTCTAAAGTAGTCAAATCAAAATAAAAACCATAAGTCAGATGAAAAATGAAAATCCAAAGAATAAAATATAAAATATTTGATAAACTTATTTGATATCATCCTATTAAGATATTTGTATAAACTCATCTTTATGTCGATTTTCAAACTCAAAACAAAGCTGGAATGATAATGTATAAACATCTTATTGCAACCCTCCAACACCATATCTCAACACACCCACCCCTCAGATGAAACAAGCAATATTTTAGAATATTTTCATATTCTTCCCTTTATGAACACCTGCACCAAGCACATCCCAAAGTTTTGGAAACTCAATTAAATGTATAACTACATTGTTTTATTATAGCCTATCCCCATGGTAAAATGCATACTGTGAAAACGGGCTAAACCTAAAATACATGTAAACTTGTCCCAAGTCAATTTAAGATATGGATTTCCAAGGTATCAGCCCAAAATAGTTGCTATCAAGCTAGGTTTCTATGTGAGGGTTCGCTGCATAGATTCATAAAAAAAAGTGTAAACCCCGGCTACCTACCCATATGGCTGCCCCCATGAGGGACCCGTTGTCGTGGGACAGTTTGATGATGTCAAACAGGTCGTGAGGTAGTTTTTCAGGCTTGGTCAGGTTGTAGGCCTCTGTCAGACCCCCTGTCAGGTCCACCAGAGCCTCCCGCAAGTGGCCCTCAGCGATGGCGTAGTAATAACCATACAGTCTGAAAAACAACAATTTTGATATTATCTTCTTCTTTAAAATTGATTTGACTTCTACAAGCAGTGTACACTGAGTGATTAGGGAGACGATAAATGTATGGATATAAGTATACATTAAGAATAGATATTTTATTGCAAAAGAAAAGTTATTTTCATATGGATGTACGTCCAAAGATGAATTTCAATAGACATAGCAAATTATACTGATTAACATTTGACAAGGAACAACTATCTGATTCATACTCATTAAAACTGAAATGTAATATGGATATCACACATTTTTAAAGCACAGAGAATAGCAGTTTATCCAAGGTCGTCCAAGTTAATCTTAGGTCATCTAATGTCAATGATAACTCACTTGGCATAGGCCTTCTCCAGCAGAGGCCCCCAGAACTCATTGGGTTGACCCCGGTTGTAGCCAAACATCGGGGTGTCATCTATGGTCACCGGGAGGCGGTCGTCTACCACCACCTCCTTCCATGACCCGAACTGCCAGAAGTTGAAGCGGAACGCTCCTACCACAATTCAAAATTACATTCAAATGTTAATTATCATCCTGTGCCCAATTAGCCCATCAAACATAATGTATGCCCCAGGTATATCAGGCATTACAGGCTTTAGCATTATACTCATTCATATTAAAAAAAATCAACCAGGTTATAATTATGATTCATTTTTTTCACATCAAAGTCTTTCAGGATTAACCAGGAAGGAATTATGAAAATTGCATGTGGTAAACTTTAAATTTAATGTGTATTGGTATAGGCGTATTATGTTATGGATTGATGGAATATGCTGACGTATATATACCTGAGTATGTACTCAAAGGGTCCAAGGTTAAATAAAAATGAATGCAATGTTAAAAATAAACTGCCCTGTGCTGTCAGATTTACTTATAAAGCCTTTACATCAAGAAGAAAAATACCATGTCTCACCTTTCAATACACAGACAATATTATTCCCCTTTCAAAGATCAGGGTACATTAATTCTACATATATATAGCTCATTTAAACCTCAAATGTAGCTTTGCACTCTATCCTATCAAGAAGGAACATGGGGCCTGTTTCATAAGAATCTCCATAGGTGAAGAGGTTTCATGTATACTTATGGAAACTGTGTCATAACAAAACACCCGTAAATAAACCCAAAACTCCCGTAAATAAACCCAAACTCCTGTGAATAAACCCAAAACTCTCATAAATCCACATAAAACTCTCGTAAATCAACCAAAACTCACATAAGCAAAAACAAAACTCATGTAACTATGGCAGCCAAAAGGTGATCGTAAGTTTATGAAATGCAAAACACATGGAGGTTTATTATGAAACAGGCCAACGAAAAGACTTCATCATTTAAAACCATCTTCTTGTGCAAGTTTACAGAGATCTTTTGGATTGCCCAAATGCAATTTTGTCCTATGTAAAGTAACACTTTTAACCTTTTCAAGTAGCCATCTAGCTGTGTCTGTGTGCATGATTTTATGTGAATGTGGGACCTGTTTAACAGGTGCCACTGGGTGAAAATAAAAGATCGCTGCCAACCAATATCTAACATTGTCAGGTATTTTCCAAGCAAAAGGTACTTTTTTTTCAAATTTATGACAATTTCTTGCCATTTTGGAGGATTTCTGGTCAATACTGACTTTAATCATAGACCAGAATTTCAGTTAAATCGCTCAATGGTACCCCACTACTGTACAGGTCCCCCTCCCACCCCACAAACACACACCTATAGGTCTGGGGCACAATAAACAACTCAAAAACCTGAACATTTTCTGTCACCTCCTGTTAGTTCATCTTTTCTGATCTTCATGTAAATTTACCAACATTCAACCCTAATTGCACATCCAAAGTGTAATAACAATATGTGTCCTATTAATGTACAACACTTCATATAAATTAACTTCTATAATATCTAGCCAGAACTCTTAACTATCACTATGTCACAATACAATGAACACAAAATGAGGTGATTCTTGCTGACCAGATCTAAAGTGAAATGCTCACCTATGTAGTCTTCCCCAAAGCCCTGGTCGGCGGGCACTACTCGGGCAAACAGGGCAGGCTTAGTGGCCAGCACAGCTGCAGAGGATATAAACCAACAGTCGGCTGCAAGAAAAAAACATAACCCCAGGTAGCATAACATATTTTGACATATTTATTTGTTTACATTATTTTCTTTTCAATTGAGCAGTGCTTATTTTATTTCACAGTAAAACACACAGGTATTTCAACATCTGCTCCAGCTTTGGAGGTCCAGACTAACCTTTTCAGCAGAGTTGTTGTGTGTAAATTGTGTGCAGATGATTGACTTTGCCACGAATACAAATACCACTACTAAAATGGACGAATAACAACCTTATATCAATAAATTATAATAAGCTATATTAACTTCCATGATTCAAAAGGTTAGATAAGGGATCCAGTTGTATACACAGCAATTGAAATCATGATTCTTAATTATCTACAACCTGTAATAAGTTATTATAATCAGGATATCAAGACCTGAGAAACGCTCACCAAGTTCTCCTTGGGCAAGGTCAAACCGGCTTGTCCCCTCAACAATAAACTTTGGGGGCTCCTTGCAGATGTCCTGCGAAAAATAAACAACATTTAAATAAGATCAGTCCATAACTTCACACCTACTTGGAAGAACACAGGTATGTGAACTTGATTAATAGGTAATACAAACTTAACGTACCAATAACTATTTCAACTTTAATTTCAAAATTACTATTTCTATGGCTCCAATAATAAACTGTCGTTTTTCCAATGCTCATATCTTTAAAATTGATATGGTAACATAATAGATTTTAAAGGTTCCTTGCACCCCTCTAACTAGCAACTGAGTTTCAAAATTATGTCATGGTTTATAAGAAATCGTCCTAAAGACCCACATTTACCTATCAAGTGGTACTTCTGATCAAGTCTAGAATCATACGAGGGGTTTCTTTAAGTGTGTATGCTTTTTTTCAAACATTTTAACCCCTGCAGCCCCCTACAGCTGAGGTATGCACTATAGATATATAGAGGATGGTACCCACATCTTTAGAAACTTTGGATCTCACTCTGCTTAATGCATGCATACTTGATGCAAGGGCCCAAAGCATGAGGATTAAACACATTTTAAAGTTTGGAAAAAAGCTAAGCAAAAATTATATATTATTATGTTAATCATACATCATTGTAAATGTTAATGCAATGTATTCAATAATTTCAGATCTAGACCTTTACATATCAAGGGGATACAAAGCCATTGTTATTGCCCTGGTTTGCAGATTGGTGATCATGCCCACATTATTTTATATAAATGACACATAAAGTATTGAGAATCTTTACTAACCACACAAAAGTTGTTATCTGAATTAACAGACAGGCATTATTGCCCTCCTGAGCAAAATCAATAACAGATCTTTTATCCACCCTCCTCTGAGAGAGGACATGGGGCACCCCTCTTCCCTTTTCAGAACAAATTTAGATTTTTTAAAATCTAAAACTCAGGCCCTTGGAGGGTAGCCAGGAACTTGTTATATCTATGAGTGCCCTCCTTTACTAGAATTCCTCGGTCTGCCTTATGGACGTTTATTGGTTGGAATCCTGATATTGAATAGATTGTCACTCTACCTTGGGTCTTTTCCATGTGTAGCTGTCCTTGTCGCCTAGGTCAGGTAGGATGGAGTCACTGTTGGCCGGGAAGTCGGGGTCCTCCCACAACCTCTGGCTCAGGGCACACTGACGCTTGACCTCCTCGTACGTTGGCATGGTGACGCTACAGAAAAGAAAACATTCGTGTCACATTACCTTTAAATAAGTGGTTTATTTCAACTGTATCATATTACTTTCCAGCCGCAGTTTGTGGATATGATGATGGCTTATACAAGTACTTTATATGATATGATTGTAAAGTGATTTATCGGTAGAATTTCTAAATACTGAGGTTGAACTTATTATCTAACTTAGGTGGTTTAACAGAATTACAAGTACATGAGTGGTATACTGTGAGCCAGCGTTAATTCATACATAAGAAAAGGTAATTATTAGAAACGATTTCTTCAGGCAATTGTATTAGAGCTAGAACAATGCACATACGACATATATATATATGTGAATAATTGATCTATTTCAAACTATCATCGTATATTGTAACGATGTTGTTCTCAAATTCTCAAACAAAAACTTTTATTGGACTGGTTTACTTTTTATAGTTCAATCAATAGGGTGGTTCAGGTACTCCAAAGCATTATGAAAATATTGGTGCTCCTACATCATGAATAACCATTTGATATGTTTTTCCATATATATATCTTCTCAAGTATAACTTCAAAGATTTCAGATGTGTTAACATTTCAAGTTAAGATATCTAAAACTCTGTATCAAATTTTCCCTAATACTAATAGCCGACTTACAGTATCTTAGGCATTTGCAGGTTAATTTGAACCAATTTTATTCACAGGAAAAGAGATTATAGAAAATATATGAATATTTGCTATAGATCAATGATTAATGAATACATTTTCAAACCAAGTTAGTACATGACAGACATATACCAATAACAAATGAAAAAATAGTTGACATTGATCTCCATCACCTAAACTACAAATAATGCCATGTTTAATGAAAACGTCTATATGATCTAGCCCTGTTGTTTGTCAACATATTTCCCAGCATGCACCCTGACTAGGGATAGTCTGCAGGTAAAACCCAAGTAATATCCGTGGTAGGGACAATTAATCCGGTCAATACACCCACCTGCAGTCTATCACACTGTATGTAAACAGCTGAAACCCCTGTAGCTAGTTCCCTCAGGTTCCTCCTCCAGCGTAAGACGGTTTCTTCCTGTATCCAGCCACCCTCACCCTCCGTGGTGAACCCCCTGGTGTCTGTCCTCACCCCCCTGGGGAACGCCGGCCAGACGCTGGGGGGGGGGGGGGGGGGACGCAGGGTCCCCTCCGCCCGCCTCTCAAAGCAAAGTACATCACATAATTACTCCCAGAATAACCCCTCCCCAAAACACGCCCATAGAACAGCGGCACATGCTGACCTCACTCCCACCTCAAGGCGGTATTCCACTAGCCGATTTTACTCCCGATATAATAAAAAATCAGCGGAGGAAGTTTTGATTAATCATAGACATGCTACATATCATTAGAAAGGTCTTCAAATGCTCTTTCAAATGATATGTAGCATGCATGGTCTTTTGCAACATTACTGGTAAACCTATAAATTGCCCACATATTACTGGGCAGTCAGAACAGCCTATAGCTAGTGGAATGCAGGCTTTACCCTCCGACCAAAACACAAACAGGTCCAGGAAAGTTCCTGGCTCACTTTTTCTTATTCCTACAGCTTCTCAGGTTACATGTAAACACTTTGTGTTTGATATTTTGTGAGGGGCGGCTGGTGTGATGAGGAGGGAGGGCTGGTCGGAGCTATATAGGTGGGTGGAGATTTTTTGAGTTTTCAAGGCTGCAGCTGTCTGGCGAAGTGCAATGTGTTCTGGAACAGGTCGTGATGGATTCTCTGGACCAGCCTTCACGATGGCCTCTATTCTAGGCTCCTGGAACAGCTGTAGACTTGCCAGGGGCTCTGGAAATATAGGTTCAATGTTTGTCAATAACAAAAAGTACAATCAATGACACCATCTTCGTGTAATATTTTGTTGATCCTAATGTTCTTTTGGCTATACTGAGGACAGTTGATGTAATTCAGATCTCAGGAGACAAGCTAGCATGTAGTACCTATGTTCAGTACAAACTAGTAGCATTATTGTTTTTGTTCGAAGGCCGCTGCACAACTATTACTTAAGCCTGGTGCCAAACTAGAGTTGCTCACCACAGCTGCTCATATACTTATTCAGTTGTTCACTGATTTGTCCCAGAGTTTTTGATAATGTTGTTTTCAAAAATACTGAAGAATTTCTATCAAATACCCTTTCAACAATTTTGAAAATTTACGGATGCCTACCCTGTATTTAACTCTGGGACAAAATTTCAAATTCATTCTTATTTGAGATTTCATGAGAAATAATAGGTTGAGTGGAATACAAATGAAAATTGGCAAAACGAATGTATTTTATTGTGCCCTGTCCAAAATTATCAAAGAAAAATTGAATCTCGGGTCTTTACCTAACACGCATATATATACATGCTAGATAAATTTGTCTTAAAACCATCTTAAAATTATTGTTATATCCTCATTATTGTGCAATTTGAACGTATTCAAACATTACCAGCTAATGTATAATTTCTGCGTATTATTTTGTCTGCAAGCTACTTAATATCAAAATAATTATCATGTCTCCCAATTATTAGGCACAACTGAGAATCGGGAATACAAATTTGAATCGATTGTGCCTTGCAAACGGAAACGTGTGTGGTGTCATTGATGTCAAGATCTTCACAGGTTTGATCACGTGATTATCTCTGGTGGTAACAATGCGCTTATTTCACCACGAGGTCTAACACCTGCTTATTTTATAAACATAAAATTTATCAATATTGTGATGTCCTTGTCCTATTGTGGTTCACCGACTGTTAGTCTTACAATTCGGGGACCAGCCGCTGCCTTGTCCTCAGGCCTGGGCACGGATGCACTGCACAAAGGAAGTTAGTAAAAACACCTTGTGCATATAATCAGTTGCACATGAATAAAGTAAAGAAATGGTCACCAGATTGCACAAGAAATATCATAAAGGTATTCGAAATTATAGGTTACCACTTTACATACAGCATGGGCTTCTGGTAGGCATAACACGGGAAGAATTTGAACTCATACATTCGACAGGCTCGGGCTTGTCTGAAACCACTTCCTCTAAAACGTGTCAAGGAGTGTAAGTCTTACTCCACGATTATCCCTGAAAAATCATAGTATCATTATACCACCCATAGCAGTGGGCGTGTTAGGTAATACTTTTGCGCCCACCTCAAAGTTTCCCTTCCCCTTCTGGCGTGTATATAAGTGTAAGTCAGGGGGTGTTAACTATATTGTGTCACAATAGTCCCATCCGCTCATAGTTCTCTTCACACGCCCAACCTTCTCGGCGTCTTAACGTACCCACACTCCATTCAGGCACCAATATAATTGCCAGCAGTGGCGTATCCAGTTCCCCCCCGCCCCCCCCCCCCCCCAGGGCGGGAGTGGGGGGGGGGGGGGGTCCCCATGTTCGGTTGACCCCCCTCCGATTTCTCAAATTTTACGCAATTAAACTACCAATAAAGGGAATTATCCAAATTAGGGGGTCTCTGGAACCCCTCAGATTTAGCAAAGTTTCTATGCCTATAGACCTATACGGGGAATGTGGGTTGTATTTGATGGCCGCGCTTTACCAGTGTTCTACTCTCACTGTACTTAGAAGTTAGTAGGCATTAAAAGACTGTGTTTCACTCTGATCTAGTCTATTTGTAAATTTAGATGAAACATATATTATGACTCACATTATCTGTTCAATATACTCTGTACGATCGGCCGTAGACTGCCAGGTACACACAAAAGGTACACATATAAGATTCTATGCCCTCGTTATTTTTTGCCTAGTAGCATCATCGAAAATCTATTCCATTGCAGTAGTTGCAGCTTTAACAAAACAATCCCCCCTTTCCAGCTTCAACGTGTTAATTCCCTTAATGCGCTTTCCTCTCACAGTTAATCTGACAACCTGTATCCAAAGGTATTCTGTAGGCCTAAGTGTAATTAATGGAGGAAAGCGGGGGGGTGGGATATTGACATGTTTTGAATCGTACAGATTTATGTCTCAAACTTATCAACGTATATATATATCTGGTTTCAATACATATTATAGTAAAAACTCACAAAAGTGGCGAGTGTCATGTTGACGCTGGGGAAACGACAATCGTTTTGTTAGGCCGGGCCTAACGAATCTAGTGGGGGTCGAACCCACGAGGGGCTCGAATAATTCATTAGTGGCCCAGCGTCACGGCTCGCCGGACGGTTGTGGCCGATAGAGGCCTTTTATATCCGAACCACAGGACTGATGCAATACACCGCGTCCTACTTCTAGTATAGTGTAGACAATCTGCGGCGAATGACCCCTCCGCGCCAGAATCGTCATCCATGATTCGCAGTTAGCGAGCGTCGAGGTGGCAGAGTGATAGTGTAGACTGATCTTTCCTCCAGCGACACCTGGTGGATTAAATTGAAACCAGGACGACCATGAACGAAAAAAATGTATTCAAATGGGGATTCGAACACGGGCAGGCCACCATCCAAGTAACAACCGGTCTCAATGTTGCTTAACTTACCCGGGCTAGGGACCATCCAAATACCCACCGGTATGAACAGATCGTAGCTTAGTGAAATTGACTGTATGGATTTAAACATATCAACCAGGAGCCATCAAGAGATAAAGTCTAGTATTGATAGACTTGGATACCTGCCAAACTGAATTAAACCTTCTGCATACCCAGTATTATTAGATTAAGCAGTTTGGGGTTTTTAGGCATATTTCCTGGTACTGACATGTACAGAACCAGAATTTTGGGGGCGGTGATGTGAGTCTTCCCTGACAAACAAGGGGCCCTTGATGGGGGGGTCCCAATGTCGCATGTCAATTTTAAGAAACATCCATGTCGCCCTGTCGAATTTAAGAATTAGCCCTGTCCCATGTCACTAAGCCCAAAAAGGGCCATGTCGCCGTCTCGAATTTAAGGGTCTAGGGCCATAAACAAGAGGTGCACGTGGTCAACTAGAATTTAGGAGGGATCGGTGAGAAAAAGAAGGGGCGGGCGGTAGTTTGGCAGTGGGTAGTATCCTTGAAAGGGCCCCCTTCCCAGTATGAAGTGGAAAAGGAGAAAGTGGAGGATCGGATTCATATGGGGAGTCCCATTGGAATTGCAAATATAAATTTATGCAACATTTTGTTCACACTTTAATTTCAGAAACTAATTTCACATCAGAATGTACTGAGCATTTGTATATATTGTTCATTCTTAGTCCTAACACCAAGGAAAATGTACGTATTTTGTTTTTTTTTCCATATGAAATATTTATAGTTTTATATTCTGAATTTGTAGTCTTATCCCCGTCATGGGTAGCCCTGTGGTCAGGGGTGTCTGGTGACCAGCTGCAGATGGTTATGTGATGTGGGGGAAGAACGGGGGTCGGGCGCTAGACACAGCATGTGGTCTCTTTCCTGTGGAGCATTAAATTATTCCGACAGTGATGATAGAAAAGTCTGAAATCATAAATCAAAGTAGGATTTTTTCTACGGAAAACATTCTTTAACATAATTGTGAACAAATTGATATGTTTAAAGTCAAAAATGAGCAATAATTAAGATAAATACAAAATTCGGAGAATTAAACAAATAATAATATGTTAATACTCGACCCTCCCGTAAATGCATGCAATTCTTGGAGGATGAATTTACACTTTTTTTTTCTCATGGACCACTTTCATCTCTGGAAATCCCCTTAGCTTATTACAGGGGTGCTAAACACTGGTTTTCCCTACCAAGACATCTTCGTGAATTAGATAATATTGATATAAAATAGTACAATAATAATGACACTTTAAAATTATGAACAGAAAAAAGGCGTATTGCCGTATGACGGACGATACGTCAAGTTAACCCAGGCATTTACAGGATTCGAACCCGTGCAGAGAAAACACATCAGGTCGCCGGTGAAATGACTTATCCATTTTACCGCCGACTTGATGCTGCAGGTGATTGATTTTCCGACGGGTAGGTTCCTCCACGGGCCTTACGATGGGGTCAAACATTGCCATTTCTCCACGTCTTCACAAATCAAGGCTCCTGCCCCGCTAAAACTAGTAATCTGTCGGGATAGACTGGGAGGGAGTGAGGGAGAGAGCCCTGCGTGATGGAGGATTAATCTCCAGGGCCCGACCCGGGTGCCCGACCCAGAGACCGCCTGACGGTGTAACCCTTACCGGGCCACGCCCCACCACGCCCCGTTGCACTGCGTAGGTAAACCCCGGTCTCAACCGATGATTGGGACGGATTCTGAGCTGTGTCGCAGTTTGCCCCATGAGTTTAATTTGCCCCAGTCTGAGAGGAGCTCTCTGTTGGTCGTTACAGGGGTGTGCACCTGCCATCCGGCTTAAAGCCTGCAGTCTGTAGCAGAATGTATTGAAGGGGGGGGGGGGGGGGGGGTCCCATGTTCGGTTGACCCCCCTCCGATTTCTCAAATTTTACGCAATTAAACTACCAATAAAGGGAATTATCCAAATTAGGGGGTCTCTGGAACCCCTCAGATTTAGCAAAGTTTCTATGCCTATAGACCTATACGGGGAATGTGGGTTGTATTTGATGGCCGCGCTTTACCAGTGTTCTACTCTCACTGTACTTAGAAGTTAGTAGGCATTAAAAGACTGTGTTTCACTCTGATCTAGTATATTTGTAAATTTAGATGAAACATATATTATGACTCACATTATCTGTTCAATATACTCTGTACGATCGGCCGTAGACTGCCAGGTACACACAAAAAACATAGTTTAGCGTGAAGCTGTGATTTAAGGTAAATTCTAACCTATAGCTAGTGTTACTATATAAAAACAAAAATAAAAGGACATTTGACACAAAGTGTAGTTAAAATCTAGTGTACTATTTTATTGCTGAATCGATTCTATTAATCTTTATCCTCGGCGCACCACTCGCACAACACCTCGGAGCACATGATGCTGGCAGGCTCGCCCCCCTCACAGTCGGCGTGGTAGCACCGGCCGCAGTAGTTGCAGACCAAGTACATTCTGAAATATTACGGAGGCATGTTTAAATACACATTTTTTTAAATTGTGTGCACGAACTAATCGGACCATCATCAATCACAATTTTTAGTAACCGTACGAAATTCGGCGTTCACTCCAACGTCAACATCAAGATTCTATGCCCTCGTTATTTTTTGCCTAGTAGCATCATCGAAAATCATTGTCGCTATATAATATTATTTATTATGAAAAAAAACCCCGGCGTACCTGTAGTTGCCATCCAAGAATATGGCCTGCGGTTGTGTGGCGTGTTGGTCTTCGGCAAACGTTTTCATCGCCTTCCACCTTTGGTCCGTTAAGTACTCCTCCTGCTCCTGAAAAAAATTGTGTGGTTATAGTTAAATGTGCAAAAGTCAATTTTGCACTTACTACATACCAGCGTGTCCCTCGTAATATTGGCAAATTTCAGAACAATTGTACTCGTGAAATCGCCCCACTCATCATTTTGTTTTGTTTATACATATTTCCCTTCATACGCTTACATGTTTTATTTCCCACTTAGCTTCATCGTGTAAATACAAATGTACCAACCTGGGTCGGATCCTCCGAACAGTAGACGCACGTCCACTCTGATGGGCCGTCCGGGAGCTGTTGTTGGTCGTGCGTCCTGGAAAAAATTTCAAAAATCATCACACCGTCCATCATTTCAACATAGGTGGTCGAAACTACCAAATCATCGGCATCTCAATTTTTCTCATCCAATCTCTATTTCATGTTATTGTGCCAGTCTGACAAATTTGCAATTTTTAAAATGTCCAAAAAAGAGCCTGTTGTTTCAGCATGTTACATGAATTCGAGCGACCACAACTATGTCCGACCGCGAGTCCGTCGTCGGGTTTTAGACAGTGTGCATTATTTGGCATGACGATAGTCATCCTACCAGATAGTAAGTTAATAATTTTCTTTCCATGCTTCTCTTCCATCCCTGTCCATCAATTGCAACAGTGTTGAACAATTTAAACCTACTTAGGGGTGAACAGGGGCGCGCACTCGGTCCATTCGGGTTCCGTCCAGATCGTTTCCTCCTCTTCAATATTTTTCTCCTCACGCGGTGTCCATGCCTGGGATTCCTCTTCCTCCTCCGACCGCACATGGTTGCTTGAATGAGCCAAAAAAAACAACCTTTAAGTGTCTGGAATTGGTTATCTACGTGTATGGGGAGAAAACGAAAAAAAATGGAAAATATCTACCAAACGTAACAGCTATTATCCACACAATTATACATTTGTTAACAAACACTCTATATATGGAAGTGTAACCCCCAAGTCATTCTCCCGCAAAGCCTGAAAAAACACTACTTCTCTATATAGGCATGTTATCTTATCAAATTATAGGCAAGTTATCTGATTCACCTACCGGGTTTTCTGCGCGGTCGCCATTGTTCACAATGTGGTGCTTGTGTTTAATATCAGCAAACTTCTGCGTACGTACGGCTTTTATGGTCGTGAGGCTGGCGCGGGACTGTGTGTGTGCACGTGGTGGGCACCTCCTTATAAAGCTGGTGCCCCCCCCCCCCCCGACCCCCCCGGGGGGCAGGGTAATGAGGGGCCATCTAGGTCAGCCGAGCAGCCTGAGCGACCGGTGTCAGGTGTTACATAAGGTGTCGCTCGCGCAGCGCAGCCCTGGCAGCTGGATGTGCACGTCCTGACACCTGACTCAAGAAACCACCCGTAAATGCACACGGCCCCACACCCCCAGCCTGTGAAATAACTTCAGAAAACGTACCTCAAAGTCGCACATCCTGGCACCGTAACCTTGCGAAGTAATTTCCTACCTTTTATTTTAAATTTGAAAGTAGTCACATTATAAGGTTTAGGGCGTAATATAATTATTCCTAATAAAAAAATGTTGCTTTTGTTGGCAAAAGCGTCTAAATCACATAATCCTAACAATGCATATAAAACACCGGACATTGTCCGAAATTAAGCTGCTGCACCCTATAGGCCGGGCCTATAGGCCTTCACCCGGGGATCACACTCACACTCGTGAGTCTAGATCTGCACACTCACACTCGTGATTCTGCACACTCACTGCCAGGTGCGTTATTTTTAAGGTTTGCACATTTTTTTATACATGTGCACACTTCTCATGGAATTTTTTCATTCCCATATATCGGGGGGTGCATATCCAATATTTGTGGTGCACAATCTCATTAATGATGCATACGTTTTCAGCTTAATTTCGGACACTACGTGCACGAGTTCGTTATATATATCTATAGGTCCTCTAGATCTACAAGAAGTCGTGGCGCCGAAGGGGACATACGATCATATTTTCTTGTTCAACCACATATCCAAAATGTCCACTTATCCGCATAACAGGCAGGAAAGATGCCCATGAAGGTTGCTCGAACTTTTCCTTGTGCCACATTGTATAAGGACTTATGTATCTGGAATCGACGGTGCTGGGTCGGTACCACTTCACAGCTGCAAACACATGTTGCCTCTTCTGCCCGGTTGCATTACATTGTATGTAATGTTTCATGTAGTGGGTGGCGATGCACGGTCGCTCCCGGGGGTCAGTCTGTCCGTCGTCGTACCAATTTGCCATTAGTCTAGACAACTTTTTACCACTGCTGGAATTTGTGCTGGAATAAGTCATGGGGCCATATTTTGCGACTTTAGACTTCACGTAAACTGAAGGCAGAAATGACTTCTCTAGGATCTCCGGTTCTGTGGGGTACATCTTTTTGTATGTTTTTTTGAGCAGCTCAAGATCGTCCGAGTCGATCCACACATTTTCTCCTCTAAATGTCTCGAAGCCGTCGGGGAGACTCCATAGGCTCTCGCACTGCGCGAAATCTCGCTCATTGGGTACATCGAGTGTTTCCAGGACCGTTCTTGCTTTCTTCTCTCCTTCTCCCAGCTGGCAGTGTTTGCCAAATTTCCCCTCGTGTTTGGACGGCATTTCGGCGCGCGCCTGACTGACACGACTCATCCTGTGAAACCTCTCAAACAATTGTTTCTCTATCTGGCGATTGTTAGTCGGCACATCCCCCAAGTAACCATTATACCGCTCAAAACTGAACAGCCAAGTACTGGGAGATGGACCATACTCCCGGAGACACTCCTTTAAATGGAGATGTAGATGCATGTTTGGGGTAATGAAATCAGAACCGAACTGGAGCTCTGTGCTCTTACAAAAGTGCAATAGTTTCCTGTGTGCCTGTTCTATCTCGTGGTGTGTAATACAAGGCTTGCACAGAAGTCGAGTGGCTTCTACGAAACGCTGCCAGCTATGAAGCATATTCTCCGGCAAAAGGCCCTGGAGGCAGTATCCAGACGAGACTGTAACCCAATTCTTCCACTCCTTTGCCGTCCACATCCCAGCGTTCGATTTGATGTTAGTTACCACGCAGTCATCCGGTAGTCCCTCTTTAAACTGATTCAGACGAGTATCAATAGTCAACACCTGATTAGCGCTTAGTACAACGTCATCTGTTGAATTCTTCTTCTTCTTTGACAACTCTTTGTCGGTCCACCTCTTCCACATTCGCTTGGCAGTCCCTGAATCCCAATAATAAAAGCACATATGTGAAATCGGTATTGAAACCCCAATGAACTAATAGTCCAAATTAAAGGCAAATGCAATTTCCATTTCAAACACATTATCAGTGCTAAACATTAATTAACGTTAGGTCAAGCTTCAACACTTACCCAACAGTACATTATGCATCACATCGATCGAGAGGAACCTGAAGAAATGAATGTCATATAATACAGTTACTGCTAATGGAAACATTTGTATTAATGTTTATTCAAATGTCAAATTAAAATTGTTAATATTTTGGTATAATTCTGTGTAAGATTGGCCTTTAAATTTGTTCGGCCTGGAGATTGAACTTACCTGATGGGATTGAAGTAGGGCAATTCCAGGAGGACACAGGAACGAGCTCCATACTGTTTCTCAAGTTTACTTTTCTCTCTCGGGGTGGATGCAGCTGTAATCTCACTCACTCTCTCCTTGTGTTGGTCCAGAGTACGAGGAGTCCAATTCGCCATGTTGAATCCTCCACGGTTTGAATTCTTGAATTCCTTCAGACATTTTGAACAACCCATGATAGCATTAGGTAGCAGGAAACCGCAGGTCTTCCTCCCTGCAGGCAGGTCGGCAGCAACGTTCAAAAGCGCCAACTTAACGGTCTTGCCATTTGGGCAAACGTTGGTTATAAGCCTTTTTCCCTGATGCCAGAATTCCTTGAGTTCGTTGACTAGGGGCCTCAGAAAACTGGTAAGGTCGGCAGGTTCTTTACTTAAGTTTGGAATGATACCGTATAGTATGACGTTCTCAAGTCTGTACCGCTCATTTCTGGGTAGGTTAAGTATTGTTAGGTAAATGCCCCCTACTGACATCGAAGCTTTCCGAGAGAATGGTTGAAACCAATCGATATTCATCTGAAGAGCCAAGTTGTTTTCATTATCAAGAAAGCCGTCGTTGTTCGCGTTAAATTCTTTCCATACCGAACCGTCGTAAATGTCAGCAAACACTCCTTTGGGTATCCTCCTGCCCTTCCACTCTCTACATTTCAGCTCAAAACCTGGACGTTTCATCATAACCTGCAAACTCTTCTCGAGCGACTGGTAACAGAATGTCCTGACTGGAAGGAAGGCAATTTCCCCCACAATCTTGGTCTCATAAAACAATTTCCTGTTGCAGCGTTTTAAATCATCACCGATGGTAGTACACCTAATGGGTTGCTGATTACCATTATGATCCGTGTAAAAGCCTCGAGCTCGCACACGCTCAGTGGTGGACAACACAGAATGCGACAACGTATAACAGGCCGGGCAGCATACACTGATAGAGTAATTAGTCATCGTTAGGTCTGTACCCAACCATTTGTACATCATCCGCATCGTTTTGGGGAATACTGCCTCCGCTGCTTGTGAAACCCGGTCATTACCTGCTACCGTCAATAATTCACAAATGAAGCACATAACTTTAGCCATTTGCGTATCACTGGTGAAGGTGTGGATCTGCCACTGCAAAAGAAAGAACAGAACCCATGAAAATAGGCTTTGGATATTCTTATTAGGGGTACCACTAACAAGCCTTGCCAATGGGCTAGGACGACCCGTCCCGTCACCGAAAACCACTTTTAAGTGACGGATGGCCCTGTTGCGAATCTTGACTGCCTCTGGATCAAGCTTATCATTTTCTTCCGTTTCTTGGGAATCTTCCATGGTACCGTAATAGTCTTCCATATCATCACGTGACTCCTCATCGGCTTCCATGGGTACCGCCTCTTCAACAGGCTGATTGCGACCCACAGGCTGACTGTCTGCTTCTCCCGGATTGCCGACTTCAGCCTGCCGCTGATTAGCAGCTGCAGCTTCTTCCCGAATACCAGCTCCAACCTGGATACCACCTTCAGCCCGAATTCCCGCTTCAACCTGCATACCACCTTCAGCCTCAATACCCGCTTCAGCCTGGTTACCTGCCTCAGCCTCAACACCCGCTTCAGCCTTGTTACCTGCCTCAGCCTGAAAACCTGCTTCAGCCTGGTTACCTGCCTCAGCCTGAAAACCTGCTTCCGCCTGGTTACCTGCCTCAGCCTGAAAACCTGCTTCAGCCTGGTTAACTGCCTCAGCCTGAAAACCTGCTTCAGCCTGGTTACCTGCCTGAGCCTGAATATCTGCTTCCGCCTGGTTACCTGCCTCAGCCTGAAAACCTGCTTCAGCCTGGTTAACTGCCTCAGCCTGAAAACCTGCTTCAGCCTGGTTACCTGCCTGAGCCTGAATATCTGCAGCTTCGGCCTCAAGACCCACTTCTGCCTGATTGCCAGCGCGTTGAGGTAAACCAAATGGGATTGGTTCTGCAAGACACATGTATAATAATAAATCAAATGTACAGTCGGGTTTCAGAGTACAGACTTTCCCACCCAATGTTGTTTCTCTGACTCAAAAGCTATGATGGAAAGATGCATGGAGGGATACATATATATAACGTCCATTGTTCAAGTCATTCATTATTTGAACAATTGTTTAATTGTCAAGAAAAGATTTAGGCTGGCGATAATTTTCCAAACACTAACTGATCATTAAGAGTATAGTAGGTATTTGAAAATAATATCTATGCGCGCAAGCTAGCTATGAAGGTTTTGAAGGATATCGATTTCAGGTGAAAGTGACTTTATCCTAGTTATACTATTTATCTGGTACTCACCATGCTCCTTAAGATGCTTCCTGTTATATGTACTTTTTGAAACTGCACGTTTACATGTGTCGCACCATCGGTTTCGGCTAGTGTCCATATTTCTTCTGGTTTCTGCCTGGTCACTGGTCAGACCCTTGAAACACCACGATCGCGAGGCCATGGCGAACTTGAGTTAGACAGCAGCACTTCAGGGCTATGAACCTTCCCCATTTGCGACCGCGACACAAGTATTTATATATGGTACAGACCGACGCCTATGGTCCCACCAGCTGAAAGCCGCGAATTGCCGCGACATGCCACAGCCCCGACCCAGGGGTAGTTGCACTCGAGCTCCTAACCTCAGACACCCGTGTGAAATTAAAGCCGAGAACAGCCTGCCACAGTATTACCAGGAGATTAATGTCGCCTCCAGCCTGGCCGTCACGGTAGCGCGTTGTCGTGATTTGTCGGGCGCGTGAAGTTTCTCCAGCTTTCGAAACGCATCGTCCGCCGTCTGGACTGGTGAGGGCATGACACCTGCCATTAAAACCTAGGGTCTATCCATTAAAGGGCGGTGAAGTTTCCTCAGCTTCCGAAACGCATCGGCTGCCGTCAGGTCGACTGGTCATAGGATTTCATCTGCCTTGAAAACTGAGCTCGAAGTTTAGCTCGAAGGTCAAACCTTAAGCTTTCTGCTACTACTTAGGGTCAGCTTATTTCGTTATATAGTGCGTTTGGTGTACGGCTACGTGAATATCATGAGTGTCAAAATCCTGAGTGCCACCCTTGGTGAGAATCTTCTTAATTACTTTTGTTGTACAAGTGATACGAGTCGATGGCCGACTTTCCAAATTATTCAAAATAGGTAAAACATATGTATTCATTCTGGGGGTCGCCCTTCCTAATTAAATAATATGGCCAGTTTTCTGAATTCAAGGGTGTGGCCATATGGCAGTTATAGTTTATTCTGTCTGTTTGAATAGCCTGGCCATGGTAATTTGGAACGAAGGTGTTTGTTTAAAGTTGAGATGACAACCTTCATGTTCTCTTCTTTCTTTTTTTTTCAATATATAGCTGCCGCGTACTTGGTTCTTGTATCATGCGTGGAATTTGTTCGAGCTGCCAGTGGCGGACACTGGCCTAGGGTCGTTCACAATAAGCCTGGAGTAACCCGTACCCGGTTGGTCAACCTCACTGCTCCATTTACCGGTCACCCTCCACCAAAACACGATGCGATGACCGGCCTCACCTTTCATGACACCCTGCAAGCCTTGTTGGACCAGGACCATACCGTAACTGACACTGGATCTGAAGCCAACCCAGGAGACGGAAACATTAAAGAATTCCCAACTGTGGTACTTCTCTCTTCGTACACTCTTCTTCTTATCCTCGCCGTAGCCATAATTATTAGCATATTCTTTGTTTGCTCCGGAATTAATCGCATCTTCGCAGATGCTCGTTTTCGTGTATACTTGCTTGTCTCGGGCAATCACAGTGTATGGCTTAAAATAGGCACGTTCCCTGGACATTTTGGAGATTATATCTTTCAAACAGACGATCCTATCACACTGACTAAAGCCGAAAATATATGCCTAGGCGCACGATACACATTGAACTGTGTCATCCAAATGACCGACTGCTATACCGGCACATCGACACGACTGCCCACACATTTAAAGGTTAATAAACTGAAGGACATCATGTTGACAAGATTGATGACTAAGGACATTATACGCTACCAGTTGGTTACCATGGGTATAGGCATAGGAGAGCCTGTTCTTTTGGGGAAATACCGGCCCGGTGAGCTTGCAATTAGTACTAATACTTCAGTCGACTTAAGCCGTGTTGACCTTGATTAAGTCTTGTGTGAAAAATGTTGTATTTTTGTGTGTTTACTACCAATATGCTGCCGAACGTGCGTCAATCGATACAAGTGTTATGGTTATAAATTGAATTTGTAGCTAAATAAAATTTCGGTTTTGGAAAGAGCAGTATGACGCTGACAAGAGCGCTTTTACTCTGGCTCGGGCTAGGGTCGACCCCTTAGGTAATCTGCGAGACAGGCCCCTAATTTAGGGGCCTGAGGCTAAACTAGGTCTGCAACCAAAACTAGTAGTGGAATTAAATGTGGTTAACGCCACAATCTGGCGATCGGGCTCCAACCGAAATTATGGCTATAGCTAATTAAGCTATTGTCCCTTAATAAATCTCGACACCTAAATTGACTTGTTTGTTTTTTAAATTATTAATTTTGCAATGTCACAGAAGCTCCAAGTTACCTATACATAACTCCCGGAGAACTCCCACTTTAAAGGGTTACACTATATGCAAGAGGTTTTTTTATTCTCTCACAGAAAGAATATAGGTCACCGTGCCATACAAATCCTAGAAAGTATTTCGGGTTCATCAGGAGACTACATGGTCACTTGTAAATTTTGATAGGTCCTACTGGCAGCGATGTATTTGATCATAATAAAATTTCTGAAAAATTACTTTTGCACCTTACTGCATGGAATCGAACTAAAAAGGATCCACTTGAAAAGAAGTAACAGTTCTTAATTAAAACCGGCTTCATGCAACATTATTTTTTCATGACTGCGAAATAAGTACGAAGAGATGATTCATGTCGCATCATTTTAAAAATCGTATATCGAGCTTATGTTTGTTTAAAATACACTTTTTATGATTGATTTATGTTATTATTGATAACAGGCCTAGGTGTCATTCCATTGCTCTTCTAATGGTAGAGACCTTGTACCATAACACTCATCAAAAAAGTGTTGTATTGTAATCGATTTCAAGTTCGTGGTCTATCTTCAAGAAATAGCACATTCGGGTTTTCAACAAAATGACAGGTCATTATAGTTAAATGCGTTTCGTATCGTAAATAAAAAGTATTCATGAATTTACGATTCACTTATGAGAAGGACCTGTATAACGCGTACGGTTTTAGACTAATATAAGGCGAGTCTTACCAACATATCTATAGAAATACTTCCCTGCTTATCGAGCATGCCACAATCAAAACAAGAAGCGCAAAGTTCTTTGATAAAAGTTTATAAAACGACTTTACAATTGAAGAAAGTACAAAGACCTAACATACAGCGTGACACAGACCATACAATTAAACGTAGTGTAATTATAAAGAAAACATAAAGACGATAAACATAAACATCACATAAAATAGAGCTTTAAACAGACCCTTTAGAAATAAGTTAAATTGGCTGTACATGTGCATCGGCGATACCCGACCGATACCCGGGCTTCACCGCCCAGTCTGGGGTGTTGGGAGGAGGCTGTTGGCGTTTTGGATTATCGTCGGGGACATTGTTCCGCTTCTTTTCCATTCTAACGCCCCGCTGACGGCCGCTAATTTCGTCATACTCAATTTCGTCCAGGTGGGCTTTGTAGGCCCTCAGCTCATCGCTCTCCCACACGAGCGGTTTGACGCGGCGGTGATATCGCTCTTTCGTCTTCCCGTCTTTGTCGACCGCGGCCGGATAATAAAGTCCGCGCTCCTCGTCGCTCGTGTAGTCGGGGGTGAGGAGGCGCCTCACGGAATTCTTTCGAGCTTCGTCCCACGTTTTGACGAAATTTTCCAACCCCACTATCCGTCTTCTGAGCTTCTGCAAAGTTAAAAAGACACTTTTTTTATTTTAATACAGTTACGACATACTTGGTCAAGAACATCCAATAAACACAAACAAGTTTTTCAATATTTCAGTTGCCTTAATTTAAACGCTGGTCACTGCAGTTAATTTCAAAAGCGTTGCTTTATCCTTGGTCTCTATAACATACAGGCACTTTTTATTAATTGTGTCATATCCATTCTAATTGTATGTCAAGATTATTGTCCAAGGAAGCAAGTAAGGTTACAGTGCTCTATAAAAATTCATAATGTAAAAAAATTATAATTGTTTCCCAAGTTTCAGTGTTACAACCATAAGATCATTTCACAGCCGGGCCCCCTGTTTTAAGCCAAATTGCCGATTCACAGCTACAGCCCCCGGTATAGTTCCGACCGCAGTTTGTACGTATACCCCTTTTTGAACTGAGTGGGTCCCCGGGAAGTCACACCCCCTACACCATAGACCCCCAGTCTGTCTACTCAGATATCAAAGTAGGACATATCATCGTTCTTCAAAATAGAAAACAACCCCTTTCCACTGACATTTATACCAAAAAATCGACCCCTTATTCTTCAAAACGCAGACATTTAGTGGCCAAGAAATACCCTTTTTCGTGAAATTTCATATTTCCCAGGAAAAAAAAGACCCTTATTTTCATATCATGGATATTTGGGATGAAAAAGTAACCTTTTTTCTAGAAACAAGGACATGTGAATGTTGTCAAACTAGACCCTTTCTTCGCGTTTTTTAGAACAATGATGCGTATCCTTCCACCCAAGGAGTGGACAGACTGGGCATAGACCATAGACATTACTCTTTCTCCTCGGCTTTGCACTTGAAAGGTGTAAAATTTCGGCCTGCCTGAATCGAACTACGTCAAACAATGTTGAGAACAATAGTCCGCAAAAGCCATGACGTCGGGCGGGCCCCTAACGGTCACTGCACGCTGCTCCCGTGCCTAAACATGGGCAGGGCTGGGCCGGGGGTCCCCTCTATGAACTTTAGTAGGACCCAGCTGTCAGATTTGCTATTTCCACTAATAATGCTCGCAAACTTATGAAAACATGTATTTTCATAGGGGAATTATCAATGTGCATTATGATATACTTGAAAAGAAAAAGAGTTAATAAATAGCAAAGTTATAGGCAATGTTATTGTCTGTGTGTACGGGTGACCGTGGTCCAGCCGGGTGTTATCGGTGCCCCCTCCAGGGCGGGCCGGGCCGGTGACCGGGGGTGTAGGGTTACCGGGGCCGGTCGTAAAAGGTTTAGGCCCAACACAGGGCCCAACACGTGTTGCGGGAGGGGTCCGTGACGTCAGACTTTTGTGGTCTATAGAGGAAGTCTGTAACAAAAATTTATTTACCTCGTTCACGTGGTGACGGATGATAGCCTTTTCATTGTCAGCCTTAATTCGGTTCTTCCGCATTCTGTTGGCCCTGTTTTGGAGGGTCTTGAAGTAGGTGTTGGCAGAAGCTAGAAAAAGAGGAAGGACATGAAGTGTGCTTAAAACTGGAGCCATTAAGTAGACAAAGGCACTATAAAGGCAATAAATCAAGGGAATACATGTTAAAAATGCAAAGTGAGGGTCAACATATTATTCACGAATTAAAACCATCATTACACTGGTATTATATTTCTTTGTCCAGATAATAGAACTTACGTTTTTTTCAGATGACTGGGAGGATAACTTAAATTATAAAAGTAACAATTTCCAATGTAAGTGGAGCCTATTTAGACACTAAAAACAGATTTCCAGCATTTCAAGCATGTTAAAATTTGTGTTAATTGAAGGACCAATACTTTGGAATCATGGACATTAGATGCATGAAATGTACAGCTGCAGGTTAGTTAACAAAGAAACTTGCTACCTATGGGACTTACCTAACACCTCTTCTCTGGGGGTATCTGGCCCGAGGCACACGTTGTCAACAACGGCCTTGATGATCGGCGCGTTATCCGGGTGTTTGATCCCCGCCCTGAATGTTGGAATATATTTATATTGTTCAATTCATCGGCATCACGTCAAGTGCTCTATGACTCTATTAACATGAAAAAAAACAGCAAAACTTATATTCAGCTGCAGCTTCTGGTGTTCAGGAACACATTACCCATTGCTTACTTAAAAACAATATTATTTTCTGTACTATTCATGTTGTTATGACGTAATCAACTTACCCAGGGTTCAGGTTGAATCCCCAACCAGGCTCACCTCTCTTGGCCTTGTAGGCCGAACGAACGAGTTCCTACAAACAATATAATAAGCCAATAATTAATAGTGGACTTCTAACTATATGTCAGTGTACGAAATCATTACGGATTTTCGTTGTTTTCCGGGATGTTCCCTGGCGGCGGAGAAGAACATCAGGGCTATACTAGGAATGAGATCATTTCTAAACAAACCGAGAACTATATCAAACGGTAACGTTTTCAAGGTGAGATTATTAGTTAATTATAAGCTGTAAAAACAAACTTTAGAACTTACACATATTTCATTGCGTGGTTTGGGTGGTTTGGCAGCTGCAGCTGGCTTCGCTTGGTTCACGAGCACCTCCACCTGGGCCTTTGCCGCAGCCGCTTCAGCCTCCGCCCTTCGGCACTTCTTCTCCAGCTCCTCCATCCTGGCCAGCAAATGGGCCATGGACGGTTCAGCTGTAGACGTGGAGGGGCCGGACGAGGACGAGTATTCGGGCGTGAACGACCTTTGGGACGTCGTCGACGAGAACGACCCTTGCGATGTCAAGGGCCCGGGCGTGAACGACCTTTGGGACGTCGTCGACGAGAACGACCCTTGCGATGTCAAGGGTCCGGGCGTGGACGACGTTCTGGACGTGGAGCTGGGGAACCATGGATGGGATTGCGACGAGGAGGGCGTCATCCCCAAGGGCGTGGATCCGGAGGGCGTGGAGGGCGTGGAGGGCGTGGAGGGCGTGGACGACGATGCGGATGGAGTACCGCCTTGGGAACCACCAAGGCTAAGGTCCACGTCGTTGAGGGTGGATCCCTCTTCCGCGTACAGGGAGTCGTGAAGAGACTGATCCGCAGAGAGATCCGGAAACCCATTCTGTGACCCATACTGACGCGCATCCGCAGACATATCCAACAGCAGAGTACCTACGCCTGCTGATGAATCATGATCGGTTATTTTCTCGCCACCCGGTTTGGGGCTGCTGGTCAAGATCCTGCATGAGCTCGTAGACGGGTTTGACAGAACAGCGTCACTATAATCAGTTGACCCGTTCATGGTGGCAGCAAGTTTTCAAGTGATCTATATAGCCATATGCCACGCCGTATTTATACATGCCGGGCAGGCCCCCCTGTGGATACATGATCTGGTGAAAGCGATCTTTTATCGATGAGGCAAGACTTTGAACATAAGTTACGTGGTAGACGTGACGGGGTGTGGACGGGGTAAGAGAGACTTTTACCATAAGTTACGTGCTAGCCGTGACGGGGAGTACATGGGGTATCAGCGACACCCTCACCGCCGCCCCTTGTGAGGCCTGTTACGTGTCAAGAAGTGTTAAGACTACCCCGCGGGCCGCGGGCCGCGGTACTCCTGTGAGGGACCTGACACAGAAGCTAGTTGACATGCGCCGCCTCAGATGGCCAACAGGTGGACGCGGTCATCACAGACGCGTGTCCCGGTGTCAAACGCGACAGAAGTCATTTCAGATGAACCCCCTGTCGATCGGCTCTCTGAAGAAAATAGCGGCCTATTAGACGTGCTTCGCACTACCCAGTGTAAAAACTTGTGAAGCCCCCGGCTAGAAGAAGTCGTTTTAGTTGTACCTTACCTAGCGTTTAAGTTGTCGACCGAGGGTTAACTTTTCGCTAAAGACTAGACGAAGCCCTTACAGTACCTGGGGAGTTGTGATGTCGTGTGGGGTGGGGGGTATAAATATGTGCCTGTACTATACACTGGTTCAGAACAGCCACTTGATGGCCATGGACATCGAGCGACTGTTAAACGCAAGTCTGCGTCTGCGTCTTGTTCGGGAGGAAAGGCCAGTGCTGAGACCTAGTCACCTCCAACCCGCGGACCAATCCGACCATCAGTGGCTGCTTCTCTTGTTAGTGATATACCTGGGGTGGAAATTTATCGGTATCTTCTGGAAATTGGCAGCAGGCTGTCGCTCGTTGGCGCAGGGTCAACGTCGGAGGGCTACAGTGCAGTGCTGTCTGAGAATCTACTGCCGATGGGAAACGCTCCTTTTTCCACTGGCTCCCATTCCCGCCGAAATGGAAGCCGTAGGAAGTGCTGCCTGCCCACGAATGATCATCCAAAGACCGAGCATCCTGTCCAAGGCCCTGACCGTCGCCTGGTCGGGCCCACTCACGGTCCATCTGAATGGCAGTGACGAACCCTTGACGTTGGAACTCCCGCAAGAAGTCAAGATTCCTCGTACGGAGCGCGTGCGCCTGAACAAATTTTTCAGGCACAGACTTTGTAGAGCGAGCGTTTGCCTGATAAACAACAGGAACAACATGGCCCAAGAACTACTCCCAGCCGAAAAACTGGGCTGCATGCCTGACGTAGACTCTTGGGTGTGATGAACAGTTATATAAAAGTGTACGATATGTTTGAAGTAGATATGGCAAAATTTTAATTGTGAAATGCATATGTTCACGAAGCTTTCGAGTTACATATGTACATTAGTGTATGGTCAGTAAATACAATTATGGGAAAATAGGCGAAACGTTGACACGTGGACATCATAAAACCTTTTCCGCATGCATAACAATAAAACATTTTGATATCATGAACGTGTGTAGTCTTATGTGGCTGTGACTAATTATAAATGGGAATTCATGAGGATAATGTGAATGAATTGCAGCTGTACATGTGTGACGAAATTATGAGGGCGAGTATATATTCTAAACAACAAAAATCGAACATGAATGAGAACTGATAACTTTTGAGCTGCAATAAAAGGAAGAGTTAATAGCTAATGTATATATAACCAACTCAATTTAAAGTCAAGCGTCTGCATGCGCTTTGAATCCTACGTTGTCTGAAATACAGAATTGAGATGAAAACAAAAAGTGCTGGTATCATTATAAAAGTAAGTCCAATGTTCAACAGGTAAACAGTACCGTGCACACTGGGGGGGAGGAATGGTACGTGGGGAAGATGCAAGTCACCACGAAGTTTCTTGTATTCGACCTCATTCAGTCGAATCTCTTTCATGTATGTACGGAGGGAAAGGAAATTGTCTTTTGCTCGCTTAAAAATATCCTCTTGGCGGACTCGCATTTGCGGGCTAAGAGGTAAAATTGGGAATGGTTTATCGTACGAAAAATCCGGGTTCACAAGTCGGCTAAGTGACAGGTTGAGGTGTTGAAGACTAGCAAGGTTGACGGGGAAAACTGTTCTTAAGGGGCCTGCTGTAGAAGGCAAACAGTTAACACTTGAGACTGGAATTTCCCATTCTTTGGCGGACACAGAACAACCACATTCAAAGGCACGAACGCACGATTCACATCCAGGATGGGTTGTTGTTCGGTTGGGGCAGCGCACAACGACCTCGTCTATGTGAGAGAACAAATAGGTCCCTGTTGCAATGACTTGGATGTTCGACCTTCTGAAATTAGACTGAATGAGTATTTTGAAATCACAATAAAGTTTGACAGACTCATGATCACGTAGATAGATAGAAATGAGGCACGACGAGGGAGAAAGCCTGCGAATTGGTAGGTCATAATGACAAAACTGAGAATGGCAATTATCCAGATCTGGGTTGGAGGATACCGTGTATTGGGTTGCGGACACCAATAAATAAGCCGGTGTGTTGGAGAGGCGAGTATAATGCCCATGGAAGGCTAGAGGGAAGGTGTTTACTTTTAGAACCTTGAATATTTTGTCTAAGGAAATAACGGGAATCTTCAAAATTGTTTTCAGAACATTTCGCTGTAAAACCGGGGGGACTAAAACAGTTACACTTCTATACATGTCGCGAGTGTTTGGAATATAAATATTTGAACGATTGGACTTGGAAAGGAAAAGGTACCGAATCTTCCTCATATCAGTCTCCGATATCAAAGAGTTACTCAGCCTGTTCTCCGTTAGGTCGCGAATAGCCTGTAGCAAGACATCAAGGGAATAGTCCAGTTTAAAATCCAGTAGACGCAATTCTTGCAAATCTTGCATCAACCTGACCATCAATTCCCGGTTACTAATGTAAGCCTGGAGTCCTCGGGACAAATTGTATATGGAATGAGTGTTCTCTATGATGGCCTGGAGTTGGATTTCCAAAGTGGAGTCAACTACCTTTAGGACTGCATTTATTTTGCCATCGAGGAAGCCAATTTCATCGGCATTTACCTGGTCAGCACGAGTCTGTTGCTTCAAGTCATCGAGTGTGGCCGTTCCAAATAAAGTCTCGGAGAACTTGCCGATTTCTGGAATCAGAGCCCGCTGCTTCCTGGATTTTGCTGATGGAGGTGTTGGCTGGGCCGTCGATTCCAAAATTGATTGCACTTCCCGGAGTCCTTTGGTGACCTTCGCTGCTATAGTCTTCCCAATAGATGTTATGTTATTCAACATAAGTTGGATTTTTCGACACTGTTCCATTGAACCGGCTGCCAGGGTAGCGCCGTGTCTACAATTTAGTGCGGCTGCCTGTTTGGGAGAAGGAGGAAGTGGTAAAATGATATCGACTTCGGTAGTGAAGTACTCATTACCTATGTGGATGGACGGTTTACTCTCGAATACTACACCATAGTTGGTACGAAAACGGTTTACCGTACTGGTGCATAGGCATGGCTTAGCTGAGACAGTGCCCAGGATAAAGAGTCCACGAAGGAGGAGTATGAATACTGTTGGAGCCATGTCTGATGCAGGCTAGAGACCGCTCTAGTCTTTTATTACTTTTTCCCAGTCACGGGAAGGAGTAGACAGACAGTCGCCACGTGCACCTGGGATCTAAAGGTTTTGACCTCCGTGCAGAAACCTTACGTTAATGCCAAAAGAAAAGCCGTGCGAAGAGTATAAGCTTAGGCGTATGCTTGCTAGTAAGCTTTCGTTGGTTAGGGTGTCGGCTTGTTCTAATTGAATTGGAAGGCAGACTTCAAAATGAATTGTTGGCATGGGGTTCCTTAACTTGTGGATGAGAAGTGAGAAAGCCTGTAAATGCCATTACTGCCTGATATTTATAGGTTTTATTTGCAGGTGGTTTATATGGAGTTCAGGCCGATTTAAGTCTGGACTGGCTGAAATTAGTCTCAAACCTTAAGGTCGGCTTTATATCTAACCAGCTTAGACCCAGTTTAAGGTGAATTATTTAGGGTAGTTATATAGGCCGGGAGGTACCTTTTATCCATACAGAAAATGTTTAATGAATTTTTAATGAATCTCATCTCTCACGGATGACTTCAAAAGAAGTTAATTTCAAACACTTTTAATACTCCATCTATGGATGGTAAGGGTAAATGGTTTTCCGGGTGGGAGGGGCGATGGATGGTAGGGTGAAATAGGCCTGTCAAAGATTTAGCTACATGTGCTTTGCAGGCGAACGTAGGTTGGGTATGGAAGTGCCCGACCCAGCAGGTTCCCTGCATGGGGCAACTCTGGCCCGTGTTAACTCGATAACTAACCCCTGATTAATGGCGGGGAGTCCGTCAGATGACACCCAGCATGATACCTGTGTCGCTCTTGAGTGGGTTTGGTGTGAGTTATGTGATTACCAAGATTGTGCCCCTGCCCTTGTCAGATGTCAGAGGGGGGTACAGATTAGATGGGGTGCTTCCGGGTACTTATGGGTGTTAATGGATTAAGGCCGGCCATGATGGACGCTTCCAAACTTTGCCGCCGTTAGGAATGGACCTGGTTTATTAGGAAATGTTATGCACAAGGGAACAGGGGAGCGAGGGATAGCTGCAGAATCGCGAAAATGCTTTCTGTCATGTTACTTAAAAAGTACATGGAACTTGTTAACTAATGGTCATATTTAACTGAGACAATTAATTTAAATGAAGTGTGATGCCCAGTGTCTCCTGTTTATTCAGATGCTAAGATCGGGAAAGAAGGTTATTTAGAATGTTTGCAAGAAGTATATATAATAAATTTATAATATTCGGAATTTAAGCCGGATCAGTCTCATTACCATTAGGACTATCATGTTTAAAAGTAGTAGTTGAGGAGAGGGCGGGTTCGAGCAGTTTTTTTTTTTTTTTTATAATTTTCCAATTTTTTTTAGGGTCTTTTTGATTTAACAACTTTTCGAAAAAAAAAGCGTAACGTCCCGATCCTGTTTAAAATAAGTTAACAATCAACCTCCTCTCTTGACATGACGATTAGGGTTCAGAGTAGTCCTAGCTATCCTTATCATTAATTTGATAATACAAGTCTGATGGATGAACGAAAAACGTAAGGCATGAAGGGGATTCGAACCCGGGGCCGGGAGAGATAGCTGGTAGCCAAAAATCCACCGGGTTCAATAATACGATGACGTCGGAAACCAGCGAAAAGCCGTCTAGAGGTCCTTCCGGTCGCAGGACCAAATACGTCGAAACTACGTTGGGGAAAACGATGACGGGCAATGTAAATTGAAGTTGATAGAGACACATCAGTGACAATTGAGGGCGATCAAAATTAATAACTTGTGGTATTGCTTGTTTTCCAAATCGGAAAACCCACTGAAACACAAGGACCGAAGCTACAAAGTGTCTCTTTTTGGTAAACACCTTTCTGGTTGCCCCGATTACACCCACGGTATATATATGTCGCAAACTCTGTAGGTTAGTGGGTCTGGTTGTGCAACCAACGATGAAATGCAATGAACTGAATATGGCACAGATGAGTTTGCCAGACCTGGGTGGTAGGATCTAATCGAACTTGATGCACTCGATTAGCTCCTACCACTCTAAATTTTCATTTTTTTCGGAAGTTTTATTTGTAATAATGGTGTTAAAATGACCAGATGGCCCACGGGCCGGTCAGGGGGGTTGCAGGGGTGGACCCAGGAATTTATAGAGGGGGGGGGGGGGGCTGGGGGCAAAGCCCGTCTGCCCCCCCCCCCCCCCGGATCTGCCCATGAAGGACCTTAAAACAAAGTTAAGGTGGAGAGTTCTAGTTGAAATGGTAAACAATAAAAAGGGCGAAATATACAAATTTAGAATAGATTTATGAGGCTATAACTTGTGAATTGTATTAGTTAGCGTGTTTTATTCTGTTACTGAGTTCAGTAGCTAGGTTGGGAAAGGTTAACGTTGGGACCAAATTATTTTTGCCTTATAATGCTTACACGAGTCTCACAAGCGAGTTTAAGAAATCTGGTTTAAAACAGGCTTAAACCATATTTGCTTTTTGGAAATACGCCCTTAAAATTTTTAGCTACAAGTTTGGTTGAACTAACCCTATTTTTTTTTAGAAATAGGCCTATTGGACATCACTTTCATGGGATGGAAAACCATTATTGATATGATATATGTGATAAGATTTCTCAAAAATATTACTTTCATTTCATGATAAGGGTTGTACCCAACATCATGGGAGACAATTGCTTCATTATTGATTAATCATAGAGGTTATAAAGTTAAATCACGCTTTATCGCTGTTTTTACGCATTTGATTAATTATTATGAATTATTTTGATTTTATATAACTTTTGTTTCTATATGTAAGGGCTATTAAAACTAAATGCGCTAATGATATAGGCCTACCAATGTGAGCGATACAACCCTGTTTTACCCTAGTTGTGTGCACACTATAGGCTACTCCTTCTGCGCTTCATCTATTCTTATTAGGTCAGGAAACTGAGTATTATTTTTGTTGAGCTTGGAAACCAATATCA
The DNA here is from genome assembly GCA_936440205.1 of Lepidonotus clava. NCBI lineage: Eukaryota > Metazoa > Annelida > Polychaeta > Phyllodocida > Polynoidae > Lepidonotus > Lepidonotus clava. Next base: position 55,552,975 of record OW387135.1, on the reverse strand, counting down.
ACCGGCGTTTATAGATTATATGCACAAATGTGGGAAGGCCAGTGTAGCCCTGAAGTGGCCCTTTTTAAAGGTAAATGAATAAGAATGAACGGTCGGTGGTTATGTCACGCATTTAAACTTTGTATGGCGGATTTTTATAGGCTCATTTTTGATAGAACACGAGAAGTAATATAATAAGAAAATCCAAACGAAATTTTCAGATTGTGGAGCCAAATTCCTTAATCCAATCGTGAGTGGGGGGGACTGGGTACGCCACTGCTGGCAATTATATTGGTGCCTGAATGGAGGGTAGGTACGTTAAGACGCCGAGAAGGTTGGGCGTGTGAAGAGAACTATGAGCGGACGGGACTATTGTGACACAATATAGTTAACACCCCCTGACTTACACTTATATACACGCCAGAAGGGGAAGGGAAACTTTGAGGTGGGCGCAAAAGTATTACCTAACACGCCCACTGCTATGGGTAGTATAATGATACTATGATTTTTCAGGGATAATGGTGGAGTAAGACTTACACTCCTTGACACGTTTTAGAGGAAGTGGTTTCAGACAAGCCCGAGCCTGTCGAATGTATGAGTTCAAATTCTTCCCGTGTAATATACCTGTTTAGCTATAGCAGACAGGTTATGTCTCCTAGTGAACATCACTGCTTGGGACAAAATCAATGATCAGACTAATGTATATAGATGGGAACCTATGGTTAAAGGGAGAGAGCACTATTCGATACCGTTTGGAACAGTACCAGTCTTAAGGATTCGGGGGTTTGGATAGCCACATATATGAACATCTGGTGACTAGTGATATAACCCCAGCTAAGCTGCGACGAACAGAACTGTTCTGTGACCATACTTTTTTGGTAAGTGTGTTACTTACTAAAATGGCATGTAGCAGTAACGTTATTTATTGGTGAGGTCTCAACCTAATGAAATCAGAATGTTGTAATAACATTCTGTTCTAGTAAGGTCTCGACCTGATGTAATCAGAATGTTATAATAACGTTCTGCTCTGGTGAGGTCTCAACCTAACCAAATCAGAATGTTGTAATAACATTCTCTTCTAGTAAGGTCTCGACGTAGCGTAATCAGAATGTTATAATAATGTTCTGCTCTGGTGAGGTCTCAACCTAACCAAATCAGAACATTATAATAATGGTTGAGACCTAACCAGAGTGTGAAGGTCTCCTATATATATATATATAATTTATCATATAGGAGACCTTCAGTTAAGTTTGACTTTTTTTAACCATATGACAATAATAACTGAATGGTCTATGATAACTTAGAGATAAAAAAGGGTTACCCTTTCTTGTATTCAATATGGAATGTGGTCAATAAATAAGAAACATTTGGAAAATGAAAGCCTGACCCCTGTGGGGATAGAACCCTGGACCTCTCACACAGAAAGCAGGGAACATACCACTGAGCTACTGAGGATTGCACTGATTGGTAGGGTCAAGCAATTGCATTTATGCTAGTATTTCTATTATTGCTACAATTTCTGCCATGAGTCCATGCCTACATATATATATAGTTATATATAGACATAAATTATTCATAACTATGTATGTGTACCTACATACATACATAGTTACTACTATAATTATGTCCATGTCATACATATTTCTAGACATAAATATTATGCATAACTGTATATGTATGTATGTATGTATGTATGTATACGCATACTATAATGTCTAGATATAACTCCTATCAGATTACCTGAATATATGTATGACATGAACTAATCTAGTAGTTATTGTAGTAATAGTAGTAGTACTAGCATAAATGCAATGACTTGACCCCAACTACTAGTGCAATCCTCAGTAGCTCTGTGGTAAGTTCCCTGCTTTGTGTGTGAGGGGTCCAGGGTTCTATCCCCACAGGAGCCAGGCCTTACTTTTCTAAATGTTTCTTATTTATTAACCACATTCCAAATTGAATACAACAAAAGGTTACCTTTTCTCTCTCTAAATTATCAGTTATTTAGAAATAGAAGATAGAATGAAATGCTAGGTATAGTTCATGAATCAAGCCCAATGAATAAAAAATATCACTCATATTGCCTGAAAATCCACAATAAAATTTACCATAACTGAAGAACGTAACCAGAACGTTCTATAACGTCACAGTGCGATGTCGCAATGGGAGGTCGCAGCAACGTTATTGGGAGCCATCAAAATAACGTAACAAGAACCAAAACAGTACCAAACAGAACGTTGCTGCAACGTTATAATAACGTCATGTGCTTGCCTGGGACTACACTGTTGAATGAACACACGAAGCCGTGCGGACACTTTGGAGGAAACTTGCCTTTGTGTGACATTACTTGTGAACCTAGGATTAAATAGGCTACAACTACACTGGCAATTGTACGCAATTGATATATCCACTAATAAAACTTGACTCTCAACCAAGCGTTGTCTGGGTCATGGATATGAATGCCCATCTCATGGATCAGTCTACCATTTGACTAGCAAACCAAAAGGAAGTTAACTAAGATGATTCAATCAATAAGTGATAGCAGTTCCCTAGTTAATAAATAAATACCCATAACAACAACTAGCAATCAGCACGCAAGAAATGGAGGCAAGGAGGGTTCCTGAAGTCATGCCTCGCACACGAGGGATGGCTGCATAGTATCTCAAATGAGGGGAACATAGGAGAAGGGAGAATGAGAGGGCAAAGCAGGCACCTTATGCGGGACTTCTACATCACTTGTATTTTTGGGGGCTTTTTGAAATTCTCCCTACAGTTAGTGTTTGTTGTGAGCAGAATCATGATCAGTGTTTGTTATGAGCTGCTAAATCAGAGCAGAATCATGCAGTGGCTCATAACCATAGACCGCTCATTAACAAGTCCTTCCCCAATTTGGCGCGAATTAGGGGTTGGCTAAAGTATATCCTCCCTATACCTTCACTGACTTGAATAGGAAGAACTTTTATCTATTTATAATTTTATGTGGCTGCTTGCAAAATGCCTTTCAGAATTGAATATGAATGATTTGAAGGGTTGAAAACTTTTGTCGATTGTTATCAAGGAGGGGGGGACATTATGAGAAAAACTGTTGGTCTTTCGATTTTGATGCAATGTTAATCACTTATTATTCACTTATGTTGAGAATTGGCCCTGAAGGATGTCCTGTGTACTCACTAGTTCATACGGCTTCATATAGCGATCAGCGATGCCATGGAGGGCAGGCATTCTACCTATATGCCACCTGAAGAGTGGATGAAGTACTACAACTAGCCACAGTGTTGCCCTCTGCTACAAGCCCAGACATCAAATTTATATTAAAGATTTTGAGTCTGTCCTTCCAGTCAATATTGTATTTCTGATGTCCCATGAACAACCAAACCAATATTTTAAAAGAATACAGTGAAATATGCTTTAGTTGCTCACTCTTTAGCAATGGAATAATTTTTCAAATTTCTCATTTAACAACAGTTTCCAAACATAAACGGTGTGGAAAATAATTTAACACTCTCACTTGAAGATGGGCTAACTGACTGTTAGACACTTCTACCTGACGTGGCGGATTTAGGAGGATCTTTGAAGAAATTGCCCCCCCCCTCCCCCTCCCCAAAACACATGGGACAAATTTTTGGCATCTTAAAATTGGAAGATCTGTGTAAATCTTGTGTTTTTATTTTTCATTTGTATAAGAGGGTGAGGGTTTCCCCCCCCCCCCCCCCCCCCCCCCAGAACACTGACTCTGGATCCGCATCCGGAAATTTTAGAAAGGGCCGGGGGGCTTTATATTGGTTTATGATGTTTTTCAATGTGTGACCTTTACATGAGGATGGTTGCTTTATTTTGAATCTGTATTACTGTCCCAGCCAAGGATATGATGTTCTAATAATGTTCTAGCAACGTTCTGGATTAATTCTTGTTACGTCACACTGTTAGGTTACAGCAACATTCTTTTGATGATTCTTAATTACGTTGCTGCAACCAACGGTTGTGCGTTACATTGTGACATTCTAATAACGTTCTTGTAACATTATTTATGAGGCTGATACTTCATAAGAATGTCACAATAACACTCTGTTTAGGTGTGGTTGAGACCTCACTTAATGAGGATGTCACCACAACGTTCTGTTTAGGTTAGGTTGATACCTAACCCAATGAGATAGTCACAGTAACATTCTGTTTAGGTAAGGCTAAGACCTGATGTAATCAGAACATCACAATAACATTCTGTTTAGGTGAAGTTGGAACTTCCCCTGGTCAGGAGGTCACAACAATGTTCTGTTTAAGTGAGGTCTGGACCTCATCTAATCAGCATAACACAATGACATTCTATTATAATTTCACCTTGACCTAACCTCACAAGGACGTTGTGAGAACATACTGTTTTGGTTAGGTACAAACCTCCCAGAAAAAGAATGTAACTGTTGCGTGACAATTTAGTAAGTAACAGACAAACCGAAAAAGTATGGTTGCATAACGTGACTGTTATGTTGCACCTTGGCTGGGGTGTGTTCAAACTATGAGAGCTTTAAGAGGTAACATAAACCAAACACAAGCAGATAGGTTTAACACGGGAAGAATTTGAACTCATACATTCGACAGGCTCGGGCTTGTCTGAAACCACTTCCTCTAAAACGTGTCAAGGAGTGTAAGTCTTACTCCACCATTATCCCTGAAAAATCATAGTATCATTATACTACCCATAGCAGTGGGCGTGTTAGGTAATACTTTTGCGCCCACCTCAAAGTTTCCCTTCCCCTTCTGGCGTGTATATAAGTGTAAGTCAGGGGGTGTTAACTATATTGTGTCACAATAGTCCCGTCCGCTCATAGTTCTCTTCACACGCCCAACCTTCTCGGCGTCTTAACGTACCTACCCTCCATTCAGGCACCAATATAATTGCCAGCAGTGGCGTACCCAGTCCCCCCCACTCACGATTGGATTAAGGAATTTGGCTCCACAATCTGAAAATTTCGTTTGGATTTTCTTATTATATTACTTCTCGTGTTCTATCAAAAATGAGCCTATAAAAATCCGCCATACAAAGTTTAAATGCGTGACATAACCACCGACCGTTCATTCTTATTCATTTACCTTTAAAAAGGGCCACTTCAGGGCTACACTGGCCTTCCCACATTTGTGCATATAATCTATAAACGCCGGTTGATATTGGTTTCCAAGCTCAACAAAAATAATACTCAGTTTCCTGACCTAATAAGAATAGATGAAGCGCAGAAGGAGTAGCCTATAGTGTGCACACAACTAGGGTAAAACAGGGTTGTATCGCTCACATTGGTAGGCCTATATCATTAGCGCATTTAGTTTTAATAGCCCTTACATATAGAAACAAAAGTTATATAAAATCAAAATAATTCATAATAATTAATCAAATGCGTAAAAACAGCGATAAAGCGTGATTTAACTTTATAACCTCTATGATTAATCAATAATGAAGCAATTGTCTCCCATGATGTTGGGTACAACCCTTATCATGAAATGAAAGTAATATTTTTGAGAAATCTTATCACATATATCATATCAATAATGGTTTTCCATCCCATGAAAGTGATGTCCAATAGGCCTATTTCTAAAAAAAAATAGGGTTAGTTCAACCAAACTTGTAGCTAAAAATTTTAAGGGCGTATTTCCAAAAAGCAAATATGGTTTAAGCCTGTTTTAAACCAGATTTCTTAAACTCGCTTGTGAGACTCGTGTAAGCATTATAAGGCAAAAATAATTTGGTCCCAACGTTAACCTTTCCCAACCTAGCTACTGAACTCAGTAACAGAATAAAACACGCTAACTAATACAATTCACAAGTTATAGCCTCATAAATCTATTCTAAATTTGTATATTTCGCCCTTTTTATTGTTTACCATTTCAACTAGAACTCTCCACCTTAACTTTGTTTTAAGGTCCTTCATGGGCAGATCCGGGGGGGGGGGGGGGCAGACGGGCTTTGCCCCCAGCCCCCCCCCCCCCCTCTATAAATTCCTGGGTCCACCCCTGCAACCCCCCTGACCGGCCCGTGGGCCATCTGGTCATTTTAACACCATTATTACAAATAAAACTTCCGAAAAAAATGAAAATTTAGAGTGGTAGGAGCTAATCGAGTGCATCAAGTTCGATTAGATCCTACCACCCAGGTCTGGCAAACTCATCTGTGCCATATTCAGTTCATTGCATTTCATCGTTGGTTGCACAACCAGACCCACTAACCTACAGAGTTTGCGACATATATATACCGTGGGTGTAATCGGGGCAACCAGAAAGGTGTTTACCAAAAAGAGACACTTTGTAGCTTCGGTCCTTGTGTTTCAGTGGGTTTTCCGATTTGGAAAACAAGCAATACCACAAGTTATTAATTTTGATCGCCCTCAATTGTCACTGATGTGTCTCTATCAACTTCAATTTACATTGCCCGTCATCGTTTTCCCCAACGTAGTTTCGACGTATTTGGTCCTGCGACCGGAAGGACCTCTAGACGGCTTTTCGCTGGTTTCCGACGTCATCGTATTATTGAACCCGGTGGATTTTTGGCTACCAGCTATCTCTCCCGGCCCCGGGTTCGAATCCCCTTCATGCCTTACGTTTTTCGTTCATCCATCAGACTTGTATTATCAAATTAATGATAAGGATAGCTAGGACTACTCTGAACCCTAATCGTCATGTCAAGAGAGGAGGTTGATTGTTAACTTATTTTAAACAGGATCGGGACGTTACGCTTTTTTTTTCGAAAAGTTGTTAAATCAAAAAGACCCTAAAAAAAATTGGAAAATTATAAAAAAAAAAAAAAAACTGCTCGAACCCGCCCTCTCCTCAACTACTACTTTTAAACATGATAGTCCTAATGGTAATGAGACTGATCCGGCTTAAATTCCGAATATTATAAATTTATTATATATACTTCTTGCAAACATTCTAAATAACCTTCTTTCCCGATCTTAGCATCTGAATAAACAGGAGACACTGGGCATCACACTTCATTTAAATTAATTGTCTCAGTTAAATATGACCATTAGTTAACAAGTTCCATGTACTTTTTAAGTAACATGACAGAAAGCATTTTCGCGATTCTGCAGCTATCCCTCGCTCCCCTGTTCCCTTGTGCATAACATTTCCTAATAAACCAGGTCCATTCCTAACGGCGGCAAAGTTTGGAAGCGTCCATCATGGCCGGCCTTAATCCATTAACACCCATAAGTACCCGGAAGCACCCCATCTAATCTGTACCCCCCTCTGACATCTGACAAGGGCAGGGGCACAATCTTGGTAATCACATAACTCACACCAAACCCACTCAAGAGCGACACAGGTATCATGCTGGGTGTCATCTGACATTAATCAGGGGTTAGTTATCGAGTTAACACGGGCCAGAGTTGCCCCATGCAGGGAACCTGCTGGGTCGGGCACTTCCATACCCAACCTACGTTCGCCTGCAAAGCACATGTAGCTAAATCTTTGACAGGCCTATTTCACCCTACCATCCATCGCCCCTCCCACCCGGAAAACCATTTACCCTTACCATCCATAGATGGAGTATTAAAAGTGTTTGAAATTAACTTCTTTTGAAGTCATCCGTGAGAGATGAGATTCATTAAAAATTCATTAAACATTTTCTGTATGGATAAAAGGTACCTCCCGGCCTATATAACTACCCTAAATAATTCACCTTAAACTGGGTCTAAGCTGGTTAGATATAAAGCCGACCTTAAGGTTTGAGACTAATTTCAGCCAGTCCAGACTTAAATCGGCCTGAACTCCATATAAACCACCTGCAAATAAAACCTATAAATATCAGGCAGTAATGGCATTTACAGGCTTTCTCACTTCTCATCCACAAGTTAAGGAACCCCATGCCAACAATTCATTTTGAAGTCTGCCTTCCAATTCAATTAGAACAAGCCGACACCCTAACCAACGAAAGCTTACTAGCAAGCATACGCCTAAGCTTATACTCTTCGCACGGCTTTTCTTTTGGCATTAACGTAAGGTTTCTGCACGGAGGTCAAAACCTTTAGATCCCAGGTGCACGTGGCGACTGTCTGTCTACTCCTTCCCGTGACTGGGAAAAAGTAATAAAAGACTAGAGCGGTCTCTAGCCTGCATCAGACATGGCTCCAACAGTATTCATACTCCTCCTTCGTGGACTCTTTATCCTGGGCACTGTCTCAGCTAAGCCATGCCTATGCACCAGTACGGTAAACCGTTTTCGTACCAACTATGGTGTAGTATTCGAGAGTAAACCGTCCATCCACATAGGTAATGAGTACTTCACTACCGAAGTCGATATCATTTTACCACTTCCTCCTTCTCCCAAACAGGCAGCCGCACTAAATTGTAGACACGGCGCTACCCTGGCAGCCGGTTCAATGGAACAGTGTCGAAAAATCCAACTTATGTTGAATAACATAACATCTATTGGGAAGACTATAGCAGCGAAGGTCACCAAAGGACTCCGGGAAGTGCAATCAATTTTGGAATCGACGGCCCAGCCAACACCTCCATCAGCAAAATCCAGGAAGCAGCGGGCTCTGATTCCAGAAATCGGCAAGTTCTCCGAGACTTTATTTGGAACGGCCACACTCGATGACTTGAAGCAACAGACTCGTGCTGACCAGGTAAATGCCGATGAAATTGGCTTCCTCGATGGCAAAATAAATGCAGTCCTAAAGGTAGTTGACTCCACTTTGGAAATCCAACTCCAGGCCATCATAGAGAACACTCATTCCATATACAATTTGTCCCGAGGACTCCAGGCTTACATTAGTAACCGGGAATTGATGGTCAGGTTGATGCAAGATTTGCAAGAATTGCGTCTACTGGATTTTAAACTGGACTATTCCCTTGATGTCTTGCTACAGGCTATTCGCGACCTAACGGAGAACAGGCTGAGTAACTCTTTGATATCGGAGACTGATATGAGGAAGATTCGGTACCTTTTCCTTTCCAAGTCCAATCGTTCAAATATTTATATTCCAAACACTCGCGACATGTATAGAAGTGTAACTGTTTTAGTCCCCCCGGTTTTACAGCGAAATGTTCTGAAAACAATTTTGAAGATTCCCGTTATTTCCTTAGACAAAATATTCAAGGTTCTAAAAGTAAACACCTTCCCTCTAGCCTTCCATGGGCATTATACTCGCCTCTCCAACACACCGGCTTATTTATTGGTGTCCGCAACCCAATACACGGTATCCTCCAACCCAGATCTGGATAATTGCCATTCTCAGTTTTGTCATTATGACCTACCAATTCGCAGGCTTTCTCCCTCGTCGTGCCTCATTTCTATCTATCTACGTGATCATGAGTCTGTCAAACTTTATTGTGATTTCAAAATACTCATTCAGTCTAATTTCAGAAGGTCGAACATCCAAGTCATTGCAACAGGGACCTATTTGTTCTCTCACATAGACGAGGTCGTTGTGCGCTGCCCCAACCGAACAACAACCCATCCTGGATGTGAATCGTGCGTTCGTGCCTTTGAATGTGGTTGTTCTGTGTCCGCCAAAGAATGGGAAATTCCAGTCTCAAGTGTTAACTGTTTGCCTTCTACAGCAGGCCCCTTAAGAACAGTTTTCCCCGTCAACCTTGCTAGTCTTCAACACCTCAACCTGTCACTTAGCCGACTTGTGAACCCGGATTTTTCGTACGATAAACCATTCCCAATTTTACCTCTTAGCCCGCAAATGCGAGTCCGCCAAGAGGATATTTTTAAGCGAGCAAAAGACAATTTCCTTTCCCTCCGTACATACATGAAAGAGATTCGACTGAATGAGGTCGAATACAAGAAACTTCGTGGTGACTTGCATCTTCCCCACGTACCATTCCTCCCCCCCAGTGTGCACGGTACTGTTTACCTGTTGAACATTGGACTTACTTTTATAATGATACCAGCACTTTTTGTTTTCATCTCAATTCTGTATTTCAGACAACGTAGGATTCAAAGCGCATGCAGACGCTTGACTTTAAATTGAGTTGGTTATATATACATTAGCTATTAACTCTTCCTTTTATTGCAGCTCAAAAGTTATCAGTTCTCATTCATGTTCGATTTTTGTTGTTTAGAATATATACTCGCCCTCATAATTTCGTCACACATGTACAGCTGCAATTCATTCACATTATCCTCATGAATTCCCATTTATAATTAGTCACAGCCACATAAGACTACACACGTTCATGATATCAAAATGTTTTATTGTTATGCATGCGGAAAAGGTTTTATGATGTCCACGTGTCAACGTTTCGCCTATTTTCCCATAATTGTATTTACTGACCATACACTAATGTACATATGTAACTCGAAAGCTTCGTGAACATATGCATTTCACAATTAAAATTTTGCCATATCTACTTCAAACATATCGTACACTTTTATATAACTGTTCATCACACCCAAGAGTCTACGTCAGGCATGCAGCCCAGTTTTTCGGCTGGGAGTAGTTCTTGGGCCATGTTGTTCCTGTTGTTTATCAGGCAAACGCTCGCTCTACAAAGTCTGTGCCTGAAAAATTTGTTCAGGCGCACGCGCTCCGTACGAGGAATCTTGACTTCTTGCGGGAGTTCCAACGTCAAGGGTTCGTCACTGCCATTCAGATGGACCGTGAGTGGGCCCGACCAGGCGACGGTCAGGGCCTTGGACAGGATGCTCGGTCTTTGGATGATCATTCGTGGGCAGGCAGCACTTCCTACGGCTTCCATTTCGGCGGGAATGGGAGCCAGTGGAAAAAGGAGCGTTTCCCATCGGCAGTAGATTCTCAGACAGCACTGCACTGTAGCCCTCCGACGTTGACCCTGCGCCAACGAGCGACAGCCTGCTGCCAATTTCCAGAAGATACCGATAAATTTCCACCCCAGGTATATCACTAACAAGAGAAGCAGCCACTGATGGTCGGATTGGTCCGCGGGTTGGAGGTGACTAGGTCTCAGCACTGGCCTTTCCTCCCGAACAAGACGCAGACGCAGACTTGCGTTTAACAGTCGCTCGATGTCCATGGCCATCAAGTGGCTGTTCTGAACCAGTGTATAGTACAGGCACATATTTATACCCCCCACCCCACACGACATCACAACTCCCCAGGTACTGTAAGGGCTTCGTCTAGTCTTTAGCGAAAAGTTAACCCTCGGTCGACAACTTAAACGCTAGGTAAGGTACAACTAAAACGACTTCTTCTAGCCGGGGGCTTCACAAGTTTTTACACTGGGTAGTGCGAAGCACGTCTAATAGGCCGCTATTTTCTTCAGAGAGCCGATCGACAGGGGGTTCATCTGAAATGACTTCTGTCGCGTTTGACACCGGGACACGCGTCTGTGATGACCGCGTCCACCTGTTGGCCATCTGAGGCGGCGCATGTCAACTAGCTTCTGTGTCAGGTCCCTCACAGGAGTACCGCGGCCCGCGGCCCGCGGGGTAGTCTTAACACTTCTTGACACGTAACAGGCCTCACAAGGGGCGGCGGTGAGGGTGTCGCTGATACCCCATGTACTCCCCGTCACGGCTAGCACGTAACTTATGGTAAAAGTCTCTCTTACCCCGTCCACACCCCGTCACGTCTACCACGTAACTTATGTTCAAAGTCTTGCCTCATCGATAAAAGATCGCTTTCACCAGATCATGTATCCACAGGGGGGCCTGCCCGGCATGTATAAATACGGCGTGGCATATGGCTATATAGATCACTTGAAAACTTGCTGCCACCATGAACGGGTCAACTGATTATAGTGACGCTGTTCTGTCAAACCCGTCTACGAGCTCATGCAGGATCTTGACCAGCAGCCCCAAACCGGGTGGCGAGAAAATAACCGATCATGATTCATCAGCAGGCGTAGGTACTCTGCTGTTGGATATGTCTGCGGATGCGCGTCAGTATGGGTCACAGAATGGGTTTCCGGATCTCTCTGCGGATCAGTCTCCTGTACGCGGAAGAGGGATCCACCCTCAACGACGTGGACCTTAGCCTTGGTGGTTCCCAAGGCGGTACTCCATCCGCATCGTCGTCCACGCCCTCCACGCCCTCCACGCCCTCCGGATCCACGCCCTTGGGGATGACGCCCTCCTCGTCGCAATCCCATCCATGGTTCCCCAGCTCCACGTCCAGAACGTCGTCCACGCCCGGACCCTTGACATCGCAAGGGTCGTTCTCGTCGACGACGTCCCAAAGGTCGTTCACGCCCGGGCCCTTGACATCGCAAGGGTCGTTCTCGTCGACGACGTCCCAAAGGTCGTTCACGCCCGAATACTCGTCCTCGTCCGGCCCCTCCACGTCTACAGCTGAACCGTCCATGGCCCATTTGCTGGCCAGGATGGAGGAGCTGGAGAAGAAGTGCCGAAGGGCGGAGGCTGAAGCGGCTGCGGCAAAGGCCCAGGTGGAGGTGCTCGTGAACCAAGCGAAGCCAGCTGCAGCTGCCAAACCACCCAAACCACGCAATGAAATATGTGTAAGTTCTAAAGTTTGTTTTTACAGCTTATAATTAACTAATAATCTCACCTTGAAAACGTTACCGTTTGATATAGTTCTCGGTTTGTTTAGAAATGATCTCATTCCTAGTATAGCCCTGATGTTCTTCTCCGCCGCCAGGGAACATCCCGGAAAACAACGAAAATCCGTAATGATTTCGTACACTGACATATAGTTAGAAGTCCACTATTAATTATTGGCTTATTATATTGTTTGTAGGAACTCGTTCGTTCGGCCTACAAGGCCAAGAGAGGTGAGCCTGGTTGGGGATTCAACCTGAACCCTGGGTAAGTTGATTACGTCATAACAACATGAATAGTACAGAAAATAATATTGTTTTTAAGTAAGCAATGGGTAATGTGTTCCTGAACACCAGAAGCTGCAGCTGAATATAAGTTTTGCTGTTTTTTTTCATGTTAATAGAGTCATAGAGCACTTGACGTGATGCCGATGAATTGAACAATATAAATATATTCCAACATTCAGGGCGGGGATCAAACACCCGGATAACGCGCCGATCATCAAGGCCGTTGTTGACAACGTGTGCCTCGGGCCAGATACCCCCAGAGAAGAGGTGTTAGGTAAGTCCCATAGGTAGCAAGTTTCTTTGTTAACTAACCTGCAGCTGTACATTTCATGCATCTAATGTCCATGATTCCAAAGTATTGGTCCTTCAATTAACACAAATTTTAACATGCTTGAAATGCTGGAAATCTGTTTTTAGTGTCTAAATAGGCTCCACTTACATTGGAAATTGTTACTTTTATAATTTAAGTTATCCTCCCAGTCATCTGAAAAAAACGTAAGTTCTATTATCTGGACAAAGAAATATAATACCAGTGTAATGATGGTTTTAATTCGTGAATAATATGTTGACCCTCACTTTGCATTTTTAACATGTATTCCCTTGATTTATTGCCTTTATAGTGCCTTTGTCTACTTAATGGCTCCAGTTTTAAGCACACTTCATGTCCTTCCTCTTTTTCTAGCTTCTGCCAACACCTACTTCAAGACCCTCCAAAACAGGGCCAACAGAATGCGGAAGAACCGAATTAAGGCTGACAATGAAAAGGCTATCATCCGTCACCACGTGAACGAGGTAAATAAATTTTTGTTACAGACTTCCTCTATAGACCACAAAAGTCTGACGTCACGGACCCCTCCCGCAACACGTGTTGGGCCCTGTGTTGGGCCTAAACCTTTTACGACCGGCCCCGGTAACCCTACACCCCCGGTCACCGGCCCGGCCCGCCCTGGAGGGGGCACCGATAACACCCGGCTGGACCACGGTCACCCGTACACACAGACAATAACATTGCCTATAACTTTGCTATTTATTAACTCTTTTTCTTTTCAAGTATATCATAATGCACATTGATAATTCCCCTATGAAAATACATGTTTTCATAAGTTTGCGAGCATTATTAGTGGAAATAGCAAATCTGACAGCTGGGTCCTACTAAAGTTCATAGAGGGGACCCCCGGCCCAGCCCTGCCCATGTTTAGGCACGGGAGCAGCGTGCAGTGACCGTTAGGGGCCCGCCCGACGTCATGGCTTTTGCGGACTATTGTTCTCAACATTGTTTGACGTAGTTCGATTCAGGCAGGCCGAAATTTTACACCTTTCAAGTGCAAAGCCGAGGAGAAAGAGTAATGTCTATGGTCTATGCCCAGTCTGTCCACTCCTTGGGTGGAAGGATACGCATCATTGTTCTAAAAAACGCGAAGAAAGGGTCTAGTTTGACAACATTCACATGTCCTTGTTTCTAGAAAAAAGGTTACTTTTTCATCCCAAATATCCATGATATGAAAATAAGGGTCTTTTTTTTCCTGGGAAATATGAAATTTCACGAAAAAGGGTATTTCTTGGCCACTAAATGTCTGCGTTTTGAAGAATAAGGGGTCGATTTTTTGGTATAAATGTCAGTGGAAAGGGGTTGTTTTCTATTTTGAAGAACGATGATATGTCCTACTTTGATATCTGAGTAGACAGACTGGGGGTCTATGGTGTAGGGGGTGTGACTTCCCGGGGACCCACTCAGTTCAAAAAGGGGTATACGTACAAACTGCGGTCGGAACTATACCGGGGGCTGTAGCTGTGAATCGGCAATTTGGCTTAAAACAGGGGGCCCGGCTGTGAAATGATCTTATGGTTGTAACACTGAAACTTGGGAAACAATTATAATTTTTTTACATTATGAATTTTTATAGAGCACTGTAACCTTACTTGCTTCCTTGGACAATAATCTTGACATACAATTAGAATGGATATGACACAATTAATAAAAAGTGCCTGTATGTTATAGAGACCAAGGATAAAGCAACGCTTTTGAAATTAACTGCAGTGACCAGCGTTTAAATTAAGGCAACTGAAATATTGAAAAACTTGTTTGTGTTTATTGGATGTTCTTGACCAAGTATGTCGTAACTGTATTAAAATAAAAAAAGTGTCTTTTTAACTTTGCAGAAGCTCAGAAGACGGATAGTGGGGTTGGAAAATTTCGTCAAAACGTGGGACGAAGCTCGAAAGAATTCCGTGAGGCGCCTCCTCACCCCCGACTACACGAGCGACGAGGAGCGCGGACTTTATTATCCGGCCGCGGTCGACAAAGACGGGAAGACGAAAGAGCGATATCACCGCCGCGTCAAACCGCTCGTGTGGGAGAGCGATGAGCTGAGGGCCTACAAAGCCCACCTGGACGAAATTGAGTATGACGAAATTAGCGGCCGTCAGCGGGGCGTTAGAATGGAAAAGAAGCGGAACAATGTCCCCGACGATAATCCAAAACGCCAACAGCCTCCTCCCAACACCCCAGACTGGGCGGTGAAGCCCGGGTATCGGTCGGGTATCGCCGATGCACATGTACAGCCAATTTAACTTATTTCTAAAGGGTCTGTTTAAAGCTCTATTTTATGTGATGTTTATGTTTATCATCTTTATGTTTTCTTTATAATTACACTACGTTTAATTGTATGGTCTGTGTCACGCTGTATGTTAGGTCTTTGTACTTTCTTCAATTGTAAAGTCGTTTTATAAACTTTTATCAAAGAACTTTGCGCTTCTTGTTTTGATTGTGGCATGCTCGATAAGCAGGGAAGTATTTCTATAGATATGTTGGTAAGACTCGCCTTATATTAGTCTAAAACCGTACGCGTTATACAGGTCCTTCTCATAAGTGAATCGTAAATTCATGAATACTTTTTATTTACGATACGAAACGCATTTAACTATAATGACCTGTCATTTTGTTGAAAACCCGAATGTGCTATTTCTTGAAGATAGACCACGAACTTGAAATCGATTACAATACAACACTTTTTTGATGAGTGTTATGGTACAAGGTCTCTACCATTAGAAGAGCAATGGAATGACACCTAGGCCTGTTATCAATAATAACATAAATCAATCATAAAAAGTGTATTTTAAACAAACATAAGCTCGATATACGATTTTTAAAATGATGCGACATGAATCATCTCTTCGTACTTATTTCGCAGTCATGAAAAAATAATGTTGCATGAAGCCGGTTTTAATTAAGAACTGTTACTTCTTTTCAAGTGGATCCTTTTTAGTTCGATTCCATGCAGTAAGGTGCAAAAGTAATTTTTCAGAAATTTTATTATGATCAAATACATCGCTGCCAGTAGGACCTATCAAAATTTACAAGTGACCATGTAGTCTCCTGATGAACCCGAAATACTTTCTAGGATTTGTATGGCACGGTGACCTATATTCTTTCTGTGAGAGAATAAAAAAACCTCTTGCATATAGTGTAACCCTTTAAAGTGGGAGTTCTCCGGGAGTTATGTATAGGTAACTTGGAGCTTCTGTGACATTGCAAAATTAATAATTTAAAAAACAAACAAGTCAATTTAGGTGTCGAGATTTATTAAGGGACAATAGCTTAATTAGCTATAGCCATAATTTCGGTTGGAGCCCGATCGCCAGATTGTGGCGTTAACCACATTTAATTCCACTACTAGTTTTGGTTGCAGACCTAGTTTAGCCTCAGGCCCCTAAATTAGGGGCCTGTCTCGCAGATTACCTAAGGGGTCGACCCTAGCCCGAGCCAGAGTAAAAGCGCTCTTGTCAGCGTCATACTGCTCTTTCCAAAACCGAAATTTTATTTAGCTACAAATTCAATTTATAACCATAACACTTGTATCGATTGACGCACGTTCGGCAGCATATTGGTAGTAAACACACAAAAATACAACATTTTTCACACAAGACTTAATCAAGGTCAACACGGCTTAAGTCGACTGAAGTATTAGTACTAATTGCAAGCTCACCGGGCCGGTATTTCCCCAAAAGAACAGGCTCTCCTATGCCTATACCCATGGTAACCAACTGGTAGCGTATAATGTCCTTAGTCATCAATCTTGTCAACATGATGTCCTTCAGTTTATTAACCTTTAAATGTGTGGGCAGTCGTGTCGATGTGCCGGTATAGCAGTCGGTCATTTGGATGACACAGTTCAATGTGTATCGTGCGCCTAGGCATATATTTTCGGCTTTAGTCAGTGTGATAGGATCGTCTGTTTGAAAGATATAATCTCCAAAATGTCCAGGGAACGTGCCTATTTTAAGCCATACACTGTGATTGCCCGAGACAAGCAAGTATACACGAAAACGAGCATCTGCGAAGATGCGATTAATTCCGGAGCAAACAAAGAATATGCTAATAATTATGGCTACGGCGAGGATAAGAAGAAGAGTGTACGAAGAGAGAAGTACCACAGTTGGGAATTCTTTAATGTTTCCGTCTCCTGGGTTGGCTTCAGATCCAGTGTCAGTTACGGTATGGTCCTGGTCCAACAAGGCTTGCAGGGTGTCATGAAAGGTGAGGCCGGTCATCGCATCGTGTTTTGGTGGAGGGTGACCGGTAAATGGAGCAGTGAGGTTGACCAACCGGGTACGGGTTACTCCAGGCTTATTGTGAACGACCCTAGGCCAGTGTCCGCCACTGGCAGCTCGAACAAATTCCACGCATGATACAAGAACCAAGTACGCGGCAGCTATATATTGAAAAAAAAAGAAAGAAGAGAACATGAAGGTTGTCATCTCAACTTTAAACAAACACCTTCGTTCCAAATTACCATGGCCAGGCTATTCAAACAGACAGAATAAACTATAACTGCCATATGGCCACACCCTTGAATTCAGAAAACTGGCCATATTATTTAATTAGGAAGGGCGACCCCCAGAATGAATACATATGTTTTACCTATTTTGAATAATTTGGAAAGTCGGCCATCGACTCGTATCACTTGTACAACAAAAGTAATTAAGAAGATTCTCACCAAGGGTGGCACTCAGGATTTTGACACTCATGATATTCACGTAGCCGTACACCAAACGCACTATATAACGAAATAAGCTGACCCTAAGTAGTAGCAGAAAGCTTAAGGTTTGACCTTCGAGCTAAACTTCGAGCTCAGTTTTCAAGGCAGATGAAATCCTATGACCAGTCGACCTGACGGCAGCCGATGCGTTTCGGAAGCTGAGGAAACTTCACCGCCCTTTAATGGATAGACCCTAGGTTTTAATGGCAGGTGTCATGCCCTCACCAGTCCAGACGGCGGACGATGCGTTTCGAAAGCTGGAGAAACTTCACGCGCCCGACAAATCACGACAACGCGCTACCGTGACGGCCAGGCTGGAGGCGACATTAATCTCCTGGTAATACTGTGGCAGGCTGTTCTCGGCTTTAATTTCACACGGGTGTCTGAGGTTAGGAGCTCGAGTGCAACTACCCCTGGGTCGGGGCTGTGGCATGTCGCGGCAATTCGCGGCTTTCAGCTGGTGGGACCATAGGCGTCGGTCTGTACCATATATAAATACTTGTGTCGCGGTCGCAAATGGGGAAGGTTCATAGCCCTGAAGTGCTGCTGTCTAACTCAAGTTCGCCATGGCCTCGCGATCGTGGTGTTTCAAGGGTCTGACCAGTGACCAGGCAGAAACCAGAAGAAATATGGACACTAGCCGAAACCGATGGTGCGACACATGTAAACGTGCAGTTTCAAAAAGTACATATAACAGGAAGCATCTTAAGGAGCATGGTGAGTACCAGATAAATAGTATAACTAGGATAAAGTCACTTTCACCTGAAATCGATATCCTTCAAAACCTTCATAGCTAGCTTGCGCGCATAGATATTATTTTCAAATACCTACTATACTCTTAATGATCAGTTAGTGTTTGGAAAATTATCGCCAGCCTAAATCTTTTCTTGACAATTAAACAATTGTTCAAATAATGAATGACTTGAACAATGGACGTTATATATATGTATCCCTCCATGCATCTTTCCATCATAGCTTTTGAGTCAGAGAAACAACATTGGGTGGGAAAGTCTGTACTCTGAAACCCGACTGTACATTTGATTTATTATTATACATGTGTCTTGCAGAACCAATCCCATTTGGTTTACCTCAACGCGCTGGCAATCAGGCAGAAGTGGGTCTTGAGGCCGAAGCTGCAGATATTCAGGCTCAGGCAGGTAACCAGGCTGAAGCAGGTTTTCAGGCTGAGGCAGTTAACCAGGCTGAAGCAGGTTTTCAGGCTGAGGCAGGTAACCAGGCGGAAGCAGATATTCAGGCTCAGGCAGGTAACCAGGCTGAAGCAGGTTTTCAGGCTGAGGCAGTTAACCAGGCTGAAGCAGGTTTTCAGGCTGAGGCAGGTAACCAGGCGGAAGCAGGTTTTCAGGCTGAGGCAGGTAACCAGGCTGAAGCAGGTTTTCAGGCTGAGGCAGGTAACAAGGCTGAAGCGGGTGTTGAGGCTGAGGCAGGTAACCAGGCTGAAGCGGGTATTGAGGCTGAAGGTGGTATGCAGGTTGAAGCGGGAATTCGGGCTGAAGGTGGTATCCAGGTTGGAGCTGGTATTCGGGAAGAAGCTGCAGCTGCTAATCAGCGGCAGGCTGAAGTCGGCAATCCGGGAGAAGCAGACAGTCAGCCTGTGGGTCGCAATCAGCCTGTTGAAGAGGCGGTACCCATGGAAGCCGATGAGGAGTCACGTGATGATATGGAAGACTATTACGGTACCATGGAAGATTCCCAAGAAACGGAAGAAAATGATAAGCTTGATCCAGAGGCAGTCAAGATTCGCAACAGGGCCATCCGTCACTTAAAAGTGGTTTTCGGTGACGGGACGGGTCGTCCTAGCCCATTGGCAAGGCTTGTTAGTGGTACCCCTAATAAGAATATCCAAAGCCTATTTTCATGGGTTCTGTTCTTTCTTTTGCAGTGGCAGATCCACACCTTCACCAGTGATACGCAAATGGCTAAAGTTATGTGCTTCATTTGTGAATTATTGACGGTAGCAGGTAATGACCGGGTTTCACAAGCAGCGGAGGCAGTATTCCCCAAAACGATGCGGATGATGTACAAATGGTTGGGTACAGACCTAACGATGACTAATTACTCTATCAGTGTATGCTGCCCGGCCTGTTATACGTTGTCGCATTCTGTGTTGTCCACCACTGAGCGTGTGCGAGCTCGAGGCTTTTACACGGATCATAATGGTAATCAGCAACCCATTAGGTGTACTACCATCGGTGATGATTTAAAACGCTGCAACAGGAAATTGTTTTATGAGACCAAGATTGTGGGGGAAATTGCCTTCCTTCCAGTCAGGACATTCTGTTACCAGTCGCTCGAGAAGAGTTTGCAGGTTATGATGAAACGTCCAGGTTTTGAGCTGAAATGTAGAGAGTGGAAGGGCAGGAGGATACCCAAAGGAGTGTTTGCTGACATTTACGACGGTTCGGTATGGAAAGAATTTAACGCGAACAACGACGGCTTTCTTGATAATGAAAACAACTTGGCTCTTCAGATGAATATCGATTGGTTTCAACCATTCTCTCGGAAAGCTTCGATGTCAGTAGGGGGCATTTACCTAACAATACTTAACCTACCCAGAAATGAGCGGTACAGACTTGAGAACGTCATACTATACGGTATCATTCCAAACTTAAGTAAAGAACCTGCCGACCTTACCAGTTTTCTGAGGCCCCTAGTCAACGAACTCAAGGAATTCTGGCATCAGGGAAAAAGGCTTATAACCAACGTTTGCCCAAATGGCAAGACCGTTAAGTTGGCGCTTTTGAACGTTGCTGCCGACCTGCCTGCAGGGAGGAAGACCTGCGGTTTCCTGCTACCTAATGCTATCATGGGTTGTTCAAAATGTCTGAAGGAATTCAAGAATTCAAACCGTGGAGGATTCAACATGGCGAATTGGACTCCTCGTACTCTGGACCAACACAAGGAGAGAGTGAGTGAGATTACAGCTGCATCCACCCCGAGAGAGAAAAGTAAACTTGAGAAACAGTATGGAGCTCGTTCCTGTGTCCTCCTGGAATTGCCCTACTTCAATCCCATCAGGTAAGTTCAATCTCCAGGCCGAACAAATTTAAAGGCCAATCTTACACAGAATTATACCAAAATATTAACAATTTTAATTTGACATTTGAATAAACATTAATACAAATGTTTCCATTAGCAGTAACTGTATTATATGACATTCATTTCTTCAGGTTCCTCTCGATCGATGTGATGCATAATGTACTGTTGGGTAAGTGTTGAAGCTTGACCTAACGTTAATTAATGTTTAGCACTGATAATGTGTTTGAAATGGAAATTGCATTTGCCTTTAATTTGGACTATTAGTTCATTGGGGTTTCAATACCGATTTCACATATGTGCTTTTATTATTGGGATTCAGGGACTGCCAAGCGAATGTGGAAGAGGTGGACCGACAAAGAGTTGTCAAAGAAGAAGAAGAATTCAACAGATGACGTTGTACTAAGCGCTAATCAGGTGTTGACTATTGATACTCGTCTGAATCAGTTTAAAGAGGGACTACCGGATGACTGCGTGGTAACTAACATCAAATCGAACGCTGGGATGTGGACGGCAAAGGAGTGGAAGAATTGGGTTACAGTCTCGTCTGGATACTGCCTCCAGGGCCTTTTGCCGGAGAATATGCTTCATAGCTGGCAGCGTTTCGTAGAAGCCACTCGACTTCTGTGCAAGCCTTGTATTACACACCACGAGATAGAACAGGCACACAGGAAACTATTGCACTTTTGTAAGAGCACAGAGCTCCAGTTCGGTTCTGATTTCATTACCCCAAACATGCATCTACATCTCCATTTAAAGGAGTGTCTCCGGGAGTATGGTCCATCTCCCAGTACTTGGCTGTTCAGTTTTGAGCGGTATAATGGTTACTTGGGGGATGTGCCGACTAACAATCGCCAGATAGAGAAACAATTGTTTGAGAGGTTTCACAGGATGAGTCGTGTCAGTCAGGCGCGCGCCGAAATGCCGTCCAAACACGAGGGGAAATTTGGCAAACACTGCCAGCTGGGAGAAGGAGAGAAGAAAGCAAGAACGGTCCTGGAAACACTCGATGTACCCAATGAGCGAGATTTCGCGCAGTGCGAGAGCCTATGGAGTCTCCCCGACGGCTTCGAGACATTTAGAGGAGAAAATGTGTGGATCGACTCGGACGATCTTGAGCTGCTCAAAAAAACATACAAAAAGATGTACCCCACAGAACCGGAGATCCTAGAGAAGTCATTTCTGCCTTCAGTTTACGTGAAGTCTAAAGTCGCAAAATATGGCCCCATGACTTATTCCAGCACAAATTCCAGCAGTGGTAAAAAGTTGTCTAGACTAATGGCAAATTGGTACGACGACGGACAGACTGACCCCCGGGAGCGACCGTGCATCGCCACCCACTACATGAAACATTACATACAATGTAATGCAACCGGGCAGAAGAGGCAACATGTGTTTGCAGCTGTGAAGTGGTACCGACCCAGCACCGTCGATTCCAGATACATAAGTCCTTATACAATGTGGCACAAGGAAAAGTTCGAGCAACCTTCATGGGCATCTTTCCTGCCTGTTATGCGGATAAGTGGACATTTTGGATATGTGGTTGAACAAGAAAATATGATCGTATGTCCCCTTCGGCGCCACGACTTCTTGTAGATCTAGAGGACCTATAGATATATATAACGAACTCGTGCACGTAGTGTCCGAAATTAAGCTGAAAACGTATGCATCATTAATGAGATTGTGCACCACAAATATTGGATATGCACCCCCCGATATATGGGAATGAAAAAATTCCATGAGAAGTGTGCACATGTATAAAAAAATGTGCAAACCTTAAAAATAACGCACCTGGCAGTGAGTGTGCAGAATCACGAGTGTGAGTGTGCAGATCTAGACTCACGAGTGTGAGTGTGATCCCCGGGTGAAGGCCTATAGGCCCGGCCTATAGGGTGCAGCAGCTTAATTTCGGACAATGTCCGGTGTTTTATATGCATTGTTAGGATTATGTGATTTAGACGCTTTTGCCAACAAAAGCAACATTTTTTTATTAGGAATAATTATATTACGCCCTAAACCTTATAATGTGACTACTTTCAAATTTAAAATAAAAGGTAGGAAATTACTTCGCAAGGTTACGGTGCCAGGATGTGCGACTTTGAGGTACGTTTTCTGAAGTTATTTCACAGGCTGGGGGTGTGGGGCCGTGTGCATTTACGGGTGGTTTCTTGAGTCAGGTGTCAGGACGTGCACATCCAGCTGCCAGGGCTGCGCTGCGCGAGCGACACCTTATGTAACACCTGACACCGGTCGCTCAGGCTGCTCGGCTGACCTAGATGGCCCCTCATTACCCTGCCCCCCGGGGGGGGGGGGGGGGGGGGGGGCACCAGCTTTATAAGGAGGTGCCCACCACGTGCACACACACAGTCCCGCGCCAGCCTCACGACCATAAAAGCCGTACGTACGCAGAAGTTTGCTGATATTAAACACAAGCACCACATTGTGAACAATGGCGACCGCGCAGAAAACCCGGTAGGTGAATCAGATAACTTGCCTATAATTTGATAAGATAACATGCCTATATAGAGAAGTAGTGTTTTTTCAGGCTTTGCGGGAGAATGACTTGGGGGTTACACTTCCATATATAGAGTGTTTGTTAACAAATGTATAATTGTGTGGATAATAGCTGTTACGTTTGGTAGATATTTTCCATTTTTTTTCGTTTTCTCCCCATACACGTAGATAACCAATTCCAGACACTTAAAGGTTGTTTTTTTTGGCTCATTCAAGCAACCATGTGCGGTCGGAGGAGGAAGAGGAATCCCAGGCATGGACACCGCGTGAGGAGAAAAATATTGAAGAGGAGGAAACGATCTGGACGGAACCCGAATGGACCGAGTGCGCGCCCCTGTTCACCCCTAAGTAGGTTTAAATTGTTCAACACTGTTGCAATTGATGGACAGGGATGGAAGAGAAGCATGGAAAGAAAATTATTAACTTACTATCTGGTAGGATGACTATCGTCATGCCAAATAATGCACACTGTCTAAAACCCGACGACGGACTCGCGGTCGGACATAGTTGTGGTCGCTCGAATTCATGTAACATGCTGAAACAACAGGCTCTTTTTTGGACATTTTAAAAATTGCAAATTTGTCAGACTGGCACAATAACATGAAATAGAGATTGGATGAGAAAAATTGAGATGCCGATGATTTGGTAGTTTCGACCACCTATGTTGAAATGATGGACGGTGTGATGATTTTTGAAATTTTTTCCAGGACGCACGACCAACAACAGCTCCCGGACGGCCCATCAGAGTGGACGTGCGTCTACTGTTCGGAGGATCCGACCCAGGTTGGTACATTTGTATTTACACGATGAAGCTAAGTGGGAAATAAAACATGTAAGCGTATGAAGGGAAATATGTATAAACAAAACAAAATGATGAGTGGGGCGATTTCACGAGTACAATTGTTCTGAAATTTGCCAATATTACGAGGGACACGCTGGTATGTAGTAAGTGCAAAATTGACTTTTGCACATTTAACTATAACCACACAATTTTTTTCAGGAGCAGGAGGAGTACTTAACGGACCAAACGTGGAAGGCGATGAAAACGTTTGCCGAAGACCAACACGCCACACAACCGCAGGCCATATTCTTGGATGGCAACTACAG
Source organism: Lepidonotus clava (assembly GCA_936440205.1). Classification (NCBI taxonomy): domain Eukaryota; kingdom Metazoa; phylum Annelida; class Polychaeta; order Phyllodocida; family Polynoidae; genus Lepidonotus; species Lepidonotus clava. Next base: position 55,528,523 of record OW387135.1, on the reverse strand, counting down.
GTACGCCGGGGTTTTTTTTCATAATAAATAATATTATATAGCGACAATGATTTTCGATGATGCTACTAGGCAAAAAATAACGAGGGCATAGAATCTTGATGTTGACGTTGGAGTGAACGCCGAATTTCGTACGGTTACTAAAAATTGTGATTGATGATGGTCCGATTAGTTCGTGCACACAATTTAAAAAAATGTGTATTTAAACATGCCTCCGTAATATTTCAGAATGTACTTGGTCTGCAACTACTGCGGCCGGTGCTACCACGCCGACTGTGAGGGGGGCGAGCCTGCCAGCATCATGTGCTCCGAGGTGTTGTGCGAGTGGTGCGCCGAGGATAAAGATTAATAGAATCGATTCAGCAATAAAATAGTACACTAGATTTTAACTACACTTTGTGTCAAATGTCCTTTTATTTTTGTTTTTATATAGTAACACTAGCTATAGGTTAGAATTTACCTTAAATCACAGCTTCACGCTAAACTATGTTTTTTGTGTGTACCTGGCAGTCTACGGCCGATCGTACAGAGTATATTGAACAGATAATGTGAGTCATAATATATGTTTCATCTAAATTTACAAATATACTAGATCAGAGTGAAACACAGTCTTTTAATGCCTACTAACTTCTAAGTACAGTGAGAGTAGAACACTGGTAAAGCGCGGCCATCAAATACAACCCACATTCCCCGTATAGGTCTATAGGCATAGAAACTTTGCTAAATCTGAGGGGTTCCAGAGACCCCCTAATTTGGATAATTCCCTTTATTGGTAGTTTAATTGCGTAAAATTTGAGAAATCGGAGGGGGGTCAACCGAACATGGGACCCCCCCCCCCCCCCCCCCTTCAATACATTCTGCTACAGACTGCAGGCTTTAAGCCGGATGGCAGGTGCACACCCCTGTAACGACCAACAGAGAGCTCCTCTCAGACTGGGGCAAATTAAACTCATGGGGCAAACTGCGACACAGCTCAGAATCCGTCCCAATCATCGGTTGAGACCGGGGTTTACCTACGCAGTGCAACGGGGCGTGGTGGGGCGTGGCCCGGTAAGGGTTACACCGTCAGGCGGTCTCTGGGTCGGGCACCCGGGTCGGGCCCTGGAGATTAATCCTCCATCACGCAGGGCTCTCTCCCTCACTCCCTCCCAGTCTATCCCGACAGATTACTAGTTTTAGCGGGGCAGGAGCCTTGATTTGTGAAGACGTGGAGAAATGGCAATGTTTGACCCCATCGTAAGGCCCGTGGAGGAACCTACCCGTCGGAAAATCAATCACCTGCAGCATCAAGTCGGCGGTAAAATGGATAAGTCATTTCACCGGCGACCTGATGTGTTTTCTCTGCACGGGTTCGAATCCTGTAAATGCCTGGGTTAACTTGACGTATCGTCCGTCATACGGCAATACGCCTTTTTTCTGTTCATAATTTTAAAGTGTCATTATTATTGTACTATTTTATATCAATATTATCTAATTCACGAAGATGTCTTGGTAGGGAAAACCAGTGTTTAGCACCCCTGTAATAAGCTAAGGGGATTTCCAGAGATGAAAGTGGTCCATGAGAAAAAAAAAGTGTAAATTCATCCTCCAAGAATTGCATGCATTTACGGGAGGGTCGAGTATTAACATATTATTATTTGTTTAATTCTCCGAATTTTGTATTTATCTTAATTATTGCTCATTTTTGACTTTAAACATATCAATTTGTTCACAATTATGTTAAAGAATGTTTTCCGTAGAAAAAATCCTACTTTGATTTATGATTTCAGACTTTTCTATCATCACTGTCGGAATAATTTAATGCTCCACAGGAAAGAGACCACATGCTGTGTCTAGCGCCCGACCCCCGTTCTTCCCCCACATCACATAACCATCTGCAGCTGGTCACCAGACACCCCTGACCACAGGGCTACCCATGACGGGGATAAGACTACAAATTCAGAATATAAAACTATAAATATTTCATATGGAAAAAAAAACAAAATACGTACATTTTCCTTGGTGTTAGGACTAAGAATGAACAATATATACAAATGCTCAGTACATTCTGATGTGAAATTAGTTTCTGAAATTAAAGTGTGAACAAAATGTTGCATAAATTTATATTTGCAATTCCAATGGGACTCCCCATATGAATCCGATCCTCCACTTTCTCCTTTTCCACTTCATACTGGGAAGGGGGCCCTTTCAAGGATACTACCCACTGCCAAACTACCGCCCGCCCCTTCTTTTTCTCACCGATCCCTCCTAAATTCTAGTTGACCACGTGCACCTCTTGTTTATGGCCCTAGACCCTTAAATTCGAGACGGCGACATGGCCCTTTTTGGGCTTAGTGACATGGGACAGGGCTAATTCTTAAATTCGACAGGGCGACATGGATGTTTCTTAAAATTGACATGCGACATTGGGACCCCCCCATCAAGGGCCCCTTGTTTGTCAGGGAAGACTCACATCACCGCCCCCAAAATTCTGGTTCTGTACATGTCAGTACCAGGAAATATGCCTAAAAACCCCAAACTGCTTAATCTAATAATACTGGGTATGCAGAAGGTTTAATTCAGTTTGGCAGGTATCCAAGTCTATCAATACTAGACTTTATCTCTTGATGGCTCCTGGTTGATATGTTTAAATCCATACAGTCAATTTCACTAAGCTACGATCTGTTCATACCGGTGGGTATTTGGATGGTCCCTAGCCCGGGTAAGTTAAGCAACATTGAGACCGGTTGTTACTTGGATGGTGGCCTGCCCGTGTTCGAATCCCCATTTGAATACATTTTTTTCGTTCATGGTCGTCCTGGTTTCAATTTAATCCACCAGGTGTCGCTGGAGGAAAGATCAGTCTACACTATCACTCTGCCACCTCGACGCTCGCTAACTGCGAATCATGGATGACGATTCTGGCGCGGAGGGGTCATTCGCCGCAGATTGTCTACACTATACTAGAAGTAGGACGCGGTGTATTGCATCAGTCCTGTGGTTCGGATATAAAAGGCCTCTATCGGCCACAACCGTCCGGCGAGCCGTGACGCTGGGCCACTAATGAATTATTCGAGCCCCTCGTGGGTTCGACCCCCACTAGATTCGTTAGGCCCGGCCTAACAAAACGATTGTCGTTTCCCCAGCGTCAACATGACACTCGCCACTTTTGTGAGTTTTTACTATAATATGTATTGAAACCAGATATATATATACGTTGATAAGTTTGAGACATAAATCTGTACGATTCAAAACATGTCAATATCCCACCCCCCCGCTTTCCTCCATTAATTACACTTAGGCCTACAGAATACCTTTGGATACAGGTTGTCAGATTAACTGTGAGAGGAAAGCGCATTAAGGGAATTAACACGTTGAAGCTGGAAAGGGGGGATTGTTTTGTTAAAGCTGCAACTACTGCAATGGAATAGATTTTCGATGATGCTACTAGGCAAAAAATAACGAGGGCATAGAATCTTATATGTGTACCTTTTGTGTGTACCTGGCAGTCTACGGCCGATCGTACAGAGTATATTGAACAGATAATGTGAGTCATAATATATGTTTCATCTAAATTTACAAATAGACTAGATCAGAGTGAAACACAGTCTTTTAATGCCTACTAACTTCTAAGTACAGTGAGAGTAGAACACTGGTAAAGCGCGGCCATCAAATACAACCCACATTCCCCGTATAGGTCTATAGGCATAGAAACTTTGCTAAATCTGAGGGGTTCCAGAGACCCCCTAATTTGGATAATTCCCTTTATTGGTAGTTTAATTGCGTAAAATTTGAGAAATCGGAGGGGGGTCAACCGAACATGGGGACCCCCCCCCCCCCCCCCACCCCCCCGGGGGGGGGGGGGGGGGGGCGGGGGGGAACTGGATACGCCACTGCTGGCAATTATATTGGTGCCTGAATGGAGTGTGGGTACGTTAAGACGCCGAGAAGGTTGGGCGTGTGAAGAGAACTATGAGCGGATGGGACTATTGTGACACAATATAGTTAACACCCCCTGACTTACACTTATATACACGCCAGAAGGGGAAGGGAAACTTTGAGGTGGGCGCAAAAGTATTACCTAACACGCCCACTGCTATGGGTGGTATAATGATACTATGATTTTTCAGGGATAATCGTGGAGTAAGACTTACACTCCTTGACACGTTTTAGAGGAAGTGGTTTCAGACAAGCCCGAGCCTGTCGAATGTATGAGTTCAAATTCTTCCCGTGTAAGATACAATTCAATAGCTGTGACCATCACGAATGCTTGACTATTAGAGTAAAGGTAATTGGGAAGATACTAATTTTGAATGTCTATACTTGTGGAGGACTGGATTAACTGCGGCCATTCACTTCAAAGTTCTAGCCTGGAGTCTCTGTTTTCATGGCAGGACCTTACCGCCTTTCAGCAAGTGTTGGGAGGGTGGCCTATGTGACCACCCAAACATAGCTGAGGGAGGGGAAGGTTTGACAACAGAATAGCTGGGAGTGTTTACTGTGAACTCTCTAATGTGAATCCCTTAATGAAATATCCCCCTTATCTCAAAGCGAGCCAAAACCAATTTAATTGACAAAATGCTGTTAAAACTAGCTCAAACTGAAGTAGAATGCCACAAGAGATGGTACTATTTGCATTTGTTTGTAAACAAACCCTATTTTTGAGGATCCACATTAATTGATTTTAACAAGAAAGCGTGTTTTTAATTATTTTTTACCATATTTCATGGTTTAGATTTTAACGTAGGCCAGGAATAGACTCAAGGAATTGATTTCCATGATTATTTGAGTTCGGAAAATTTCACTGAATTTATTGGTTTTGGCTCCCTTTAAAGGGGCATTCTCGTCCGTCAGTTGGACATAATTTGCTACGTTGTAACTCCCGTACGGCCGCGCAAATTTCGTGACGTGACCAATCACGTCGTTGGATTACGTTCTGACAGTGCAAAACACGTCACCGGCCGTTGCGTCGTTAAGCTTACGTCGGCGTATGTAAGCATAACAACGGGAGGATGAGAATGCTCCTTTAACGTACCCCCTTAACCTAAGCCATTTGCTTCCACTGCAAATAGGATTTTTCAGGTGGCCACAACTAATAGAATATACAAAAGCTTTATTTCTCAGCGATACATTGGATATATGACCAGTAAACCAGCATCACTACAAATCAAGTTATTTTCATTGTCTGACAATGACCCCAAAAAGAAGTGTGTATATACATTTCCTTTGCCCCCACCTCCCCTTTGCCACACCATTGGAGGGATGGCCTTGATGGCATTAAAATCTTGAGGTACAGAAAAAAGGTTGGGGAATAGGGTGCAAGCCTATATGGACCCAAGTGCTCGTAACACTTATAACACGGTAGTTGGGCAGCAACGTGCCGATCTAGACAGCAAATTGCAACGAATGTTGTAAAATTGTTGTAAACGGAGTTTGATTGCTCTTTCTGGCACCAAACTGTGTGAAATTATAAAACATGTTACAAAACGATCACTTAAGGTAAATAAAAGCATATTTTTGAGTTTTTTGTGTTGCAACATTCCCGTGCATCTATCCTCAGCTAGAAAACACATCTCCAAGGTTACAGTGATTCTACCCAATCAGATGATTGAATTGAGAAATCTAGATCAGTTTGTTATGCGTCGCTAGGTTGTGTTTCTAGGTTGCATGGAGTGGCGCTGGGTGTATCCTTTTTTATGGACTCTCTTTACAATTTTGGCCATATCTTTGTTAGTATCCATTTAATTCATATACAGTGAGTGACTAAGTTGATTGTATAGATGTTTACCACATGAATATCACAAAATGTCCAGATTTCATTATCAATATTTACCATAATAGAAGGAGATTCCTGTTGACATTTTGAGAAAATGTTATGGTTAACATGAAAACGTTGTAACAAATGTGTCAAAGTGTTATTTATTATGTATCAATATTGAGATTATTTAGACACATCTTGCAACAATTTTGACACATTTCTCTGTGTTATAACGTGAATGATGCACTTGGGGTGGGGTCTCAACCTTTGACAGATGCAAATCTGTCTCAGGCCCCGTGCTTTAGCCTGACACAAGAATGCCTGGACCCCGCCCCTCCGTGCGTTATTCCCTTATTAGAGATGGATACAAGTTCTTTTTCTTATGTGTGCATGCTAGATTACATCAACATCATATCGCTAGGTTATAGGTTAAAAAGGACGCTTCAAGGGAAAGTAGCTTGCCTAAAGGTCACTCTATTCCCCTATTCAATTTTTATTTTGTATTCAAAATATGATATGATACTTGACAAGCCCATCAATATATTTGGGGTAGACATACTAAAATACATACAACAGATTTGACACTATTACGGCAACTGTTCACGTTGAAGCCTCACAGGGAATCACAAACAAAATTATCACATTGCACTGGGGTCCAGTGCAAAAGAATTATTATAGACTTTAGGAATTGGTAGTAAGTATTGTAAGTTCGTTAGTACTGGCAAGGGTTCATAGTGAAACATGTAACGCTGATACATGTGCTTGACGCCAAGCGGCGCCACTGTCTTGTGGCTTAGGTAGAATGTATTGGAGAATAATAACGCCCTTAGGCGTAAAAGGCTGTAACTGGGTTGGTTCTCCCTCCTGTAGGTATGCACAGGTACGAAAAGGGACACTCGTGCAATGGAAAACCTGTTTGGGAACGTTATGAGTTAAATACCCAATTAAAGAACACTGTGGATAACCGGCCTTGTCGTCTACGATAGTTTGTACATAGTTAGAAATAGAATTGGTTGATGTAAGTAAGAATCGGAAGTATGAAAGATAGAGGGAACACTGTTATAGGTGTTAGAGTATATGAGTATAGCGCCAAGCCTCTGGCTGTCGCTATATAAGCAGTATCAGACTTGAGATGGACGAGCAGACCAAGATAGAGTTCAATCAGAACACATGGGAGAAATAGTCTAACATACGGATCAAGACGGGTAGTGCTGAGATGGTAGTAACCACTACAATTAGGTGATAGTAAGGATTGGGACAGCTTAGGCTTAGCCTTACGGACGGTGTACTAGACGTGATGGAGATCCTACCGATGGTCTCCGACACAGGTAGACGGGAGGTGACTCTCTCAACAGTTGCGGAGTGTATATACCTTACGAATGGGGAAGCTTAACCATAGCTATACCTGGTTGGAACGTTACTGATGTGTTAGCATTGTGAGATGGATGGCATGTATTGTATGGATGGAAGAACTATATAGCTATTGAATGGTGTATAAGGACAACTCAGGACAAGCAAGGGCGATTTGGTATATTTATTGGAGCCGGAACACGCCCCAAGAAAAAGAAAAAAGAAAAAATATATATATATATCCTGTGTGTGTAAGTTCAGTCAATGTGTGTCTGGTCTGGCCTGGTAATGGAGAGTGAGGCCAGTCACATGTCCCTGACACCTTATATAGGCTGGCAGGCCTGCCATCTAGTGTTAGATCCAATAGCAGGCTTGACCCACCAGGTGGCAACCATGTGCCATTGCAAACAGGAATCCATAATAGAAATGATAGTCAGCTGTCCCACCACAAGCTATACCGATATAATATGTAACATTATATCCTCCATAGCTATTGAATGGTGTATAAGGACAACTCAGGACAAGCAAGGGCGATTTGGTATATTTATTGGAGCCGGAACACGCCCAACGCCCAACATGGAGGCGACAATAAGAATAATAATAACTTGATAATCCATGAAAACTCAAAGTATGGATACAGAATCCAAAACAGCTGAAGAGTCCATGACAAAGTCGAATAAGCAGTCCAATTCTGGATAACTTTGAAGTATGTGGATCCTCTGAAGTCCAAGATAAGTAAGGAGTCCATGACAAAGTCGAACAGCAGTTGTACAATCATCCTTAATAACTTGAAGAATAGTTCAATCCTGGATAACTTTGAAGTATGTGGATCCTCTGAAGTCCAAGATAAGTAAGGAGTCCATGACAAAGTCGAACAGCAGTTATACAATCATCCCTGATAACTTGAAGCATATAGATCCAGTGTAATTCACATTATAATTGATATCTCCATAACAGAGTCGAGGGTCACACCGATATAGTCTAATCCGCGACAACTCACCTAGTGTACATCTAGTGTAGGTCACAGATAATCGATGATTCCAAGACTGATAATTATAATGAAATCTTGGCGAAATCCTTGAAAATTAGGACAATATGGCTCACAACAATGCCTAATTGAAAATGGTAAGGGCGCACTTCCTGTCCAATTCAATACGAGAACTCAAAGATTTCTCCAAGTACAAAAGTACACTCATACTCTTCCAGTCACCAATTGACTTAATGTCATGCAATGGGAGACCAGCATCCGCCAATGCCGTAGCACCACCACGGCGAAGAGAGTGTGAAGTATACTTACTAAGATGCAAATGGTCACAGGCCGAAGACAATTTAGTAGTAAACCATTGATATGAACACAAGGTAAATTTGGAAGATTTTGTAAATGCCAGGCAGTTAGAAAAGGGAGACGGATAACTAACTATAGATAGGAGACGCATCAAATAAGTGCGCACACAAAAAATAGAGCCTGGAATAACTACCAATGGGATTTCCAAGACTCTCTCCTTGAATGAGATGGTTTTAGTACGTCGCAGGGATAAGAGAACTCCCCACGAAGTAAATTTAACATCTGAAACCCTCAAGGCCATATCCTTATCAAATAAATTTGATTTCCGTAACAAGGCCCTGAATCCAATAATTAAGGATAACCAGAAAGCCAAGTCTTCCGAAACGGTCAAGTCAAGCATAGAATAAATTAGCCTCAAGTCATACACTGTCATAGGCTTGGCTGACTTTGTCTCATCCCCTAAGGTTCTACGAATACCTTTGAGTGTAAACATGATAGAATGATCATGAATATCTACATGGGGAACATTGTTAACCCTATGCAAAACCCATACGGCTGAAAGATAATTCTGAATTGAAGAGTAGGCAAATGATTCAGCCATATGAGATAAATAAAGGCATATAGTATCCACCGTAGCAGGCAACGGTAATAAGTCAAAGGTGGCACAAAAATCCAAATAATGTCGCCACTGTACCTTACGGGTCGAATAGGTAGACTCAGCCATCCATCTTGACTGGTAATACAGAGATTTAGCTCTCAATGCATCCAGGCCTGAAAAGAATGGATGAAGGAGGTTTGAAACCACGCAACTTAGGACTGGTAATCCTTGATAAGAAATCAGGAACAATGTTATCAGTAGTACTTATGTACTGAGCAACTATATGGATGTCATAAACAAAACACAACCAGAACAACTCTCGAATCCAGTACATGCAATGGACACTCCTGCTTCTGCCAGTATTCACCATAAGTACTACCTGTGTATTGTCTGATTTAAATCTGACTTTGCATCCGGTCCAGGCTCTACCCCACCTCCTAACTGCAGCCAATACAGGCCACAACTCCAAGAGATTAATATCCGGATTCTCACGAATATAATCAGGAGGAGGAAACCAGTTGTCAGCTGGTATATGCACGTCAGCAAAAACGAGGGGAGTCTTTGACCACGACCCTACCAGATAATCATTGTGCCAAACAGCACCAAAGCCAGTCAAGGATGAATCAGTAGCTACTGGATAGGGAATTAATATCATGTCATCAATGATAGGAGCCTTGCCATTAAAAACATGACAAAAATTAACCCACCACGATATATCCGACTTAAACCAATCAGGAATAGTCAAGATATCATGTTTAGAATGTCCCTGTTTAGCCAAGTTAATGAGACGACGGGAAAATGTACGTCCACCTCTCACAACCTTACTAGCATGTGAAATAACACCACACAAGGAGTCAAGTTCATGTTTAGTAGCCGTTCCCTTATTTTGATGGGCAAAAAAGGTTACTAAGTCAGATAACTTACATAACTTGTCATCTGGAAGGCTCAGCTCCATGGTGGAACTATCCACAATCAGACCAAGGTAACGTACCCTCTGAGAGGGAGCTACAACCTTGTCAGTAGTAATTTCAAAACCTAAGTACTCCAGAAAACTGGAAAGGACATCTAGTGATCTTTGACACTCAATCTCGGATGGAGACATAACTAAAAAATCATCCAAATATCCGAATACATCAGTGAATCCCCTAGAAGACATACCCCTAACAACGAATTCTGTCAGTTGGGTGAATATCCAGGGGGCACATTTAAGGCCAAAGCACAGACAGTTATCGGTAAAGGTAGTGGGAACACCATCAATTTTCCACACAAAACCCTGATACTTTCGCTGATCAGGGTTAATATTAACTGAGCGATATGCTGACTTAATGTCTAACACAGCCATATAGGCCCCTGCATAGAGACGGTTTGTAACATCATCAATATGAGTGTAGGAAAAGGTAGCACAAGTTTCATTCATGTAATTATTAATTGAATGACCCAACGGACGCCTACAATCCGTGATAGGCCTGAGCTTACCAGATGATTTCCGCACAGCACCTAAGGCATGAATACATTGCGGAGGTTCATTAGCAACAGAAACCTTATGCAGATCCAGCTCAGCATGAACAATTTTGTCCATTTGAGTCCTGAACTCATCATTACAAATTGATGAGTAGTTAGGACATATGTAAGGCATAACATAATCATCATCAACAATGTCGAACCCGTTCAAAATCCCTGAATAAATGAACGAAGCATTAGGATCAAACCCATCAGGGCGCCTATAGCATTCATTGAAAAAGGAACATGGATTGAACTGCAAGCGACAACCCGCTAAGACATGATTACAACCATCACTACATGGTGCAGTAACGGGAATATCACGATTTACATAAAACGAATCAGTGAAAAATTGCAGCACCAATAAATGGTCATATCCACAACCATCAAAAACTACATCTGTAGTTTCAGGTAAGGGAAAAATGGGTTCCGTTGATATCACACCAATCATGTTTGAATCATCATCATATGCCTTTCCCTCCACATGACAACCAACTAAATCATTGGATGTCGGAAGGGACGCCTCATCCTATCTATTAGAATTAGGAGAAGACGACACGTTTGAAGGATTTGCTGAAGAGGAGGAGGACTTTGGGCAATCCATACTACGATGGTTGCCATAACACTCTGTACACAAGTGTTTCAAAGTGCAATTTTGGCCTTGACACTTTTTACCAGCATTCCACTTCCAGCATAGACCGACTGGCAAACGTTTCTTGTGGTCATTTCGAACCCCCGCCTTAGCATCAGTACTTTTTTATTTCGGTTTCAAATTCTCAGGTCCCAAAAACCTATGAACCAACTCATGGTCTCCATACACCATAGTATTCTCACCCAGAATATCAGCCCTTTCTCTAACCGCCTGGTCATAGCGTATCAATGAAGCAGCTGTATAAATCTTTGATTTGTCCACTAAAAAACGTATGTGTTTCAAGTAACAATTTACAGAATAATCCTGGGTAATCAAGGTATCAATTAAAGAAAGGTTAGCAGACAAAATATCTTCAAGTGTTCGAAAATCAGATGATTTAGAATCGAAGGCCATGTGAACATCTATATCAAAGAAGCGTAACTTACGTTTCCTTCGCTCAGAACGGTCGGGTGGTGGCGAACGGTCATAGTAGTAGTCATCCCGCCGGTCATTACCCTCCAGCCTGGGCCTATGACCGCGTACCAATGGTGTAAAGTGAGTGGACGCTGTGTGTTTCTGCAATACTGGATCAGCATTTATTTTAGGAACCTTCTCAAACGATTTGTCATCAGATTTAGTAGCCTTGGTATAAGTAGATAACAACTTGGAAAGGTCAAGGCCCTCATCCACCTCTAATTCTGCACTACCATTTGCCGATACAAGTAATTTCTCAAAACCAGACACTAAAGTGTTCATAGCCTTCTCCTGCTTGGCTAATGATTCACGTTGAGCAATATTATCACGTACCAATTGTTGTATTAACTCAGGGGTAATTTCAGAAGAAGCTTCAGACAAAAATGTTTTTGAATCAGCGGCAACACGCTCCGTGTCCACGTGTAATAGATACTCGTCCTCCGAGACCCCGAGCGTTGTACACAATTTTTTGGCCTCGCGTGTATAAATGCAAAACATTCCACCCCTGGGTGGGTGGTCTAGTTTACAAGCATTACACGCAACAAGTCTCTTAGCCATGGTACATAATAGGAGAAATAAAGATAGAGAAAACGCCAACCTTACAATCATATCTCCTGTGTGTGTAAGTTCAGTCAATGTGTGTCTGGTCTGGCCTGGTAATGGAGAGTGAGGCCAGTCACATGTCCCTGACACCTTATATAGGCTGGTAGGCCTGCCATCTAGTGTTAGATCCAATAGCAGGCTTGACCCACCAGGTGGCAACCATGTGCCATTGCAAACAGGAATCCATAATAGAAATGATAGTCAGCTGTCCCACCACAAGCTATACCGATATAATATGTAACATTATATCCTCCATACTTGTATCTTCAGAATGTCTACATGGATATAATAAAATTACCTCTTGCCAAGCGCGTGTTCTTTGTATAGGTCTGAGCCCCTTTACTTAGAATCTCTACCACTAAAGAACAAACTATTATCCAGGATGAAGATCTACCTGGACTAAGCTAGCTAATTCGATGATTAATAACGAAGAACTCCCATTTACTTCAAAATAACAAACATTTATTGATATCTTCGAATAAGTAAAATGTAAATGATAAGCGATAAACATCACACAGTCGAACAATGATTCTACGTCCTTGTATGGGATGTTAATAAATACGAACTTTAACAACAAAACATCCTTGGAATTAATTAAAGATAAATAACATCAGTCTAGCTCAACATACTTTAAGCAGGGTTCCGGTGAACAATGTACATTTTACTTGTCCTTAATATTATCTCAGAAACTTGCTTTTAGACTAGTCAGTTTTTCTTAAAAACAAGATCATATGACCATCACAAAGCGACTGGGACCATCGCCCATAGCAAAATATCCATTTGATCTATCTCCTTCCTATACTGGGTAGCCCGAGGACTCTCTAGTAAGATAGAGTTACGTGCATCCACTGTAATAGAAGTAATATAATGTTACACAATTGCCTGTAGCGATTAAATGAATAGATGCCATTTGTAAATTCAAGGCAGCAATTAATTGAATGTCTGTAAATCATGTTTAACGTTATTTTTATGTAGTTTTAGATTAATCTATTTTGCATTATACAACAATGAAATGTTCATCTCATCTCATTTCATTTTTCATTTTTCATTTCAATCTTGATTCATTGATTGTTGATGATAATCAAGCTTTATAAAGACATTTTGCCAAAGTCTTTAACTGTCTGACTGTAAGAGGATACAAAGGAAGAATAGATACAACATTTGATTTGTTAGGTGTATAAAAAACCGAAATGAAAAAAAAAGAGAAAAAGTATTAGTTTTTCAAACCAAACTTTAAGGATAGACCCCAGTGATGGACAGCCAATTCAGGAAATCATTAATTCCCTTCTTACTACTGCTCTGATCATCGATTGCTATACACTATGTTAAAGCCCAGATTTCTCTCTATCTATTGATATAATATAAAGTTATAATCTATTTTTAATTCTAGCTTTTATCAAATAAAAACAGATTTTTTTACTTTTATTTTTTGGACATCACTATCTCAGTTAATATTTGATTGATATTTATAATATTTTGCACACACCTTCATAACATTCATATGCAGGGAACTGTGTCTCAGATTTTTGATTAAGGAACTAGAATTAATTTTATGACCAAAAACGGCAAAAAAAAGTTATATCAATAGATAATGTTATCTATTGGCTATCTAATGATGTTTTCTGTTCTATAATACTTTAAGAAACAAATATAATTATCATAGTTAAAGACAGCCACACCATTCACACTCCCATCACTGGGGTCTATTCTTAATTCATATAATTATAACTTTTTCTCTAATAAGATGAAATGATAAAAATTATAATCATCTATTTATTGACCCATTTCTGGTATTGTTGGACTAGAGAGAAACAATTTCATGCTTTAAATCAGTTCTTAAATCTTGCTAAAAATACTAGTTTTGCAGGGTCAGGATTTTTCCATGAATTGTTTTGTTTTTATAATATTAACATAACATAATATTATGTAATAATATTATAGTATTTACTTCATGCCGAATCCAATATATATGTTCTTACTCTAAAAGCTCCTTATAGATACTCACTGACTCCAGGTCTAGCCTTGCCTCCCCTGGTGTCTGCTTGCTGAAGTCCTTGAAGGCCGCTGTAAGAAAAAGTAAGGCTTGGTAATTGCAAGACCTTTGTTTAAACATTTGGCAATCATCTATAAGAAACATCTTCATAGAAGGGAAAGGTCGCGCACAACAACTAGAATGCGGGCAGTAGTATGCTTTATATTAATGTTAGATTACCTGAATGTCAAAACTTGTCTACCTTAAGGATATTCCCAGTAGTTGCTTTGTAATACAGTTTACATTTTAGCCAAAGAATGTGATTCATATCTGTACAGAACTATCATTATGAGTGAATTTTGAGGCTAGCCCGTAAAGGGTAAAGGAGAAGTATATATAATTATCATTGTTCCACTGCATGGTACATATTGCTATTTTCGTTCAGGTAGTTAGGATAGGCTAATATTATAGGAAAACATACATGGTTGACAGTACTTTACATCTTTACTATTGTTTGACATTGGTTACACCATTATTAGATTATTTCACATAATTCATTCTACTTCGTACCTCTAAAAATAGACAAATCAACATTTCATCACACTTAAAGCAAAATAGACAGGTAATTACCAGTGCAGCAAAGTGGGCAGTATCACAATGTCTTCATTATGCACACATTTTGACTGGTCTCAAGCAGTTTACCCTAATATTCTCTATTTTCTCTTAATTATAGGACTATATTACTCTCTCTATTTAATCAGACTGGATTATTTTACCTGACCTGAACAAATGATAAGGCAAATCCAGCCAGAATTTACAAAGTATTGAGAAGAACATTTTACATGATAAAGCAATGTGGGCAGGATATACAAATACTGCCCACTGTGCCACTACACCAAAAAATTATGAATGGCAGTGCCGATGAGTATTCATAACTTATCCAAGCATTGGTACAGAATGTACATTTTTAACAACTTACTGTACATGGAGAGGGTTCTAGTGAGGCACAGCACAAATTCCTCAAAGAGAAGCGTCCTGCTCTTCCCCCCATATCTTACTGCTAGGGTAGATATTGTCAGGAAACTGAGAGTGAAGCCTGCAAATTGAGCATAGTATAATTATGAATTATAGGGATAATCCAAACTGGGCTCAGTTGGAGGTTATTTACATTGACATAGCTACCATGATGTATTTACATAAACTTGTACTCTCAAATTTCAAAATACTACAAAAATCATATCATAAAACATGACAAAACGTGCAATAATTGACACACGTTTTTAGCAAAATGTTCTGCAATACCAAGTACTATGTTGATTAGACTCAGTTTTTGAACTAGCTATTGCCCTGATTAAAGTGACTCTAGCTGTTAGGGTTCATGCAACATGAGCCCATATTTTTTTTTTTTTTTTTTTTTTTTATTCAATTTCAGCTTCACGTTTACACATGCAGTGAACCTTTCTCGGAACATAATAGGCCATATTAAACTACGCATTGGCTGGCTCATGTTTGGGCTGTTTCATTCGCGCTTTTGCCGACATGCATATCAAGATGTTGTGTAGATGACGTCGCACTGTCCATAATGGGCTGACAGCCATATTGGTGATCAATATAATATCATTATCAATATTATAATTCTCAATTCCTGAACATTTAGAACAAATATTTGTGTTACATTTAATTTTGCAGTCTCTCAATTGAAATGAACAAATTTCATCCTTTAGAATTTAAGATTTAAGATTTATTTTATAGCCATGTGGTTATGATCACCATGTGGTTACCACATTTGGACTAGGTCTATAGAAATATATAGCGCAACCAAGACTCACCCACTTCTCTGAAGACGTCTCGTAGCTCCAAAGTCTCAATAGCACCAGACTTGTCAAAGTCATGCTTCTTGAAGAGACTCTGTTTGGTTTGAAAGTAGTAAAAAATAATTATAAGTCTATCTATTACTACACCATATGACCATTTATCATTCAAAGAAGTACCAACAGCAAGTATCTAATAATTGTACTCTCTTATGCATATATAATTTTATGGGTAGCTTGAGACAGAAGTCTACTGGTTAAACAGTACCAGCCTAATGGATTGGAGAGTTTTTCTGTTATTCATCCTTGTGAGGTCGGAGTTAGATAGTCTTTCATTTAAAGAATAATGTCTGCCTGTAATCTAAAAAGTATTTTACAACAAGCTCTGATCTCACCTTCCAGAGGAGTATTTCCTCCCAGAGTTTAGAAGCCTGTCGGTAGTCTATCACCCCATAGCGATCAACCTTTGATATCATTAAGGATATACTTGTCTGTACTTTGCCCAAACGAATACATCAAAATTTTGGTTGGTTCCCAGCCAAACATGTAACATTGCAGCAACGTTCTGTTTTGATGGCTCCCGATTTTGTTGTTTCAACATACTGCTGTGACATTGCACTGCAACACTACTATAATGTTCTGGTTATATTCTTCAACCTAAACAGAATGTTCTTATAAAATTCTGTTTAGGCTTAGAATGGTATGCTATTTTTTGTATATTATCATATATGTTCATCTTTTCACCATGTAAATATTATGGATTTCACACTCATCGGAAGAACTTTGTGTATACGAAGAGATGTTTAATAAAAAACAAAAAAAAAAAAAAAAAAGGCTTTGTCCTAACCTCAAATTTGATGAGGTTTAACATCACCATCAATAATGTAATTATTACTTGCCATTTTATTAAGTAACAAAATGACTAAAAAAGTATGGTTTCAGAAGAAAACATTGTTTGACTTCTCATACTGATTAGACACGGTGTTAGAAGGAAGGCATTTGATATATCAGTCCATGTCAGTACCAGGATTCAAACTCACCTCATACCAATATCAATATTCTATTCCAGTTCCTTAGAATGGTTCAACACCACACCACCCCCTCCCTCCAAACTTATGGTCTGGGAATTAATGAAAGCATGGACATCCACGATTGAATGATATTGTTAAAATGAACATCTTTGTGATTCTGTGTAAAAGGATACGTCTACAGTGGCCAGCAGGGTCCTACAGGCCTCGACACTGAAGGAGACCGCCTCCTCATCATCTGAAACATAGGTAGGGAAAAGGTTGTGAAAGGAAATGAAAAGTCTAAGGCCTTTCCCTTACCTGGCAAAAAAAACCGTTTTCTATTGTACTTTAGGGGCCTTACATTAAGTACACATGGATATTTTCGAAATGTGTAGACCCTCTCCCCATTGATGTGTGCATACTTAATGGAAAGCTTCTTTTTCATTAGGCTTATATGTTGTTAATCTTTACTTTCTATTTTTGCATAGACATGATCACTATGACCAATATTGCTGAATTATAAACATTCAAAATCCAAAACCCCTTAGATCACATATTCATTCTAGATTTACCTGAGACGAACCCAAAGCATCATTATCAATAATCATTATCCTTAAAAAGTAGTTGTGTAGGAACCATGTGCGTCTCTACTCTATCAAGCGGCTGTGTAGTCATGTGACCAAGTCTGCAAAAGATCTATCAAATAAGTCACATTGCCACTGGTTGCGCCATCACATAATTAACCTTTCTTTTCTTGGGCCGTAACAAATATTGGGCTGATTGTCCAGTTTAAAAGACTTATCTTACTACACGATCTTTGGCTCCCGATCCCTTGCAATTCTGCTGATGTTAGGCAAAAATTCAAAATTTTGGGGGGTATCCCGATTTTCGGGGTTCATGTCATACATCATAAGGTGGAATATATACCTTCAAAAACTCCTGATCTTTGGCATCTTGAAAATTGGGAGCAAAAGATTGGGAGTATCCCTACCCATATAGTTACCAATATGTTGGTAAATATAAGAACCCAGCTCCAAATGTTTCGCTGTTGAACTTGACATACTTGCGATTTTTGGCCCAAACTCCCAATCTTTGGCAATCTAGTTTTTTTCTACACAGCATGTAGTGGAATACGGCCTTTAATGGAACCTCATACCTTTCCTGAGAAGGGCACTCAGCATGTCTCTTAGGTCTTGGGCATCCAGCTCCATGTCCTCCCCAGCGTACTGGTCAAACACCTCCCGGGAGAGGGCCTTGGCAGGGGGCTCAGGGGCCGGCACCTCCTTGGGGAAAAAACAAGAGAAACCCAGGAATAAGAGGGGCCTCCCATTATTTTAGTACGTAAGCAGAATTTTTGGACCCCATTCCCCCCCTCCCTTGGGCTTAAGTACACTTTGGATTGGACCCCCTCTCCCAACCCCCTTGCTGTGTATGTACTTAATTGAAGGCCCCATACATGAACATCAATGTATGATATCCAAGAATAATTATCTGCACATTATGTTTTATATTTTGTCGACAAAATTAGTCCAATATAACATGCAGGTGCTTACAATTCTATTAAAACTTTGCAATAGTCAGTTTGGAAACAAGTAATGAAGCAAAATGTTTACCACCAAAATGGCATAAACTTTTGAAATTCTTGTTAAAGGGATAATTTTCTCTAGAAACAACAAAAGTATTATGTTCACATGACTCAAACTGGAACATTCTGCCCCATGCACTACTTCAGGTCCATTATCCTACACTTAAATCTATGTCTTTATGACAGTAAATTATGGATACCCCCATAAAAGGCCCTGTCCATGATATTTAGCTTTTTCTTCATTATATTGAGAAAATTTCAATATTTGATGTGGATGGTCACAAATAATATTTAATATTAGTTTTTGTTATGGGACTAGTAACTTCACTGATAGAAACTTTATTTCAATATTGAATTAACCTCTTGTTTCTGTTTTGGAAAAATTAAGACTTTTAGATGCCTTCATCATCTGATTGAAGTTTTTTCTGTAGAAAACTATCCCTTTGAGTCAAATTGTATCATACATATTTCCACCACAATGCTTTAATTCATAAAGAACTCTTTGTGATAAAAAACATCTGGGGTAACAATACTATCTTTTTATTCTCGCGGTATCATCAGGAATGCTTTTGAATATTCTTTTGTTGCTATTGTGAATGTTTTATGGACAGATCACCAGAATTATAGTTTTTATTGATTTGTTACGGTAATCACTCCATGTCAGCCAATTGTCCCAGTCTGTTTTTGGTTTGCCATCTTGACTATATGATTGTATGTGTTTTGCTCATTAGATTTAGGTTTCTTTGTGATTAGGAACAGAGTTTTTGTCTATTGCTGCTCTATGAGTACCTTTTCTTCTTCTGGTTCTGGCTCCTCCTCCTCCTTCTCTTTTGTCCGTTCCCGCTCTTTCTCCCATGGCTTCTTCTCTTCCCACCTCTTCTGTTCCTCTCCTTCTTTCTGTTCTCCCCGTTCCTTGATGGGCCCAGTTTCCTCCTGAAATTCTCTACAACATCCAGCATCCTTGTTAGAAATATACGTGTTTATGTATATATATATATTCATTACATTCAGATATAAAGCCAAAACCGGGAAACTGTTGAGAAGAAAGAAGCAAATTAGTCCAAATTAACCTTCAGGTACTTGTGATATAGCAAATCAGTGTTTTGTGTTAGGGAGAACTTAAACAGAGTCAGAGGATAGTTGTGTACACATCCTTTGGTTAATTGCATACATCTGAGTGGATGGGGAGTTGTGTGAACATAATATGGTTAATCTTAGACAATTGTACACGCAGAGAATTGGTATGTTGTGCGAACATAATATTATGGCTATTTACAGACAATTGCGCTTACACAGAGTCACCGGGTAGATGTGGGAACAAATACTATGTAGGCCTTTTACACGGATTCAACGGGTGGGTTTTTAAGCATATTATGGCTAATTACAGACAATCATACTTACACAGAGTCTGCGGGCAGGTGCATGAACAATTGCAGCCGGTTAATTACAGTAACTAAAAATAGTTGATAGATTGGTGTATAAACAGAATAGGGTCAATTACAGAATGTTGTACTTACACAGAGTCTACAGGCAGGTGAGTGAAAATAAATTGGCTGATTACAAACAATAAAAGTAGAAGGTGTGAAGAAAATAATGGCCAATGTTATGCTTACGTGGAGTCTGCAGGCAGGTGTGTGAAGACCCGCAGATAGAAGGGTCCCTCCTGGTCGGCCTTGTAGGTGAATGGGATGATGACGTAGGTGCCGGGTCTTAATGTCAGACGGGACACAGCCTCTCGTACCGCGGAGCTGGTGGTGAACTCTTTTGTGAGGCCCGTCTTCTCCTCAAAGGTCACTCCGTCGAGTAGCTCTGGGTGACCGCTCTTTACCTGTGGTAGGACTTATCTTAATTAATTTAAACCTAGCACACACACACACACACACATATATATATAGTTGGTTGGTTGGTTATTGGGGTTTAACGCCGTAGCAACATCTAAGGTCATATCACGGCGAGAACAAGGTTTGACAATTCTGTCATGGATTATCGTATGGAATGAACGAATCTATGAGAAGATAGAGACCATACCAATACACATTTATCGAGGCAGGTGTTCTTTAATGTGCAGGGTCCCATAGGCAGGGCCCTACACACAACAGCCGGTGGCCCACTAGGAGCCTTTGATGACCCTGTCGTTGTCACAGGGAGACATGCAGAGGGGAGTAACAGCCACCCCACCTCAGCCCAGACTTGAACCCGGGCCGCCCGCACAATAGACGGACACTCTGACCACTACACCACCCCGCACGCCTCATATATATATATATATATATATATATTAAAGATTCAGATATAAATGTGTATATATGAATGCTTACTTGACCAAATATTTGCCAGTTAGCATCCACCTAAAACAAACCAGCAAAGGGATAGTAACTGGCAAATACCCTATAGATAGGCCTATATTATGCTAAAAGATGTACTATAATATGCTAAGATTGGCAGTATGAATCAAACATACTGTATCACAAGTGATAGTGTCTTGAAACAATTACTGTTTTGCTGGTATTAATAGACTGTATTCATGACTTTGTTCTGTATATGCAGACTTCCTTAATTCATAAATATCTGAATAAAGATGGTCTCCAAAAGTTGACGTCCGTACCTCGTGAACATCAATAAGGCTTTTCTTGCCTGTGGCCAAAAACTATTTCAGATTTTATAAAAATCATAATCATTTTCCCATACCTGTTTTGGGGATAAGTTGGCATTGGTGACTACTGGTGGCTTATTCAAACATTACAATTTTTACACACATCCACCTGTACTCAGTCCCTCTTACCCCACATATCACCTTTCAGTTTATTCGAGCATGCTCACTCACTCCCTACTGCTGTTGGAGCATGCTCAGTCCCCCTCTTCCCCCCTTCTTTGTCTACTTCATGCCACTCTCTCCCTTTGCTTTCCCTGCCCACCCACACCTTTCTCTCCTTATCATATTTTACATTCAATTCATTTATCCAACTATTTCATTACACTTCATTATGTCAATTCAACTTTTATAGTACCTATATTATTAAATATTTTATTTATTGATAAATATTTCTGGCCAAACCTGCATCTCTTTTATTCCTTATAGCCACCCATAGTTAGCTGATGCACATTTTTATTTGTAAACATTCATTGTCTTATACTGCACAGAAGGGATTTCTTATCTCATGAAAATTGGAATAGAGATGAAGTACAAATGTAGACACCCCTACCTCATGAATGTCGAAGCCAACAATGAGGTTCTTCTTGTCAGGGTTGATTCGTCTCTCTCGGTAGTCCTTCAGGGTAAGGGAGACCACCATGGTGCACTTGTCCCCCTCCTGGTCCGGCTCTGTCATGGTCACGAAGTACTGGGGGTTCTTATAGTATAACTCTATAATGAAGAATAGAATATTATACTCATTAAAGATTCAGAATGGCAATGGGTCCTTACCCAGGCAAGCAGCTACATAACAAGCATGTTCTGTGACCATCCTTTTTTGGTTAGTCTGTAACCTGCCCATTTTTTTACACAACAGTTACATCATTGTAGATAAAGTTGAGACCTACTAAAAAGAATTTTACGATAACATCATATCTAAGTGAAGTTGATACCTTACTGTTAAAAAACATTATAATATAACGTTATTATAACATGAAAGTTACAAGAATGTCACAAGAATGTCATACTGCAATTCATAATGTTAGGTTCTAAAGACGTTTTTGGGCGCCATCAAAATATGGTAACAAGAACCAAAGCAGAACAAAACAGATCATAATAATAACTTTATAATAATGTCATATTCTTGCCTAGGTAGTTATAGCCATAGGATAAGTATTCTGTGATAACAAGTTTGTAATGGGTATCATTTGACTTTAGTTCCTGTCTTTATATATTCTTTGAGCTCAAAACGCACGTATGACAGTTCAATATATATATATGCATAATGCCCATATTGGCGCTATGAGGGGTACTACACCCTTTACATTAGGCTCAAAATGAGCATTATGTTTGTATTTAAGCGTAATTTGTGTGAATTCTAAGAATGGGAATGTGGTGGGCTAACACTGGTTATAGGAGGTATATGATTTAGTAATTATTTGAGAATGAAAATAAACCATGTCAAAACCTGCAAATTGTATGTTGAACTTTGTGCTTGTATTTACATATTATAACTAGGATGTAAGAAAAGCATTTGGTTAGGTCATGATATCATGTAAGACCATCAAATGGTCAAACAGACTTCATTGTAATATTTTAGATGAGCCTATAATTACGTCCTTGGTGTAAGGGTGCTTACTTTTGGAGGTGATCACCCCTTTGCCACCCGCGTTTACCCCCTTCACCCACTTTCCGTGATGCTCCACGCAGTGCCACTTGCTTGATTTCTGTGCAAATAAATAGATAAATAAATATATGAATATAAAAAACAGCCAAATAGCCAACATTGTAAAAACACATTGTAACCTGAGAACTTGCTTGTTGTAGCTACATATTAAATGGATAGATGTAGTAAGTGTATTATTGCATAACTGGTCGTGAGTACCCAACTAAAGAAGTGACATTATTATAATTTTGCAGCAATGTTCTGCTTAGTTCTTGTTTGGTTCTTGTTACGTTCTTTTGATGGCTTCCAAAAGCTTCTTTAGAACCAAACATTGAGACCTTGCACTGTAACATTATTGTAACATTCTTTCACATTATAATAATGCTATTATGAATTCTTTATTGGTGAGGTCTCAACACCACTAAAATGGTATGTGATTGATACTTTTTTATTTAGTAAGTCTCAACCTTACCTAAAGTAGCGTCACAGTTATGTGAGAATTGGGCAGGTCATACACTAACCAATGGTCGCAGAACGTTCCTGTTACGTCGCTGCTTGCCTAGTTAGTGCCTATTAGCCATAATGTAAATATATAGGTCTGGCCCATGCTTTTTGCTAGTTTTAACATTTCTTTTAAGCTTTTAAGTACATTTCGTTGGTACATGTAGGCTATTTTCATGCATATCAGGTACATTTCCAATAACTATGAGGCCTTCCATCAAGTATGTCGCAGATTATTGTTTTGCATTGATCTAACACTGTGCTTTCACTACACCTTTGATTTCTGCTACCACTGGATTCTTCAGGAAATCTAATGGATGAAGGGGTAATCAATTGCCTGTTTTCCTGTTTTGTGTATTTTTCAATTTAATGGCCTTAGTGTTAAATTTAAACTATTATTGTAAAAGAAAATAAGAAATTGAAAGTTATTCTAGCTTCTGTTGTAGTTATCTTATTTTCATTGCATTTGATATATTTGATTAATATATTTAGGTAGGAAATACACGATAGAAAATGTAATCATATTGATATTGGACTTGCCACATTACCCCTTCATCCTAACGTTAGCCAGCATTGTTTACCTCTTCAAGTTTTGCAAAAGATGTAGGGCCCAGATGCACAATATCCAGCATGTTGTAGTTTGTCTTCATATCCTCAAATGACATCCTTCAATGGAAAACAGTTACACTTCACACCTTAGATGTGTATATAATATGTATATTTACCTGATAATTGTGTAATTTCAAAATGGGACTAGTAATGTCGTTTTGAGTTATTCTACTTCACACATTGGGAATGCAATAAGTTATCTAAATCATAATAATATAATAACTATATTACCAGAACTCGCCATCGTCTTCCACAATCAAGTCCAGCTTCTGCTTCTCACTTGAGGGTATAGCCTTCCACTCAGATGACCTAGAAATAAGAGGATTGTATAGATAATTCTTTTTGAATAGCTATACGCTTCAGATAAAAGGATGCAGTGTAGGACTGTCAGGTTTTGTTCTTGCTAGAGGACATTTTGGGCAATTCAATAACAAAAGATGCTAGTGACCCTTGAATTGAACATAAACAAATCTGCAGATTTAAATGTTTATTTATTCCCTTGAATGGCGCTTTTTCCCCTCTGGTAGGTTTTGGGTTTATTTCTCTCTGACAACAAGAAAGATTTAATTACAACAAATAAAGGGATTCAGAGTAGGATTGAAAACTCAGCACTATAACTCAATGGTATGACAATATACATAATAGGCTTAATAAGTCAAAAGATTATATAGTGTTATTCTGAGGCCTCATATGGTGGCCTAAACCGAAGCTTCCAAGATAAGTTTAAAGGACGTAAATCCTGCTCACCCGTCACTCCAGGGACCATTCCACTCGGACTTGCCCCAGGGGTTCTTCAGTCGGATCAGCTGTATGGAGGAACCGCCAATCTCACGCTGCAAAGGGAGTCACATACATGAGTCCTGAGCATTGAATTTCAATCCATGTTTGACATAATTATTTGGAAAGTCACATTGAATTGTGTTTCAGAAAATAAAGTGTTTTCTTGTGTCATATGAAAATGATGATAGTTGGGGTTTAAGGTAAAATGAGTATTTCAGGTACAACAGGACCAGCTCGTGTTTTTGGCAAAGTACTACAATCAAATCTATGGAGGCGAGAATGATGCAAAAAAAAACGTGGCAAAACAAACGGCATGGGGGTTGAAAAAGGGTTAATCATACAGAGGTCCCACTTGCTACCAAATGGACCACCCTGCCCTATTTTCTCTCTCATATCATGGAGAATCGAGAAATGAAAATGATAAAAATATCTGTCAGATAGGTTTCTTTTTACTTTGTGTTCTAACACAAATAGTAGTAACTTATATAATGAAACATCTACTATGAATCTATATGTACACTGAAATAACTGAGGGTAGTGCTTAACAATGAAAAATTTATACTCCGGATAGGTTGCCTTACCTCCATTACTCCTGTGATACTGTAGGCATGTCCTTTGAAGAGGCCATTGTTTTGTTCTTCTTCTATTGTTTTACCATTGTTGTTCTAAAGTAAAATCAACTTAGATCAAAAGGAAAATCAAAAGTCAGATGGAAAATTAAAATCTAAAGTACAGTAGAAAATATCTAATACCTCTTTTAATATCATCCTATAATATATCTATAAAGAAGAATCTTTTTATGACACTTTTCAAACTCAAAAGAAATCTGGAATGATACAGTTATATATGGACATATTATCACATGAACACACACACTCCTCAGACAAAACTAACGACATTTTAGTATGCTTTTATATCCCTCCCTTTATAAACACTTGCACAAAGCACATCCAAAAGTTTTTGAAATTCAATTAAATGTTCACCTACATTTTATGACTATAACCTATCCCCATTACATGCTAAAAGGGATATTGTTAAAATAGACCTAAACTTAAAAGGCATTTATAAAACTTGTCCCTTGTCAATTTTGAGATATGGATTCCCTTGTCCCAGCCTAAAATAGTTGATATCAAGGGTTGTATGGGAAGATTCACTGCAGAGACTTCTGAAAAAGATGAAAACCCTGGCTACCTACCCATATGGCCGCCCCCATGAGGGACCCATTGTCGTGGGACAGTTTGACAATGTCAAACAGGTCGTCAGGTAGGCGGTCAGGCCGGTTCAGGTTGAAGGACTCGGATAGACCCCCTGTCAAGTCCACCAATGCCTCTTGCAAATGGCCCCCAGAGATGGCGTAGTAATAACCATACAGTCTGAAAAACAACAATTTTGATATTTTTACCTTTTTAAAAATTGTATTAACCTCTTCAAGCAGTGTACAATCAGGAGGTTCATGCATATGAGGATATGATGATATATATTATGGATATACATATACTTGATGAATTGGGATGTCATTGCAGTAGAAAAAATCATTTCTATATGGATGTACGCCCTATGATGAATTTAAACAGATATATATATTATATTATTTCAAAACACAGAGAAAAACAATTTATCAAAGGTCATCCAAGGTAATCCAAGGTCATCTAATGTCAATGATAACTCACTTGGCATAGGCCTTCTCCAGCAGTGGTCCCCAGAACTCATTGGGTTGCCCCCGGTTGTAGCCAAACATTGGGGTGTCGTCTATGGTCACCGGAAGGCGGTCGTCCACCACAACCTCCTTCCATGACCCAAAGTGCCAGAAGTGGAAGCGGAACGCACCTTGGACAATCCAGCATTGAATTAACATTACAATCATCTCAATTATGTATAAGGTTTGATGGACTGCTGGTAAATGGTCTTATGCTGTCTACAAATTAGAAAAAAGAGAGAAATAAGTTTAAAATCTTTTTTAAAGAGATGTTGTCATCAAGCAGGATTCTACCTTATCCTTTTGCTGATGGCACCAAAATGGATTTTATCAAAGAGAACTGGCGTAGGTGATTTCATTTTAAAATTGTTATTTTATTGAAACGGTGGAGACAGCTCTCCCTACTTCTTGCTACCACAAAAACTGTCAGATGACAGTTGACATGAAACTATGGAAACTTCTCTTGTGATGTCACTTCCTGTTGATGGTGACCTCACCTCCATGGAAACTGCTTGGAAACAAGTCAAGGCGACCGGTTTCTTAGTGACTGGTAACATTTTAACTGTTATTGTGTTTACAGTTGTACGTGGATAAGTTATGTTGTCGTTTCGACTCAAGTTTCTTCATCAGGCATGAATTGTTGTATCAGCATGCACCATACAGGATTTCATGGTGATACAATTTAAGATTTTAGATGTTTGCAGGATATTAAATATGAGCTTTGGGGTTGAAAGGCAACATTAGCTCCATGTGTCCTTCCTAGTGTTATTTGGAATAATAACCTAGATAATGAGCTACAATTTATTCGTTGATAATGTTATCCCTCAGTAGTTAGTTATGGTAGGACTTTGTCTGCATGTCATGAGTGACATGTAATTTAATGGACTAAACCATTGGACACCCACCCCTTAACCCTTCGTCAACACATAAAATTGTTATTTTCTAAATGATTGTTTTATAGTAATGTTTGATATTGCTATACAACCCATGATAGCAGGATTTAAAAATTCTAATTTTGTCTTTGATATTTGTTGCCATGGTAACCATAGAACGTTTTAAATGAAAGTCCAATTTCTGGAAACTGTAATATTTAAAAGCCTATTTTTGGAAAAATGAAAATAAACATGTTCATAGCATCGATCTATTTGAGAAATTTTGTGTAACATTAGTTGGGAAATACTTAAAATAAGCTAAAATAGTTTACATGGGCAGCCATCTTCAAAATGCCTCAAAATGGGTAATTCCTAACCATTTTCCTGTACAGTAGTATCTAATAAATCTGACTGTAGACCAAAGAAAATGAATGTAAAAATAAATCAAAAGTGCAAAGGTATGATGTAATGATGCTTTAGATTTAAAAAGAAAAATAATAGGGGGGGAACAGGAATTTCAAAAATGGTAATTAAACATTAATATTAGGAATTTTGGGGGGTATAATAAGGGTCCCTCATAAATGGAGTGCGGAAATTACTAAAATTGACCCAGATTAAGACTTCAGAAAAGTTAAGTTTGACCTATCCTTGGGTAAAATTTATTATCTGATAGGAGTGACATCACATCTCATACAATTATTTCAAAAGATGATATTGAGCTATCAAAATTATAAATACAACAGCCAAAACAATGACCATTGATCATATGTGATCGATTTCCTCACTAAATACATATATGTTTAGAGTTGTGATAGAGAGTTAAGAAATTGAAAATCGATGGAAAAGAATCTATGAAATTGTGCTATCATGGGTATTTAAAATTTTTATTCAGCACTCCTGTGCAGCAGCCCCATCCCTAGAACAGCTCTCACCTATGTAGTCTTCCCCAAAGCCCTGGTCAGCGGGGACCACTCGGGAAAACAGGGCTGGTTTAGTGGCCAGCACAGCTGCAGAGGATATGAACCAACAGTCGCCTGCAAGAATAAAAACATATATAGTTCCAGTGCTCCGTCGCATAAGCCAACCCTCGCAACAGTGATGAGACCACAGTGAGGACTCCTATGCAGGTATTGCTGTTATGTGTAAAAACTCTCACTGTTGCAAACATTTAACAGCAAATTTCACCCACTAATAATCATTTCTCAGAGTTGGAATTTTCAGGGATATTAGATCTGGATCTATATTTTTCAGAATTTCTTATAGAATTCAAATCGGCTAAGTAGAAATAGCACAATTTAATATAACATACCTCTCACAACAGCAATGTCTCTGTTGTAAGAGTTCTAGGATGGGTCTCGCTGTTGTGGACAACTCTCACAACAGCAAGCAGATTATTCAACAGACCACAGGTAGTATAACATATTATGAATTCATCTCATTTAATTTCAGCAGTGCTCATTTCATTTCACACTAAAGCACACAGGTATTTCAACATCTACTCCAGCTTTAGGGGTCTGGACTAATCTTTTCAGCAAGGGTGTTGTATGTAAATTTTGTGCAGATGATCGTGTTGATATGAATACAAGTTTGACTATACTAAAATTGACCAATAGATTTCTCAGGACAATAAGTTATAGCAAAGCTATATACAATTTCCTAATTCAAAAGATTAGATATAGGATTAAGTTATATACACAGCAATCATAATTCTGATTTATCTCCAACAGATATGAGAAATGTTACAATTAGAGTACTGACATCTGAAAGATGCTCACCAAGCTCTCCTTGTGCAAGGTCAAACCGGCTTGTTCCTTCAACAATAAACTTTGGGGGCTCCTTGCAGATTTCCTGCATGAACATATACAACATTCCTAAGATCACTTCACATCCTGACAAACCAATTTGTTACAACTTTCAAAGTTACTATTTCAATGATTAAACAATGTAATATTAACAACATGATTTAAGCTGGTACTTCTGGTTAAGTTTAGAAATATTGCAGGACTTCCATTAAGTGTACATGTGTATGAACATTTCCAAACTTTTCAGACCCTCCTGCCCCACCTGAGGCTGAATTACACAGTACCAGAATGTACTGAATGGTACATACATCTTCAGAAAATTTGGATCTCACTCAGCTTAAAGTATGCATTCTAAATGGAAGGCTCCGAAGCATGAGGATTAAAACATTAAAAAGCACAGGTAAAAGCTAAGCAAAACTTATATAATAATGTTATTCATACATCATGGTAATTTTTAATACACTGGATCTAATTTCAAATCTAGACATACACATATTGCAAAGCAATTGTTGTTGCCCTGGTCTGCACATACTGTCAAGTGCTTTAGCCTGAGAAAAAAGTGTATGCGAACTGATCTAATAACAATTGCTTAGCATGCCCGTATCTGTACTTAATTTATTCTTTATCAATCATGCAGATAGTGTTTCTTTACAAACAACACAAAAATTGGCATTAGCATCCACAGAAAGGCATCATTGCCCTCCAGAGCAATAAGCAATCTTTTATCGACCCTCCTCTGAGAGGGTAGGACAATTGTGATTTAGAGAGGGAACTCAGACCCTTGGAGGGTAGGCAGGACTTTTTTATATATGAGTGCCACCCTTTACTAGAATTCCTTGACGCCCAGATTAGGCAGGATGGTGTCATTTTTATTATTAATGTGACCTGCTCTCAACTCTTGTGGCTTATTCATATTTGATTTATTGATATATAGTGACGCACTGGATTCAATTTTGAATCTACCTTGGGTCTTTTCCATGTGTAGCTGTCCTTGTTTTCCAGGTCGGGCAGGATGGAGTCACTGTTGGCCGGGAAGTCTGGGTCCTCCCACAACCTCTGGCTTAGGGTACACTGACGCTTGACCTCCTCATATGTCGGCATGGTGACGCTAAGGAAAAGGGAACATTATGGGACATTACCTTTGAATTACTTTTTTCTACTGTGTCATTATTACTCTCCAACTTGTCGTTTACCAATTTTTAGACACTGCTATTTGTATTTGTGTTCCGATAATTGTAAATGACCATTTGATATGTTTTCCCAAATTTTTCACTTCTCGTCTCAAGTATGACCGAAATCTTTTTAGATGTGTGAACATTTTGAGATGTGTTGAGATTTCTGAAACTCCCTAATTCTCCCCACCACAGATAGCTGATTTATAGTATACAAGACACCTGCAGGTTAATTTGGACAAATTTTGTTTACAAAAACACGGGAAAACAGGAGAGGAACAAAGAGGAAGGGAGAATGAGAGAGGGAAGCAAAAGCCTTCATGTCTCCTTACAGTTAGCATCTGTTATGAGCAGAATCAGTGTCTATTCATTTCATATTTATTTCAAATTTGATTCCTGTAGACACAGGTTCTTCCATCAAATATGAACATTGCAAGTAATCATTATAACAATATACTAGAATGAAATATCTTCCAATAACATAAACTGCAAGCATTTATGACACACAACAATAATTTGAGCACATACAATCAGTATGATTAGCCCGAACAATATGGGCTCACAGTGATTACAAGGAATATAGTAACTCAATACAGTCAAAAATAGTATAGCTTGCTATACCATCGTTCATACAGTCAGTATATCATTGTGAGTCAAATTCCATAAATTTTATGAGGTATTTAAACTTGCACCTGCCAGATATTTCCTGTAAATCCCAGTGTAATAGATTCCATTCTTTTAGTTCCCTCATGTATGGGCTCTTCTGCAACTTTATTAACCTGGTAAATTGCTGTTTCATTTTAACCTTTGTTGTTCTGCACAACATTTTGTTATGAGCAGAATCATGCAGTGGCTTAGAGCCATTGACTGGTTATTTATAAGTCCTTCCCATATTGAACATGAAATTGGGGTTGGCTAAAGTACATCTAACCTATACCTTGACTGACTTGAATGGGACAAACTGATATCTCTTTATAATTTCATGTGGCTGCTTGCAAAATGCCTTTCAGAATTAAATCTATTGAATTTGAATGATTTGAAGAGTTGAAAACCTTTTGTCAATTGCTATCAAGGGAGGGGGACATTATGGGAATACTGTGGGTTGTTACATTTTGATGTAATGTTGATCACTTATTATTCATTTGTGTTGAGAATGGGCCCTGAAGGATGTATTATGTACTCACTAGTTCATACAGCTTCATATGGCAATCAGCGATGCCATGGAGGGCAGGCAGTCTACCCATAGGCCACCTGAAGAGTGGATAAAGTACTACAACTAGCTACAGTGGTGCCCTCTGCAACAAGCCCAGACATAAGATTTTTATTAATGATTTTGAGTCTGTGTTATCAGTCAATATTGTATGTCCCATGAACAACCATACTAATATTTTTTTTAAATTACAGGGAAAGGTGCTTTAGTTGCTCACTCTCTAGCAATAGAATAATTTTTCTAATTTGTCATTTAACAACAGTTTTCAAACATAACCAATTCGAAAAATAATTGAACAGTCTCACCTGTACATAGATGGGCTAAACATGCAATATCAGAGAAACAAAATAAAGCAACTATCCTCACTTAAAGATTATACATAGAATAACAATAGTAAACTTTACACAAGCAACCCTGACGCATCACCTAACCTAAACGTAATGTATCTCCTATTTTACCTTATTTCATAAAAATGTTAAGTCTCTTACTATTGATTGGCTAGTAATTATGAGATTTCAGAGCATGTAGATCTGCTGGGCCCCTTGCCCCCCCCCCCCCCACCCCGCCACCCCACCCCCCTGGATCTGCCGCTTTGGTGGTGAGTAATGAAGGTGATAACTGTCAATTTGCAGGCCCTACAGAGGCAATTTGGATCAGTTTTAGAATGCAATCCCAGTTAACACGGACACGTGTTTTGCACGTTCCTAGCTTGCAATTGGTTTCCAGGGTGCCATAACCGTGTTTTAAACTCGAATATAACTTGGGATTCTGCAGACCCCATTTCTTGTGTTTCCCATGTGATTTTGACATGAGATTTTGACACAAGTTTTGACATGTAAAAATTGTGTTTTCTTGATTCCTAATGGAAAAACATGTGGAGACTCGAACCCTGGACCCCTCACATGCAATGCCAGGCCTCTACCACTGAGCTATGCAGAATGAGCTTGGATGTGTTGCCCTTCCATTGTGTTTGAATAATGTGGAAAATGGTATTAATTGGGAAAAAAATCAATTATATATCCTCATATAAAGATGTATTTCTATTTGTTTTTTTCATAATACTCTCAACTCAAACAAAAAATCACCGTTAAATGTATTCTAGTTTTATCAGAGTTTACATGGTGAAATCCTGTTGTAAGGTTATGGATTTCCAAAGCTTATCTGTGTGATTTTTCACTGACATCTCAGAGAAAACTCATACCAAACCAGTGTTATATACATGTTATACTTGGAAATTACATGTGTCAAAAACTGGTGTCAGTGAAGGACAGTTTTCTCTTGTAAAACTCCTTGTTTTACACACCACCAGTATTACATGAGAATTCCATGACTTAAAACTAGTGTGATACACATGTTTTACACAGAGATTTTAACTACACCAGTGTGTCACTTAAATGACACTAGATTTTAAGAACATTAATACACATGAGAAAATTCTAGATAAGAGTCTCCACAGTGACTTTTATGATGTAACTTATATGAATAATGAAAATTCCATGAAATAGACATTGTGTATTACAATGTGAAAACTAATAGTAAAACTCTCTAAAATACTGATATTACACAGAGATTACCAAAACACCAGTATAACATGAATTTAACACGTGGTGAACTGGTAAATACAAGTGTCCTGTTTGCTGGGATCTCTTTAATATAGCATTAATAAAAAGACATGAAATTAAGTTTTACTATTTGTTTCAACACAAAAGTGTGACCTCGCTCTACATAAATGACAAAAAGTGTACATGTAACACAGAAACTGTGGTTATACTTCCTTGTTCACGATCTTAAATATTGCTCACCTTAGAGTTTATGTTCTGACAGTGAATCTACCCCACCAGGTCTTCGACAGACAGATGTACAGGCGGGCTCATTCGGAAACCAGTAGTTCCTTGTAGTGAAGGCATATTGTATATAAATTAGCAGGACCTTAGCGGCATGATTTGGAATGAGCAATGATATATCTTAGATATTTTACTTGGCTTTTTTTATGGATTTAGCCGTACATATCACAAAGAAAAATCTATGTTTTTGGTTTTGACCTTTGTAAAATTGATGTTTAACAACTGAATTCAAAAGAAAATTCAAGAAAACTGACATTGACAAAAACAACTACCAACGTTTTACTATTGAAACTTTCCAGGGATTTTATGATAATGTGGAAGCTGATATTGAAAAGTGAAAAGAAACTTTAAAAAGAGAATAATTTTAGTTATACAATGATTGATAGCCTGATTCAAGAGTAATCAAACCAGGGAAAACCATGAAAAACAGTATATCCTTAATACCAAGATACTTCTAAGAAATCTAAATCAGACGAAATAAATATATTTATCTTTAATTTATAATGTACCATCCAGGTGGCGCACTGAACAGCTAGGTGTACCTTTAAACCTGGAAATACTAGGTCAACTACATTCAAAAATATAAAAACAAATTTTTGTCAACAAATTAAAAACTATTGACAAAAGTCCTTTTTTTTAAAATTGTTTTTATTTTGGGTTTCAAGGCTCGACATTGCCGATCTTCCGCCAGTTACCAACTCCTGGCAATATTTACAAACTCAGTGGGACTAGACATGGTTACATTAACATAGATGATATCCAGTTAATGATGATTAATGGGATGAAATGAGATGAAAACGAAAGGCATTATCAGAACATCAGGTAGGCCATCACATAATGAGTTCATTTTTCAAATGGTTTTTAATCATTGCAAGGGATGAATTTAAAAGTTCGTAAATGACTCAGTTTCTCCACTTGATCATTAATTCGAACGGATATGGAAATGAACTTGCTGAAGAGGTCCCAAACATTATATGTGGCATTAGTTCCTTCTTTATGATAAAAACAGGTTATCATGCCATTTCAGGAAAATTAATTACAAGGATTTTAACACTAATCTATTATGTATTGTGGAGGGGACTTTTCCATAACCGTTGGTATACCTTTAATGAGCCTTATTGGTCACATGTACAAAACCGAAAAGACAGTAAAATATATTCTTGCCAAGTGAAAAATATGGGATGTATTTGTCGTATAGATGCACATTGGATGTTGCAAACAATGTGGAAGCATGGTCTTTTTAGTTCATATGTCTCATAAAATGATTACTCGATAGTTAGAGGTGCCAATTATTTCTACATGTTTTACTGCTTCTAACTGTAAGTTATCTCGCCCGCTAGTTTTCCGAATGCACCAGACACCTGGAATTGGATGTCACCTGCAACTCAGAGTTTGACGAGAGACAAAGGTATACAATGTAATACTATAACGTCTCGGTAAAAGAGCCGTCATGCAGTGCCCAGTGTAAACTAATAGAAAAGAAGAATATATCATCATATGCAATACCTGTTGGAAACAGTATCCATCCTTGACGTCAAAGTGGGTTTCATCGTACAATTTTGAAACATTTCTTATAATTTGCTCATATTTTGGAAATGAAATAAGGTTCCAGACACCCATGAACCGCCACTGGCTACGCCACTGAAGGCTCTTGAATGTCAAGGGCACATAATTATTGTCTACAGACCAGCTGGCTGTCACCAGGATTAGCCAAATTTAAATTACCCTAGCAGTGTAATCTGGAGGGTTTTGTGAAAAAAATATGTGGAATTTGTGTAGTGCTACCTGCAAAATGAATTTTCGGGCAGTGGCAGTGATGCCACTGGTTTTGTGCAACGGGCCACAGTTGATGGTTTATATTTGTCATGAGGAATTGATTCAAATTACTACTAAATTCCATACATAAAAGGCAATGCACAGAATGCACGTATCTACATTCCGAAATAAATTCACAGTGATGACATTTTTTCATGATTTTTTCCAGGTTTCTGTATACAAATACCGAAATACAATGAAATCCCCTGTGCTCCGTTGCATAACCAAACGCTCACAACAGCGAGACCACAGCGAGGGTTTAGATTTAAGTCTCGCAACAGCGATATCCTTATGGTTTTCAATATGCCAACCCTCGCAACAGCGATGGTTATGTACAAATTTTGAACACAGTTAATTTATTGACAAATACATTTCCGCCACTTGCCTCTTGCACATTTTAAGAGCTGAGGAACACATCTAACAGTTAGTGAAAACAAAATGTAAAAATTTTAACCCCAAAATGCCCTCCTGATACATTGAAAATTCGGGTGTGCCAACCCTCGCAATAGCAAGGAAAGTTGGTTTCCCTCCCTGTTCAACAAGGATGGGTCTCGCTGTGGTGGACAACCCTCGCAACAGCGAGGGGGGTTATGCAACGGACCACAGGGATCCATTGCATAACAAAAATAACGATGGTTTTGTTGGGAAGTGTCAAACTCTTACTGTTGTGCCAAAGTTCAGCATCGGGTATCAATCATTTTTTCCAAGCTGAAAATTTTAGATCTAAATGTCAATTTCTCGGAACCGGTTACAGAATTGAAATTGGCCCAGTAGACAAGCTGCAATTCAACAGCGGGACCCATCGCAACAGCGACATCCTTGTGTAAAGACGTCCTTGTTGCTAGGGTTTGGTTAAGTGATGGAGCACTGTGGTCCGTCGCATAAAACCCCTCGCTGTTGCGAGGGTTGTCCACAACAGCGAGACAGCGAGTGTATCCAACTTTGGCGATAACAGCGAGGGTTGGCACACCCAAATTTTCAACATATCGGGGGGACACTTAAGGGTTGTTATTTTAACATTTTGTTTTCACTTACTGTTAGATGTCTCCCTCAGCTCTTACAATATGCAGAAGGCAAATGGCGGAAATGTATTTGTCAATGAATCAACTGTGTTCAAAGTTTGTACAAAACCATTGCTGTTGCGAGGGATGGCACATTGAAAACCTTAAGGATATCGCTGTTGCGAGACCCGTATCCAAACCCTTGCTGTGGTCTCGCTGTTGCAAGTGTTGGCTTATGCGACGGAGCACTGGGTATAATGGCATACCTGTGCACCCTTCTATAAAATAGAAGATGGAAAAATAAGGCTCACCTTCTTAAGTTTTGACTGTACATGGTAGGAAAGACATCGGTGATAAGGATGGGTATGGCATGAATCCTTTCAAATAAATCATTGGACAAACAGTAAATAGTATATTTATGATGAACATATTGGATCTCTGTCAGTCAAGACACAAAGTATAAAAGATATTAACACATCATATTTTGGATTATATTGTTATGGATTTCGAATATGATAAGCAGAACACCGATCATAACAATCAACAGCGGGTTAGCAGCGACCATTATCATTGTCCAAAACGATTGCTGTTCGGCTTATTTTTTCATTTTAAACAAAAATCATACCTTCAGAATAATGTTTTGTTTCTTTTAGCTGAGAAACAATCTATGTATCGAGAGATATAAAATCTACCATCATGTAGCAAAGTAACCGAAATTCCAACTGATCCAATAGGACAGCTATTTACGTCAATAGTTGTTATGTACATGCGCTGTGATGATTAGTTGTTTTTTTCATCCAGCCACTAGGCTACGTGATATAATAACATACGGAGAGTTTCAGAATATCATGAACCAGTTGGTAGATCATGAGGGTTTGTTTGCGTACAATGAAGCCCCATTCGCCGTGGCAGATCTGGTACATGCGATCCCTTGCAACATTTATCATTTGCAATTCTGGCACAAACAATAATGCAAAAGATAAATCTGCAACCGATCAGATCCAACATGTTGGATCAAATCGTTTGAAATCCAGACGATTCAGGGCCATAAGCACTTGAAAAAATTATCGTTTGCAATCTTTAGGTGCCCCTTCTCTCAGGGCGAATGCCATTTCTTGAATTTCGCTTCCATGCGATTATTTTATTGGCTCTCAGAGAATCGTCGTGTGCATGCAATAAGTTTATCGTAGCTGTGCCCGACAGAATCATCGGGCCTTTACGTTTCACCTGATCACTGAACCATGGAGGTGACCCTGAGAGGTGAGGCAGTAGGCCCTTTAATGATCATACATATAATCAAGATCTCCTCACAGGTCAGTAAATACTCAAGCCCCATACCACTAGGACACTTTTAAACAGTCGGCCGACAAGTCGGCGGTAAAATCAGCTGATTCCTGTCATCGTCTGGAGGGATATCATATTGAAATGGGTGTGCTTGATATGAATCTGCACTAAAATCGGCCAATTCTATCCTTAAAATCGGCCGATTTTATCGCCAATTAGTCTGCTAACTGTGTAAAAATCACCTAGTGAGTATGGGGCTTTATTACAGCTATACATAGGCCTACAGCAAATGAACTAGCCTTAAATGATTCAGGGTATCCTGTTTCTTTAGGCCTTGTCCTACATATATATAGTGGTTGACCTAGTGAACCACACGTTACCTGTGGGAAGGATACAAAGGGTTGTCTGTAGCACTTCATGCTTATGGAACACCAAATATCTATCACATGCACCTTATCACTACTTATTGCTACGGATTTCTATAATGATATATTCCTAACAGCCAATAATGCATTCATATTAATTTTTCAAACATCTTTTTTTCTAAATTCATGTCTTTATTCAGACATAACATAAGGAGTTACATTTGTTTTCATTATGCATCTAAGTTGCAAGCTTAAGTGAACGAATCCCCTTCCAATACCCATATGTAATACGTATTATTTTCTTATAATAATACAGTTTTCTTGAATTTCTCAGTATAATAATTAATTTTCTTTGAAAAAAAAACATATATGGCAAGTAATATCACAGAACATAAGTGTCATTCTTATTAATGTATATTTATCAAAGCCAGAACTAAAGAAATTTCATCATGTCTATAAAAAAGAAAGACTGGAAAGGGTTATTCCCTACTGGGGAAAATTAGTTTGCATATTATAGGAATTTGAAGGAAACGCAGTAAGTTAATGTATACCATGTATATCATATACCCAACATATATAAAATTATAGATTATCATATCGATCATGAAATCCTTGTAATATCACCCAATGGACAGCTATTTGAAGAATAGTGCTTTGAATAAATTAGAAAATAATTATTTCATGCAATACATGAAACTGACGAAAATGAATAAGAATTTTCTAGTTTTTGGCTCAAGAAAAATATCTCATGAAAAATCATCAAAACTAACATAAGAAATAGTAAGAACATACGGGTGCAGAGTGAAAAATATCCAAATGCTAGTTTTCCAAATCTTCAACAATAGATAAGACCATACTTAATAAAATGTCATATGGTAAACTCGTGCATGTGAGAGGATATGGACTTGTCGACATATTACCCACAATGCACTTTGATTTATAGTACCACAGTACAACAAACCAGTGAAATGAATCTGGGAGAATTCACGTTGAAGAGGTCCTTGAGCCATTTCCTTTAAAAAAAATCGAAATAAAGTAGGTTACACTTGCCGTATCATAAACTAACAGTCAGTCTTATTTTAAGATCGGTGCATATACACAGAGCATCGTCCCATATCACCTATACTAAACACTGTGTCCTTGCACTATCCTATACACCCCACCCCCTCCTCTACAGACACACACCAGGAGGAGAGGGGCGAGGCCCAGGAGACGGAGGGATGTAGGCCGCCTGGAGGGTACATGGATCCAGACGTCTAGAGTAGGGATCCAGGACTGTGAGGGGAGGACACTAACTCTGTATAACACAGGTAGAGAGGCCGCCTCCCTCCTGGAGTGGCACAAACTGCAGCAGCAGCAGATTCCCCCATATTCAAAGGAGCATAATCATATCGACGACGTGTGACAGGGTGGCGGTGGGATACCCCCTGGAGAACTCTGCCACTTCGACAATCTCGACCCAGGCATCATCTCCGTCCAGACTTTAGGAACAAGGGATGGAGCTTTCTCAGACTACACTGAAGCTATCACTTGGCCGGCCCTGACAGCCTGGACTAAACCAGTGAAAAAGTGAAAAACGCCGGCCTACATCAGACCTGCAGCGTGTAGTAGTAGCCTTATAATACGGTTTTGTAGAAAAAAAGAGACGGGGATAGCACAGTGAGTTCTCCCACTTGACTGTCTTGTCTGGTGTTGACGGCATCCTCGTTGCAAAGTGTCTGTGGAGTAAGTTACCACTAATCCGTCTATAACCTACTTGGCCCTTGCATATTAGTTTGAATGAATGGCGGACTTGGATAGAACTACAGTCTAGGTACCCCATCCTCCAGCTGTAAGGTCCACGTCCGACCGGTCACCTGCATTTAGTTCTTCCGTGACCTATTTACCTCTCGCATACTTGTTTATTGACTACCGGTATTGGATGTAATTACCGTCTATTACACCTACATGTGTGGAGTAATAGGTGCCCCTGTCTGTCTGGTGCCTCCAGTGTGTAGGCCTGAGTCAGCAGAGTGAGGGGAGTACCCTTCTCAACACTCAACATGGAGATTTTACTTTAACTCAGGATTCAAATGGCTTGGATGTTGAATATTATCAACGTATGACTGTTTTCTATGAAGGATCTTCAATGGGCACCGTTGACTGATGACTGTTTGTGGACTTCCTGGGGATTTTCCAACCTCATGCGTTCATATCTATGTGATTATTACATATCAAAAGAAAACGTATTGTTTTAAACACCTCATGTGGGATATATGGTACAAACGCATTTACTCGTTTCTACCTGACATCAATTCTTATCACTTCATGGACTGTACGACACAGATCACCTTCCCCCCTAAGGTAACAGGGAAGTCACATGAACTTTCCGCGTGACCTCACATCCCCTGTACACTGGAAGCTTCAAGCCAACTTTTATAAAATCGTCGGAGACAGTTAAGACAACAAAGAAAATAATTCCTCTGGGAAGTGAATATAGTTGAGGATAAAGGAGAACCCA
This sequence comes from Lepidonotus clava, assembly GCA_936440205.1. NCBI lineage: Eukaryota > Metazoa > Annelida > Polychaeta > Phyllodocida > Polynoidae > Lepidonotus > Lepidonotus clava. Next base: position 55,488,221 of record OW387135.1, on the reverse strand, counting down.
TGAGTATGAGGTAAAGCTCGATTCAGACAGAAGGAGAACTTTGTGTTATTTACACTATTAATTTGATCATTCAACAAACATGCATGTAGAGCTTTTCGTCATGGAACTGTTTACACATGAAATCCACTATTCGTTTCAATAGTTCGTAGTCTATGGTAGAATAGAACTGGAATACTCGTTTCACTTTTTCAAACATGAAATTAGTATATATGGAAGAAGGTTTTGGAATGGACAATACCGGTTCAAACACAGCCATATTGTGACATAGTGACTTATCCTATGTAGGTGACATGTTGATAAGATAGTACATCTTTATCTGTGTTACATAATATTTACTAGTGGTCATATCTTTACAGAGAATCTCCGTATCCAGGTACTTCATGAAGTATATAGCGTGCGATGGTCCTATTTGGAAACCAGCTTGTATCCGTAGGAGGCCTATAGAAAGGTGAATACTGGCCTATATATACCTGGTAGGTCACGGTTACCTCCCCCTTCTTTGTAACTAAGCAGAGTATTATTCATACCTTTGATGGCGCCTAAAACAGTTTTGTACAGAAAGAAACGACACAGCAGCATAAAACATGAATGCATTATTCAAGCTATGACATGAATATGTCAACGCAAGCTATCGTCACCTTTCAGGTACAGTTGAGTAACCTTATCCTTTTTGTGAAAACTATGTTTTGACTGTATAAGATCAAGTGAAACTTTGGATCTAACATTGAGTAACAAGCCCCTTCTTGTGGCCTGTTTGGTGCTCTAGAATAACCAAGTATCATTTGGACCAAAGGTGAACGTTACCTGGAAGTATAATTTAAGAATTTCTCTTGCAGTTCATGTGATGATCGAACCGGCAAGGAAGGATCGCTGTGATAAGGTACCAGTTCCAACCAGCTGCTAAAAAGAGTTTCCCCATCCGGCTCAAAGAGAGGGGGAACAGTAAGGCCACACAAATTGATGTGGCATTCATCGTTTTAAACCATTACTCAGGAACAACCATGTTGCATGCTATATACGGACTCAATCTGGCAGTAGAGGCGGCGGGCCAAGCGTTCACAGAAAGCGACCAGGAGGACAATAATTATTGTGCCTTTCTCAAACCTGCTCAAACAAACTTTAAGTTCATGACCTCACCGCCAATTTCTAACTCCCACAACATATTCCATGGCCTTTTCAATCCTCACGGAAAACTAGACGAACTCAGGTTTTCACAAATACAACGTCGACTGAAGAACGCCCACCTGTGCGATCTGGCGGAGAAAAGGGATCTCGATCACTACAACATTTTTGAAAAGGCAGCAATTTACAACTCTCCTGACCTCATGAGATATCTCCTGTCCCTCATTCCGACGACATATAAGCCCCAATTTGTGTCTATCTACCTACAGGAAACATTCCACATGGCGTGTCTGCTAGGCTGCAGAGACATCGTGAAAATGCTCACGGAAAGATTTCCTTTATTGTCCAAAGTAAAAAGCCGCGTTAGAGTCCGTACCCCCATAGGACCTCCCGACCATGAGCTCCAACCACTCGTCTCTTTCACACCTAAAACTGATCAATTTCCGAAACACTGTGTGCTCCACTGGGTGCAAAACAACCATGACGAACTAGGAGTATATTTCGCCACGTGTACCAATCAACTCGAAGTGGTCCAGTTTCTGATTGAACACTTGCTTGCTGATGATGCCTGCAGTGTGGATATACTTAAAGAGTTATTCGCAGTTGCTTGCTCCTGTGGGGCCCTGGACTGTATTAAATATCTCTCAGAGTTATTACCCGATGGAGTTAACACTCGGGACATCAGGGGGTGGGCTGTCCTACACAGAGGCCTGAGCCATGGGGTTAAATACATTAACACCTTAGTGGAGTGCGGACTGGATGCTGCCATACTAAACGATATAGACGGACAGGGGGGTCTCAACGCATTACACGTGTTCTACTCTAACCTCACTCACAAGGACAGGGTCTACTCAAAATACAAGGAAGTATATGCTGTTACCAAGTGTTTGGTTGACCTTGGGGTGGATGTGAATCAGGAAAGTAGTTCCTTTACGAGTCATGGGCGGAAGGAGACCGTTTTGGGGCTGTTGTTAGACCGCCTGAACCTCATAGTGGACACTGAAACCAAGGTAACCTACATACCAGTTAGAACGAGGATTGACTTGCAAAAGGCGTTCGACGAGGATATAAATCGAACAGTTGCTCTGCTCCTGGCGTCGGGATTCGACCTTGAATCGAACGGATCCAACGCACTCATTAACCTCTACAGCAACCATAAACACTTCCTCAGGTTTAACATTGCCAACGTACACCCCCAGCTTGAGAACGGGGCATACGGCCTGGAGAACATCTTCACCGTCACCTCCATGATCTTCAACCAAGGGGCTAAGATAACATATCGTAGAAGAGAAACAACCCCACTGCTCGCATTTCTCAGTGGATTCCTCATGCCAGTATCCCCATTCGACGCCCTAGGGGATAGGACGTTTGGGGACGCATACAAGAGGTGTTTGGAGATTTTGCTGCATAATGGGATTGATCCGAATATCTATCCTTTAAGCCGGCTGACCCAACATCTACCCCCCTTGATCCGTCTTGTGGATCTTTTCACCACCCACTGGACAGATCATGCTAACGCTGACACTGAGCTGGATCCCACCTGCCTGCAGACCCTGTGTGACCTGATCGCTCTGCTAGCAGACGCAGGGGCCAGGTTCACCTGCAAGATCAACCCTGGAGGATACGAGCACGTCACGCGTGGGGTTTTCGATAATCTCTTCTGTACGATAATCCGCAATCCTCCCCTGAGAGCCCCCATGTACATATCACGGTGTATTGAGTTAGTGGGGACTCTGTCTATGTTGTTGATCAACAAGGGGGCTATCCCAAGGCTGTGTGAATATGCAGTGTACGTGTCTTCTGGTCTGAGAATCATGGATTCCAAAGCCAAGCTCAGCCTCCTGTACCATTGGATATACGCAGGGGTGATCCTTAACGATGCAGAAACTAACAATGTGTTGGAAAACCCACGCTATCATGTGCTACTGCAAATGCTGTATAACCTTGCTGACCATGATGTGTTTTATTGTGTCTTCAGGGAAGGGCTTGGGAAGATGCTTGAAGTGCATGAAAACAATGTTGATGTTGAAAACCCGGCGACCACATCATTTATAGACGGTCTCAAAGCGATGGGGAGTTCCGTCAGGGGTCTGAAACACTTGTGTCGTATTTCCATTAATCAGAATGTGTGTTCGCCAAAGATGATAGACAATTTACCAATACCTCCCGAATTAAGACGATATGTGACCGATTTTGGTATGTCCTAAATAAATTATAGTTTGTTTTCTGTCCAAAACGTGTTGAATCAACATTTACTTTTCAGCAGGGGGTATCTACATTCCTAGAGTTTGCGCGATGCACAGCAAATGCAATTGTAATGTAACATATAAGGTTTCAACCATACCAACCTCATCTTGTTATTCCTCATATTAGATTGTGTGAACAAAACTCCACGGCGACCAGAAAAAAATATGCTGTTATTTTTATACTGGAAGAACATCTAAACAGTTTGGGACTTGAAAGAAGTGAAAAAGAAAGGATGAAAAACCAAAGTTTGTGAAGGATTATATTCCATGATACCAAATGGTTCATAGTATGAAATTCCCCATACCAAAATAAGCTCTTTTGTTCCGTTATGTTGCATATTAAAGCTCAATACAATAAGGCTGATACTTAACATGTAACACACAATCATATTGTAATCTGTTTCGCTTCTTATCCGTAACTACATCACAGTTATATCAATTGAGGAGTTTGAATAAAGCTTCTGGATTTAACTCTAGACTTGCACTCAACGTTTGAGCTTCTTACGCAGGGATTATAAGCACACGGTATGTATCTCCCTACTCTTCAGTACAGGTCACCTTTCTGCACTCGAGCTACATCTGAAGCCAGGTTTCCACCGAACGACTTTCATTGAAAGTTGCTCACGACCAAAATGACTGTATAAAATTAAAAATCGGTTGTAATTTTAGTCGTTCAGAGTGGGATGATTTCTTGCTTCCACTGAACAACTGAAATACTGATATCTGAACGACTCTTGGACTATCTGAACGATTATTTCTAACAACAGAGATCAGAAAAGTCAGGGAACAATAGAGCTAATAGCTTTTAATTACCCTTGGAAGAAATCGTTAGCAACTGTCGTCCAGAAATATTAAACAGGTTAGATATTTGGTTGTTGGTGAATCGTTCACTTTAGTCGTTCACTTTGGTCATTTTCAGTCATTCAGAAATGTCTTTACTGAACGATTTTCTGAACGACCGCCAACGATTTTATAAATCTTTCCATGTCTTATATAGGCTGTTTTGAGAAAAGTCTCGTTCAGTGGAAACAGGCCTTTAGTGTCTTTGTGCTCTCCATCATCATGTTTACAGAGCTGCCAGGGTGTCGAACAAAAACATCTATGAAAATTCCATACCAATAATAAGTTAAAATATCCACGACAGCACAAGTTTCTATGGTAGATTTTAGTGTTTTTTTGTTATGAAATTTCGTTGATTTATCATTTAATTGTTTTCAATTTTATCCACTCCCAAACTGATCCAATGCCTTTCCAACACACATTCAAAAGTCTTATGTGTGAACATATAATTATTGTGAACGATTTTAGCATGATTTCTCATACACGTTTCATGTCCGCGATATATCATGGATGTTTTCTGGGCAGGATTTTTCTATCGTGGCCCTCAATAGACCACCACGATATTATTATGGATGCTTTTTGGTCAGCACTTGGGTGATGTAGTAGGTGGTCACATGGTGTTTCATTGTGAGGTACGCAGTACGGCCACAGCTCAAACTAAAGGTGTAAACATGAAGACCATACACATTTTAAATTAACTGACAATAGCAAAACAGTCCTCTCTCAAACAGCTATAAAACTGTCTCAGGTGGGGAAAGATAACATAGCAGCCAATGGTTAAGGTATTACATAACAGGGCTGTATGAGGTAGAACTGAAAGAAAATTTTCATTATTATGATATAGTTCTTTTCATATATATTTATATTTATTGGGATTAACTGTATTTATAAAAGAAATTACTTCGAGCTCATAGCATCATTGATATCCTTCAGGCATTTCAATGTCATTAGATTCAAAATTGATGGGCAGCTCTTAGATTATTTCTTGTTTTATAGACATGTTTGTTAAATAATGATCACTAGAATTTGACCACGTTACCCTGACTGCACAAAGGCTATAGGCATTGTGCAAACCAGGCATGTGCTCATCGCACTCATGTGATTAGTAGGTAATTCTGAAATTTCCTAAATCTAGATAAAAGAAACGGTTTCTTGTAACCTAATGAGATGTTTTTATAGCTGCTTTTGAATCATGCAGATTAATGCTTTTAAATAGATCACCAATATGGCGGGCATCCCCTATCTGGGTTTGATGATGTCAACTTCTATACCCCACAGAATCACATATAACACTGCATTAATATATCTGGCATTTCCTTCTTCCTCCTCCCAGACTTCCTCTTCCCGCCCTGGTCTTTTTTTACCCACTTGTATACTCACCTGTCTTCGGAGTTATCTTAAGCTCAGAAGATCAGTTACTCCTGTCTGTGGGGAGTGGGATGGGATAGGGGCCACCGGTAGGGGCACTCGGTGGCATCTATGTAATGATGATGATGTGTTGGAGTTAAAGGTCTACTCAGCAATTTTTCATGTATATCGAGACCAACTCTGGTTTTTGACTGACCAAGGTCAATGAGCAGATATATGGTGGTTGAAACTATGGTGGTGGAAACAATGCCAAGGCAAGGTAGTATAGCAGGCACAGCCCAGACTCTATCCACTATACAAGCACGCCCCCCTCATCTATGTAATGTCTCATGGTATACGTACGTTTGTGTTTCTGTGTTTGTGGGTTTTGGGGGTGGGGGAGTTTAGATATTAAGGATCATCGACAAGTTAATCTGTTAGGAAAGAACACAATATACAACAATGCTGCTGATATAATCATAATACCCCCCCCCCCGTCCTTTCCTTTCACCAACCAGAGCTTTCAATGTGTATTATTGAGATGTCAGGGGAGGTCCACATTTGATATGGTAAAATTCAATAAACAAATGCAGGATGTTGCCAATATCATGACTAAAGATTTGTATCGATTTATGAAAAAAGACACTGAATCATTTCTGGGAGTAATTTTCTGATCAGAGAAATAAGATATTTCGTATAGTCACCCAGAGTAATGGTGTTTATGGTTTCCAATCCCCTAAGAGAAAAATAGAATGATGATTTACAACGAGCTATATATTATTGACATAAAGTTTCAGAGGATACAGCCAAAATATATCTTGAATTAAAAATAATATTGCTAAATAGGTACAAGTATCTTTAAAATCTACCTAGAACTGCCATCAGCAAAGTAGATCCTGGGAAGTCCAACAGGTGACAGCAGTGTTCCTACTCACGCCTGGAGAAGTACACAAAAGATCCTGTAGGTAGCACGGGTGAACCACAGAGACGATTGAAAAGAACAACCTGATATGGGACGCTTCATTAAAGATTGTGCATTTTGAACTGAGAAGCCCATCCCAGTTTACACCAACGTCAAATATGACCAGGAATATTTTTTTAAATTGATTCTGTGCTTATTCCATGAAAACATTTGCATAACAGAAAATTAATGAAAGCAAGTTGGTTGACAAACTGCATCTGCAATTTGTTAATTGCAGCTTTATATATTTGTCTTTTTCCTATAGGAAGCAATGTTAAAGCCTGTCAGCCCAGCCTATAATGTCCAACCCTATTTTGCCCTGAAATACAGAATTGTGATTGGCTGGCAAACCTGCAAATCTGTCAATTGGTGAAATTGAAGAAATCTTAATGTTTTAGCAATACCTAGGGATATTGAAAAATATAATTGTTGCTTATTTCAGTACCCCAACTCTAGGAGACAAGGATGGCTTACACTTTTGCTCATACTTTTAATTTGTCTGACCCTTGTCCTATCCTAGGCCTGGGATATACCCAATGTGGGATGGGCTTATTGCAACAGTAGAGCGATTGACGACATGGTCTATTTCCGATCATTACATTGAAATGTGAAATGTGACCCGACCTATACATCTGTATTTTAAACAAAGTGCTGTCACCCTGGTCTATTGAATTTAAAACAATTACATTCATCCCTGATTTTATGTTCTCACATTCTAGACAAATGATCTTTGGCTCAAATCTTAAAAAAATAGATAACACCACAATAATTGGGATTAGAACAATTGTTGGTGTATCAGAATATGCAACACTAAAGACTGAAATGATATGTACCAATCATCTTGAAGTCTTCTTGCAACTTTTATCAGAATATTGGTAAAGATCTGTACCAAGTTACATATTTATTGCTTATGATTTTTGATATACGTATAAAAGAGAAAGATTACCCTGGCAAATTGTAAGTTTACCATGATTTCCATCACACACTATTGATATGAACTGCATGGAACTTTGCGACTCGGGGACTTAAAGAACTATATGTCACAAATGTTGTGTATTTTGGGGGTATTTGGTCTCAACCTGACTCAAGGATAACTCTGAAACAGTTCGCCATTGTAGACCTGTTTATCAAGCTTAGTACTCTCACTACACTGCAGGTGGCGCCCTGATAGACTGGATAACGTTTTGGTGCGTTTCCCGCCACTCATACACTAAATATTTTCTTGTTTAGTTTGGTATAATGCATCTTGAAAATAAAATTATCCCAAAAGTTGAAACACTTTAGACTGACCCAGTAACCTATTGGGGCCCCTTTGGGACACAAAATATCAGAATTTGGGTATTGCAAATGGTAACAAAGCAGGTTCGTATCCAGAACTTTTCATAGAGGGGTGACCATTTTTAAAAGGTGGACTTTCTAGAGGTAAAATAGCTCAAAGCCAGGGTATCATCCATGGATTGTGAAGGTTAGGGGCCCAGACCCTTAGCAAGGGAATGCCATAGTTGGCAATGTATTTTTCAATGTTAGGACATATCCGGTGATGTTATTGGTCACATCGTATATCTGGTATGCATATCAGGAAGCAATAAAGAATAAGAGGAAGTTTCTACAGCAGAGGACTGTCAGGGGTAACAGAGGTTTTACTGGGGTAACAGAGGGCCAGGATAAGATGGAGGACGGAAAACTAAAATCTTGGTTTCAGAAAGTGGACCTGGCCCAGCATGGGGGAACCCATACCTCACGTCACCCCCCCCCCTCCCTAGATACGGGCTTGCAAAGTTTCTGTTTAAAGGACACCTTGCATATTTATTGAGGATAGAGTCTGTACTAAGAACCAATGAATTCCGAAAAATTATAAGAATATTCTAAGTGTAGCCAAAGTTATAGGACAGTAAAATTTGGTCTATTTGATATATTTTAAAAGGAAATCCTCCTAATTTGTGACATCACACGGTGAGTGATTGGGAATTCCCAACCATCAATAAAAGGGAATCCGCCAGTCTCAAAGATATATAGAAAGGAAAATAAGTTTTATTATACATATTTTATGGAAGTCCCCATACAGACTACAATTAATTATGCTTCTAATTTACCTAAATGTATTCAATAACCTAGAATTCCCAAGCTATTTTGAATTGGGATTCCCTTTATTATGATGTAGCAAGGGGAGTGCTGACAATCTCAGAAATAAGGTAATTCCCAAATGTTATTTTCTTTCCTTTATAATTCACTAATGCTCTGACTTTTTCCAATTTATTCTTTTGAAATATTTTAAGAATATCCAAGAGTAGCTAATCAAACAAAATATAGGTTTGTGACAAATTATTCGCAAGTTTTCCTTTAAAATGTTTAACTTTTTGTCCGTCTCGTTGGAGGGCTGTTATACTATCAGTGCGTGGCGCCCTCTGCAGTGATTCTCACGGTAACCTGAGTACCGCCTGGCCTGGCGTGAGAACGGGGAACTAATGGGCTGCAGGCACGAAGGGGTAGGGCCAGTAACGACCTGCGGAGTGATGAATGTGGGGGTGAGTAGGGTTGACTGAGGGCCCTTCTTGGACAAACCGAGCGAAGATAAGCTAGAGATGACTATACACTGAAGCTGGTGATCCACGTTGCGACATTTTACAAACCGACAAAAAAATTGTGACTGAGCCGATTTCCGGACCGACGGTTTTTTGTCGGTTTGGAATCGGTTGGGCAATTAAACTTGTTGACCTTAAAATCGGTCCACAATCGGTCCACAATCGGTCCTCTACCTATGATCCATTGTGGAGGTGAAAACTGATTATTTCCTTGCATCCTGGACCACAAATTAATAGGAAAACAGTGAAAAAAAAATCGGTTGACAAAATTATCAAAATTTAGGAAATATTTTCATATATTATGTCTACATATGATCATTAGGACCACAAATATATATTATTTAATCTGTTTGATTAATAATAAATAAAATAGTAAAATACTTGTTGAAAAGCATAAAAAATTATATCATGTGAAAGGGAATTCATTTTCATATTTTTTGGTATCATTTTCGTTCCATTATTCCCAAAAATGAATGAAATAACCATGGAAATGCATAGATATAATAAAATCGGTTGCAAATCGGTCCCTGTCGGTCCAGAATCGGTCCAGAATTATTAAACAAGTTTAATAATTTTGTCGGGCCGTCGTCGGTTGGAAATCGGTTGGAAATCGGTTGGAAAAAATTATGTCGGTTGGAAATCGGTTGGAAAAAATCGGTTGACATGATCCACGTTGCGATATTTTCCAAAGTGAACCGATTTCCAGCCGATTTCCAGCCGATTTCCAGCCGATTTCCAGCCGATTCTTGAGATAGAAAATATTTTGCATATCGGTCCAAAATCGGTTCAATTTTGTCGCAACGTGGATCACCGCCTTGAGGTGTAACCGTTTTATGTTCTACTGGGGATGTTCTTGTGGTAATATTGAATAATGATATATTGCTACTTTAAAATTAATTCCTGGTAGGCTTCTAAATTCAGAATGAGAAGCCTATTATATCCGTTCAGCTGCGGGATTATCTTCATCGGTATAAATTACCACAGTGGTGTTCTTGAACTAGCACTTGAACATTATTATTTTGGTGGTTTCAAAATGAAATTATGATTTTCATGTGATATAATAGTATGATGAAATCTCAGAAGGTGTTTATCAAAAGTTAGGAACCATGGCGATAATTTATAATTTTGCAAATAGTGTATGGAAATAGAAATTTGACACTCATCGCTTACATACATGTAATGTGCCTCATGCAGACAATGTCATATTTACACCATCTACAGTGCATAAACGACGTCGCATGGCGTATGTGGTCATAAAGACATATACCGCTCATTCACACGAAAATCGATGTAATCAGGCCTACTTTAGATTCAAATACTAGGGGAGACGTTTGCAGCCATCTATAAAACAAACATGCCCAACCTGGTGCTTAAGATTTCAATTCATAAGTGACCATTAGAGACTTTTACATCGTGTTTCCACTGGCAGCCACTGCATAGCTTGACTTGCCTATTTGCTACGAACTCTAATATCCCCATTTTACAATGAAAAACCTGTAGTTGATCATGAGCCTCTTGGGGACCTCTCCGGCAACCCTAGGCTTTGGATGTGAAACAATAAATGGGATATCATGAAATGTCTTGAAATTTCCAAACACTTCTCTTGTTGCTACTTTGCCTGCTATCCAAAAGTAGGTCTTTGTTAAAATCGCCTTTTTGGTTTACATGGGCGTATAAATCATACCACATGACAAACTAATTTGAAATTGATTATACTGAATAATGGTAGGTTAATGGTCTCAGTTACTGCATTAGACCAATTGAAAATCAATTACATTAGTCTTGAGAACAAATATATTACCCTTTCATGGTTACTGATGTACTTACAGATATTTGAAATTGTAGATTTAAATTTGATATCAAAGAGCATGTAATATGAGCAAAACATTCCCACCCTGTCTACGAGGGATGGGCATAACAATATTCACTCTGTCACGAGGAGGTAAATGGGGCAAAACGATTTGTTCACGCGATTTTTCAATTTTGTAGCTCACCCCTGTCTCTTAGCATACACTTCATGTTTAAGAAAATATACATTCCAACGTGTAAAAGTTAAATGTCAATGTATAAATGATGTGAAAAGAAGTGTTCTTGCATCATTGGGAAGTAAGTTTCACGACTATAAAAAGGGTAAGGTATATGTGACCCGTTTTGGCGAAATGAGTCGGATGTCGCAGAAAGTCGAACTGAGATATGGGGCTCTGAAGTCGCATTTCGCATTTTTTATCGAAAATGGGTTTTTTCTTTTATTCATATCTCCTATATCAGAAGTCTTCCCAAAAAAAATTTTAGGTCCCAAAGCCATCTCTTAGTCCCTCTAAATAGGCCCCAAAGACGCGCAACGCCTCAGTGATCTGAAACAAAAGACCCTCGATTCACGCCATTTTCCCCTAACTTCGCGGCTTGCCTGTCGGTCTGGATCTCATTCCAGCCCCATGTTCCGGGTACCTGCTGAAAGGGCGCGAAGTGAACTGGCCAATGACAGCCTCGGATTTTGAATTCGCGCCGGCAAGGACCAATCAGAACGTGTTTCCCCGATCGTCGTCACGTAAACAATCGTCGTCAAGGAGGTCACGTGTGCGGAATGCGGCGCGCTGATTGGCTGAGAGGCCTCGCGTGCCTTCCGGTTTCAGTTGTTGTGGAAATTTAAAGGGACGCATGGCGAGCAGGACGGACGTGCGACATCACTTCTCCGACGGATTTAGCTGTTTTAATCCTGGATCACTGCTGGATTTTGATGTGGATTACCTCCCAACATCGTCGGGAAGGACATGGATCGCGAGGAGGCTGTCGCGGATGCCCTGAATACGATAAATCGGGCAAATTTACGTGGTATAGCCGAGCCACAGCAATGGCGGACTTTGGTCGACGAGTACTTTCTCTTCGCCGACGGGGAGGAGGGGCAAGACGATCCCCCCGAGGAAGAAGAAGATGTTCAGGAGGATCTAGGGGAACCGGAGGATGCTGAGGACGATGAGGATGAGCCACTAGTCATCCCTAACCCCACGGACGACCTTCTAGAGGCGGAGTGGGACGACTGCGAACGCTTCATGTGAGTTTTTGAAAAACTTTATAATGGCCGACATGCGGTCGGCTGCCCTATCTCTGAAACAAGTACGCAAAGTGCCTAAATCCCTTTCAATGTTGATGAAACTGCCTACGATTGTGCCCTAGTATGTATTCTAACTGCCTAACTAGTTTTTATCAAGTTTCAAAGTTGATTTCATGCCATAAACAGGGATGATCCGTCGGGGTTGTCCGGTGACCTACTTAATGGCGTCAGCTGATCCGGCCGGCCTGTAACGGTTATCAATCATGTCTCATGCCATTGTGGCCCTCAGGAAGGTGAACTAAGTCTAATATCATGTATGTTGTTGTCTTTAGATGTTCCTGCAAGCACTACAAAGACAAGGAGTGCAGTAAACAGTTCACGACGTCGGAGCTGGTCGCGCGTCGGCAGGAGGTCTTTCAGCTGTCCTCAGGTAAGTTTTTCATGAGATACATGTTATGCAAACCTGTCGCCACGACCATGTAGCTATGTCGTTCTTGCTCAAAACTATCCCATAATCCATGACAACGTCTTGAAGTATAACAGACAACTATTAACACTCAACCAGACCGTTTTTAAGTTAGTATTTAGGGTGTGTTAACCTAGTTCATGGGTCAATCCAGAAACCTCATTCCTTGAGTCACATGCATATCATGTACAGATTGTTATTATCCTAATCTACTTTGTTTTCTAGGCGAGAAGGACATGTTGCTACTGGGCATCGTCAGTACCTGCACAGACAATAGCAGCAGGCTGTCCACCTGGAAGAAGGGGATTAAGGGGAGAGGGGAGAGGCAGCACCAAAGAAGCCACTACCTCGTCGGTTCTCGGCCAGTCTGCAGGGACACTTTGAAGTTCATGTACGCGTGAGTAGCTTTGATATTCAACTTCTTTGCTAAACTAAGGTCTACCTAGATATCCCTACTATTAATGTACTACTTGAGGTAAATTACAAGATGAACTGTAATGTATCATAACAGAATCTGATCATGGCACTTACCTTCACAAATCGTCCATATTAATATTACAATACTTACCTGTATTTGTTGCCTGTGTCCAATGATTATTGGCCTAATGTAACTCTTACCTTGTGACCTTTCCAGCATCAGCCAGAACAAGCTGACGTCCATCATCAAGTGGTACAAGTGCTACGGGGTGGTGACCAGGCAAAAGAAGTCTGGCGGGCGACAGGCGACTGCAAGGATCCTCCAACTGGAGGACATCAGGCGGGTCGTGGACTTCATCAACTCCTATGCCGAGACCAACGCCCTCGTCCTGCCTGGTCGTGTGTCTTCCCACAAACGGGATGACATCCTCCTCCTCCCCTCCTCTTCCACAAAGGCCGACATCTACAGGTTGTACAGCAACGCCATGGAGGAGGCTAACTTCAGGTGTGTGGCTGACTCAACCTTTAGAAACCTGTGGCTCCAACTCCTCCCTCGCATAGTGTGTTCCCGCCCTATGACTGACCTCTGCTGGGAATGCCAGCGCAACAACAGGGATATCTCTGCCTCTAGTAACTTACCTGACATTGTGAAACAGGCCAAGCTGAAAAAGCAACAACTTCACCTCGAGGTGGTGGCTCGGGAGAGGGCCTTTTATCAGGACATGGTCAAGGCTGCCAAGGCTGCCTACAAGGATGCAGAGTCCCCTCCCCTTGGCCCCCACCCCCCTTGTTCTTCTGACACGAAGGTCCACATCAGTTTTGATTATGCCCAGCAGGTCCACCTTCCCTCCTTTCCTATGCAGCCTGGCCCATTGTATTTCCTTGTCCCCCGCAAGGTCGGCATTTTCGGTGTCTGTGCCGAGGCCATCCCCCAACAGGTGAACTATTTGATCGACGAAAGCCATTGCGGTAGTAAGGGGTCAAATGCTGTTATTTCATACCTGCACCACTATTTTGAAAAGTATTCCCTGGGGGAGAAGGCGGTGGACATGCACTGTGACAACTGTAGTGGTCAGAACAAGAACAAGTTTGTGCTAGCGTATCTTCTCTGGCGGGTCCTGACTGGCCGGCACCAGTCCATTTCCTTAAACTTTTTGATCACAGGGCACACCAAGTTTGCCCCGGACTGGTGCTTTGGTTTGCTTAAACAAAGGTTTCGTCGTGAGCCTGTCTCGAGCCTCTCGGAGATGGAGGCGACTGTGCTGAAGAGTACCCAAGAACGTGTCAACATTGCCCAACTTGTGGGGGACGAGAATGGGAAGGTGTTTGTCGAGTCATATGACTGGCAATCTTTTTTGACCCCTTTCATCAAGCCACTCAAGGGCATTAAGCAGTATCATCACTTTGTATTCTCTGACCAGAACAAGGGCCACGTCACCTTCCGGCAGTATGCCGACTCGGCCCCCGAGACCTTCAAGATGCTGACTATCACCCCTGAAGCTGTCCCCCAGGAAGGCCCTCAGCCCACCGAATCCCCTGGCCTCCCGGCCAAAAGACAGTGGTATCTCTTCAAGAACATTCGGGATTTTTGTACTGAGGACACGAAGGACATCATGTGCCCTAAGCCCTCTGTACCAGAACCAGCACCCGGTCCAGGCCCCCGTGCCGTACCTCCGCCGGAACCAGATGCGGAATCAGAGCCAGAGGCTGGCGAGGGGGATGGGCCAGGCAGGGGCAGGGGCAGGGGCAGGGGCAGAGGCAGAGGCAGAGGTAGAGGCAGAGGCAGAGGCAGGGGCAGGGGCAGAGGCAGAGGACAGACTCCAGACACATCATCAGGATCGGAGGGGGAGGAGGAGGAGTTGGTCAGACAGCTGGAGAGGGAATCAAAATCTTCATCTGACTCAGAGGAGGAAGGCCCCCCACCCCCCCCTAGGGGCAGGGGCCGTCCTAGTAAACGTGCTAAACGTGGTCATGGCAGGCCCAGGACCACCTGAGAACTATTAAGAATCCTTTTTGAACATTGTTAACTTATTTTTAGTTGTTAAGACTTTTTCTGATTTTAAGATTTTTACCTCGGTGGCTTTTCACTATTTTAACGACCAAAGACAATCATGAACATTCCAAGAACTTTTATAGACACATTATGGATACCCAGGGTACTTAGGGTCATCACAGAGTCGTTTTTAAGAAGCCAAGATGAGGTATTGTGATCCTTTATGCTTGCCGTTCTAGGTTAAGTTGTTGTTTCAGATCCGGATTTTTGTCACTTTTTGCAGCGCCGGCATGAATAAAAGTTTTGTATATAAACGCATGAATTACTGGTATTTGTTAGCTAGAATAGTGTAGAATGACTATGTAAAGTTTCAGGACCAAGGATTGATTACAAGTGTATGTTGCTAGGGCTTTATCGGAGGACCGCGGTAGCGCGCGGTAAGAAAAACTTTGAACTCATTTATCTCAGTTTCTTATACCCGCATAGGCGCGGTTCTTTTTATTTTCGTCGCAACTTATCTCAGGCCCTAGATATCGGATCTAGACATGCTATACCTCGTTTTAAAGCTAAGAATTAGTATTTTCTGATGGTATACCTAACTAAAAATCTTCCCCGTGCGACATCCGACTCACTTCGCCAAAACGGGTCACATATTTTATATGCCTATCTGTAGGGCAGTGCCTTCTAAATCCACCATATTACCGGGATTGCTTACTTATTTATAGGCCGAGCTCTGGGACCGTCCCTGAACAATTGGCCTTTCATTCGGCCTGATACTCCTGTAGGTTTTAGTGCGCGGTGAAGATTGCTTTGGGAGATGTTTGTATAAAGCTGGGAGTAGTATCATCAGCTAGCTGTGAGGATCCGACTTGTATACCGAATGGAGCTACCTTTTAAAAGAACTGCGTTTGAATACAGGAGATTCCACAGGGATCACGTTTTTTACTGGTTGATTTAGTGCCTGTGTTTGAATCAAGGAGTCTTGCAGAATATTCATTGAAGGCTGCCCTTTTTTACTGGTCTGTTATTTAGGCTTGCTCCATTCATCATGTCTGTTGATTCGGAAGACAAAGCAACTATTCGACTTGAGGGTCGTGCCCTTGAATTGTACGCAGTATAGGCCCACAACATAATCCAAGCAAGCATGCAACATTGTGATAATGCAGTAATGTTTTGTTTAGTTCTGTTTTTGTTCTTATTATGTTATTTTGATGGAACCAATCATTTATATGGAACCTAACATTGCAACAATGAATTGTGACATAATTGTAACATTCTTTTTATGTTCTTTCACTAAAAGGTAATGGTATTCTAACATTATTTTTGTATTGGTAAGGTCTCAACTTCAGTAAAATCTAATGTCAGTATAGCACTCTGTTTTTGTGACTCTCAACCTCACAGAAAACAACGTAGTTGTTAGATGAAAAGTTAGCAAGTAACACACAAATAATATGGTCACAGACCATATTAGATTCGTTCATTACGTAGATTTGATCATCAAAGACAGAATTATCAAATCTTGTTCTCGCTTTTATATGACCTTAGATGTTGCTACGGCGTTAAACCCCAATAACCAACCAACCAACCAACAGACCATATTAGTCCAGGAGCCAAATCCAGAAAATGACTTTTTTCGTCCAAAAAGAAGAAGGATCTACAAATTAGTTTTAAATTGTAGCCCATAACCTGAAGTTTACATGGTGACATGCGCAACAACACATTTGGCTGGTATCCATGGCAACGCATAGCCTTTACTTTATTTAAAGCACAAAATAATGTCATTAGAAAAGTGGGACTCCTGCTTTCATATAGTTGATATGGCAACTGGACCGCTTAGAAACGTCCTTCTTCTGTAGAAAAAGATTTATTAAAGATTTATTGCATCAAGTCGTCATCAATAATGATGTTGAGTAGGGCAAGTTTGACATGCATGTTTTGCAGAATTTATATATATATATATATATATATATATATATATACATATATATATAATCCAACAAATTTGCCCAAAGTCGCATAATGACATTTTTATGGTTTCTAGAAAGAGTGACAAAATGTGAAAAAAAGTCAATTTTAGTATTTGGCTCCTGGACTTTGTCTGTTCCATCACTGCTTGCCTAGGCACATGTAATTATTACTGGGTAACATAACTATTTCTAGGCATGTCAGCTGGCATGGTCTATCTGATATCATTACACTAAATCAAGGGTTAAATTAACAGCGCAAGAAAACCCAGTTCACTACTCGAAGGTTCATCACTCGACAGCTGACACTGATGCGCTTTATGTCCCACGACATCCCACTAGAGTATGTACAAGATAAAGGGTACCAGGAATACATTATTCACCAGACCATCAACCAATCTACCTGCAAACGAAAGCAGCAACTCACGAGTGGTGGATCACAGGCAGTTATTTAGGGATTCATTTGGTATACATGGGTAGCACATCCCTTAGAACAAGCAAAGGAGTGGTACGAGCTGAGTGGGTACGCCCTGGGATGCTTCAATATAAAACAACAGAAGCATGGGCGGATCCAGAGGGAAGGGGGGGGTGCAGGGGTTGTGTGCCCCTCTTTTTCAGAAAATTGTGCTTACATGTATAAAGTGTATCAATGACTTATAAATCCACAATACTTCATATAACTTTTAAGCATTTCTAAAGTGTATGAATTACTTACTAAAAGCTATATTCCACTTTGCAGTAGGTTGCATTTGCGGTCACTTTAATTAGCTACCGCAAGCAATTTGTGGTTTTGATACCAAAATGTTGGGATCCCCGACTGCAAGCAATCCACAGAAAACCTATATAGAAAAGCAAGTGCCGCAAGTACCTATATTCCACCTTGCGGCACCCTACCATAAGCAAATTTCAAAATAAGCAAACATCCATAGTGTAAAATGACTTACTATTCCGCAATTCTTTGTTCAACTTCATTTCTATAGCCATTTGTCTTTCCTTCGGCCCCAAGGCAGCATAGGTTTAGGTACATATTGGGAAGCTCCCCACCTGTGGTCTACCAGTGGGAGCCTTGCACTTTAAGGCTGTATTCCACTGGCCGATTTTACTCCAAATTTCAAAAATCAATATAACATTAAATCATTATATTTTAGTCGAGACTCTTATAAAGAACGTTATCGTAATGTTATTACAACGTGAAAGAATGTTACAAGAATGTCACAATAATGCCACAATGCAATGTCACAACGTTAGGTTCTAAAGACGTTTTTTGGTGCCATCAAAATAACGTAACAAGAACAAAAGCACAACTAAACAGAATGTTATAATAACATCATTTCCTTGCTTGGGTAACGGCTCCCCCTAAATCCATCCCTAAATGCCATAGTTTGCTAAATTACCAGCAGTAAGAATCACCTAGTTGAACACAGGCTTCATTGTTATGGTAATGTTGTAAATGCGGGGAAACCTGAAGTCTGTCGCTAATGGGGCTGATGGACGAAGACACTCTCCCAGCAGAGTTGGTACACTCTCCCCCCACATCCGGGGTCTCCTGGGGGCCCGGCCGGCTCCACAGAAGAAACACGCATGTGGGACAACGTAACCCAGCCAAGGAATGACGTAATGACTTTTTGATAACTTTCTTTGACGTTGTGCGATGCAACCCAGGCAAGCAGCGACGTAACAATCATGTTTTACAACCATACTTTTTTTGTTAGTCTGTAACCTGCCAAATTTTCATGTAACAGTTATTTTAGGTAAAGTTGTCACGTTCAATAATGTTATGTGGCATTTCAATAATACTACAATGTTCTGTGACATTCTGCGACATTACCTTGATATTTAGCAACTTCACAGCTATAGTCACATACACAACGCCATGTAGATAGGAGGTTTGCTTCAGGCGGTAATATGATAAGAACAAGTGCGATCGCTCCAGACTCTACTTCCCATTCAACTCATAATACACATCCTGAAAACATAATTTAAGCTGAGATTGCTTTTGTTTTTATTTTTCTACTGGCGGAATACCTATTGTGTGTGTCATGTTGCAACTATAATACTTTAGATGAGGTTTACATGAAATATTAACCTGCAGGCTTATTCATAAGATTAAGAATACCCCTCCTTTTGCACCACCCATTGCGGTACAATACATGTTTAACCACACGAGGAGAAGTCCTTTAAGTGACTTTACGTCGGAGCCAGACAAATTCGGCCGACCCCCTACCCGTAATGACGTCATATACATGTCAGGTAAATAACCCAAACGGTGCTTTTAGTAGGCTGACTGCGGCACTTACCGACAGCCGGCTGTAAGGCCACGTTTGATTGGCCAATCTGAGGGACGCCGTATTCGCCCCCTTATTGCACTTTATTGAATCTTTAGGTGGTTCCTGGACAGACATATTGTGCTTTAAGATGTCGGAAGTGCATTATAAACTTTCTTTCTGCATAAATGAAATCGTGGGGTACAGTGTTTGGGATGGAAATTCACATTCACGTGTCATTTCAATGCTTGAAGATAATGTATAATATACATTACACATATAAAGTATCACTTGTATCAAATGATGAGATCCCTTTTGAAGTTAGTACATGTATTTGCAACGGCATCAGTTGTCTCCGACTGTAAATAATTTTACTGCTATGAGGATGTACAGATTATGGTTTTCCTCGGGCAACTACATTTTTAAAGAAACAACTAAAAAAAAATTCATTATCTTCTTTTGTATCGTTTGGGAGGGGTGGTATTGTTTATAATGTAAATAGACCAAAAGACAATGGTCTTATAACGTCACTGTTACTTCGCTTTTTGGCTTTGATACCAGCGGATGAGATGTAGACCTCTGGCAATATGCTCTGAAGATCCGCTGCTGGTGTAACGGTATGATCATTAATAAAGTAAAGACATAGATTTCTTTCAACACAAAAAAAGAAAAAGAAAAAGACACTTAGAGATTGTTGTAGGCTCCAGGGCAGCCGTGCCTGGAGATGATGCAGCAGTAACTCCATCTGGTCATTTCACAGGAGGCGAGTTCGAGACACCCGCTGGCAGAATGGGATTTAACGAAATGGTATAGCTGCACAATGCAAGCAACCCAAGCAAGAATATGATGTTATTACAATGCTATTATAATAGCGTTATCATAACATTCTTTATAGTTTACTAGTAAGGTCTCAAATCCACTAAAATATAATGTTATTATAACATTCTTTTTCTGTAAGTTTCAACTTTACCAAAAATAACATAACTGTTATGTAAAAATTAGGAAGGTTCCAGACTCACCCAAAAAGTATGGTTGCAGAACATGCTTGTTACGTTGCTGTTTGCATGTAAGTTAGCCGCGGCGTTCCACCAGGCGGTGAAACGAACTCGCCTCACGTCTCTGCTTGTTCCCATACGTCCTGTCGCCAAATCCACTCACCAGGGTGTACGTCTAGCAGATGCCCCGGGGAACCAGTAGAAAGCCTGCCAGTTCCGGTCACGAGGTCACGCATGCGCAGAGCGACTGTTTAAACCCTGATCTACACTCTCCACGCAGAGTGACTGTTAAAACTCCGATCTACACTCTCCAAGCATAGCTGTACTTTCTTATCCTGCTATTCAAAATTCAACCATAATCTTAATACAAGGTATTTTCCATATCCCAATGTATACAGATATGTATAGGAGTCAAGTATATAATGGGGGCGGATCCAGCGTCCATGACTCCCCCCCCCCCCCCCTACACACACACACATACCCTTTTGGTGGAGACTCACTTAACAAGGAGAAAAACGGTGTCTCCCACGTGCTCGAGCATGTGCGACATTTTAGTCCATAACCCCCTTTCCAAAATCCTGAATCCGTCCCTGTGTAATCTAACGGGCTAATCAGTATAATATGCAGAGTGCAAGTTGTTTTCTATCCTCAAAAATGTTGAGCAGCGCTGAGTCATAATAACAGGGGGTCTTGTAAATACTCTCCTAGATATCTAACATTCTGCGCTGGTACTTGTATCAATTTTATCAATTTGTATCCAGTTCACCAGGGACTGAGCTATCTGCCGACCAGTCGGGATTGCTGATATAGATGCGCCTTAACTTCGAGACTGCGCATTGGACCCTCCCTAAAATTTCTTGTACCCAAAATTTAAGCATGGCTACACCATTATAGGAGTCACACTTTTGAAAAGGGCGAATTAAATGAAACAACGAAGTGGTGTTTTATCACCATGCAGTCAACACAACTGGAGACCCCCGAGATTTATCTATCCTGTAGTAGTTTTGGGTACAACGACATATAGTTTTGCCCTTGGACTGCTCTTCTTTCTACCGTGAATGAAGCTGCGTGAGGAGACTCACTCTACCTAATATTTTGATCAAGATACCATAAATGACACTCCTCTTTATAAGCATGAGGTTTACGGTTTTCTTTTCCCATTTATAAATAACTTCTACTCTTAGAGAAGACTCCACATTAATATTGCAGAGTGGGAAGCATAGACATATCCACTGGACTACCCTTCAAGATCTTTGTCATGCAGACTCCGTCAATATACAGTTTTCCCCGACCGAATCGATAACGGTTTGACATTGACTGTTGACCTTTCGTCCGATGACCGCCATCCCCTTCATCAGATACGCATGCGCAGCATCAAGATAAGTACGGAATCTCCATATGGAAAGGGTTGGATAGGGCAGGGGTATAGGGTGTTGGTGTCTCTTTAGGACCTATAACATACTAGAGATAGAGAGGGTTAAGCAACTCATATGCATCACGCAAAGTAAACCTCTTGCTTCATTTGTCGTTTTGAAATTACAAGATGTTTCATCTCTAGTTAACTACTGCAGACTTGGGCAAATAAGCAATTTTCTTATAATTCTTAAAATGTACCGGCTGAAATCCTGAAAATTTAGAGATGTGTTGAGGTATCAAGATGCGTTGGAGTTGCTTATTAACTTCCTGACTATGGTAACTGTCAAGACTTACAATGTTTGCCATTAACACCGGCCCAACGGTCAATGGCCGACAATTTGAGAGAAGGGTATTTTTTTCTCAATAACCTTATAATTATGTTTTTCTGACTATGTTTTACTTGTCTTTCCTTGCCACTTATGAGAGCAGTTACAGAAACAAAGTCAGGGCCAGCCAAAAGCTGTCAGGGCCGACTGTATTTAGGTAAAATCGGCCCTGTTGGCCGACAGCCTAAAAAGTTATAGTTTCCAACACTGCTTTTATAAACTATATATATAGGCCTCATGTTACCAAATTAAACCCTGTGTCTTCTGGCGTTATCTTTCATTAACAGGTACCCGACCCAATGCACTTATTATGAATTAACTATGAAAACTGAGAACTCAATAATATAACGGCAGCATTTTGATAATATTCTATCTTTTTTCAAATTATCTGATAAAAAACAAATCGTTTCCTGCGTAAACGGAAATCCGAACTCCCTGCCCTCCAAATCCCAAATTCCTCTGTGCCCCGTCGCATAACGGGTCTCGCTGTAGCGAACATTGGCACATTTCAAAAGACCTCTCCCTGTTCAACAGGGAGCGAATCCACCTTTTGGTTTAATAGCGATGATTGTCCACCTCATTTTGATTGCTTTTCTTCGCAACAGCGATGTGTGTCCTAACAACGACAGTTATCGTAACAGCGATGTGTGTCGCAACAGTGACGTCTTTGTTTACAATCTCCTACTGTTATTGGGACTTTAACTAGTTGTCAGACTTCCCACTAGGTGTCGCCTCTATTGGTTTTGAAGCGACATGAAGCGGTAATTCTCCGAACTACCTCATTAACATAATTTCCGGAAATAACAAATGTCCAGAGAGTCTTCGCAAGTTGATGCCGTCATCATCCCACGCCGAAGGAAATCGAAACGTCCACGCTAAAACATGTCCGGCCAGGTAAATATATGATCATAATAGTTTTGATCGTGTTTTTTGTTAGTATAAGACTTAAGGGCTATAGCTCATTATGCTTTACAAGTCTCATTGTAACATTTATAGCGCGTAACCGTACATAAGGTCACGCCGTACTGTAACTCCCCTTTTATCGCTCACTGTACGTGCATTTCATCGAATCCATGTTGATGAACTTCAGTCATTTGCATTAACGCCAAAAGCGTGTACAAATGTTAAATTTCTCATAATGAAATCTGTCCATGTAAGAACCCTTCGACATTTGTTTTTTGAGTATGTAATTCTAAAATGGCCTAGACATTTTTGTGTTTGCTATGTTGGTGCATTATTGTAACCGTCTTGCATGGTGTGACATCAAAAAGTTTTTAGAAAAATCTAGAAACTCGGTGGATTGACAGTGACTTAGGCCCCCCGCCACTTAGGCCCCGTCACTTAGGCCCACTGCTCTCACGGGAGGTGTTGGAGCACAGGTCGTCAGCTTTCACGCCCCTAGGTCGGCGAATTTACTGTTCATTGATGCCTAACCAAATTATTATTTGGTCATTTGAAGATAAAAAGAAAAAGCATTTACCAATCGTATACCCATCACATCTTATGTAATCATTCAAAAAAGATATAATTAAGATTTTAATGTTAGAAAACCTATGTGGAGGTAGTAGTATGGCTGACAGCCTGCCCTGGGGTGACTCCCCTGGGGGCCTAAGTGACGGGGCCTAAGTGGCGGGGGGCCTAACTGATTGGCTACCCCTAGGTGCAGTGTGTAAATAATGGATAAAAATGCCTATAAAAGAAAAAAATAGGAACACATTTTCCTTATGACAAATTTCATACTTGACGTCATCTTCATGCCCTATTCTTAGCCCATGACTCACTTATTGTGGTACATCTAACTGATCGCCCAATAAACGAATCCTAGTGTAGACTCACTATATAGACGTAATAGAATCATAAATAAGGCCAACGTTATTTTAAAATAGTTTTCCTAAGAGTCCATAGAATGAAGAATAATTAGACCAAGTTTCTCTTTAAAAATAAATATATTAATTTCCTTTTTATCCACAGCTAATAAATATCAGTTCTGAACTGAATGTTTGGGTTTTCTAGTTTGTCATAACTAAAAAAAAAATAGTTTAATTTAAAAATAGTTTTATTTAAAACACAGGCTGTTACTCCATTTCATGAAATGAAATACAAATATAATTATTCTTTTTCAGAAACGTCAGCGAGTTACAAGCCTCTATGATGGGGATGAACGTGACCGAGTGCGTGCACCTGCCCGTAAAGTAACAACTACGAAACCAAAACGGCCACCCAACCTCGCTAAGCCGAGGGAACCGTCGGTACCCCAAGAACCGCTGCGATCACCTACCCCCACGTCAGAGTCCTCCAAATCTGCACGAGACCCACTAGACGACAGTGTTCAAGACCCCGATTATGAACACAAGTCCAATGGGACTGGTAGTTCATCTGAAAGAGACATTCATGAAGACGTTCGCATACCTTTGTCGCAGTCATCTGGGCGAAAGTTGAAGAGACAGAGGAAACCTCGTCAACGATCATCAACCGTACAGAAAGCAAAAACGAAAAGGCAGCGTGGTCGTTACTGGTCGGAGGACGAGTTGATCCGACTGTTCAGGTCAGCAAACTACTACAAACGTGAACTGAAAGGGCCATATAAGTTTGTAGGAGACGCATCGTTCCAGAAGAGACTTGGCCGCCAACGTATAACAAGTAAGACAACCATGCTTTAATTAATTTTAATATAGTAATGTTTATTTTGTCCCCACCCAAAAAAAAAAAAAAAAAGTCAAATAAAAACTAAATTTGGATATTAATTAATTTCACAATTTTGATAACTACAATTATATTCATGTATATAACACATGTAAACCATGTTCAGTAATTTCGACACTCAAAAGTGTTTCCAATGACAAATGCAATATTACAGTATGTGTATGTCACTTCAAGTAGTCTACAATGAAACTAAGCGTTCCTGATTAGCATAAATTGACATTCAATATTAAAAATTTATGCCTTCCATTCATTGCTAAAGTCACAGTATACTTCAATACTCTGAAACTGTCCCCATTTTCAAACACTTTGTAATGAGTTTTATAACTTAAAATTGCAGATGACGTCAATGACGAACTTCCCAAGAAAATGTGGCGCACGGTGGAAGAGGTAAAAAACAAACTCATCCACTACCAGACAGCTGCAAAGAAAGAAGTAAGACCTCTTTACGTAACTATTGTCATTCCTAGTTAAGTAAAACATGTATACATTGAAATAAAATATATATATAGTACTGACCGAGGTGGGATATCAAAAAAGTTATTCCCTGGCTGTTCAGAGTCAAGGGCCGTAGCGTAGCAATAAACTCACCTCCTTTGTAATTTATCTAGAGACAAGAAACTCACCTCATTTGTAATTTATCTAGAGACAAGAAATATCTTTACCTGTTGTTACTTTGGAATATTTGATATTATCCATAGATTATGTAGAAACCTAAAGGAAATAAAGTTTATATAGTTACACCTATATCTACAGTATATACTTTACCAAAATTTACTCTACCTTTGACTTTAATTTTAAATTAAGAAAGACTTTCCTTTTAAACTATACCTATTAATTTATTATTTGTACATTGAAATCTATTTTAGGTTTCCCTGGGTTGCAGCCTGCATCACTTCGGCCCAAACCACCAAGCGCGTTTAAAGAACCCAATCCACGAGAGCTGGTCCTCCATGAAAGAATGATTAAAAAAAGGAATGAAGTCCGCACAACTACTTCTGCGACTGTACATCCACAATCGTCAGCAACAAGTTCATCGACAAAACCCTCACAGCAGTCGGTTCAAGACAAGTCTGAGTCAGAGGTGGAGGAAGATCAATCATATGACGCTTATGGACGTCCAATTTATACACAAAAAGGACATGTTTCCCGTCGAAGGACATCAGATCCCATCGAGCTATGGAGCCGAATCGGTTCTTCTGAGAAAAAAAAAACTGACAGGGTGGAAACCATACATGGTAAGAAATCTCGGAAACAAGTCTTTCCGGTCAACCAACAGGCAGAGAAAGAACATGTTGCCATTAGAGACGAGTCGGTTCAATCCAGTCTCTTTCAGCCGTCTGGACAAAGCATGACTGTGGAAAGCACTCCTGAACTGGCAAGACAACTTAGGCAAGAAATTCAAAATTTCTCATTGGGTTCGTCAGCACCTGGGGATACACTGCCAGATCTGAACGATACTCCAGAGTATAAAATTAAGGTAGAAAGACGGACATCTGGAGGTCAGTTCGACCTTGATTCACCGATTTTGCCACCAAGACAAAGCAAGTATTTTCCACCCAGTGCCCGTAAAGATCAGGAAAGGGCCCTCAAGATAGCTGCAGAAAGACAAACGAAAAAACCAACATCGTCAATGTCTCACCGACTTCCAGAAAGATCTCAAGTGCAGAAAGTCCAGAGGGAAAACACAAATGTAACAAAAACTGATTCAAAAAAGAAATTGTGGTATCCAGGTCAATTTGTGAAAGGTCAATCTCCTCTAAGAGTAGTGGAGGACGACCCCTTCGCCGCAGAAGAGACCGACTCTGATGCCGAAGACCTAAATGAAGAAAACACCGCTTACCTAGAAGAGAGTGATGATCTCAACCAAAATTGGAATCAAAACACACCCGATAATATTAAATTCCGGCCATCACAGACAAGTTCGACGTTCAAGGAGGACAGGCAACGTGGTGATGCGGATAAAGAGGAAACATCTGCTGAACAACATGGTGTGGGTCACAAGGCCCAAGTCAGTGAACAAGACCTTAGTTATAGAATATGGAAGTTAAAATGGCGTGAAAATGGAGCACCAAAAAAGAAAACTGATCGTGTAGAACCTGTGGCCGGCCAATGTTCTGAGGCAGAGAGTGATCTCGACAAGGACAGTGTTAAATTGGTCCCCGAGGATGAAGAACATGCTAACGAAGGTGACGGTGAAGCCGATTCACAGGAAGAACTAAGCTCCGTAGGTCACGTGTCAAATGACATGGAAGGTCAGACAGCCGGACGTGACCGGCCTGACCCAGGTGACTCAGATGTGCATCGGAGCAACGCAAAGTGCCTTACTGAAATTCGGGCCGAACTCCTGGAGGTGCGAAAGGTACATTCTCAAATGACTGAGGCCATGGAAAAGACCAACAACAACATGATCACTATTTTAAATAAGATGACGAATGTCCAGGCAAACTCAACTGCAGGTATAGCATAAATTCTTTTAACATACACAGATATAAAGAAAACCTTGTCATATTGATTTTTATTTACAAGTAAGGTCAAGTTCACAATTGAATGAATTTAAGTTTCAATTTTGTTCAAGTGCCATACCAAATATGAGAAAAGAAAAGATTAAATTAAAGAATACTGATTGATTATTCCAGTACATTTATAATATGCCAAAGCGATGACACTAAAAAAGTAAAATATAAAAATTCTAAAGAAAAAAACAATATCAAACCAAATAACTAATAATGAGATAAATTTACTTTTGTTATTTATTGTGATTGAACGCCAAATGTATTTTTTATGTTATTGCTTAGCTTCTTTTTCAGATAAGGCCTTACTTATTGGCTATTACTAATAGATTGTTATTATTTTCAAATGCCATTCAGTTCTCAAGATGGGTCTCAACGCCTTCGTCGAGTACAACATGACAACAGTTGGGACCCAAACCATTCTTGGAGAAGGGAAGGTACCCCTACCACGTATAGACAATAGAACCGGTGATATATTTTTGGACACAACTCAATTCATTGTCACTGATTTTCTGAACTCCAAACAGTCAGATGGTGGGTCAACTGGGAAAGGAGATAAAAGAACAAGTAGTGCAGCGACAGGTGTAGCAAGTACAGAGAACGAACAGGTCGGACAAGTGTCAAGTCAGGAACTTGGCAAAGTTGGTAAAACTATTCATGTGCCAAGTTCTATTCCAGAAGTACCGACATCTTCAGGCGGTGACGCACCACACTCTTTGCATGGGAACCGACTTCAGACACCAAGCCATGCAGTCATAACTGAACATCAACTGGCCGTGGAGGGGTCAAGTGCCAATCTCGCCACGCCAGAAAGTACACCTGCAAAACCCGGAAAATCGGGCTCGGCGCGCACTAAACTGAAACCACAGGAGTTTGAGACTCCAAAACAAGAGACACTTCACGAACAAGGCAGCCACGTTTTATCTAGTGGTTCTAAGAAGCATAACAGATGTAGACCTTCAAAGGCTCCTTCACCTGTCCCACTACAGACAGGACAGGTACAAGTAGGTGCCGAGACAGTAGAGGCGCCACCTGCCAAAAAAATTAAACAGGAAACAGGACCAGGGTTGAATTTAGGTAAACCAAGACAACGCTCATCTTCTCTCCCTGGTAACTATTCCAGTGTAAATGTGTCCATTGGTTCGAAGACACCTCACCAACCCCAAATAGAAACACTTCTGCAACCGACATTGCCACCACTGATGGACATGTTAAGGCCCAAAAGAACTTCACCTCCCCATCGATCCAGCCCGGCACATCAGGAACGTGATAAAGCTGTGGATAAACCGAGTTATGGTGGACCTAACGATCAAAGACACAAACAACAAGACGTTCACGCAGGGTCAAGTGGCAGTTCGAAAAAAAAGAAAACACTTGCACATGTCCAGTGTGCCCAAAAAAATGTAAATGTGCTTCTATCAAGCGAAGGCGCTACCTCAAAACTGAAGAGTGTAGTACAGACAGTTCCCACCAACGTTGAAGGTAGATCAGTCAACGTCGTAAAACCTGAGGTGGTCCAAAAGCGTCGTAGACACTCTCCACCCCCAGGGGCACAAGTAGTGATACTGAGTTCCCCAACCGATTCGGCTGAAGAGGGACAAGTCACGAGTAAAAAAAGAAAAGTACGAGATGTTGGAAAGGGTGATACACAGGCAGAATCTCGATGTACCCGTAGTAGGAAAGCAGGGGTAAGCACACGTGGAAAAAAAGGAAAAAATAAGTAATGTCAAACACAAAACTATGTAGCCCCTGGAAATAGATCAACCTTGTTATTCATTGTTTATAAGTTATTGGCAAGGTTTCAACGCGACCGTTACATATAAAACCTTAAAGACCCTGAGACAAGTTTTTAGCATGCGATTCTAAAGCAGGCAGTGAGAATAATGTAAAAAATAATTATGTTGGTATATGTATGGAGCTCCATACCATAAATGGCATGTTAGCACGCCCCTTCTTATTCCCGTTTCTGGGTCAAGCAAGCAGACCACCCAGGGCACTGTCCACTCAGGGTTGTGGCCATGTTATGACGTCAGCTGGGTTACGATTTCATTGGGTCAAAGTATACTTTGTACAGAGAATGTGCGTACACCCACTTCTGATATTGACAATGAACATAATATATGAACGCAGAAAAGAGATTGTTGGAGTATAACAATATAGAATTAACAGCAGAGAGGTATAGAAACGTAGTGAGGTATTGAACCCTACTGGTTTGGAGAGTATATAGACAAGGGAGTTTGTTTTTTCAGTCGGACAATTAATAGGTACAACCCCAAAAAAATTATAAAGATAATAATATTTTGAACAACATTACAGTAACAATCGAAGTGGATGTTAAAACATGGACCATAGTAACGGTTTACGGAATTAAAGGAAAACAATTTTTATGGTCGAACATTAAAAAGCAATTTAGGAATTTTTTCAAAATACTTTTTCAAAGCTAACAGAATTTGGCAATTACAAAATAAATTTGAGATTGTTATGAGACTTGTTGGACCAGTTCAGTTGAAGAAGATTCGGTCTTTTGCTGGTCTGAAAAGATATTAATGTACGAGTGAACACATTCCAAACTTTGCTAAGTACATGATGGTATTATATATCTTTGTTTTGTTCTTTTCGTAGATAGGTTTCAAGAATGTTTACTTTATATTGTTTCTTGTTTAATTGACAAAAAAAGATGTGACTAGTCAATCAGTAGAGTTTATTTTTGTTACTTTGTTCCTAGTTATAGCATAGTAAAGCGAGATAATACATCTCCACAGTCTGAGAATGAAACTTTACTTCAGATAAAGTTCTATGTGCGACTGTGTATGGTACTTAACTTTTCCTCAGAAAAAAAGGACATTCCAAATGCATGGTGCTCATGTATAATCGTAATAGTTACACTTTTCAATGGTTGATTTTCTATCAGTCTTTGAAAAAAGAAAGTTTCAGACTAAAACCATTGTGATATCAACATCCATTAGTGTAGTAAAATGTTCTGTGACTTGGTGTTACTGTTAGTTTAACTTATTTAACGTACATATGCATGTTTTGGAGAAAGTAACACGTGATTATGTTTCTAAAGTGCCTCAATATATAGAAATACTGTACTAGAAACATGAAAGACGGATTGATCGTTAACATTTGGATCCAGGCGTTTAAAAATAATATCTTTTCAACATCTTATAGACATTATTATTTGAATAATTTATATAATTTGATTTCTTCTTACACAGTAAGAGAGAGAACGTTCACGATACATGTCAACATGTTTGTCGCTGTAGCAGAAATTGGTTCCTATAGTTTAAAATTTAATGTTCAAAGTGTTCTGCGATGTAGTCGATTCTGGCCAGGTTTAGACCACCTCTGCCACCGCGTTGTCGGTCCGACACAATCTCTGGATCTGGTTGTCCACGGCCAGGGCCATAAAACGGGACGTTGTCGGGGTCTCGGTCAACGACTAACGGTGTGTTTTCACGCTTGGCCACGTTGTGAAGGCAGCAGCAGGCCACGATGATTTTACCGCAAACATCCGGGGTGTGCAGCATGTAGCCTCCGGAGTCGCTCATCACCCTGTAATACAAAAGAGAATATTAACATTCGATTACAATGAGAATTTGTCGTTTATGATTCCCTGAAACAGTCCAGTTGAGGGATATTAATATAAAGTTCATTATTTACTTTTCAGAATTTTTTGATTGGACAATTTCTTTTTCTGACACAAACATGTTGGCATATACGAGTTTCAGGAACCATGAAGAGTACTTTAAATACAGAAAATGTTGTTAGGTACGACAATAATTTCTGAGATTAGGATATTAGACATTAGAAAATAACATATTATATATTTTGGTTTTCATGTACAACGAGGTGCTGCAAACATCATTCAAAATTGAATTTAACGTCATTCTGGGATTGTTGACCGTGATTATTAACACAACTATATTTTTACCTGAACCGATTCTTTAAACAACCAAACGTGTTTTCCACCACCACACGCGTGGACCTGTGCCACTCGTTGAAGTCCACGTCGGCTTGTCGGAGGGGGTTCATCACGGGCACAAAGAGGTAATCCCTTTGTGGATACCTAATGGGTTTTAAAAGTAATTGTTTTTAAACAATTTAGTCTCTTTTGAATGATTGACATGCTGAGTTTAGTAACGTTATTGTCTGTTGTTTGTTTATGAATGTTACTATGTGATCGTGGAGATTAACAAGATTGTTACCTTGTGATCGTCACCTTATAGTATCTCTTCGTGTTTGAACAGTTGTTGTTTGACTAAAAAGAATTTAAAACTGTTCAATAAAGATTATAAATTCGAAAGAAATTGCTCTTGATTTTTGTTAGTGTATGTTCTTTTTTTATTTTCATTAACTTAATTGTAATTACCCATTGTCACCCAGAAGGAAGTGTTCGCCGAAAACACCATTTTCCCCATCCCTGCAGATCTCGGTGGTGTCTTAACACACCAGCGTCGTTACAGGACCCAGGCCAGCAGGGTTCGTTATGTAGAATTCGCTGGTATGCATCAGCGACAACCTTTAAGAAATGGATATGTTAACGTTTAGTTAAAGGGATAATAATATTGATTCTGAATGATATTTTTGTATAGAATTTCTCCTTAAAGTGAAAGTTAGGCCTAAAGTTATAGATTGGTTTTATTCATGAGCGAAATATTTAATTTCTTTTTTTTTTTTTTTTTTTTCGGGTTTATTACTACTACTGCACATACAACAAGGTTCGTGTTCTTCCACTTGATCTATGGATAATGATGATGTAGGTACAAATAGATGAACAATATCAGATAAAAGATGCTAGACAATTTAACGAACATACACCGAAAGACAATACATTTATTGTATATTTCTAAATTGTTAGAGGCACTATAGGAAACACTTACCAGCACATTCATACTATGGTACTGCTTCCGATTAACGTACTGGTGTTCCACCTCCGGGTTTGGTCTACGTATAGACACGTGAGTACCATCGATGGCACCAAATACCCGTGGGTAAGGACCAAACCGGGCCTCGAACTCATCGGCTCTGTCCTCACGGGCCTCGTGGGAGTAGGGGAAGGTGATGTACTCCTGCTGGCGTCTGTAAAAGTACTCTGCCACCTCCAGGACAGCTCTCGAGACTGTGGTCTTCTGAACCCCCTGAAAATCGCCAACGCAGGTGTAGTCTGACCCAGTAGCGAAATACCTGAGTGCAAGGCAGAACTGAAAAATAATTTAAATAATTATAATTAGGCTAAGTTATTATCAATGGAATTCTCAATTATATGGACATATTGGTAGAGATTGTTTAATGTAAAATAAAGCAAAGATGTGTCGTTTTATTTTTTTGTTTTTGCAACAAATTGATATTTCTTTATTTTCTTATTCTAAAAAAACATTATCAAAAAATATAGGACTATTTACGTTAAAAGAAACATGTTCTTATTTTCTTTTGAGGATTATTTGGTTCATTTTGGAACTCAGTATGGCAATTATGCGACGCGCTCATTATGGCACTTATGCGACGCGCCAAAATTCGACTAATGTAGAGGTATTACAGCTGTCAGGACCTACTTATTCACAATCAACAATAACACATTGAATACATACTCGCTCTGGAACTGTGATTCCGCCGCCCTGGCTTGTTCCGGCCGTCGAACAAAATCCCGCATCGTAGTAGGCCTTGGCCAACCGCTTCACTGTAGGCTTCCTCAGGCGGTAGCGAGACAGAAACTTTGCCTTACTGAAGCGGGTAAAGGGGTTTATTCGAGGATAAACCTCCTTCTTCTGTCGACGTTTAGGTGCCATGTTTGTGTACGGTCGACAGCTGACAGTAGATCACATGATAGCTAACAACCAATGAAAATGAACCGCCATTTTCCCGCCAATTTACAAATTATTCACAGAAGTAAAATGATAGGTTTTTAAGGATTGAGTTAAAAACATTATCCCTACAACGATGTCCTTGTTGCGTAGAATTTATTATGCGACGGGGTTTCTCGCTGTTGCGAGGATTGGCACATTTCAAAAACAAGGAGAGAAAAAAACAGCGAGAAAAAAACAAATCCATCCTTAATCGCTCCCTCTTGCGAGAGTTTGGTTATGCGACGGGCCACTGAGTATTAGGGAGGGAGTGATAGAAAAAGGAGGAATAATCAGGCATAAGGACAGTTGCAGATTACAATTTTTTCTGACACCTAATAAAGATGGGGATGAAATAAGAATGAGGTGAAATGAAATACATGTGTCACATCTGTATATAATCCAATATATTTTACTTTTTGTAAGGATTACTATTCTTTTTTTTCATAAAAAAGTGATTTATGTGTACCATAGAGAGTGACAGCTTATTCCAAGTTATACCTTTTCCCTATATTGTGATAGAAATATTTGTTACACACGTGTGAGATGTAACACTTGTAAATGTAATCAATATGCTACAAAAAACTATGGTAAAGTACATATGATGGGTCTATTATCTACATATAAGATAGCAAAAAGGCAAAGTTAAGGACAACTACTACATAAGTAGCAAAACAGACTATTCCAAATTGTGAAGTTTTAACAACAATACCACGCAATCTGTGTTCCTGTAAGTGAATTGTTGTGTAGTGTAATGCCACCTTCAGGGATTGGGATGCTCTGTATACATAAACACACTGATTATGGAAATATTAGTCCCTGAACTGAATGACGCTGGTGGCTAAAAGGGGTTTACACAGGCCGTCAAAATCCTAACGATAGTCCAGCGATAATCATCATCGTAAAGCTTACAATAATCCCAATGATAAACCTAAACTTTACAATAGTCATGACAACGTTATGTGCAAACCCATTTCATCGTAGAGAAATCATTGTCTTAAGCCTGTCGTAAGTCTTACGATAATTTACTGGGACCATTTCCTTACGATAATTACACATTCAGACGTGTTTGAAATCTTTTGGAAAAAGCCTAGGTCAACTGGCTTACACCAATGAAATTCAGCTTAGGATAATGATTTCTCTTATCTTAAGGACTGCTGTCGGCCTGTGTAAACCCCCTTGCCTGATGTCAAAGCACATATTCTTATAGAAATATATTAGATATTTCCATCGTCATAAGCCTTTAGTCAATTGTTGTGGATTTATTATCTTGAGCAAATCATCGGGTTGTGTAAACCCTTCAGCCCTTTGAATATTACGACAATTGTCACCAATAACCTATGATAATGACCTACATAATTAGTTTTTGGCTTGTGATAAGTCATTAACTTAAGCTTAACGTAAGTTATGTTTGAGGACACATCGACGGCCTGTGTAAACCGGGCTTTAGTGGACTGCTTGCCGAGGGCATGGGGCATCTGAGGGCTAACCCCCTGGGAAGCCAACGCTGCTATTGTAGCTGTGACAGAGGTCAATATTTTAATCATCTGATTCTAGACCTCAGCCACAGGGGGTGGGGGAATTCCAGGCTGTGGGACAGAGGAACAGAGAAGGGGCGCCGAGCGCAATGGACAACGCATACAAATGATTATTATTCAAGAGAGATTCATGAGGAATGCATGCAAGCATAAAGGCCATATTCCACTATGTGGTGGGGTGGTACTTGCAGTGGGCTAAGCTGCCACTGCAAGCTATTTGCGGTGAGGAAACGAACATGTTCGTTTCTGCCACTGCAAGTATTGGGGGTCACTGCAAGACCCACCGCAAGTAAACCCCTACACTGAAAAAAGTGAAAAGTTAGAAAGTTAGTCAAATCTGGCTTTGACCAGCCAATCTTTGGGTTAGTCAGTGAGAGTCTAACCTTCTAACTTTTCTCTAGTACATTTTACTATGATTTGACTAACCCCTTAGTCATAATTGACTAACTTTTAAGCCTAGGGTTAGTCAAGAGATACATTCACCTTATTTCCACTAGGAGGCTTTCTTAAACTTTATTACAGGGTAATACCTACGCACTGAGAAACAAATAGGAATATTTTATGATATTCTGAATTTGACTGACCCCTTAGTCAAATTGACTAACATTCTAACCTTTGTTCATCAAACTCTATATTAGACTTATTTGATAGGTTTAGAATGTATTAATTATTTTATTTGGTGGCAAACGATTGATGAATATAATATCTTTTCAAACTCTACAAAATATAATTTTAGTGTAATAGTAATTACAGACTTTATAATGCAAATATGTTGAACTTGTCTACACCTGAAAGTAATACAGATTCCGTAGTATAGTGGTTAGCATGCTCGCTCAGCATGCCATGGACCCCGGGTTCGAATCCCCAAGCTGTCCTGACGTTTTTCGTTCTTGTTGACTAACTTTTTACACTATGGTTAGTCAATCTGACTAAGGGTTAGTCGGAAAAAAGTTAGAAAGTTCGGACAAAAATGCACCGTCAAAATGACTAACATTTTTGCAAAAAGTTAGGACTTTTGACTAACTTTCTAATGCCGATTTTTTTCAGTGTATATTCCATAATGCCGTGCTTTTTTTTCTTGCGGTTGGGGTGAACACCACTAGTAAAGTGCCCACCGCAAGCAAAGACACCGGAAAGTGGAATCTGGCCTTTAGAGGCAGGCTAGAGAGGATGTAGCGCTCTCATTTTGTTTGCAGTAGCTTTT
This sequence comes from Lepidonotus clava, assembly GCA_936440205.1. Classification (NCBI taxonomy): domain Eukaryota; kingdom Metazoa; phylum Annelida; class Polychaeta; order Phyllodocida; family Polynoidae; genus Lepidonotus; species Lepidonotus clava. The sequence goes on along the minus strand of OW387135.1, from coordinate 55,452,432 downwards.
TAAGGCTACTTAGCTATGGTCATAGAGTTGACACATGCAGACATATCGAATGAAGACAAACGTCTTGGGCAAGATAAAAAGACAAATTCAGGGCACAAAATTAAATCAGAACATTCAGTACAAAAGAACACACATATATAAATATATGTATGTGTTCTTATATATTGGGAGTAAGTGAGTAATGGATGCTTTCACTGTTTCGACAAGGGTGGGACAGGGTGGGATCGAAAACTCAAAATCATTTTTCCTGTACCTCATCCCTTATTGAACCAATCACCAACCATGAATTGAACCCTAAAAATCACTTGGTCAATCTGGGTCCCCCCTATCGTCGCCTTATATGATCAGCAGGGGCTACCGGGGGCCTATTCTTCCCAGGAACCCCAATGGGGTCACACACACATATATGTGGGTACAAAAGTAAAAAAGTACAGGAGTTAGATGGCAGGATATAATTGGAAATTTAAATAACAGAATCGGGAAAGGGACATGTAGACAGCAGAAAATATGAAGGAATTAGTTTACCCTATAGCAGATTGTCTTAGTAAGTTTCAATTATGGTAATGTAATAGCTACCTGAATAAAGCACCTGCAGGAGGGTGTGGGATATGAAGGATGTATAGTTGCATTGTGCAGGGTTAACCTAAAATGCATTGTTGAAAAATAAACCCATCCCACATTGGGTATATCCCAAGGTTGGACAAGGGTCGGACTAGTCCGTAGTACTGACACCACACGCCAGGGGCTAAAGTGGAATGAGATTGGTGCACTTGATGGACTAGGGTTGGACAAAATTACAGTATAAGCCATCCTTGTCTCCTAGAAATAGGGACACTGAAATAAGTAACAATAAAATTTTCTATATCCCTAAGAGTTGCTAAAACATTATGATTTCTTAAATTTCATCAAACAACAGATTTGCATGTTTGCCAGCCAATCCAAATGCTGCATTTCGGGGCAAATAGGGTTGCACATTATATGCTGGGCTTCAACAGTGGTTCCTATGGGAAAAAGGCAAATATATAAAGCTGAAATTCTCCAGTTTTATATTGGTTTTCAACCAAATTGGTTTGGTTAATTTTCTGTTATGCAACTGTTTTCATAGAAATAAGGACAGAAGCAAATTTGAAAATGTTTAATGGTAATCTTTGTTGATTGTGTAAACTAGGATTGGCTTATTGGCCTCAACGTAACATCTATCAGAAGTCAGAGAAAACAAACTGGTCTTGCTCGTTCAGGAGACATTGTTAGCTGACAGGACAAAGTGGTAAGATTCACGAGCAGCTCCGCTCCTTAGAGACCACCCCCAAAGATAACAAGGAAGTAGGCGTGCCTTCTCTTCTGGCCTCACTGGTCCATTGCACAAACTGATCATAACAATGAATGGTTGGCCACAGAAATGCAATGGTTGAGCAAAACGATCACCCTTGGGCTTTTATTTTGTGAGCAGGAAAAGAACCATTAAGAGTGCTATTTTTGAGCTGAAATATTTACCATAATTATTATGATTATAGACATGAACTCATCATTACTAAATAAATCAATTGATCTAGTAGAAAAAGCTCCCGAGAGATTTCACGACATCAATTTAGTAATAAGGGCCCTTCCATTAAGAAGGTACACATAAAAAGGAGGATGTAGGATCTGAAATATTTTTCAATTTGCATATATGTTCCTATGAAAATCCAATGTGCACTTGAACACAGGGGCGGGTTGGGGGGTCTGACATCTTTTTTTAAATGTGTGTGTATGAAATACCCCCAACAATGTCGTTGTTATGCAAACGAGCTTAAATAGCTCTAAAAATACGGTTCTTTAAACTTATATGTCATGGGGCTACCTATCTCCATATGTGGTAATGATTTAACCCTTTGCTGTTCCACAGTTTTGACATTTTCATTGTGAGATGCAACATCTCCCACTTTGGCTAGGGGGTTTACCACCACAGACAATGCAATGTGCCAGAAGGGTATTTTGGAAGACTATCGATAGGTGTTACGTTAATAGTCGCTGGTCGCTTGATCTTCAGATGTTGCGTGGTGATATGCGAATAAGAAACCTCCCGACTTGAAAGCTAGTTAAAGGGTATTTGTTGAGCACAGAGGTACTCCTTGCCCTTAATACAAGTATTAAGTCCAGTGATAAGCCACACGGATCCAAATACAGTTTCAAACCTTTTAATGATCTAGAAGGTACAAGCAAATCAACAAGGCCCCCGCCGGTACAGACAAAACACAATCAGGAATAACACAGAGTACAGAAACGCCTACCTCGTGGCACAGAGTTCAGGGTAGGTATGCAGGTGGGCTTGTTGAAGGTGGTGAGGTGAGCTTGATCTCCTGATCAGACTGCCTGAGCCCTGGTGGAGCTCAGTCTTTATACTCAGTAGGTGACCCGTGACCTTGACCCGAAGTCATTGAGACCTCGAAGGCCATGTTCTTGATCTGACCCAGTCACCTCGGTAGCGGCCTCTGGCCTTGAACCTTGGGTGTCCTTTACCTTGGGTTTTCCAGGTGACAGTAGGTGACCCATGACCCTGACCCGAAGGCATTGAGTCCTTGAGGGTTCATGTTCTTGATCTGACCCAGTCACCTCAGGGCCTTGAACTGGCCTTGAACTGTCCTTGAACTGTCCTCTACCTTGGGTTTTCCTCAAGGTCTCACCCAGGCCAAGGCCACTAGGGCCACCCACCATTATAAAAGGACCAACTCTGACACCATTGAGTCAGAGTTGGCCTGGGAACCGGCCGGTGTACCCGAGCAGGGTTACCCGCCCAGGTTGTGTGGGCCGGCCCCTACACAGCAATATAAGCAACCTATATAATCATTTGATGATTTAAGTTTAAAAAGAGCAATCTAAGTGGTTCTTTTTGGATGGGGAAAATGTCCCAACAGCGATCATTTTGTACAAAGAAAGGTTTTGTTTGTGAGCACCCATTCCTTGTTATGATCGCTCATTGTACAACGGGCCCCAACCATCGATCCCACACCAACCGCATGTAACTCCTTATCTCTCACCCAGGGGGCGCTGGTGATCGATCCCTGGGTCTAACCTGATAAGTCGCCCCCGTCTGCCGGGAGCCCCTACAAACACCACTTCCCAGGCCCCCCTAAAACAAAGGGATCCCCTCCTGAAGCATTTCTGAGGGCTGTGTTACACTATATGACACGAGGTGGTTTTACACTATGTGATAAGTCGGCCCCCGTCTGCCAGGACCCCCTAGAAACACCACCTCCCAGACCCCTAAAACAAAGGTATCCACTCTTAAATCCTTTCTGAGGTCTGTGTTACACTATACAACACAAGGTGGTTTTACACTGTGTGATAAGTCGCCCCGTCTGCCAGGACCTCCTACAAACACCACTTAGCAGCCCCCTAAAACAAAAGGATCCACTCCCCTCCTCTCCTGGAGCCCTCCTGAAGCCTGTGTTACATTATATGACACAAGGTTGTTTTACACTATGTGATAAGTTGGCCCTCGTCTGCTGGGATTCCCCCTACAAACACCACTCCCCGGACCCCCTAAAACAAAGGGATTCCCCTCCTAAAGCCCTTCTCAGGGCTCTGTTACACTATACAACACAAGGTGGTTTTACACTATGTGATATGTCGGCCCCCGTCTGCCGGGACCCCCTACAAACACCACTTCCCAGACCCCTAAAACAAAGGGATCCCTCCCCAAGCCCTTCTGAGGGCTGCATTACACTATATTACACAAGGTGGTTTTAAACTTTGCGATAAGTTCGCCTCCGTCTTCTGGGACCCCCTACAAACACCACTTCCCGGGCCCCCTAAAACAAAGGGATCCTCTCCCCTCCTGAAGCGCATCTGAGGGCAGTTACACTTTACGACACAACCTGGTTTTACACTAGGTTGGCCCTCGCCTGCTGGGACCCCCTAGAAACACCACCTCCCAGACACCCCTAAAACAAAGGGATCCGCTCCCTCCTGAAGCCCTTCTGAGGGCTGTGTTACACTAAACAACACAAGGTGGTTTTACACTATGTGATATTTCGGCCGCGCTATCCGGGATCCTCTACAAACACCACTTCCCAGCCCCACTAAAACAAAGGGATCCCCTCCTGAAGCCCTTCATGGGGCTGTGATACACTATACGACACAAAGTGGTTTTACACTATGTGATAAGTCGGCCCCCGCCTGCCGGGACCTCCTACAAACGCCACTTCCCGTCCCCCTAAAACAAAGGGATCCCCTCCTGAAGCCCTTCTGAGGGCTGTATTACATTATACGACACGAGGTGGTTTTACACTATGTGATAAGTCAGCCCCTGTCTGCCGGGACCCCCTACAAACACCACTTCCCGGCCCCCCTAAAACAAAGGGATCAACTCCTGAAGCCCTTCTGAGGGCTGTGTTACATTATACGACACGAGGTGGTTTTACACTATGTGATAAGTCAGCCCCTGTCTGCCAGGATCCTCTACAAACACCACTTCCCAGACCCCCTAAAACAAAGGGATCCCCCTCCTGAAGCGCTTCTGAGGGCCGCGTTACACTAGACGACACAAGGTGGTTTTACACTATGTGATAAGTCAGCCCCTGTCTGCCAGGATCCTCTACAAACAGCGCTTCCCAGGCCCCCCTAAAACAAAGGGATCCCCCTCCTGAAGCGCTTCTGAGGGCCGCGTTACACTAGACGACACAAGGTGGTTTTACACTATGTGATAAGTCAGCCCCCGTCTGCCAGGATCCTCTACAAACACCACTTCCCAGACCCCCTAAAACAAAGGGATCCACTACCCTCTCCGAGCCCTTTTTACACTACACAATATAAACTATAGGTCCATGTAACATTATTTTATACAGAATCAAAGGGATCAGATTATAAAACTATGATCGCTTAAATATACCATCAGGACAGAATTTCACAAGGAAAATACGTTTGAAAATTCTCAGATACAGATTAGAATTTCACAGAAACATATTATGATATTGCAATCAGCTTTTATTATAGGGCACCACACATTTTAAGTTTTAGGTTTTTCAGTCCTTTCTTGGTCAGCAGACCTATAGCTAAGACATGAGGACAATATTGCAAGATGACATTTTGTAGTATCGCAGGAGGAGGTCCAGCCTGTCTCACCTCTCGTGGGGATGTTATAGCACTATTGTACGGTTCAAGACTATTACACTTGTGATATGCTTCAGGCTTTTTCTTATGGGGAGAACTATCTTCTACATCATGAGGCATGCAACACGGGCAGCAATCAAGCCATGTAAACTGACCTCCATTGCATTATCAAACATGTTGAAAATATATATATAATATATAATCATATATATATATATATATATATATATATAGGTTATGGCCCATGACTTTACTGTGGTCATTCATAGATCTTGATAATGCAGTTGACAGCAACATTTTTTATTGCACTAATACAATATTGATCGTATCATAGGAGACAATAACATGGCTGCCATATGGTCATATCGCACCATAGACTGTAGCTCACGTCGTGTAGTGTAACAAGGCCCTAAAACACAGGCCCTAGGATTCCCTACTACCCAGCCAAACAGTCTCCCCGAGCCCTAGGGGTGATACGCACACAGATTAAGTTATCGGACGTAATTTGATTCCGTGTGGAACTTAGCATTATGCCAACAAGCCTTTTGCGGCCGCCATTGCTACATTGTTCCCCAATCTCTGCTGTCTGAGAGCATACTTTAGGGGTAACGATGGGGCTGTTGTTGGAGACGGACTGGTGCTTTGTGTAACAGGGTTAGGAGTTGGGGAAGTCATTGTCTTGTTCTGCAGTTGCAGCAAAAGTCTTATAGCTACACTAAGAAATGCAACTCAGGCCATCGCCTACACAATTTTCGTAACGTCGTAGATAGTAACGCCCCCTATGAGAGTCTGTGCAACCAGATACAAACAAAAGAACAGTGCATCACTATTTACCTCTTTCGAAACGTATAAACAAACGGTGGTGATGCCACAAAAACAGCAATACAGACGATGTGTTGTACCGGTCTACACACATAGGGGGCGCCACTATCGTCGAACTCACAACAGAAAGTTACAGTCGTTCATCTTTCCTTTGTACTATCGTTGGTTGCAGGCTGTATCTTTGTGAGTTTTCTTTTTTTTACGAGTATCTCGAGATAGGATTTGTAGCAACAATGTTTATTCTATATGTATGTTTCAGTCGAAACAGGCTACATTTCTGACCCTGAACACCAGAAGCTTTTAAGCGTACTCACACTATGCAATTTTTACTGCGATGTTTTGTGTCTCGTGGATGAGACGACTGTCTCCTTCCTGCAATAACATGATCGCATGGACGTAATTGTTTTTGCAAGCAATTACCCTATATAAAGCAAAGACTCCTGCAATCTGATGCAATTATTGACACAAAATATCTCTCGCTAAAATCTCATGACAGAGACGAAAATAGATGCAACGTGCTGAACATTATTTTGTGTCATACCCGAGAGAAACATTGCAATAAAGTAACATTGCCAACGTTCTTGGATTTGTCTAGCATGAATATGGCTTAGATCACGTTCTGTCCCTACGGCGATATGGTTGTCATGACGGCGCATGCGCGAAGCACGTGACAGGAACTCACAGTCCCACGAGACTTGCTCTCCAAGCGGAGGTTTATAATGTTTGATTCGCCAGAGATACAATGTTGATAAGAACACTTGTAACTTGTAATTTTTGCTAAATATTACAAGCTAATTATTTTGCTGCTTATGTATATAGTTGAGGAACAACGTACGCTACTGTAACAGTGTCGAAGAAATTTCAACTGCTGTCCTTCTAAAACGGACGTGGCTTTCTGACATCCCGTTTCGCAATAGCTTCACAATCTCAGTTTATCTATACTTTTTAGTTTTCAAGTTTTTAAGAAGAGCTTGGTAAAATTGTGCTGGAACTTTGTAAAAAAGATATGTATGTGATAGTATTCAAAGTAATCTTTCCATATACTACTCACTCATATATGTGCCCTATATCTATATCTATATCTATATATATATATTCAAGACACCCCTGGTCGAGTTTGGCATTTCGCATTATGCTGCCCTTATCCGCTCCACCTTCCACCCACACACATAGTTCCAGCATATATATTGAGAAGAAGATTATTGGAAAAGAAGGTCTACTGGGCCATATTAACCGACATAGAAGCAATTTAGCTTCTTTTTTTAGGTTTATATCTTGCTAATCATCGTCCCATGGGAACATGAAACACCTTCTTTTCTTAACATATATCTCTTAATATAAAACCTCTTAGGACACTTGCGTTTTCCTTTTCACTCAGAGATGTTTTTAGAGCTCAAGAGTGCGTCTTCTGTAGTAAATCGATATATTTTTTCTGCCCTACTCCCTCCAACACGGGGGAAAAGTAATGAAAAATAATTTAATGTTAAAAGTACGATCTATAATAAAAAAGATAACATGGCGCATCTGACGGGGAATTATTGAAATGTACATTCAAATAGTGAAAAATGACATGGTTTAATATACTTTAATTCAATCTTCAGGGGGTGCAAATTATAATATATAAGCGCTCATACTATGCGCTGGTAGGATCGCATCATGCCATATTGAGAAGCAATAAAGAATTTAAAAAAAGAAGTAAAAGCCCTATATATAGTTAAAGAATGTCCCAGATTGATTATGCCTGAGAATGTCTCAGTAAAATCCAATATAGCCGGCAGTGGTTTCCTAATACGCCCGACTTGCTGGGGTAATGGCATGTTACAGATATGTCTTCACCAATAACCCATCTCCCACTGCACGACACCTGGTGGAAACCCAATACACTACCGGGTAATAACGTCAGCGGGGTATCATTTATCAGGCGAGGTCTTAATATGGAGGTCTCGATACTACGTCCGTACATTCCAGAAATACGGATTGAATTCTGCTGGCCTGAACGAAGCGAATATGTGTCGCTTGATATCAATTTCATTTGAATTCTGGGGACAGATCCAGGGGGGGGGGGAATCCCGGGAGTCCTGACCCCCCCCCCCCTCCCCCCTATTTCTTATTTTTTTATTGTGTGTGTGGACCCCTTACAATATATAAAAAGAGGGAAATGCCACCCGTATAATATGCGCAAATGCACCTGGTTTCAGTACTTAGCCTTTATACTGACAACCCCCACCCTCCTTTCGAAAATACTGTATCCGCCCCTGAATTCCTTAAAGTCTTAACTTGTTGACGATTCGAACAACTCGAATTCCCTGAAGCTCGATACAACATTATTACTTTGTTCAACATTCTATTTATAACGATAGAGTGTTCAAGCCCCATGATGGTAAAGTGGTTTGAATGATAATTCCATAATATCAATAGACTAATTCAATCTCAATTCAATATCAAGCAACTCAATTTATCTGAGATACATATATACTTATGTTGAATGGTTGAAACAAAATGTACCAATCAATTCTCCCTACCACAGATAGCTGATATATCAGATAAGCACCTGCAGGTTAATTTGGACCGAATTCGCCGACAAACACGTAGGGAAAACTATAGAAAATATGCAAATATCTGCCATTAATTTAGCTGCGATGATCAAATTTTCAAACGAGCTTAACATGTATTAAGCGTAGGCCTACAGATACAAACTGAAAGATTATGCAGTGCTAGTTTCCTGTTCAGCAATAAATTATATCATGATTCATGAAAATTTACACACTTTAGCCATGCGATTTGTCGACATATTTCCAATCATGTATCCTGATCTATAGGCTAACCTGCAGGTTAAAATGAAGGAACTTGGCTATCTGTGATAGGGAGAATTCATTGCTAACCATGTTAACTTCTTCTCATATTACTAAAGCAAATTGTATCACTTGTTTATAAATGTAACATTATTGTGATAGTCTTGGAATGTTCTTTCACATTGTAATAACGTTATCATTATCATTCTTTATTAGTCTCAACTTTACCTAAAATAACATAATCATTTGGCCTATATGAAAATTGGGCAGGTTGCAGACTTACCAAAAAAGTACAGTCACAGAATGTGCTTGTTGCGTAGCTGCTTGCCTGAGATCCTACCCAGGCAAGCATGTGACGTTATTATAACATTGCAGCAACGTTCTGTTTGGTTCTGTATTGGTTCTTGTTACGTTATTTTGATGGCTGTCAATAGCATTGTTAAACATATTAAAGTTCTTATAATGTTCTGTTTTGGTTTCGTCCTAACCTCACCCAAAAATAATGTTTTAATAATATTCTGATTCGGTTAGGTTTTGACCCAACTATAAATAACACAATTGTTACATCGTTGCCTTAGAATTAAAAGGTGCTAACTCCACTTTCCCCAGTGAGACCACAATTTGAGAGAGAGCCCTTAGAATGAAAACTACATGTTTCTGTTGGTCCCTCTAAAACTATTCAAGACTATGTCTTTATATTTGGTATATGTTCATATATTAGTAATAGAAACATGATAGATGTAGTTTCAAATAAAAAAATCTAATGCATTTAAAGAAAATTGACTTAGCACCTATTGATGGTCTAAATCTTAAGTGTAATAAAGCACTAATGTGCCTTAGTGCCTTATTAGGATTGAACATTCTGGGACCAATGAGCAGAATGCACCGTGTAAGAAGGTACTAAACCTGCTTAACACCTTATAACGCAAAAAGCTAAAGATACAAATATGGTTATACCTTGTATTGTAAGGCACTAACTGCAGTTAGCACCTTTTAAAACTAAATAATTGAGGCGTCTATGAAGAAGCATACTGTGTAAAAAGGTGCAAACTCCTACTTGGGAGCTTATAGCATGTAAGACTAAAGATACAAATGTGATAATATTTGGTATTATAATGCTCTAACTTCTGTTAGCACCTCATGAAGTGAACATTTAGGTACTGTAATGCTATACATTTTCATGGGAAAAGGTTCCAACTGTGGGTAATACCCTAAATTGCCTATTAATATACACCTTTATCCCTTTCCTGACACAAGGCATACTTATGGATTGTGCTTTTTGGTGCCATTTCTGCATGAAAGATTTCCCTACAGGCTTGAGAGGCAATTATCTTATCCATATTTGCGCAATGTGTTCCTGACAAAAGAATAAACCCTAATCAAAATAAACAAAAACATAAAGCAAATCCCAATGTGAATGGTTTTATACACACAAAACAAGAAATCTGTGTAACTTACAAATTATTTGGATTTTATGGGAATTTTAGGGTTTTATGTGAATTTTAAAGAATGTTGCAGTTGATGCATTAACCCTTTAGACCCCAATCCTGCCATGGCCCCCTGAGGGTGTATTCTCCAATCCGGCCGTAACCGCCCAGAAAAAACAGCTGTTTTTCCGTAATTTTTCCTTGTTTTTCCATGTAGAACACTGTGACATGACATTGTATTTAATATACATAGGCGTCTAATATATTGTTTAAAAGGTGATGAAATTTCTTAATCAATGCTGTAGACAAGAATTTTTATAACATTAGTTAGTAGGGGTCGGCCATACTTTGAACTTCATAAATGGTAAGGAAAATAGGGAATTCCAAGAGGAAATCCATAGGAATCCTGGAGAAATCCGGCATTTAATGAATATAGTCTCTGGGGTCTAAAGGGTTAATCCACCTGGCGTCTTTACTGTGGTGATGCATGAATGCACCAGATATCTTAAAAGGGTTAAAAGTAAATCTGTTTCATTATAGTTTGAACCAAATACATGCTATTATACTATCTCACAATTACACATGATTGGTCACTTACAAAGAAAACTTTATTGTTTAGGAGAAATTCAGTTTAGAATATATCCAGGGTGCTCCATACAAGTGGGCAAAACAAATAATCTAATCAAACATGTTCCTGTTTAACCCCTCAAACCCTATTGTGAAAATTTTATGAATTATCAGGCGAAATATGTGAAATAACTAGAAATATCTAAACACTTGAGAAGTGACCTGAAAATGGTTGACATTGAGTATCTCAAAGTGTTAGGTTGCCTCATACAACATCAGAACACTGTGCCTTTGTGGATGGCCACTGACAAAGATGCCACATTTTTGTCTAAATACAGATTTCTATATATTTTGCTTGAATACCATTTTTTTAAATCCCCTTAATTTGAGAAGAAAATTGTATTTGTATCAGGTACCACCAAGTATTTATGTACAATATTTCATATACATATGATTTGTTTTGGTATCAGAGCTTTAATACTGAAGTATAGGCTATCTTAGTTGTTACTGCAATAACATATGGAAATGTTGTTTCAATACATTTCATATTTTTCATGCTTGAAGAGTGGCCTCTCTGATCAAGCAGCAAGAATACATGCATATGGTGGAAGAAGTTAAGACTGTTGGCTGATAATAAAATCAGTGGAGGTAGACTAACTTAAATATACAAACATGTGTAAATTGGGGCTGGATGTGGGAGGTGCCAGAATTAATCACTGACTAGCGGTGGAGCTAAGGAAAGATGGCTGCTAGACAAGCTGATGAAGTTATGACACCAGGTGACCAGTAGTTGTCTGGCTTCTCTTGGGGTTCAAGTGGAGGCAGCTTGACAGCATAGGAGCGACCATGGGTGGAGTGTTGAGTCTTTACCTTGAAACTTAGAGCATGTGCAGCAGACCTTTAGAATGTCTTGGTTCACAGGCCTTCCATCCAAAACATGTGCTGATATGAGGAGGACCAGGTGGCACCTTACACTGTCGGAATAGGGGCTGGAAAAGGCAATAGTAGGGCAGCACCTTTGGTGGTGGGGTATAACATTATACTATCACCACATTGTGAAATCTGACCGACTTTCAGCTGGCCCCAATCAAGCTGTAGGGGTGAGGGAGATAAAGGTCTATAAAAAAAATCCTCCCGGAGATGAACTTAACATGATCCCTATCATCAAAGCTGTGCACATCGAAAGCACTCTACTCTTAGATAATGATGAAGAATCAAAACAAATGTGACCAAAATATTAAAAATGTAACGAGGCACATTAACAAGGTAAATAGAGGATCTAAGAAGATGTGTTTGTGTGTATGGAGTAAAGAGGCCTGGTCCAGCAGTACAGCTGGCTATTGGAAGAAGCATACGGAAAAGACGCACACTGTCATAGTTGTGAGTCTCTTTCTACCAGTGTGTACTGAGGGTTCCCTCTCAGTTGGCAGGGAATGCCTGTGGGCTAGGCCTTTATGTTGGGATGCAAATCCAGATTAGTCATCCAAGGGACTGGTAGAGAAGGCAACCCTAAAGGATGAACTGAGATAGGCTGTAATTGTTCTCAAACAGAATGAGCAAGAGGGACCACTCATGAGGTGGCCGTGTTTTCCAAGTGAAGCAATTCAGTAATAGTAATTAGTTACCAAAAAGTATGGCAGGTGGTTTGTTTTGGAAAGATGGAAGGACCAGCCAACCTGGAGGATGGGTAGTGTAGAGCTGGGGGCCAAGCAATGGGGGCAAGGTTAGAGACTCTTGTCCCAACCTTATTGCAGTCGGGTTACCCTGAGGACAGAAGCCTGTGATCACCCTTATCCATTTGAATGCAGGGCCAAAAACTCTGAGGTTCAAGTCTATCATGTGTCCATGTTGGTGGTGGCAGGTCTTGCCCTGAATCTGGAGGTAGTGGGCAAGGTTTGATCAATTTTCAGGTTGTCCTGACAACATTCCTCCGACTTCATGAGTCACCCTGCTGACAGCGGCTTGCCTAGAGGAACAGAAACCATGGAAGATATGGTACCATATTCTGCCACCTTGAGGGGATACCAAGGGAACAGATATCAATACAGTTGTCAGCAGGATGTCCATGGTTGAGGGTGCTACTATCTCAGACGGAGGATAGATGGACTTTGACCAATACTGATCAACCCAACAACTGTCAGGTCAAGATGCAGGTTGAGAGCAAGGCAGAGCTAATCTTGAGTGAATCATGCTCTTTGTAGGGCATACCAGGAATTACCTAAACGGCATCTGGAGCCAGGAATCCCTTTTAAAGCTTTAGCTACTTGTGTGACTCCAGTGACCTGTCCATTAATTGCTTCTATAGTAAAGGCAACCCCAATGGAGTCTGTACCGCTGATTGTTACTGGGCCATAACAAGCCACTCATGGACACAGCAATACTTCTCTAGGAAGATGGTTTTGTCTTGTGTCCAGGGTTTTTCTATTTCTCCTTTCATGACATCCTATGTGGTTACATGATGGGATGAGGTCCTTCCTTGTACCCTGGACAATTGACTGACCAAGCACCCTGGTTATTTCATCACAGGCATCAACAGATAGTGCCCCCTGTGGAGAGGGATTCAGGTAGGAAATTGTAGAACTATCAAGACAGTGATTAGGCCAAGTCTAGGAGCATCGAGTGGGTGCACACCAGCGTAACAGTGTTATTGACCTTGCAAGATATGGGGCGGAGGCACCCTGAGATGTACACCATACCTTCTCTAGGATTATACACCCTCTGGGAAGATGGAACCACTGCTACACTGAGTGATAAGTGAGACCAACTCACAGGGTAAGGATTTCCCCCACCCTCTATGGTTGTTCATTGAGCCTGACAATCCCACCATGACTGACAACTAACTTCCAGTGGGCTAGTGGAGATCTGTGTTTCCAGAGTCTGTATTCTCCATCTTCTTTAGCAGCCATTCCAAATCTGATGTTGACATCACCACCTTAGCAGACTAGCAACTAAATCTGTCAGATTGTCAGTTTCCAGAGGTGGCAGGACCACAGCCCATGGCAGCCTTGAGGGTAGTTGTTATCAGGAATTGGCACTCTCAGAGTTCCCAAAGATCACCCTGTGGGGGACCGGGGTGGGGCCCCTTTTGGAGCTTCCTGTGAAGAATGTTTCCCCAGTATCCCCTGCTTGTTGTAAGAGATGGCTAAAAGGGGCACCCTGTGTCCCCAATAGGGTTATCAAAGGCTGGATGTGTGGTGTCCTTTCTATGGGACATTAAAGACTCCTTGCCACTCTCCAAATAGAGTAGGGTATTGAACCCAGTGGTGGGTTTCTCCTAAATCATATAGATTGAGTCACCATCCATGTGGTATAAAACTAGCTGCAAAGCTTTACCTTGTGCATTCTGGTACGAGAACCCAGAAGGGTTGGCCAGATGTTAAACTAGCCCAACCATCAAATCCCTGAAGATGACAAAGGACTACAATGCATTTCTCAAATCTGGGACATGTCCACAGCCTGCAGTGATTCATTGCGCTGTTAGAATCATTCTTGATTAATCAAACAAATTTTACTGGTCAATACCACAACCTATAGCACCGTTCTTAGAACGTACCCAGCAATAGAAGAAAACAAGTTAATCTACATTATGGAAGAGTCAAAATGGTACAAGTCAGCTTAATAATACCTATCCACCTGCAGGGATTGCTGTCAGATGGAAGCAGGGTTCTCTTGAGTTCTCTGGGGAACACAGCCACCCAACTAGATATTTACAGATGAAAATCTATTTCAAGAGTGGTAGTTTACTCTAGCTGAGGGACTGCTGTTCTCTAGGTGTTGGCTTTGTTGTCCTTCATCTAGGATACAGCATGCTACTTTATACTTAGCAATATGATGTAGTATGGTGAAGTTATAGATACCAGGGACTCTTCTCTGTCTTCCTGTGGAGAGCTATTCATTAGATTGTCAAACACTGTTAAATTTAAAGGTTATATATTTCAAAATCAGTAAGTTCTATGTCTACCTAAAACACGCTATTACATTATGTTAAACACTTTCTCTTAAAGAAGTGAGGGGTGTAATAATTCATACCTGAGGACAGACCTTGAACAAGACCTAAAGGTCTTAGGGGATTCGAGCACCCTTTGACCCAAGTGTTGCAGTGGCCAAACAAGAGCCCCAGGAAGGGGCATTGAGGACTGCCCTGAAGTAGATGTACTTCTCGGCCCCAAAACACAGTTACCTAATATTGAGTAACTTATGAAGCCACAGGGCATTTTTCAACACACTCCATTTATCTTTTTGAATAGTTGACTTGAGCCCAAAATGTGAACACCCCAAAACCCCACAAAACCTAGGGTTGATCATGTCACGTGTGTTTAGAAAAGGTATAAAGTACACAAATATTTCAGCAGCAAGTGAAAAATGATAAAAAGAAAAAACTTAAAGAAAATGTAAGAAGAGTGCCACCTCCTATCCATATATTTACTGTATTAAGTGTAGTAATCAGTTATTTATCTATGGATGTGAATTATGTAAAAATTGTTTTCCCATTAAACCCATGCAATGTTAGACGGTGAATTTTCCATTAATGATGATTTAAAGATTTTCATTAATCCCCATGCAGTGATGGATTTAGAAGGGAATTAGTGAGATATGCATGCCCCCTCCCTGATTTTTGGCAAAATGTTGCATTTTTGTATGTAAAATTCTTGAACCAGGAGGGTTTAGCTAAAATCTTTACTATATGGTGCCCCCCATTCAAAAATCTCTCGATCTGCCCCTGCCCTGCACCTATCAAATGAACCTATGGGTTTCACGAATTTGTCATTTAAAGTGAATAAGAAATTAGACCAGACAACTGTGTTTAGCTTCAAGATATAATTCTTATTTCTAAATTTAACTATTCAAGAGCCCCATCATTATGTTTATACCCTTTATTTTAACAAATGGAATTGTTAATTTCCATTATTTTTCCTTTTGTAAGGCTTTTTGGTGGATTAAAATTATTTGACACTAGATATTTCTCAGTCACTGGCTTCATTTTGTATTGTTTAGAAGGACCTAATCCAGCTTTCATCATTGTTAAGTAATGACACTAACATATTTAAAGAATATGCTTCTAATAATAAGGGCCTAATTATACTTAGTACCTTATAACACTGAGCAATACTCCTAAACAGCTGGTCCTCACATTCTTTTAAAAGGGTCATATCTGGATAGGTTTCTTCTAATACTGAGTGGTTGTGGTTCTTTATATGGAAAGGAGTCTGTTTATATTACCAAACAGACTTAGCTCCTTATAACACTAAACAATTATGGTTCTTTATAGGGAAAGGAGTCTGTTTATATGGTACCAAACGGACTTAGCTCCTTATAACACTAAACAATTATGGTTCTTTATAGGGAAAGGAGTCTGTTTATATGGTACCAAACGGACTTAGCTCCTTATAACACTAAACAATTATGGTTCTTTATAGGGAAAGGAGTCTGTTTATATGGTACCAAACGGACTTAGCTCCTTATAACACTAAACAATTATGGTTCTTTATAGGGAAAGGAGTCTGTTTATATGGTACCAAACAGACTTAGCTCCTTATAACACTAAACAATTATGGTTCTTATAGGGAAAGGAGTCTGCTTATACGGTACCAAATAAGGTTAGATCCTTATTAGACTTAAGAAAAAGGTCTAAAAGGGGCAAATATTTTAGTGCTATATGGATTCATTCAAAACCTATCAAATATACATTTTGATGCTTCAATTAGGGGTACTTAAAAACATTTGTTTGGAATTATTTTTTAACAGAACATTAACCATCACCCTTAGATTTGATTTTGATCAAAATCTCATTTAGCACCTTATAACACCAAAACTGACTTAGTACCTTATAATTCTAAAGCAACGACATGTCATCTTAGTAAGTACCAGACTGACTAAAAAAGTATAGTTGCAGAACATTTATGTTATGTCGCAGCTTGTATGACGTCTTCTCGCATCCAGCTGGTGAGCTATAGTTGGCTTCACCTACTAATACGTCTAGTCTGCTACTAGTAGCAGGGATATGGCCGTCTAGGCCATAAAGCAATGCTCATTACTTCTCATTAGTACCAGCAGCTATGGCTTTAAAGGCCTGAATAGTAGTATGGGAGAGCATCTGCGGGGGGGGGGGGGCGGGGGCACTTGCATTCATTTACACCCAGATGTGTGTATCCACATTTGAAGGAAATGGGTCCTTTTTCAGCCTGAAGTGAATGGAATGAATGGATAAATTCTCATTCAAAATGGGTGTCAAATTAGGGAGGCCATTCAATATGGGTAGATATTCATGTTCACTATAGGGAGCACCTGCAGAAGAGCAGCAATTGCACTTGGTAGTAAGTTTTAGCCATTCAATATGGGTTTTTAAATCATGACCCACTCAATAATTATGGGTGTGTTTGATAACCAATCCATTCACCATGGGTTTTTAAGGTTTCTGATACATTCAATATGGGTGTATTTTACAAATGTTGAGGACATTCAAAATGGGTCTCTTTCTGAAATCAGGTACACACATCAGGGTGAAAAGGAATTGAGTCACCCCCCTGGGACCCGGGGTAGAGGACGTTACTGCCTACATAGTTCTACCGCTGTGCAGACGGGGTGTTCATGCATATTGTATGCGTGGGAATATATCATACACACCATAGATTGACTCAATTCACAAGACCTTCTAATTAAACTCATCATTTAACACTGAAATCCATTTTACAAAAAGGTGAACGACCATTGATTCGATGTATTGTGCGTACTGTTTTTGCAAAATGGTATTAGATATGGCAGGTCATTGGATATTACGTTTTGCCATTCTTAAGCCCCATACCCACTAGGCGATTTTTACACAATTGGCAATTGGCCAACTCATCAGCGCTAAAATCGGCTGATTCTTCTGGTAGAGTCTGCCGATTTTAGCGCCTACTCATATCAAACATGCACATTCAAATACACTATACTTACAGGCGACCCTTAGAATCAGTTATGAATATAACTATTTTGTAATAAAACTACATTGCGTTTTCTGATTTATACTGATACAAGTGAAATAACACAGGACACCACAAACATAAATATGTCTCTTCAGTATGTGCCTGTTTCTATGTACCAAAAGCTATTATTGGAACCTAATTTACTAATGTAAATCACTTTGGCTTTCAATAACTTTCCCAATTTTCCTACAAATAGAATAGTACTCATTCTTAAAAAGTATTTGTTGATATATCCAACTTATGAATGCACAACGGTGTCATCTCATTATCAATGAATCTGATTGCAACAATTTTGGTGTAATCAATATTTTTCGATGTTTTAAAGTCGTCTTAAAGTAGAGTTTATGTGTAGTACGTGGCGAGGAGTGCTTTGCAATCGATGCTACCGCTTCAAGTGCCTGGATCAGGGGATCAAAAAATAAAATAAAAAAATTAAAGTAGAGTTTATGCTTGAATAACACTTAACAGTGCAGAAAATCCACAGATTGTATTGCAGATGTATGATCAAGAAAATAGCGTATAAAAGGGTTGTATTGAAGATGTATGATCAAGATAATAGCGTAGAGTCTCCTTAGTCCATTCATTCTGAAAAATACAACACAATATAGTAACTGTGTTCCAGTTTGTTATGAAACTGTTGCTTCCTGGGGCCGACCAAAAAAGATTACATTTAAAGGTCAATAATAGTCACGATTCCGAATATTGGGTAAGTGAAAGATTCTCGATCACGAAGCTTATGCTTTAACACTTTTCCCATGCTTTTTTCATTTCCAAGTTATTTCATTACACTAAAAAGGTATTCAAATATTTATCAGGATGTATTATGTACAAAAATATGTACTTTGTGAACACTTTTTTTAATGCTTGAAAATGTTAGTGAACGTCCATGAAGGTTCGTAAATGTTTTCTGGACATACCCTAGGTCTCTTGATACACACAAATATTACCACGAATATTCGTGAAATCTTTTTGGTCGCCATCCATGACTGCTCCTATCTAACGCCCTTAAGGCCAGATTTCATAATTAGAATTGGGAGCCCACTTCAAGTTTGCTTAATACATGTTTTAGATTTAAGTCTCACATTGAAGAATTAGTGAACTAGTGACGTTATATCGAATATGGAATATGAAGAGTTAGTTTTAAAGTTAGTTACTTTATTTTATTATGTGCATCTATCAGATTTGTATTCGCCGTCTTGTAAGGGTTAACACACTGAAGGCATATATATATATATATATATCCAAGTGCCACCTGGTGGGAAGTCCCTCACTTATTGTATCTGATTCATAGCATATAGACACTGAAGCGTGCTGGTTCGAGCCGGGTACATTTTTTAATCCCAGACTCCTCCTCATCCATCTTATCGGAGACAGGTTTTTGGACTCAGATACATCAGGCCTCAACTGATCTGATGTGTTCTGAATTACAGCCGAACTGAGCATCCATACCCAGGCAAGCAGTGAAGTTATTGGTACGTTCTGCGACTACATTAATCATTATGGCCGTTCTGTTACTTACTAGATTTTCATGTCGCAGGCATGTTATTTTGAATGAGGTTCAGACTGTCCAAAACATGTAGTGTTACTATAATAAGAAGGACCGCAGGGGGCGTCCGAGGGTGGCTGATCGTCACATACCGAGGGCGAAGCCCAAGGTTTGTACAATCCCCATGGGTCGATCGGCCACGTGAGGATGACCCCTTAGGTCCTTCTTTATTTTATCACCCAAGAAGCATTCTAAATATGTTAAAGTTACTAAGAAAAGGCACTCGACAGCGAGCGGTGCATACGGCTTGGCACTATGCCCGGCTCACAATGCACACCGTTTGTCAGCTGGGCGGGTGATAAATTACAATTTATATTAAGGTGGGTCCTAACCAAACCAGAGTATGATAATCCGCAAGAATATATCCGGAATGTTACAAAATTGTATCACTCAATTGTTGTCTCAGAGCAATGTTGAATTGTCAGGTGTTATCAAAATAATGTAACAAGAACCAAAACAGGACTAAAGAGATCATTATTGTAACATTGAAATAATGTTCATCACTTGCCTGGTATGAACCTAAGCAGATAAGTTTTCACTTTGTGTTTCTAGGAATATAATAACGTGTATTGAGTTATATGTTTCAATTTTGATATCAGATATGATGTCATCGTTATTGTAAAAAGGTTGATGGATTATTACCAGCTCATAATAGGTCAAAATTAATTTTGCAAACGTGATTGAGTTTCTACGTGGCGGATCAATTTACATATGCAAAGCGCTGGAAAATTAACAGTAACAGAAAGGTGAACATATCAGTATCATTTTATATAACTCTTTTCATATTTTCAAGGAATTACAAATGAAAATGTCTTTTTCAGTATTATTAGAATCGTCCATGTGATTCTCCTAATAAGATTTATAGTGATACGATTCCCTATCATTGCGCATGCAATCCTGATGTCTAGTCGTCCTATATCAAAAAAAAGATCCCTTCGCTCATTCTTCATTTTGGGAAGACTCACTTCATGTATTGGTTGGTAATTGTCTTTCCACTGAGTTTTGGTTAAATGAACACAATCATCCCTCACTGGGGTGTACATAGGGTGACGGCTGAGAGATGACTGGTGCGTTGTGGATCGATTATTTAACATAATATTGTTCGTCCTCAAATACAACTTAATGGAGCTTTCCAGAATGATAACCAACATTATGGACGTTTTTATCATAGCCCTTTTTACTAGGCAAAATCCAGAATCAGTTTTAAAAGCCTGATATGCAGAGTTATCTTTCATATCTATCAAAGATCTAATCTAAAACGTGGGAGACAGTGTTGACGAATCATCAAGAACGATTTTGTTAAGGTTTACATTCTGCTGGGGATTTGTAGAAAATAGCTTTATCCCAAAGTTCAGGTCTTTGTGTTCCGTTCATATCGAAGAAACGGACTAAAGAATGTCAGTAGTTAATAGTTTAATAGATTTAGATGAGACCATTTAAGGGAAAATGCACTAAATTACAAAATAAGTATTTTGACAATTTATTGCCAACCTCAAGATATCACAGTATGTGTCAAAGCTTTAACATAACAGTTACGTTATTTTAGGTAAAGTTGAGACTTACTAAAGTAGAAAGTTATAATAACATCACAATTTAGTGAAGTTGAGGCATTACTAATAAAGAATGTTACAATAAGGATATTATAACATGAAATAATGTTACAAGAAAGCTACAATAACGTCACAGTGTGACGTCACAATGTTAGGTTCTAAAGACGTTTTTGGGTGCCATCAATATAACGTAATGAAAACCAAGGTAGAACTAAACAGAACATTATAATAACGTTATAATAATCTCACATTCTTGCTTGGGTATTTCCCCAAGGTCAGGAATGTGCTTTTTCCTTTTAGAGAAACCATAAAAACCTGTGATGGTGCGTTATTTCCAGTTTGAACAAATAATCATAGAAAGAAAGAAAGGCTAGTCAAAGAAAACTTGAATGTAATGATACCCTTTAAAGATCTATCACCACTCTGTCACAAAGCTATAATACATCATTTACTGTCACATATCCCCGCGGGGAGTTGATGTCACTCCATACGCCCATGACAATGTCACAGAGGAAGGTCGAGTTGCCTTGGCCGACATTTTTGTCGGACTCGAGCAATAAAGTTGTTAGACGTGAGCGACATTTGTCGATGTAGTTATCAGTTGCAAGCGAAATTCAACAAAAAGCATTCACACTGACCAAAGTGATACCTTGAGACTTGATGCAACAATTGTCGCTCGCACTTGTCCCCCCAGAATCGGTTGAAATTGATCAACATAAGCTCCATTTGCCTTGGCCGATGATAGGGTCGCTCGCAGGTCCGAAAAAGCTATTGTATGGAGAAGGTGATCATGGAAAAGTCAGAATTCATCCCAACTTGTTTTTGCCATGAAAAAGATCTTGGATGTCGGTACAGTGTAAAACATCCAGCACTCACTCACTCACCATCTAATAGAATAGTGGCGATATCACAGCCCATGTATTGTAGTGTAATACCACCTTTAGGCAGTGGCAGTGGGTCTCTTGAGAGGTGAAGCGACAATCAAAAAGTCTGGCCAGGACAATGAGAGAGACAGTCTCTCTCTTGTGACCCCCTCCTGTCGTCTATTTTTCTCCTGGAGTCTGTGCAATTAAAGAAAGACGTGACCACACTTATAAATGATTCAGAATCACTTTGTGGGATGTCTTATTCTTGATGTGTGCTTTACATTTTTGATCTCCCACAGGAGCCATTCAATTGGACGCATTGCAATTTCTATGTCTATTCACTAATCAAAGGGTAGACTGCTGCATCAAATGAAACTGTAAATTCTTTGGACAGTGTTATCTAATTAAGGTGATCATATATATTAATCAAAATGTTCTGAACGGTTACGTTTTCCATCGGGACATCAGTACTGTTATCTATTCAATGTAGCGTTTTTTCTCTAATTCCCTTGTAATTACTTTATACCAGAGGGAGGTGTGTCCCTCAACTGTCTACTATGTAAATCGTAATGGTTGGCGGTCATTGACATCCCTGAGATGATGTCGATCAGACTTGCATGAATAGAAGTGATATTTCCTTACTTAGACCAAAAATGTAAATGGGCTAAACAACGTCTTAAAAGGGTGGGTATTTAGGGGGCCGTCCATTACGTACGTACGGGAAGCCACTGATAATATTATATTTTACTATGGGTTTGCCCGTTGAATAGAAATGTTTTTTTTTTACAAACAAATGGAAATATTACCTTATCTCATGCAATTCTACTTTTGGCTAGTTTTCACAGCTAATACTATACCACTGACCTAACTTAACTAGACCCATCCAATATATTTCTATACTTATCTGAGTTTTGACAATTTTGTCAATTAAAGTATTGATTTTGGCTCCCCTTTAAGGCCTAAAGTCTATTTTTTGGAGTAGCATTACATTAAATTCAACAAGGCAAAATGGACACACAGTAAAATCCTGAAATGTTCCATGTTTGGCTGTGGGGTCAAATATCACATGCTATTCACGCTCGTCAATTGCTAACTTCTAAGATGGAAATATCAGTTGGCACTACTTCCTTCTTTCCTACTTCCAAACTGTTCCAAGGTGCTCCCTGCACATATCAAAAAGTATTATAAAGGACAACACATATATTTTATATTGCGAATTGTTTTAGTATGATTTTTCAATGAGCTGTCTCGTTTTTGGACAGAATTCTAACAATATGGCCTTCAAGCACCCTCTCGAAATGTCGTGGATGTCTTGGTAGGCCCTCCTGCAGATATGGCGTCACCGTTCGGCACGGTATACCCTAGTTCCCCCGTCGTGCCATTTGCCAATCGCTGGTCCCTGTAAAGCCCCATTCACCCTGGCAAATTTGTCACTGCGATCTTAAAATCGCAAGCATCATTTTGATACGATAATCACATGACATTATACATTGATAGGTCCTTTGTAAACCACAAAGATATTTTCTAAAAATAATAATTCTAAATGCAAGAAGCTTGCAATTGTATCTCAGATCGCAGTGGGAAAGTGTCAAGGGCGAATTGAGTTTACTCTCCCGTTGTCCCATTTGCCAATCGCTGCTCCCACTAAAAGATGGTCATCCGGTCAACAATATTTCCCCTCAATATCTAAACTAAGGCTAACGGCTTAGGTACAATGCTTGTTTGGAAGAGCCCACTGCGCAGACTCATGAAAAACGTGTATCATACCCATGTCACCATTCGGCGTGGTATACCCCAGGCCCCCATCGCGCCATTTGCCAATCGCTGGTCGCAGTAATAGACGGTCATACGGCGACCATTACGTGCCTCCCATGACGTCTTAACGCATGCGCAGTGACGTGGGCGTCCCCCACGTCCCCCTCCGGGGGGTTGGGTAAGCGGCCTGGGCTGATGAATGCCCCACAGGAGGACCCTCCATCACCCAATCCTTGACCTGCCTGCTGGGAGGATTGTTGGGAGGAGGGAGAGATGATATTATAGGAAATGGGCCCTCCATTAAGTACGTATACGTACAGACATTTCCGGGGATGGCGACCAAAAAACTTTCACGAATATTCATGATAATGATTTTATGCTTCACGAACCTTGTGCATGTCCAGAAAACATTCACGAACCTTTGTGAGAGTTCACAAACCTTCTAAAACATGCAAAATGACCCCTATAAAGTATTTATCTGTATGTAAATTACTTTGTCTTATATGAGAAGAACATTAGAGTATAATGAAATAGTTTAGAAATGTTCAAAATGGAAAAAGAATCGTGACTATCAAATTTCAGATTCGTGAACCTTTTTTGGTCGCCCCCCCCCCCCCCTATTCCAGACTCCCCACAGTCAATCCCATCCTCGTCCTTCTGGGGCTAAAGTACACATTGAATTGGTACAAAACCCTACACACATTGTTTTAAATGTCAGATCCCCATCCCAAAATTATGAGCTAAAGTAGACATTGCATTTGTACAGTAACATATGCACAATTCCAAAAACCTGATGCGCACATACTAAGGCCCAAAATACTGTTTGGGTCAATTCCAGAAACCACTACACAGCCTTTGGCCACTATGATTATCATATATATACCTGCCTACCTCAGGAAAAACTGGGGGCATTTGGGATACATCGCAGTATACAAGATGAAATCACAACATTTGGACCCAGATATGTTTGAAATTTGCTTGCGAGAAAGGTTGAGAGTCATACTAATACAAATTGCAGGGGTGGATATAGGAATTTAAAAATAAGGAAAAGAAAAAGCGGGGGGGGGGGGTGCATGCTATAGCAAAATTTGTGTCTGAGCCCTTCGGGTACAAATATTTAAAAGTTTGATATTAAGGCAAAACGTCCGTGCCTGAAGTGATCAATTGACATTGCAATTGTTGCATATCGTTGTGCCACAATTCCAGAACCAATAAACGCGTGGATTCATAATCATAATACTAATTTCATAGACTGATGGAGGCGCAATATTGGCGGTAGATTTTCAACTCCATTATTGCAGTGGAGAGTCCTCAATTCTATGGGAAATGTTATTACAAAATCATATCCCTCTGTTCATTTGATATTCTAAACATGCAATCCCCAATATGATTTATTGAAAGTTGTAAAGTGATATCCCAGTCCAAGAGGTAAAATTTGCAAGTAAAGCAGTTTAAAAGCATTCCAGCCTGCTAATGTAGAAAGTCTGGGTACCATCGACTAAGGAAAGAAGATAAAAAAGGACTAATTTGCAATATCTAAATGGTATGATACTAACGAGAATCAGGAAGAGAAATATCCATTAATGGGTTATGTTGTGATTTACCTCTATTTTAAAGTGCTCCCGTGAAATATCTTATTTTTATCAGATTATGGCGAAGCTAGATATCATAACATTAATACTTATCCCAAGTTGTAATAGGGGTTTAGGCCTGTGATATAGAAACAATGTTCATGAAAACTTCTGAATCCTTTGTTAAAGCCCGTTGGTCACTGCCCTCAGCCTACTCCTGTTACTTTATGTCCTACAGGTTTAGAGTTGCTCTCCAACAAGAGAGAATAATGTCCTCTGTCGGGAATTATTCAAACTTTGTGTGAAATATTCATATGACCCTGCCCACCTCCTCTGGTAGCTTTAACGAAGAAGGAAGGCCTGCTCTTAGACACTGTGACTTACAGGACATGGGCCTTCCTGATGAATTGGTATAAATATTCAGACTTTGGGAGAAACTAGTGAACAGACTCGCAAATAAGATGGACACTCTGTAAAGTGCATGAAAGTATATGGGATTACCTGGATATTCAGTTTCTTGAACTCCTTCTACAACTCCTATCTTCTCCTTTGTGAAATGCAATGTCTTAGCTACTTACGACAGAAATCAAAGAAATGGTGACACTTTTTTATTTTCAATATTATGATAGTTACATATGGTATGTTAAATCATGAATTGAAAATATTTGATAATTCATTGTAATTATAGATAATGCAAGCTTTATTTCCATAATCTTAAAAGTTTTGATAGCACATGAGCAGTATTACACTTAAGGTCTTAAATGGACATTTTATCGTAAAATTTCACAAAAAATACTATGGTGTGAATCAGTTTTGAATTACTCAATGAGTAATTACATATCCAAAACCATCAAATTTACAAAAAGCAATGTTACTGAGAAATACAAGGGTCGTAAATTTTAATTAAAGATTGTATCTCAATTTACAATCACAATTCGGCTAGTGTGAAATGCTCCCTAGTTCCTGTAAAGATTACAGGCCATTTAGAGCATTGTAAATAGGTTTATTTTGAGGATCAAAACGTGCGATATTACGCGCAAAGATGCTATGAAAGATATCATTAATTTGCTTCCTTGCGTTGTTATGATAGGTATTGTGCAACGGGCCACTGATCACCAGATATTAGAATACCAGACAAAAGGGTTTATGCTGATGTGGATGATTAAAAGATTGATTGATTTTGTGCTGTTATTTTATACAATCGTCGAAAAAAAGACCCTCTTGCTTTTTGGGGCAGCCAAATGTTTAACTTAGCGCGTGTCCTCTTTTGCAGAATATTTTACAAAGTTGATTCATAATCATGTAGTACTGATATCACTGGCAGCAGATTGTGTACCTTAATATTCAAGTGTTAACACTGATTCATCACCTGCCAATATTCTCTGATCGATTCGAATTTTTTTAGTGAACAAACCATTGTTATGAAAAAGACTTGGAGGAATCAAACAATTAAAATAAGTGAAGAATGAAATAATAACATAATAACACAAACTTTCACTCAGAATGCTGACATCATGCCTCAGTTCAACTATCCCCTGACTTATATTTTTTCAAGATAGAGCGGTGACTACTGAGGATTTATATTTATATTGGTAAATATATTTACATTGATAAAAAGATGTGCAAATGAGCAGGGAGGAATAATATGGTAATCAGTGCAACCGATCTTTGAGTTGATCTACAGACAATCGTTTTCTATGGGAAATGGACTTTTTCATTGTACAAGGTTTGCCAAATTTATCATGGTTTCATCAGCAAAATAACCTTCATACATTCAATTACGATTATTCTATCTGTGGATTAAAATTTGTAAAAAATAAAAAAAAAAAAGAAAGAAAGAAAGAAAAGAGAAAAAAACTACGAAAACACACACACACACACACACACACACACACACACACACACACACACACACACACACACACACACAGAAAGTCACCAAACCTAAGTGTACTGAAAATGAGCGCTTGATTCTTCAGTAGACACTTTTCTAAGGACGACCCTACAGTTTGCACCCAAACTATCAGAGTATAGATCTAGGGCAGTGCTTCATTCCAGACATGACCTGCAGCTTTTATCACAAGGCCCACCCCCCAGGAAGGCTATCATTGTTTGGTCAAGTAAAGCTTTCAGGTTTGTTGCCCATCTAGGGAGTGTCTGAGTACATTCTGCATCAGGAACCACCTCCACATTGGAAGAAGAGTCTGCACTATGTGGGAGTAGCTTCTATGCTATGTAAGTAAAAATAAACTCACCACCAGTGGGTTATTGCTACACCCTAAAGCAAAATAGTAGTCCAGTAATTTTTACTGGTGCAGTTGAGGCAGCTTGGGCTGACCAAGGGCCAACTACAGTGTAGAGACTATTCTCATACCTGAATAATTTGTTTTCATGAATTTTGTGATGAGAAAAACTAGGCATTTCCCAAGGGAACCTATATAAAATATCTCTATTGTTTTAAATCCCCCAGGTGAAATAATACATGGTAAAATGAAATTTCCTTTTGGCTTTGGATTATTGACATATTGAAGAATATTTGGACCTGTTATAGGAAAAATATCACTGGAATTTCAAATCCAGCTAAATAGGTACAAGTACCTTTAAAGTGGCAGAGTGGGCATGATCTGCAGCATTTACTACAAGGCCCATCCTCCGGGAAAGCTATCACTGTTTGTTCATGTAATATCCTTTCAGATTTGTTGCTCGCTTGGCTGAGCATCTGGGTACAGGAGGCGGTGCAGGAGCTGCTCGGAGTGGTTTGGCTGGAGTCCAAGGAGTGGTCATGGCCTTGGGGGAGCACTCAAGCCCCATACCCATTAGGCGATTTTACCGTCGACGAGCGACAGGCGACTAGGAGAATCGTCGTCGTTGATGCCAGGTTACTTTTATACTTAGCAAGTATGATATTTAACTGGCGATTTCATGGGTGATTTTATGGATGATCCTGTGCTACATTGCCCCTTGCTCAGAAAGCAAACCACACCCATGTGGAATCACCTAGCAACTACGATCGCCGGGTGACTATTACCCACCAATTATGTAACCTGTAGTTGTTGTCCGTCACCTGTCGGTGGTAAAATTGCCTAGTGGGTATGGGGCTAAAGTCCCTGAATCTAGGTACAAATTTGGAAACCACAACCATCCCACTATTTCATATTGTTCATGTTCTTACTACCCCTTTTTTAAGAAACTGTAATGGAGCCCCTCAAAAGTAGCATTCTTTGACCATTTCCTGGTCATTATTAATTTTGATTGAAAATGTATTGATAACTTGTTTGAGAGGCATACTAGAAACCTAGGAATATGAATACATAAAATGATAAGTTAGCAACAATGATAATTATTAGGTAGTTTTAGCAACCTTGACGTATCTCACTATGATAAGGCATCTCAAAATGTCTAAGGTGTGCGTTAGACTAACAACCTAATTAGGCATACTACCTAACTACATTGTCACATACAGCGTGTATCAAAGTACATGATCTGAATGATATATTTCTGAAAGGGATTCACGTCATTGAGATGAGGGATATGTTACGTTTACGTTTAGGGTAGGCATCAGGGTACTAAAACTCACTATTGAGAGCCCTCGTAAACAGTGGTTTAACTATTTGAATGAATGGCTTTTTAAGCCAATTGCAATTTGACCAGTCACAGCTACATGTCCCTGAGAGTTCACCTGCAGTTGGTACCCATATCTCGACAAAATACTACCATCCCAAAATACCCCCATCCCAAAATACCCCCAACCCTAAAGCCCATAGCCACAAGGCGATTTTCGCAGCAACCGGCGACCTCCGATCCGGAACGTCTGACAAGTCGGCAGTAAAATTGGCCAATTCCTGTGATGGCCTGCAAGTATCCCATAACAAAATGGTAGTGTTTGATATGAATCGGTGCTAAAATCGGCTGACTCTATCCATAGAATTGGCTGATTTTAGCACCGATCCTGTAAGAATGTCCTAGTGTAGTGTCCTAGTGTAGTGTCCTAGTGTAGTGTCCTAGTATGGGGCTTTAGGCCCTGAGGCTGCTTACCAAACTCAGAGGTGATTCAAACTGTGATTAATGGGTACATTTTGTACTCTAAACTAGGGGGTTTACACAGCGGCCATATACACACCAGTGTTACTGACATGGTAAAAAAAACAGTAGAGTAACTCTTGCAATATATTAATTTAGCATAATAATGTTAATGTCTTATAAGAATATGGTATATAGTATTACAGATAAAAATTAAATGTTGTGTTCATCGCGAGAAGTGTTGTCAGATAGTGCCAATTCGTTACGTAGTGCACCTCTCAATGCATTTAATCGCAAAAGGAATCCTTAACTGGCAAAGCCCCTACACTCACAAAATTATATCTTGTAATTTAGAGAACTCTGTTAAAACACTAAGTTACAAAAAACACTAAAGGCTATATTCTACTATGTGTTGCGTTTTTTTTTTAATAGTTTTATTGAATATCTTCAGATAGATCTGTTCTTCCAGATATTACATTCACAATCATTAATAGTTGCATTATAATGTTTGTCTCCTTTAAGTCTGAATTTCATATATGGATATTGATGGTAATGGTATTTACAATTGCATTTGCTATAGGTGGGAAACGTAAGTTGCTTGCATTTATGATACCAACATTTTGGTATATCTGAACGCAAGCATTCCATAGAAAATAACATAGAAAACACAAGTAGAATACAAGTAGAATGCATGCAAAACATAACAAAAGTTAAACCCTATAGCCACTAAGCGTTCCTAGAAGGCTTGCATTTTGCTGGCGGTTCAAATGTGTTTCCTTGCTTTCTTGTCAATGAAGTAAAATGATGAACGCAACTACATGAACGCATAGTGGAATACAGGCTTACAAACTTTATGGCCCTCCCACATTATACACCAGCTGAATCTATAAAAAGAATACAGGACCAGCACCAGCTTGTAGCAAGTGATCCCAGAACGGCAGCTCTGAGCAGCTCCGAGCAGCTCCGAGCAGCTCCAAATAAACTGTTATGGGTGGCCTGGGGTCCCTCCCTCCTGCAAATGGGCCTATTAGAGGGGCTCAAAGGTCAAGGATCGGTGGCGATTAGTCCTTTTTTGGCGTAAAGGTCAAGTTGCAGGTGTTCCCTGCGGTCCTTGAATTGGTTCCTAAAAAGATAGGCCGCCTCGGGAATACCTGCATGTTACTGTAAAGGGCCATACCCACTGATCAACTTCAGCAGTGACGGGCAATGGGCGACTGGGAGAATTGCTGGTAAGTCACCGGGCAACTCAGGATAGCTGGGCGATTCCCATTGGGTATGGTGTGATTTCTGGGTGACTGGCGATGTGGCACATGATCGACCACAAAATTGGCCATAAAATGGCTGGTAAAATATCAAGCTTGCTTAATATCACAGTCAGCCGGTGACGGTAATGACGATTCTCCCAGTTGCCGTCACCCTTCGACAATAAAGCATGGTCCCCACAGGGCGATTAGTTGGCACAAAAATGCCGATGACCAACGTGATAATTGGTGGTTCAATCGCATGACAACTTAACATACAACGGCGCCATTATGTCTGGCGACTAAACCACTAATCGCCGTGGTTTCTGGGCGAAATATTTGACATGTTTAATATTTGTCTCTAGTCGCCGCCGATTAGAGCAGTTAATTGGCAGGCAGCTGGCCAATGTCCCCCCTAATCATTGGGAGTTTGATGGGAAGAGTGTCCCAACATGGCAATTAATTTTTTGGACCCCTGGCGATTAGTTAACCCCCCGGCGACCAATATTTCTTCCTTGGTCTCTGGTGAAATGCACTAATCGCTGGGGTTTAATTGCCATGTGGGGACCCACCTTAACAGTGCCTAGTGGGTATGGGGCTTATGCCACCCTAGGGGGATTATCGCGATCCATACTGGATAGAATCTATTGCAGGAGAAATTCACGGGGTAAAGCTGGGTCCCCACATGGCGACTAAACCTAGGCGATTAGTTGTGTATGGTGTACCAAGGTTCATACATTCCCGGACAACTACTGCTCTACGGGGCACTAATTGCCAGTGATAGGATGGATTTGGCACTTTGAGCCACCATATTCAACTAATCGCTGAGGTTAAGTCACCATGTGGGGACGCGGATTTAGATGTATTTTATGAAGTGTACCTATATCTGATTGAAGAGGTCCCTATCATCCACATATTTGACCTACGGTTGTCTATGCTTTTGTGGCATTTCACTAGGTGACATGAAGTCAAAGATGAACAATTATTAGGTACCAAGAAGCCATATAAAGAACAAGAAATGAAATAGGGGAAACGAGGTTCAGCCATAGTACTAATGCCGTGTTCCCACTTGGGTAACCAACGATGGCAAATAAGGTTAGTCGCCCAGCAATTAAGAAATTAGTACATTCTCAGGCAACTAACTAGTTGCCCAGCGAATAAAAGATTAATCTCCAAGTTGGGATGCTCTTGTTGGTTTGTGGCCAGACATCACAGCGCCATTTTTTAAGTATGTCGCCAGGTGACTATCTATGTTAGTCGCTGCCAATTTTTGTAATCTAGTAGCCCAAGTGGGGACCAGGCTGAAGTCTGCTTTTGTAGGTTGTAGGCCATGCTATATATATATATATATATGTGTGTGTGTGTGTGTGTGTGTGTGTGTGTGTGTGTGTGTGTGTGTGTGTGTGTAGCATAGAAGGCCTATAATATAACAGAAACTATAGTGCATAAATTAACCCATGTCTTTTTATTTTCTGTCGATGGATTCATAATCTGTTCACCAGTTTCATCTTTCTTAGTATTTCCGTCAGAGAAGCCCTTAAGCTTACACACTAGGGTAAAGGTTGTCACAATGTTTAACTCTCTCCATCTCCTTGCAGGCCCCACTATGTACAGTTGGAGTCCCTGTAGGTACCATTGTTCATTCATCTACTATGTCTGAGACGCCATTATCGTACCCCGATCGCTGGTATTCGGCGGGCCTGCTGCTCCCGTGAGTGGCACACCGGGCACAGGATCAGGTGGCCATGGCAACTCGATGTAGTTGATCCCGGACCCAGCAGCCTCTGGAGCTGGCCCTTCTCCTTTCATATATCTCACCACCTTTTACTGCAACTTGAACCTCTCTATTTAGCCCCTCTGACATCTCCTACCCTTGTTTTCCCAGCCAGGTTGTGATGTAACAGAAACTTTCTGCGACCATACTTTTTTTTAGTGATTTTGTTACTTAATAAGAAGGCATGTGACAATTAAGTTATTGATGGCGAGGTTGAAACCTCACCAAAGAATGTTATTACAGCATTATTCTTTTAGGTGAGGTTAAGACGAAACAGAATGTTTTAAGAACATTCTGGTTTGGTTGAAGGACATAACCAGAAGGTTGTAATAATGTCACAGCGCAACATCACAGCAATATGCGGCAGCGACATAATTGGTTGTCATCAAAAGAATGTAACAAGAACTAAATACAAAACCAACCAGAATGTTGCTGTAACATTATAGTAACATCGCATCCTTGGCTGAGTTGTCACTCTAAGGCCAAAGAGGGAAACACGATCGCTGAATTTTACCTTTAGCTGATTCACAGTGTTATAAACACCTGCAGGTTAATTTGGACTAGTTTTGTCAACAGACATGAAGGGGAAACTGTAGAAAATATTCAAACATTTGTTATAATCTATCTGTGATGCATTTCTTTTTCAAACCAGCTTAAAATACTGAATAATTTCAAATACAATTTGAAAATATACGTCATGTTCGTTTTCCACTATGTTAAGCTATAAATAATATTGAAACTATATGTAATATTAATCATAATTAATGATCATGGACTTAAGCTGCTCTTGGGAAATAGCCCAACATTATCACACATTGGCTTCATAACTATGTGAATTATGAATTGCTGTGAATATGTTTGTAGAACCAAGGGTAATATGAATTGTATGCCCCCATAACATACCATATAATGATTTGTGATTGATGCAGGGATGTATCAAGACGAAAGGTGTATCTATATAGATCTACTCATTAAGGTATATCCTAGGAAATTAGAGATTGACCTTAAGATTGTCAATTTACAAAATCATTCAAATAAATGTATTTGACGAATTGCCATTAAATCGTGCACTTTTCCCTCATCATTCTCCACATTGCATCATTGCTAGCTGTTTGAAGGATATCGGTCAACGAATCGTTTCCGAGTTACAACAAATGGATTTTGCCTCGCGCTTAGTGCGTTGACCCATGTGATACATCAAACAAAGTATGACTAATGTCTAAAGTAGTGCCTTGTAAATGGGTCTTATGGTCCAACCCTGACAAGGGGATTGAGGTGAATGACCGTTTGATGGGACATCGGGTCGCACAATAGGGGACTCGGGAGTTTATGTTTGCGCATGCGTGTTCCTTTCCCGCCACTACCAGTCGGGGGTCAAGCCGACCTCCCAGCCAATGAGGATTGTCCATTTGTACCACGTGATACAATATGGCCGCGCCCAGTGCACAACTCCCGTGTACCCTATAGATTTTAGGTGCTTATTTCGCTACATATTATTCCGAATACTGGAAAAGTCGGGCGGCTGACGAACTTGGGATGAGAGAAGTCGGGCCTCTGGAGAAGTCGGGCCGTTGGTGCCGGAGATCACTTTGTAATAGAAATGAAACTAAATCCCTCTCCTGTAATGGATAACAAGAACTCGTACCTAAATGGCTAACTCGTCCCTATTCCACAGTTTATGGATGGGCAAGACTTTAAGTGAACTGAGTTTTCCAGCAGGCCCGAGTTCACCCGGCCCGAGTTGGTCAGCGGCCCGACTTCTCCAGTTACCAATATGCCAACTAGTCCTTTCCAAGCTAACCAAGGGTAACCATCTGTGTAGAACATTTCTCTTTGGTGTGTACTGAAGTAACGTAACAGTGTTCCGATAGCTATCATCTTAAGACTTTCATCACGTCCTAAATCATGACATAAGATAATCCTAGGATAATCTGGTTTCAGCATTATCCTATAATTTCTACTATGATAGAACACAATTTTACTTTTCGCTGTCTGCCGTCACAGTACATGGATGCAAGGTAGAAACAAATTCACATATAATTAGGTATCAATTTCACACAAGCAACAGTAATTCAAGAATTGTTCGTTGACGTCGTGATGACAATGAAAATAAAGTGACATTGTCAGTGTTGAAGGGTGACACAACGTCATGCTTTTGATGTAATATCATTAGCATCGCAATGTTGCAGATATACATTCTGAAGTAAGGATACTACATTGATCTTCTAAAATGTTATACCTTCAAGTAAAAGCCGTATTCATTTAAATTGATGCAAAGTCAAAAACCAGACCGAAGTAGATATGCCTCAAGTGTTAGTCTGGTACTTGTTAAGTTGTCACATAACAACTACATTATTTTAGGTAAGGTTGGGACCCTTACCATTTTAGTGATATTGAAACCTTACTCATACAATGTTATTAAATTTATCACATGAAAGAAAGTGACAAGAGTCTCACAAAAACGTCACAGTGCAATGTCGCAATGTTAGATACTAAAGACAATTTTGGATGCCATCAAAACAACGTAACAAGAACCAAAGCAGAACTAAACAGACCATTGCTGGAACGTTATGATAAAGACAAATTTTTGCTTGGGGAATATTCTTATATTGAAAAACACTCATCATCTGCAGCTGGTGGCTTCTCAGTACCAGCAGGCGCTAAAAAGATACAGACCAGCAATAATGACACCCTTTACAGACCAGGTGCAAAATTGTCACTATGCCTGTAGTGAACTGTCATTAATTTCTATTCAGAATGTAGATGCTAATCCGTGAATGGTATTATACTTGTATGTTAATTAACTGATATTATTAAACAAAGTGGCATTGGATCTCCCAAGGCATGGGCCTTGTCCTAAACCTATATACCTAATCAGTGCTGGCTGCAAGAGAAAATTATATATTACTAATATGTAACACCAGGTCTAACAAATTGCCAATCTGCATCAACTGAATGAACCTATATCTAAGAGCCTGACGATGAGTTTGGGATAGACCCAATACCCTATATTTTTAAATGGTATGAAAGTAATAAGTCAACATTCACATAAATGTCTCGAGTATAATATTATGATAATGCCTTATACCTAATAAGTGGTTGCTGCAAGAGAAGAGTGTTCCATCTCATTCTACGTTTAACACCAGTCCTAACAAATTCGCCTATCTATAAGTCTGCTGACCAAGAAAGGACTGAAAAACTTAAAACTTAAAATGTGTTATGACCTATAATAAAAGCTGATTGCAATGTCATAATATGTTTCTGTGAATGTCAAAATCGGCCCTTTCTTAACCAGTGGACCTGTACATAAAATTATAGATAAATCAACACCTACGTCCAATAGCCTTTCGTTTAGTTGGGATAGATTCAGCATCTTTATTGTCAAATGGTATGTAAGTAATCAACAAATCTACAGTCAAAGATATTGATTAAGTATAAAAAATATCCTCTTGTTGAATACCCTACATCCGGTGCAGCTGGCGCATGCGCAGTGCCGGCAGCACTCATTCGTCACCAGAGCCATCTGGTGGTAATCACCAGAGTGAGGCAGTGTGAATGGCTCTGATTGGTCGAAATGGGCCTAACTTGATGGGATTACCTTTTAATTTATCACACTTCTGCATTGGCAATGATACGGCTTGATGATATCCGATACACCGGCTCGCCTGCCAGTCGTACTAATTGCCTTGAAACGTGATTAGACGTTGCCCCGGCCTCCTGCCGGTGTTTTAACGTAAAACAATTAAATTGCGATGGATGAAGCCCTAACTAGTTTCTTGTATGAATTTCCATTATTCCGGCAGGGGTTCCTCTTGACAGATAGAGCTACAGGCCTGGGTAGGATCTGGCTTGGAGGGAAAATTTGTGAATTGGATCACGCGATCAAATTTTGTTACACTTTATTCCTGCTTTGTTAATTTTTATTTAGCGCTCGCTCCCCTAGAAGTCTAATTCCTTTTGGTGTTCATGACACTTGTATTAGATTTATAGGTCTAGCTTGATGGGTTTCCCTCAATGGAAACATGGCAATGTGAGCAAGATATTGAACAGTATTAAGTAACTCTTGGATATAAGGAACTGGTAATTAGAAGGAATGATATAATATGTATGATCTACGTCCAGTTATTTTGTTTTTCATAGTAGAAAGAATATTATTGTCTTTACAGTCCAATCAGAAAGGATGGGACACTTCAATTTCTTAGTTCTTAGAATGTGATACCTGCAATACCTGGATATTACAAGAGCAAAAGGGTTTCTGATTTTGCAATTAACGCCTAGGGTCTGTCTTATGAATGCACTTTATAACTTGAAAGCATGTTTCTCTGAAGACCCATAACAAAGGAGAGGTAGGAAGTATTGTTCCGTTTGACTCATGTTTCCAATTTTCGAGATGCAATGAGAAAATTGGATATTTGGGATAGTATTATAATAAGAAGCACTGCAGGGGGCGTCCGAGGGCGGCTGTACAACCCATAGGGGATCGTTACATACTGAGGGCGAAGCCTAAGGTTTGTATGATCTCCATGGGTTGTACAGCAACCCGAGGACGACCCCTAAGGTGCTTCTTTATTTTATCACCCAAACAAAAGAAAAAATAATGTTTCAACCCATTACAAACCATCAAAACGACAAGCGGTACATATGGCTTGTCAATACGCCCTACCAACCATATGCACCACTCGGCGGCCGTGCAGGTGATAAAACTACATACTGTTATGCACAGATTAACAATTTCATTAGGCCCATATTCTAACTGTTTGCAAATTGACATATAAGGCTGTCGATGGATGAAAAATGTACATTAATACATCTCACTAAGTTTGCTGCCACTTATTAACAATGCAGATAGCCAGTCTGGACGCTCCTTTTGAGCCCCAATGTGCACGTGTTAATTGTCTTTGATTGGCAATCACTGACTGGAATTTGGCAACCAATGGGGCACTAAAGGGATTCTCATACAGTGCAAAGACTAACGAATTCACACTGTAATCATTTTGATATATCTAATATCCAAATATGAATATATAAAAAAAATGTTTTACACCAATATAGCGTATACCAAAAGCCATACTGGTAATATGCTAAAGGGTTATCCAGTGGAAGCTAGTCCTTATATCATTTCGTGTATTGAATGCATTAAAAGTGTTTGTTGAAGAGATTATCACTTTTAGCACTGATAAAAAAAACATGTCCCTGATTTCTGAAATACATTGTATCATGTCATGTTATTGATTGGCTAGGATATACCATGTTGTTTCCCAAACCCATCGGAAACAAGCAAAGCCTTGTTTGGAGGAAAATGCCTCTGCTTTTCCGGCGGATGCTGCTGACTAGAATTCCAGCCATGAACAATGGTTGTCGGACCATGAATGTTTCAGTGTGGCCTGGGCCGTTCACCAGTTGACTGGGGGCTCGCATGTGATAAATGTTTCATTGCTATGTCACCGACATCGTCACCACTCATCGTCTAATGGTTGTTTCCTCTAGCACACCTTTCCCTCTCAACCTCCTTCTCCTCTTTCTCCTCCTTCTCCTTCTCCTCCTCCACCTCCCTCCTCCTATTCCTCCTCCTCAATCTCCTCCTCTTCTACTTCTCTTCCCCCTCTGCCTCCTCCTCTTCCTCCACCCTTCCTCCTCTTCCCCTTTTCCTCCTCCATCTCCTTCCCCTCTTTTTCCTTCCCTTCATTCTCCTTCCTCCTCCTCCTCCTCCTCCTCCTAAGCCTTCTCCTTCTCCTCATCCTGACCCTCCTTTCCCTCCTCCCTACGTCCTCTTCCTCCTTGTAACATTCTTTCTTCCCATCCTCCTCTTCCTTCTAACCTTCTTTCTCTCTGCCTTCTTCGGTTTTCTCCTCATCCCGACCCTCCTACCCCTCTTCTCCCATCCCCCTCCTCCATTGAACCATCTTTCTCCCATCTTTGGTTCTCTCCCAATCCTCCTCCTTCTAACCTTCTTTCCCCCTCCCATCTTTGGTTGTTGGACCATAAATGTTTCAGTGGGGTCCGGGCCTTTCAACAGTTGACTGGGGGCTCCCATGTGATCAATGTTTCATTGCTATGTCAACAACATCGTCACCACTCAATGTCTAATGGTTGTTTCCTCTGGCACAGCTTTCCCTCTCTCCCTCCTTCTCTTCCTGCTCCACCTCCCTCCTCCTGTTCCTCTTCCTCGATCTCCTCCTCTTCTACTTTTACTCTTCTTCCACCTCCTTCCCCTCCTCTTCCTCCTCCCCTTCCTCCTCCCCTTCCTCCTCCTCCACCTCCTCCTCCTCCTCCTCCTCCTCCTCCTCCTCCTTCTCCTCTCTCTCTTTCTTCTTCCTCCTCCTTCTCTTACTACTGCTCCTCCTCCTAAACTCTCTCCTCCTCCTGACCCTTCCACCCCTCTTCCTCCCGCCCCCTCCTTAATGGAACCTTCTTCCTCCATATCATCCTCTTTTACTTCTTCTTTCCCCGCCTTCTCCTCCTTCTCCTTTCCCCCTTTCTCCTTTTCCTTTTACTGCTCCCCCTTTTAAGCTTTCTCCATATCCTGACCCCCCTACGCCTCTTTCTGCTGTCTCCTCCTCCTTCTGACCTTCTTTCTCTCCTTTTTATCATCTTTGGTTGTTGGACCATAAATGTTTCAGTGGGGCCTGGGCCCTCACCAGTTGACTGGGGGCTCCTATGTGAATAATGTTTCATTGCTATGTCACCGACATCGTCACCACTCAATGTCTAATGGCTGTTTCCTCTGGGATAGCTTTCCCTCTCTCCCTCCCTCTCTTTCTCTTCCTGCTCCACCTACCGCCTCCCATTCCTCTTCTTTGATCTCCTCCTTTTGTACTTCTTCTTTCTCCTCCTTCTCAAATTCTTCCTCCTCCCCTTCCTCCTCCTACTCCTCCTCCTCCTCCTCCTCTTCCTTGTCCTTCTCCTTTTCCTTCCCCTCTTTATCCTTCCTCCTCCTTCTCCTCCTACTCCTCCTCCTCCTAAGCTGTCTCCTCATCCTGACCCTCCTACCCCTCTTCCTCCCATCCCCCTCCTCCTTGGAACCTTCTTTCTCCCAATCCTCCTCCTCCTTCTCCTTTTAACCTTCTTTCCCCCTCCCATCTTTGGTTTTCAGACCATAAATGTTTCAGTGGGGCCTGGGCCCTTCACCAATTGACTTTGTGCCCCTGTGTGATGAATGTTTCATTGCTATGTCACCGAAATCGTCACCACTCAATGTCTAATGGCTGTTTCCTCTGGCATAGCTTTCACTTTCTGCCTCCTTCTCCTCCTTCTCCTCCTTCTTCTCCTGCTCCACCTTCCCCCTCCTCCTGTTCCTCTTCCTCAACCTCCTTTTCTACTTTCCCCCCCTCCTCCTTCTCCTCCTCCTTCTTACCCCCTCTCTCCTTCTAATATTCCTTCTCCTTCCCCCTCTTTTTCTTTCCCCTCTTTCTCCTTCCTATTCCTCCTCATCCTAAGATTTCTCCTCATCCTGACCCTCCTACCCGTCTTCCTCCAATCCCCCTCCTCCTTCTAACCTTCTTTCCCCCTCCCATCTTTGGTTGTGGGATTATAAACGTTTCAATGTGGCCTGGGCCATCACCAGTTGACTGCAGGCCCCTGTGTGATGAACTTTTCATGGTTATACCATTGACATTGTCACCACTCACTGTCTAATAGCTGTTTCCCTCTCTGCCTTTTCTCCTGCAGCTCCACCTACCTCCTCCTGTTCCTCCTCCTCCTCCTCCTTTTCCTTCTCCCCCTTCCTCCTCCTTCTCCTCTTCCTACTAATCCTCCTAAGCCTTCTCCTCAACCTGCCCTCCTACCCCTCTTCCTCCCGTCCCCCTCCTCCTTGGAACCAATCATCTTCTCCCAATCCTCCTTCTCTTTATAACCTGCTTTCCCCCTTGCATCTTTGGTTGTCAGACCATAGATGTTTCAGTGAGGCCCAGGCCATTCAACAATTGACTCTAGGCTACTGTGCGATGAATATTTCATTGCTCTGTCACAGACATTACACCACTCACCGTCTAATGGCTGTTTCCTCTGGCACAGCTTTCCCTCTTTCCCTCCTTCTCCTCCTGCTCCACCTCACTCCTCCTGTTCCTTTTCCTTGATCTCCTCTTCTACTTCTTCTTCCCCCTCCCCCTGCTATTTCCACTCTTTTTTTAATTTTTTTTATTAAACATCTCCACAAAGTTCTTCCGATGATTATGAAATCCATTATATATACACTCTTTTTCCTTTCCATCTTTCTCCTTCCTATTCCTCCTGCTCCTAAGCCTTCTCCTCATCCCATCCTCCTCCTCCCCCTCACATCCTCCTTCTAACCTAACCCTCCTTTCAGAAACCATGTAAACGCACAAACAAAGAACACAGAAAAGCAATAATTAGCCTTG
Source organism: Lepidonotus clava (assembly GCA_936440205.1). NCBI lineage: Eukaryota > Metazoa > Annelida > Polychaeta > Phyllodocida > Polynoidae > Lepidonotus > Lepidonotus clava. The sequence continues at coordinate 55,412,088 of OW387135.1, read as the reverse complement.
TACATTCTAATTAATGAGGCAAATACTATTGCTGAAGATCCACGACGCGATTTTGGGCTGATTTTTGACTGATTTATGAAAACGGTTTGACAAATAATAATTCTTCTTATAAGATATGTCATTTCTTATCAACTCGTCCTCAATTGCTATGACAGCAAGCGACTGTTTACCCTCAAATATAATTATTTCTAAATATGTGAAAAATAGAAGAAAAGATAATCGGTTGGTGTTTTGTCACAACGTGAATCATAGGCTTCATAACAGACTGGATCCTACCAGGTGAGGTCCTCGTCCTACTTCTATACCTAATCTGTATTTGCAGCAAAAGAAGATCATGAACAGCTTACTAATGGGAAACTCTCATCTTAACTCTGTAGGAAGGATTCTGCCTTGTTGTTGTATAATGGGTATGTTGTGTGAAAAAGCAATAACTGTGCCTGGGTTACATCATCTGTAAATTGTGATACAATCTTTGGGCTCTATACAGAGGGGTCCCTATGTCACATTTCTAATTTTAAAAAACGGCAATGTCACGTGTCTGTCGCTTAATTTTTTCAATGTCGCGTGTCGAATTTAAGAAATGTCCATGTCGCATGTCACTATGATTTTAAAGCTCCCTGTCCTGTTATTAAGACCCCATGTCACATGTCAAATTCAAGAAAAGGCCATGTTGTGCTCTCGATTTTAGTGGTCATGCTCCATACTCTATGACTAAGGGGGTAACAGGCAATTATGATCATGGAAGGATTAGCGTGTGCTCGTGTATGGAATCAGGATCATGACAAATTAGAGGGTTGATTAGAGAAATGTGCTATCACGTGTAACACACATCTCCAGTGCTGGCATGTAGGAAACAATTAGCTACAGTTCTGATGTGTTTGTAATGCATACATAACCAATGGACAAAAATCATGAAAAACATGAAAAAAGAGAAAGAGTAATCTTAGTGATAAATGAAGTATGGTGTGACTCTGAACTGCTTTGATTGGCGTGAGATATACCGGCGGGGGGGGGGGCATCTCTTAACAAAACAGTCAAAATGAGTGGCTCATGCTAATTCGACACTTATTGTGAGTGACATTAGCACCATTCATTTCATTTTACTCCCCTAAAACTGAATAAGGACTTATATCCTCAAGTTATTGACACAAATATCAGACTTAGGATAGAAAAGCCCTCTCCAGAAAGGCACTTTTACCTTACAGGGACAACGTAGCAGAACACCATAGGAAGCTATTAGAATGTCACCGACTGTTACGTCACTCGGTTCTCATCTATGTCAGAGTTCTCATCTGTCTTATTTCCATTTGAAACAAATCGACTTGGGAGACGACCAAAAACGACCTTCAAAAGTCTGCGCCACGAGAAGTTAAAACATTCACAATCACAAAATTTTCATCTAGTCAAGTATTCCAACGTTCTCCTTCTAGCACAATTTTACAAGTATTATATGGAATAAATATATTTTGGGAATGATTTTGGTATGATTTTTCGAGAAGCCTTCATGTCCACAAATTCTCGTGGATGTTTTCCTGGGAGGATATTTCTTCTCGTGGGCAGAAATCGTGGGTGTTTTTGGTTGGCCCACCACCTTTTCTCGAATTTGGAGTTGGTGCACTATTCTTTTCCAAGAAAGTCTACGCATGCTAAAATATCAGGAATTACTAGTCCTGAAAGGTTACTTTCTATGGACGAATAGTTCTACGCAAACTGAAACCTCCCAAGTATGGGATGGATTTCTAGAAACTCATCAGTATTCTACTCTAATGCGAGTTTTTCTCCACAATATATGGTCTATGACTTATGGCACTTAGTGGATAGTGTTGTATATATTTCCCCAGAAACCATTTGCACGGTCCCAAGGTCCCCCTGGGAGCACTGAGTATGCTGACTAGGACATGGGATAACTCCTAGGACCCTCCAGTGTTCTCGAGTACGGTTGTCTGTTTCACAGTTATTGGGAAAGTGATGCCCTCTCCACAGTCTGTATTCCACACGCCGATTATGATGCTGCCAATTTTGTATTTGTGTCCAGAAAATATTGCATGGAACCATACATGCTATGTAACATTGGGAAGGAATTGAACATGTTTAATGATATATAATTTGTATATACATAAAGGGAGCCAAAAGCAATATTGTGTCAAAATATGACAAACTTTTGCAAACTCAAATAACTATGAAAATACATTCTCACAGTCTAACTTTAGCACTTGGTACAGCATAAATCATGATAACTAGCTATAACTTCACTCAAATTCCATAATACTCATGCCATGTATGTCTGAAAACAGCAATTTTTGTAACAACCCAATGTTGGTGGGTCACCAAAATTGACCTGCAGTGGCGGATTTAGAGGGGCGGCGCGGGGGCACATGCCCCCCCCCCCCCCCTTTTTTTTTTTTTGCCAAATTTTAGAATTTCAGAAGCAAAAGGGGAATCAAATAATCAGGAAATATGTGGGAATATTATAAGATATCTTTTTAGTCTAGCTCTGGAAGACTGGCCAAATAAGTTTTGTTTTCCATTTTATCGTGTCCTTCTTAGAAGTAGTAATCAAAAGAAGCTAAAGTTATACATGATGGTTCAGTTAAAAGCTCAATCGTTGGGGTGTTTCATAATAATCTTCTAACTACATAGGTTTTGTGTGCCCTTACAGAAACTGTACGTATGCGAGTTTGAAACTCTCATGCTTGGCCGTTTCATAACAAAACTCACTTAAATTCATTCAAAACTTGCGTAAATCCATCCAAAATTCTGTAAATCCACCCAATCTCTTGTAACCAAAAACAAAACTTTCGTGCCTACGGAATTCAAAAAGCTGATCATAACTTTATGAAATGCAAAACATACAGAGGTTTGTTATGAGTAGATCAGTAATGAAATTAGTATATTCCAAACACCATGGAAATACTGCAGTTGCAAGATCCACGTCACTTGGGTGTAGATGTCTCTTACTAATATAGCGCCGATGCCAGTTTATGCACAGAAACGTATCCTCATCAGAAATACCTAAATTATCCCTATGTTGGAGACCGAAAAGAACCCGGCTTATATTCAGTCTCACAGCCGATTCCCTTCTACCATTTCCGAACCATCGTCGCAGGGGTTCTTGGGTGACCAAGCCCATGCCAGTTTTCATGCAGCGTGTTCTGTAAAGATATAAGCCGAGGTAGTCATCGGGCAGTCCAGGGCACGAGCACAATTTCCTGTGTCGACTTGGAGTACAACCTTCAGGGTTAACTTGATCGTCTGCTATGGCAAGCCTACTGGGTAAAATGCCGGTTGAAAGGCATTGTTTTATGTTGAAAAACTTTGATTTTCGGATTAATGACTCAAAAATCATCGTATTCAGAAGTACATCATCGTTTTTCATTTATTTTTTAAAAATATTGTCCTGGTATACAAGTTTAAGATTACCACTATAAAACTATTAGGATAACCTTTCTTTTAAGGACAAGAGGTCAATTACAGCCCATTAATTGATTGCAAAAAGTTTAAACTTTACCGAAGTACCAAATCAAGTTGTTAAAGGGACATTCTCGTCCGTGAGAGGGGCCTAAATTGCTCCGTTGTAACCCCAGTCCCGCCCCGCCAAATTCGCGACGTGACCAATAACGTTGTGTTATTACGTTCTGAAAGGGCAAAACACGACGCCAGTGACGTCGTTGTTAGGCTAACGTCGGCGTATGTTAGCCTAACAACCACAGGACGAGAACGTCCCTTTAAGCAAAGCCTTTCACTCGATACATTTATTCAAGATCTATCATCTATCCGTTGTATGTTGAAAGATGACTGGGGACTTCCCAATACACCCTTCACTCTTTCCTCGCCTAGATCAACTATGTATGTGATAGGAATCAATGTAATGTTTCCCTAACTTTCTCATAAATACATATTGGTAGAAAACTAGGCGACGTAGGCCGACTAGGCATGCAGCATGTACCAAATTATTATTTGTCTATGCTACTCACATCCTCGACATCTTGTTGTATATACAAAATCGGAGAATAAATCCACTTGTTTATAATTTCCAGAATTTCATTTTTCTCTTTATAAACGTTACTGTTATCTCGCTCTTTTTCCTACTTCTATTATCAATAGCTCGGGTTTTATTAGACTTATACTGCTTTTAAGTTAAGGGAGCCAAAAGCAATTTTGTGATAAAATGTGACAAAATTTTGCAAACTAAAATAGCTATAAAAATACATTCTTTGAGTCTACCCTTAGCTAGCGGTACAGTTTAAACCATGAAACTAACTTGAATTTAAATTGAACTCTATAAAACTACTTTCTTTCCTGTTTGAAGACAGCAATGTTTGTAAACAAACCAATTTTAGTTGGTCACCAAAATTGGTCAGGGACATGTTTTAGTGTCTTTTTATGAAGTTAAAGCCTGTTTTCACAGTCTAAATCTTATCTCGGGCCTCAGTTATGGTCATAGAATGCATTTCAATGTTCAATGCATTCTGCCAAATTTTGACCCTATATTCATTTTGGCTCCCTTTAAGAATAACCAAAATAAGAAAATGCCATTGTAGATTCACCACCTCCTCTGCTCCTTTCCTAAACAAGAGCCACATCTTATGTTAGGTATTATACCATCAGACACACCGGCTGCAGGCACCAGCCTTTATTCCCTTGCCACTCGGAGCTGCTAAGAACTGCTCGAAACTGCTCGGGGCTGCTCGGAACTGCTCAGAGATACTCGGATCTGCTCGGAGATGCTAGGAGCTGCTCGGGGCTGCTCGGGGCTCCGCGGAGCTGCTCGGAGCTGCTCGGAGCTGCTCGGTGCTGCTCGGAGCTGCTCGGAGCTGCTCGGTGCTGCTCGGCCCTTATGAGGAGAGCAGATTGCCCGGAGTGCCCAGGAAGTCCCTCTCCTCCACCCAGACACGTTAATATCCGAAATGGACGGATGTACACTGCTCCCAAATGAGAGAGGATACTCAGCAGAGAAAGGCCAACAGAAAGAAACAATACCATGGGGGTGGGTGGGGTGGGTGGGGGTGGTAGTGGGTAGCAGGATTGGCTGTAGTGGGGAGTGGGAGACTTCTCAAAGCCTGGATGTGGGTGTCAGGATTCTGAAAACAGATCCAGTTTGAAGAATACATCAAGTTTTCAGTCCTGACCATAAGGATTGGATTAAATATATTATTATATTTGATACCTGTATTATCAATTTTGCTTGAAGCAAATTGAATGTCTTTTGTCATGTATTTCCCTTTACTCAAAAGGTCTCATCAAATCCATATGTCCTCCAGCATATAAATTCTCCTGAACTCTTATATCATTACACAAAGACTGAAGCAGCCGACTTCACGCCCATTTTGAGTCAAGACTTCTCATTCACTTCACTCACCTGAGGCGGAAAAATGACCCATGTCCTTCACTTTTCAACACACACATCTGGGCAGTTTTGAGGCCAAGTCCCCCCCTGTGATCGGTTGTTATGGCAACGTACTGTCCTGGCAGGGGAGTGATGTACGTGGAGAGTTGGTGGTGAGCAGGTAGGGTCCTTTAATGAGCAACTCGCTTCTCGGAACGGTGCTATGGTGAACCATGTATGAGGCTGTGTAAATCATATATGATTTCATAAGCAGCTTGGTTCTATGGTCTACCGAGTGTAACTCCATCTAATTCATATTTCATATAATTTTCATATTTTTTACAAGGCAACCTTTGGGACACGTGAAGGAGCGCGTTCACTCAGAATATTTTTAGGGGTGAGCCTTTAGAAAATGTTGACTGGGCGAGGGGCAGAGGTGAACAGGGTGAGTTGAATGGTAAGGAATGTTTATAATTATATGGGAGGGGGTGTAGCTGGTAGTGGCATGTAGGTGGAGGTCACAGTGAAGGGGGGTGAAAACCAGCAGAATGCTCTAGCTGCTGGCCCTGTGTATAGGGCATAAGGTAGGATCAGGCATGGAGGGATGAGTTATTACAAATGTAGACCCCAAGGAGCAATGACCTGCAATGCCCTCTTTTGGCATGACTTGACGATTTAATAAGTAGTCCGACTCCCAAAATGGTGCTACGGTGAAACAACCGTCAGTCCGTGTCATTTATGTTCGATTTATTTTGGTCACATTAGTTCTCAAAATAGTTTCATATGCCAAACTGACCATTAGTCCATTTATCTCCTGCACGGCCGACGAGCAGTTTGTATTGGGGGCTGGGCATACTGACAGACCGTAAGCACCACTCCATATTATCAGTATTTTCTCAACAACTGTTTGGGTTATGAAATAAAGAAACACCTATGGGGGTCAACTTCGGGTGGCTGTACAATCCATGGGGATCATACAAACCTCGGGCTTCGCCCTTGGTATGTAACGATCCACGATGCGTCAACTTCGGGTGGCTGTGCAATCCATGGGGATCATACAAACCTCGGGCTTCGCCCTTGGTATGTAACGATCCACGATGCGTTGTACATCCACTCTCGGACGGCCCCCACAGTGCTTCTTAATATAGTTATTTGTATTTCATAAAGATGTAGCGCGAATAGAGGCATAGTGACAAATGCATGAAGGCCACGTGAAATAATGTAATGAATTTAGGCCACCCACATGCCCTTTCAGAAACGTAGTAACCATATCAAACCAAAAGAAAAACGGAAGTTCTTGTATACATCATAGGAAGTGGTTAAACAATAAGAATACAAAATCACTGAACGATACGTGACGACAAGTGAAATGGGGATGCATATTATTGCTGAGCAACCAAAGCCCCCTCTCCCGTCATCTTGATTAATATGGTGATAGCATGCAACCTAATGGTTAGCAGGCTTGGTCATTGGTGGCAATACGGCCTTTAATCTGGGAACAATATAGGGTGGTCCAGAGACAGAGATATAGTATTCCTGTATATAACCACAAACCTTCACACTCAAATCATTCTTGACACCCCTACCTACCACATCCCATAATTCCATTCACCCTCCGCTATTACACATCGTCCTTCAACCTCACCATATTCATACAATTTACCCACCCACTCACTCCTTTTCATCTCTTATTAAGATTTTAATGTAATTTATTATTTTTGAATTATACATTCCTAATATTCATAAATTAAATACTATTTTAACCAATAAATGTTATATGAATAACATTATTTTAATCCAACCCGCCTTTCACTCTCAAGCCTGTTAATCATAATATGTACTGATCATATATATTCAGATTAATACAAAATGCTCTCCGTCCATCCAAATGAGCATATAATCAGATATGCGCAATCAGGAGTTCATGTTTGGCACTACATTAAAGTAGATCATATCAGTGGAGCTATAGCTCAATTTTCACAATAACACTCTAACATTGATTGATTAACAATAAGCGCTGGCAATCAAACCCCATCATGCTACAATTATCGCCTCGCTGGATTTATTATTGAAATCACCTCATTAGTGTCATAGAGACAAGAGATACGCATGATGAGTGGGTGCAGGGGGCTGGCAGCATCTTTGTGGCTACACAGTACGTTATTATGTGCCGCCCCTAGCTTAGTTCACCAGTTACTCACAAGATACCCCGGCCAGCTTGCGACGTAAGAGAAAAGTTCTGCAACCATATTTTTTAGTCAGTCTTGTTGTTACTAAGATGGCACAATAATGTTATTGAATGTTGCAGAATGTTATTATAAAATTATTTTTTGGTGAGGATACGACAAAGCCAAAACAGAACGCTATAAGAACATTCTGTTTGGGTTGAAGAACGTAACCAGAATGTTGTAATAACACCACAGTGCAACATCACAGCAGTACTTTGCAGCCATGTAATTGGGAGTCATTGAAAGAACATAACAAGAACCAAATACAGAACCAACCAGAAAATTGCTGCAACATTATGATAATGTCGCACCCTTGGCTGGGACTGGCTTAGTTCACTAGTTACTCACAAGATACGAGCTACTTAATGAGTCAGTGTACTCAAAACAAGATGTACTAAAAGTACAATATTAGTGCTAATGATATAACCCTTTTAGCTGCCTGATACTGATGCATGCTATTTCCACATTTTAATTTTCCAGGATTGTTCAGATTCTAAAAGGTTGCAAGCCGTAATTAAATTACATTCATGAGTATCATACATCCCAGGCAAACAGCGATGTAACAGGCGCATTCTGCAGCCATGCTGTTTTAATTTCGGTCAGTATGTAACCTGCCCAGTTTTCTGTAACAGTTACATTATTTTAAGCAGAGTTGATACTTACTAACAAAAAAAACGAGTGCTATAATAACATTATATTTTAGTGAAGTTGAGACCTTATTAATAAAGAATGTTTTAATAATGATTTTTTAATGTGAAAGAATGTCACAAGAATGTCACAATCGCATTACAGTGCAATGTCACAATATTAGGTTCTAAAGCTGTTAGACGATATCAAAATAATTTTGCAAGAACAAAAGCAGAACTAAACAAAATGTTGCTGCAATGTTATAATAATGTCATATTCTTGCTTGGGATAGGTAAAGGCAGGTGAGTGATTTGCTCTGAAACAATGAATCAGAAATATTAGAATTCAAGGTTCATTTTCAAAGATTGTGTCTTAAAAGACAATCTAATTTTGCTACTTATTTGAAAATCGGCAGTGAAAATAAAGGTGCAGTAGAGATATGTTATACAACACAAGAAAGGTCTAATACTTATCTTTTGGATGATATGAAAGGACATACAGTTTCATACCATATTCTCAGAATATTAATAAAGGAAGGTCTGGATTATCCTCTAAAGAATGTTATTGTACACACAACCATAGTTCAAACTGTTACTCTCTGCAAGTGAAATCTATTTGCTTTTGATCGGTTGAATATTCTTTTCATGTGTGAACCAAGTTATACGTTTTCACTTTAACGGTTGAAATTCATTTCATCTACTGACTATAATGCTGGATCTCTGGACGGAGATTTGGCGTTTATCAAATTAGTATAATAATAGAAGGCAAAAATCACTTCTCTGGCTGCACCTGCTTCCACCCATCTTCTATGCATTGGTAGACAATAACATTCGTATAAATTAAACCTATGAATATGGCCAGTATTTTATGCTAGTTTAAGATAGGAATCCATTATTGAGCAGCTTCCAGCCTGCAACTACAATGCCATACTCTCCAGATAGTTTACTAGTTGTTGCATAGTTGTTGAAGCAGTCCCTAAAGTCTAGAAGAGTTTCCATTCTTCTTTTGGTATGCATATGCGGAGTATAAGACGAACCTATCATAAACATATTATAAGAAAATCCGAATTTAGGATACAGAAAACAAAGGAGTGTTCTGCATATTACAAGATTTATATTATCAACTTAAGAATAAACCGGACAATAACCAGGGTTATATCAGTTAAGATACATTTACGTCAATCTGACATAGGAGTCGTGTGATTCTAATATAAATGCAAGATGATTATGGTTTTACTAACAGCTTAAAGGCCAAGCACCACCAAGTAAAGCAGCAATGTAACTGTCACCATATATAAAATACATTTTTCTGGATACTTCATCTTGAATTATTATATGATTTCATGAAACTATTTTTATCAAATTAAATTAATAAATTCTAGATTTATTTAATGGCCTTCAGGTTACGAAGAGCACGTGGTGATCACGTCTGCACAAGGTATATAGAAATGTTTCTAATCATGACAATTGTTACAGTAAAACATCTTCTTTCGAAAGGACTTTACATTATAATGGCTTTTCTAGTATGTATATATATGCTCTTCCTTTTTGGATATTTAATTCTGATTATTTTGAAGGAAATAGATATTTAACCACAATTTTTATGTGAATTTGGAATTTTATTATTTTATCAATTTGCTCAGGATTAAGAAACTACCAAATAGGTAACTACCGAAGTTCCCTATTTGCCCACCTGACCTATAGTCAAATCTGTAGGGATGTTGTTAGGACGCTATCCTACAAACAGATGCTATCCAACAAATGTTTGTGGTTTAGTGACTTTTTGCAGGATAGTATCGCCACAAGATGCTAAGCTGCAAACAGATGCTAAAACAAAAATATTTGTTGGATAGCATCTTTCCAAAAATAGACACTAAGTCATAAATATTTGTAGCTTAGCATCCGTTTGTGACTTAGCATCACGACAAGCTGCTAAGCTACAAACAGATCTGCTAAGTCACAAATATTTGTGGGATAGCATCTCTGCACAAAGCTATATTGAAGTATTATACAGTAAAGTTACCATTTCTGTAGGAGTGAAAGGGGGTGTCAGGTCTCAGGGAACTGTGAGATGAGAAATCATGGAAAATATGCTTTTTTCAGTGGGGCGGGATGATTCAGGGGACAATTTCTAGTAATTGCTATATATGAGAGGTGATAGACATTAACCTTTTTCTGAGACTTTGGTCTTATTAGTACAATCTTCAAAGAATATTGATAGAATTTGTGAAAAAAGGGTTGTGTGCAACAACTAACTACTAAGCAGAAAAAATAGGTTTTATGTCCTGCAAATGGGAGAATCAATTAAGATGAATGAGTTATCATTCTAAATAAACCAACATTTGTTTATATATATCTATTATCCTTCACTGCTATGAAGCTTGACAAGGGGCTGAATAACTGAAGTCTTATTTTTGCTTCTTAGATTTATTTTGTTAATAGTTTATCAATATTCAAATTTCTTTTGATACAGAATAGAAATTGCAAAATGAAAGTGTGATTTAATTTTCCTAAATAAATGACATATTTGAAAATTCATGTCCTCTAGGGGTTTGCAGTACACCTCTCTTCCAAGCCCCAATGAAATAGTCTTCAAAATTGGTTTGCTATTTTTCAGCATAAATCTGTAGGATAGCATCCATTGGTAGGATAGCATCTCGTTGCATAGTATTTGATTGTAGCTTAGCAGCATATGGGTGCTGCTAACTGACAAAGTGCTTTGTGGTTTAGTGAATGTTTGCATGATAGCATCCTGACATGGATGTTAAGTGACAATTAGCTCGTATTTGTGGGATAACGTCAGTTTGTGGTTTAGCGTCCTAACATCTGTTCTCAGAGCTGCATGAGCGATAATTGGGAGCTTTCAAACCAACTCGAAATTCTAAGTTATAACCAACCCGGAAGGGGACAGATCTGTCTTGCCCATATCATATGGGTCTCCCAATGCTGTAACTGTGTCATATTTACAGTGTTAGTCCTGTATCTGGTAGTAATCAGGTGTTTGAAACTTTGCCATATCCTAAGAAAGAATCATCTGGCATGTTTACAAAAGAGGGTGTCTCAAGGAATGTTTGCACTAAAAGGTCTGAGATACTTTATGACTTTCTCTAAAGAACTTGATGTTTGTCATGGTTTTGACTTGTGGTAAAATCATGATTATATATTTTATGAATAAGTACATGATTAGTATATCTGTGTTTGCACTATAAGAGAATTAGACACAATATGTTGTGTGGTAGAACTTTCTGATGACATTGGGTGATGATGTAGCAGAAAACAACAAGATGAATCTTCCAAGATTTGACCAAAAGAAAACCAAGTTTAAGAACCTTTGAACAAGCATTGTTGGGCTTGGACAAGCCAAAAGGTATGTAAGAATCCTGAGAGTTGTATGAACCATATTTTGTATCATGACTTGTAAGATCTAGGTAGTAAAAGACAGTTTTACACAGGAGCATGTGCTCTGTAAACTGGGCCATGTGACAAAGTTCTATAAGAATCTATGTAGGCTTTATGCCTAAGAATCCATGATTTATGTACAAGTAAGCCTAAATAAGGCCAAAGGTTATTATGATGTGTCAGAAGTATTGACATTATATTCTAAGTATGTACTTTGAGTAGTACTTTGAGTCGTATTGAGTAATATTCTAAAGAACTACACAGTTAAAGATTTATGTAGGCTTTGATCCTAATCTCATGAATATGGCAATGAGTCAGTGTAAGAACTATGAAAGACTAAAGACCATGTGTATTATTATACACTTTTATGGATATAAGTAACCATAGAATTATGACTATAGATCCATGTCAGATTGTCTGAAACTATTATTTAGACACAAATATCCTTTTGTCTATTTTCAGTTTTTGACGGTATTTTATTGCTACGATATGAACTAAGAACAAAGAATTAAGAACCAATTTAAGGACAAAGTTGTACAAAGAAACTGGAATTTGTGAACCTATATATACTGAAAGACCCGAAGAAATTATCCCAAAGAACTGTACATATCGTTTCTATATTTCCATATTTATCCAAGAAGTAGTAATAAATATCAGTTACGAAACCATGGTTTATGTCTCAAATGCCATTGAGCCCAACAGCTGCTACAAAATCTGTTCAAAACATAATTTTTGTCTCCCCCACAGAAACCATCAGAAAACTCCCTCTTTGGCTTTTCTTAAATTGATTAAAAAAGCTGTTTACACAAGAAGCAGTGGTTCACTCTGAATTTCCCTTGAAGATTTCATCTCGCCTGTTTTTGTAATTAGCTTCCCCTTTTTCTCATCATCCCTAGGGCTTTGCTGTCCTTATTTAGTCTTGTCAAGGCTAGGTTCTTTCACAATTCAATAAACTTCCAAAACTTTTTAATTATGATTTGAGTCAACACAGTTCACTGGATTCAGATATTTTGTTGAAATTCGTTTTCCGCCACGCTCAAGTAAATTAAGCATACATTTAATTGTAACCTTTCAAAAATGAAACAAAAAATTGTTTATCTGCATTGTGAATTAAGTAAAATTGATAGTTCCCTTTGTTTTAGGAACACATGCTTGATTGAGATGCAAGTCAAGCAAAGCTGTATTACATACTCTTCGTTAGTTATATAGACTTTTTATGTCATGTGTCGATATGTATATACATCACTAGTGGACTTACTGTGATTTGTTTTCCATACTTACCCTTCCCATCAAACAGTTCTATGAACCTTTGACTCCATACATTCAACCTTTCAGACGCTGAAAAGAGATGATAACAAAATTGTTATTTCTTCATTAATGTTTCCTATGAGGAATTAAGAAAGTAATCTCATGAAAAAAGAAGAAATCACCATTGTCATTACTCTGAATAATTCATTCATGTAAGTGTTTCTGTAGGCTCGGAGTCAGACACAGTTCCAATAGGAGTACATACTAATTACAACACTGAGAGGCTCACATAATCATCTCAACCAACTTGAAGTTCCCTGCAACCCAGACAGCACATTTTGGCTGACAAGATGGTGATTGAACACCTGTCTGTGTTGATGGATTGCTATATCTGTGTCTCTGGACCACCCTATATTGTCCCCAGACCAAAGACTGTATTCCACATACAGAAAGTGCACTTGACGCAGATAAACTTTCACTACTGCCGACATATATTCGGCAGTAATGTAATTTCATTTCCTGCCAATTACATATTGCCAGCTAATTTTACTAGTGAAAATTGACGGCCTCCATGTTCGGTACACTTGCGGTACACTCTCAATGCTGAAAGTGTACCGAAATTGTACCGAGATTAACTGTTACAGAGATTGAATGCGTCAATGGAACAACCATGGCAACGTTGCATTGCTGCTCAAATCGGCAGCCTACACTTTCGGTATGTGGAATATGGCCTTTAGGTAGAAGCCCCCTTCTTCGCGATGGAATGCATAGCATGGCATATCCAACCAAGTACTTCAGCACTCATCTGTTGGCATATCTATATTGGTCGCTAAATGAAACAAAAGATAACAAACTTTTGATTAAATATCAAGTAACTATTACCATTAAGCAGCTATTACCATTAAATCAGTATTTGGAAATTAACATTTGACCAAATTTGAATATGATTTACTGATGGTTCAATATTTATTTTGTTCAATATTGAGTCAACTCCTTTGTTTTTTTACTTTCATGTTTAGCCACATGCAATATCAGTGTATTGAAAAGGCAAGAAACAGGAATTCTAAAGTGGGCATACCATACTAATATAAGAAGACCTGTTGGGGTCGTCCAGGGGTATCTGTATGACCCACAGGTTTTCATCACATACTGAGGGCAAAGCCTGAGGTGCGTATACGATCCCCAAGGATGATCCCAAAGGGTCTTCTATATTTTAACACTCAAACAAGATTAAAAAGTCAATGAAAATACTGAAAACGAGGAGCTGTAAATACAGCCTATCAATACACACTTTCCTCTGTATGCACTGCTCATCAGCAGTGCGGATGATAAATCATATAATGCTACGTCCCCACTTGGGTGACCAATGACAGCAATTAACGTTGATTGACCGGCGACTAAGGAATTAGTATGTCATTGGGTGACTAACTAGTCACCGGGCTAATAAAAAGACTAATCACCATGTTGGGACACTCTTGTAGTTAATCCCCAGGCAACGAGAGGACACTTTAGTATGTTGCCCAGCTACTAACTGCACGAATTGCGGCGACTAGAGAGAAATATTAAACATGTCAAATACTTTGCTAGAAAACGACGGCGACTTGTGGTTTGATCGCCAGATGTCACGGTGCCACTGTCTAGTTGTTTGCAAGGCGATTAACGACATTATTTGCCCGCTGACCAAGGAAATCTAATCGCTCAAATGGTGACCAGGTTTAAAGGATGTTAAGGGGTCAAGCTTCAGCTTCACCGCGGTCAGCTGTGTTTCATCTGTAACATGATGAGGTTTGCATTAGAGCACTCTGGGAAAGTGCACCATAAGTAAAAACCATCAGGAGTAAATGAAAGTTGGCATGTGCAGTATCATTAGGTCTCATGTCCAGAGATGAGGCATCCATGACAATATCAGAGTGAAATAGATTTAATTAAATTTGGTTAATTTGGCTAACACACCAACATTGACAAAGAGGAACACGACGGACAATGGACAAGTTGACAGCACATCCATGATTTCACGAAACAACAGTACCCTTTCAGACTCTACTGCTTTTCAGAGATCGGAACCAATATTTGTAGACTAATCAGATGCATTTGTGGACTAACCTGCACTGAATATGAGGGTCTCAGAAACTATCGTCGCACATCCAGTTTTCGGGGAATTCTCGATCGGAAATGTTGGGGTCTTTTACTTAAAGTAATGTATGGGGGAAAACAAGTTACTTGTATTTTGCTCTAACTTTTTAAATACTGCTCCGATCTTCACACAGTAAGTGAGAAAAAGTATTTCGAAATAGGTCTCATAATTGTCATGGAAGGCCTAGTTATTTCACAATTGTTGGGGAATCCCAATTACACACTCTCCAGGTGGACCTTAAGCCAGTGAACCCAATACATTGAGCAAAACATCTGCTTGGAGAGGAGCCCAGCAATTCCCATCGCTTCCTTCAATGTACGATGTGCGAATGGCCAGGAATTCCCCCTGAACCCCGAGGCTCTCTTGACCCGTCTACATTCATACTGACTGGCTGGAAGTATTCATAGACTAACAATGCCTATACAAATGCACACTGCAGAATGAGTTTTGTTTCAGACACAATATTGGGAGGGCGCTGATAGGCTTTGGAGCACTTTGAAGCACTTTGAGTGCAATGATATTGTCAGTGGTAGTCTGAAAGAGTTAAAGGATTAAAACAAACTATGTTATCAGACGCTACTGCTGATGTTCTACTGTATCATGATTCAGCAGGAATGCACTAAATTGAGAAAGTTTACATTCTGCTTTACATTTGACGCAAATCGATACTCAATTATGTTGGATAACCTCAAGTACAAGCCTCTACTATTCATCCTACGACCTTTTATGTTTGCTACCTTTTTCTTGTCAACAACTGCGTGTCATTAGATTGCCGAACAGTTATCACTGCAAAAGAAATAGTATTTCAAATGGACTCACGGAACAGAATTGCATGTAACTCTAAAGCTGTTCTTTCAATTTCCTAAATTATGAAATTGATTCTATCTGGGTGTACAATGATAAAGACAGCTCCATACAATGTTCGTCTAAGATGTAGGGAAGGAGTATGATAATAGGCAGTTTTAGCAACCCCAAACGCATCCCATAATGGAAACACAATGTATCTCTTTTCTCTTCCATAATAACTTATGTTAAAATTATGTCTTTTGGGGTACATTTCTCTATCTGTGCTAAGAATAAGTAAATGATTGTCTTTTACATAATATATGTCACCAGCCGTCTGTGATGTGGTTTGAAAGTCTTGAGATACGTTAACATATTGAGATGCGTCAAGGTTGCTAAAACTCCCCAGTATTGTCTTGAACTTGAACCATTCAGTAAACACAGTATCTGCAGCAGCATGTCTATTTCTACACATCAAAGGGAGAGCATTATAAGAAAGCATGAGAAGATGAAAACTTCCGAAATAACATTAAACAAAGGATCGACTTCAAAGGGATTTTGCAAGTATAAATGTATTTGTGTAGCCTGCTCATTATCCTATTCCCTTTTCTGAGTATACTTTATCAGTTATACTTTATTCCAGAGGTAGAAGTTTTGTGCTGCTGTGTTATCCATTGACAACATGCTTTGTGTATGGACTCAATACAAGACAAACGGCCGATACGTACGTTTCTCCCGACCACAGACAGCAAAGTTTCCTGAACTTTAACTGAAGGTTAGTCTACACCAAGCTGCCTACTAAAATCACAAGGCTTAAGTGAAGAAATTTTCATTAATCATTGAAATATTTGTAATTACAAGTGATGGAAAACTAATAGTCAGGTATCCGTTTTTTGTTTTTGCTTTTTAGATTCATTTTTCTTTTCTTTTTAATTTTAGATACTTTATATACTTTTTAGATTACTTTATTTATACTGGCAAAACATCGGTGCAATACCGGCCTTCTCTGAATTACCCCATAGTGACAGATAAAGTGGTTATAGCTAATAGTGAAACAGCAACATGCATGCACAATATTATTTTTCTGTTTAGATCTAACATTTTCTTAGTTGGTTTGAAAATATGTTCATTTCAGATGGATACAGAGCAGATGTTTCTATATTCCTATCGATCCTGTGGCTTTGTGTTGAAGCTGCATCTATGGTAGGGTGAATTCATTTGGTCAGCTGATGATACATATATTTATTAGTATTCCAAACCACAAAGGCTATTGCTGCTTATCCCCACTTTATCTGTAATGTAACTTATAGAAAATAACTCATGAATATTCAATAATAATTTAGTTTTGTTCCTTCAGCAACAACTTCAGAATACCATTGAACCCAGGCATCTTCACATAATAAAGATATTGCAAATCACTTTTAACTGTTGTGGTATCTGTTGAAAATGCTTGCCATCATCTGAAATTATACTCACACTTGCAAAATCTAAAACGCTTTTGGAAATGCTGACAATAATCTCATCTTACACCTACACCTCAGAAATCTAAAATACTTGTGTGTCTTTTGTTCTACATTTTCATAAATCACTTGATCGTGATTTAGCACTTTCCAATGAATAGCCGCATTCAAAATGCACCCTATCTGTGTGCATGTGGCACCCTGAATACCCTGAGATTGTTATTATAGATACACAGACTCTATGGTAAGAGTCTATTCATAGTCAAGAGCTATCTGCAAACATTCCCAGCTCCTTCCACTATCTGCCTGACAACTGCCCTTAGCCCATAGCTGCCCAAGTGACAATGACGTCCTTATCGTTGCTGATTACAGCCCTAACATGGCTTGATGATGGCTAGAGTGGGAGGTAGACTGTAGTTACGTCCAAGTCCACTAGGTGTTCAAACTAGAACTGTGAACCAGCAAACATTTTAGGTGGGAATTCCACCCTGTATCCCAGCATGCTTTGCAGCCACTGGTTTATGGCTGGTATCGCCATAAACCAGCCATTACACAGATGACCATCAAAGGGGTTCCCCATGCCATTTATAGAGGGCCAATAAAAGAATTCCTTACAAAATTTAAGTGGCCAGTAGTAGCCATGGACTCTTGTGGGTGTAAGGACCTATTATGCAAGAGGTATCTAGGTCGTGGAAGGACTAGAGAGGGGAGGATTGTGTGGTGAGAGACAGGTCTGAGTGTCCAGGCTGACAAGAGCTATAACCAGTCTGGATTATCTACTTCTACATTAGTAACAGTAATACAGGGCCTAATGGTTTCAACTGGATAATGAGGTTAAAGGCACAGCTTAATGAGATTGCACCAGTTAGTTGAGTTAGTTTTACCTATTGCAAACTAATCCTTAGGGAGGACCAACACCCTTTCCAGATATTTGTGAAGTTGGTACAGTCACAGTGCCTCACAAACCTGTAATGCGTCCAGAAAACCTTCATGAATATTCGTGGTCATTTACAACTATACACATCCTTCAACTTTCGCACCTCTGCCCCTGGGAAATGATCCGTGATACGACTCTCTGCTATGTAGGTCATTAGCTATAAACCGGCATTATAAGATTACTAAGCCCAGCGATCTTAACATAGTCCTGCAGTCTTCACTAGTTGGCAGTAACTGCCCGGGGCCGGACCCAGTGGCAGCTACAGTGCAGAGATAACTCTCAGTATGAGGCGTTGATGCGCAAGATTGGACTATACATAGAAAGAAAAGTATATAATGTAATGGGAAATGATTGTTAAATTTTCTGATGAAGCGTCTCTCACAAACCCCAATTATTGAATTGTGAACATTACAATGTTCTTTCTTCGCGCAACATTTTTTGTCGCAACTGCTTGGAACTGATAAAACATTTGGTTTATGGGAAAAAATCCAGACCAAAATAAATCCTGTTAAATAATTTCAAAATGATCAAAAGACAATGCCAAGTCTAGCGTTTTAAGCTGACGGATCAATGGGGCGTCCACAGGGGTACAAACCAGGCCCTAAACATAGGGCCCATCCAGCTGGCCCTAGACTGCAAACTGCCCTCCAGCTCCCTCCCAATGTCCTCATGAATTGCAGATTCCTTGCAGCTAGAATTGACCCTGTGAGAGTTGATTGAACTGGCCTGCTAAACCAGACTACTGGGCTGAGTAGGTTTTCTTGTCGCTTGGGGGTCTGGTATAGGAATGAGGAAACTTAGTATACTTCACCTGTTTGGTGGCTGAGGTCATTAGTGTGGACATTCCCACGTATACAGTGACCACCTGTGTAGGCAGTCTCGAGGTAGTGTATATATGTACAATGTGCTTATGTACACAGATATATCAATGTCCTTGTCTATAATAGTATGTTATAAGAAGTTTCAACCCCATAAGCATTTAGATAAGACAGTGACGTACCAAAAATAAAGGGGTGGTAGCGTGTCCGCCGGTCTCCCATAATCTCATCCATCTTGCTGGCCCCGCTCAGGTCTCGTACCCTCGGTCCTCTTGTTCCTATTTCCATACCCTCGTTTCATGTCACTATCTCTTAATTTTTCAAGTCCAGCTTTCCCTTTTTAGGTTAACTTGGGTCTAATCTAGCTTCTTGGACCTCTATCTCTATCTGCTTTAGTCATCTCATGGTCCATTCCCCAGAAGAAAGGAGGTGTGAACACAGTGAGTACCAAGATGGAAATGTTTATTTTGATATCACAACAATCTTATATAGCCGTAACTGGCCTCTGATTGGCTAATCAACATCACATGGACCTCCCGGGGTTATTTCCCATCACTCATTTTCTCGTACATTTCAACTATTGTACATTTCGACTCTTGTACACTTGTGTTACTCGTACAGCATAATTTTGTAGACTCATGTTACTCGTACAATTTGCGATTACATTTTCGTATTAACATTCTATTTTGTACTTTTACTAATTCTTTATAATAAACAACAGTCCGACCCTTTAAAACTCGTGCTAGAATCATGAATTGATCTATATAAATGTATCACAATTACTACATAACCTAGCTGTACGTCATGCCGATTACCAAGTAGATTAATTCAGAGATGTATAATTGCCAAAGCAACCACAAATGAACTTCTACAATAGATACAAATCAAAGAATAAGGCACAAGGATGTTCATTTCAGCTTGCCTTCTATCATTGACAATATCAACAGCTGTACACGATCAAAAGCACTGTAGGCGTGTTTAGGATATCCAATAGAGAGATTTTTTGACACAGCTTAAGTATCAGTGGCAGTATTCCTTTGTCCCCAGTATGCCATTATCAAATATCATCACGGTTTGCAAACAGCATCACACAGTGCTTAGCAAGAAAGACTGATATTGATCTTATGGGTGTCGTATTCTCTAAACCAAAGATTGCAATGTCTAAAACATGTTTATTGTTTGCGTAGGCGTTGCTCCTAACATTTTTGTTAATCTATAATGCAATATCTAAAGTACAATTCTGTCGTAGTCTCACATACCATGCAGCTGTTGTTACTGAATGCACGCTGTTTTACCGTTAACGAAAAAGCCAACTCATATTCAAATGTGATACCAAAAAGTTGTTTTCGTCATCATTGATATCCAAATGGCGTTCACCAATTATGGTATTGTTTCATAACCACATTATACGGTCAGACAAAAGAAAACCTTTATATTTTATTCTAGAATGGTGTTAAAATAAGACAATGAGAGTTTTGACAAAGCCGCCAACATCCCTCAAGATGTCCCTGCCCCGATGGGTAGCGCTGCTGTTCTTCTCGGTCGATTCTAGTTCTATGAACAGTTTAAAAAATGAATATGTACATCCTGAGATTTTCAGCCCAGAAGAAGCAAGTCGGAGAATTTTGCCCAACAAGTCCTTGCAAAATCGAGGACCATTATACGACGGGTTACAGCCGAAGATAGCCCGAGTTTGATAGTCTGTGAAACTGATTGTGTTAATATTATTATGAGAAAACCATCACAATGGGCAAATCCCAAAGCCGATACATCTTTTACACTGAGCAGGTGGCAGTATCTAAGTGGGTATGCTGAGGTTTCTACCCACTGAGTGTATCTAAGATTATGTGAAATAATGGGGTGAGTAGGAGTGGAGTCGGGGGAGTCGTTAATGTAATCACCCGCCCTGTAACCTGAGACAGTTTCATGCAAATTGGACTGAAATGCCAGCTCCCAATGATATTAGTGAGGGAAGTGTTTGTAGTAGGTGTAGAGGAGTGGACCGTCCCCACACATAATGTACTGTGGATACGCTAATTTCAATTAGTCTGTAGCACTTGTTATGATATGAAATATGTCGTCCATCTAAGATACATTGCTATGTATAATGTCAAAATAAGTATAATATAATAGGGATAATCATAGTGAGACTTTTAACCCACTCTCAGTGAGATACATTGTCATGCATACTGTCACTTAACTATGATAATATAGATATATAATTCTTTCAGTCCGTATCATTATCATCATCAGTATCAAGCATTCTAACTACATAAACATGTATGGTGAAATTCCATACGGCAATAAATTGTGACTATGATTCTACAACCATGTAGTTTGTGTATTGTACCGTCTGGAAGACCAGACTTCTTCAATGACAACCACAATGAAGACAATAAAAGAACAGAAAATTTACATTATTTCAAATGCATATCTTGATATTTTTTTAACCATTAGACGTGAAACAAATGTTGCTTAAGACTAACTCGAATCGTTCTCATTTTGTCTTGGCTGCAGAGCGTAACACTGATGGCGTATCAATAAGAAATGCTGGAAACAATTAAGCACATATCCTTCCCATTCATAGTGATTCACCCCTTACGTGGCTGGTGGTAATATTTGACGTACAGTCAGAAAGAGAACCGAAGCACATCCAAATGAGGCTATTTCACAAGTCGACAGGGAAAGCGAACACTTTGAATAGAAACGACGTCTCCTAATCCAGCCACCACCTGCCGGTAATACAACTGATTTACACCAGACATTTTTGCATTTAAATGCTGTATTCAATGCACAATCCGATTTTACTCCCGATTTCAGAAATCGGCAGCTTGAATTTTGCATAAACATACCCATGTTATATACCATTAGAACGGTCTTCGGATTCCCTTTCAAATGGTATGTAACATGTACTGGTTCGTTTCATATTTCTAATTACAATTTAGAAATTGTAAAATTTCGGGTAGTCAAAATCACCTAGTGAAATACACCCTTTTGTCGCGTATTAACGCCCATAAAATGCGCATTGTAATTAGTTTACGAAGTCCCACCTAATTCCTACCAGTCTCTGCCGTCGAGCTGGAGTAGTCCGTTCTGACCCAGGTTATCTATTACATAATGGGTCCGCACACCCACAACAGTCCATGGCTTTATTGACCACTTAATTTTGGTAAAGAATCCTTTTATTGGCCCTCTATAAATGGCATGGGGAATCCCTTTGAGGGTTGTTTGGGTGCTCGCTGGTTTATGGACCTACCTGCCATAAACCAGCGGCTGCAAAGCCTGCCTACATTTGGTCGGGAATTCCCACCTAAAATGGTTGCGGGTGTACAGACTCACTTTTGAAAACAGTGGGTTTGACTGCGACAGACGAGGGCGGGTGAAGAACTCGTTTCCCGACCAATACAATCCTATCATAGCTGGCGTCAGATTCAATAAGCCGTGTGATTTGTTAGAGTCGGCCCTCCCCCTGTGCTATTGTCAACCCACCATGCACCTGTTGGGGACAGGCTTAGGTCACGGAGAGAGAGGAGGAAAAAGACACAGGTACAATGATGAGCGCGCCATGTGTTGATCTACAATTGCTGAAGAGAAATAACGTTTTGTTACTATTCAATGCTCCTTAGTTCATTTACTGTTTGGTGTTTATACAGAAATTTCATAGTAACAAATGGAATATTTGTGGGGTAATTTAGGAGAACTACGTTTCTGGGCCGCTGGGTACCAGCAGTAGGTTATCAACAATAACCTACGGCTGGTACCCGGTGGCCCAGAAAAGTAGTTCTCCTCCTAAATGATAAAGAAAATATGTTTTTTTAATACTTAATGGTCTATGATAAATTTTGCTGTTGGAAATTAATGCATCAATGCCATAAAAATCAAGTAGAATGCACACCATTGAATAGCAACTGCTGTGTAATCATTGATTTCGGCACGTACGTACACATATTGCATGTTTTTATTGGGCCAACAACTAATATTCATTTTCCTTGTTCAATTCTAAATAGATGTAAACATCTATAACCCTTTTTAAGAAGCTCAATTTTGGCTGTGGTGTATTTGAAAAATTCTACCATTCTTTTAACAAGGCATCTCTCTACCCTCTACGCCCTCTGCCTCAAAAGTAGGTTTCATTTTCAATTGTTTTCAAATCTTCCCACTCCCTAATGGTCCCAATGTCCCTCAAACTCACAATAAAAAGCATTTTAGGGTGATACAAATATATTGTGAATGATTATAGTATGATTTCTCACTGAACTTTCATGTCCACAAAATTTCATGGATGTTTTCTGGGCAGGATTTTCCATCATGGCCACGAAAAACACCTCTACAATAGATGTTTTTTGGGTGGCACCCCTGAGCCACGGGGACTATACCAAGTGGCCGCAACAGTGCAAAAATGATTCTCAGGTCAAGATTGGCGAAGTGGCATAGCAGCTCAAACCAACAACCAACAACCAACCAACACTCGGAATACCACAATAATTTGCTGAGTGAGCTTCCCAGTCTCTGTTAGTCCCCCAGCGCCTTGTCCTGTCCCTCCCAACTTCCACACATAGACCCTGCAGGCCCTCTGTGCGCATGTGCAGTCTCTCACGTGGGCGGCCCGACCCGTTTCACAGAACCTACTGTAGTCTGTTGAGCTCAGACCCACTGTTTCCCAAAGTGAGTCTGTAAACCAGCAACCATTTTAGGTGGGAATTCCCACCCAAATCCCGGCATGCTTTGCAGCCACTGGTTTATGGCAGGTATAGGACCATAAACCAGCCAGCACCCAAACATTCATCAAAGGGGTTCCCCATGCCATTTATAGAGGGTCAATAAAAGAATTCCTTACAAATTTGTATTGACCACAAGTAGCCATGGACTCTTGTGAGTGTAAGGACCTATTATGTAAGAGGTATCTAGGTCATGGAAAGACTAAACCTACCCATGCATAATGAGAACTGTAGACTCTCCTACTGTCACATAGGTTCTGGTTGTACCTCTGTATGCCCCGGGCGGGGGCAGGTGTCCCGGGTGGGTTCTTTCTCATCTCTCTCTTTGAACGTCCTTTTGTTTTCTAGTAATCCCCGATGGGAGCTCCTCTGCCTTTCTCCTTGGTGTTGTCCACCCATTTCTTATAAGCACATTTTAGGAAATGTTACCCCGCCCATTCCTTGAGCTAAACCCAGCCAAGGATGCAAAGTTTAAATTATAATGTTGCAGCAATGTTCTGGTTGGTTCCATGTTTGGTTCTTGTTACACTCTTTTAATGACTCCCAATTACATAGCTACAACATGCTGCCATGACTTCACACTGTTAAGTTATTACAAAATTCTAGTTATGTTCTCAACCCAAACAGAATGATCTTATAACATTCTGTTTTGTTTTCCACCTAACCTCACCAAAAAATAATGTTACAATAACATGATTTGGTGAGGTTTCAATCTCACAATCAATAACATAATTGTTACTGCCATTTTAGTAAGTAACAAACTGTCTGAAAAAGTATGGTCGCAGAACGTTTCTGTTATGTTACAAGCCGGCTGGGAATTACCCATTGAATTTGTAAAGGAACTTACACATTATTCATAAGAATTAAAAGTGTGGAGTAGATACCAAACTCGACAAGCACAAATGGATGGACGACTTGATAATATTTATTACTTTAGTAGACAGGTTGCACAATGATCAACATGTTTCGACTGTATGAAAGTCTTCGTCAGGATGAGTGAAAAACCAAAATTCGTTGGGGTATATCTGGTCAACGGTGTGGAAATAACACGGTGGATAACACGGTGGAAAATTCAAAGTGTAGATTCTACAGTGTGAGAATCCAAAGTTTAAAAGTGTTGATTATTACTCAATTAAAAAATTAAACTATTATTCATAAGTCCCCATCCCTTGATGCATACTTAATGGAGGGTCTAGTTATATGCTCTTTCTTTTGTTGATCCTTTTTTGAAGCTGTTCCTAATTTTCAATATGATAAAGCCCCAATGAAGTCGGGTGTGGAGGTGTGGTTCACTTTATAAAAATGTCAAATTTCATAGGATTAAATCCAGGAGAACCGTGTCTTCCTCTCTTAAACTAATTTACATTGTAATAAGATAAAGGTAACCCAGTTATCTACCTATTACATCAACACCATGATTCAATATAGGGTTCGAAAGGTTCTTGGATTTTAAAACCATTATAACGTTCTTAGCAGATTGGAGAAGTACTGTTAATGGAAGTTAAAGTCCATCCTTTCACTTCTCGTTACGCTCCGGTCCCGCTTTCAGAACTTCACTTTCTACAGAAATCCTCTAATGCCCAAGTCCCAACCCCTTTTCTGTGATATCGACCTTATGACAACATGTCGTGGCCACTTTTTGGTGATTACTTTTCCTCTGATGGTGACTGCGGAAGCATCGCAACCCCCTTCGACAGATTTCACTTGGTTTTCTAAAGTGTTTTTGGTGATATGGGATGTGGTAACGATATAAGTATGCACTCTCAATACCCACGTGGTTCCGAATTGAATATAGAATTTATGTAAATTGTTAATTTACCTGAAACAACGTATCGGAACCAAAAACATCAATTATTATCTAGAATACGGTTATATATTTTAGATTATCTAATAGCACCATGGGTATGGTGAGAATATAACCATCCTGAAAAAGTGGTTAAGTGACCATATCTGCACTAAGTTCTTGTATGCATTCCATACAAATTTGGCGATAATTCTTGTGAGTCAAAGGACGTCCATAATACTCACAAAACTCGTGAAATTATCGCCAAGGCCTCAATGCAGTGTCGTGATGATAATTCAACATATCACGGTTTAAAAAAATATTTTCACAAATATTAATATATCAAAATATGTATATGTGATCGAGGAAGAATGCTATATAGTTTAAGTTTGGTTAGCAAATAAATTGGACAAACAAAAAAAAATCATATGGCGATAACATTTTTTGGTATCATATCATATCTTATAATTATACAGGATTATCGCGAAAATTTATAGAATGCACCCCTTATTTTCTTGCCATTCTTCCTTATCAACGTCTTCAGAGCATAGAATTTAGTGTCAAAACCTCCTTGACCTCCAGGGTCCGACATTCTTCATTCCTTTTCTTCCTCTGCCTCCCGGTCCTCGCTTCCTACCACATCCCCCCTCTCCATACATCTGGTGATGTAGTACCTACTCCCCTTTTTCCGCCCACATTATCTCCTTCCCCTCTCAGAGTCATCCCCTCGTCATTGGGAGGGGGTAGGGGCACTTGGGTCTCAAAAGGGTACCCACTGAAAAGGGGGTCGGTAAATATCAAAATGGAGGGGCGGTCAGCCACTTTTATGCCAATAAGGGGTCGGGGGGTCGTGGCAGTGAACTACGTCTATAAAGCGGTAGTAGGCAGTAACTCTAAATTTAGCTTAATATATTACATTATTTCACGCAAAAGTCTCTCTTTTATCAATTTGATCAGGAGTTTTCCTATGCAATTTTGGTGATTTTTGTCTATTCATAGAATTGACGCCCTCTATTTTTTTTTATTATTATTTTCTTATTTTCTTATTTTTTATTTTATTTTATTTTATTTTATTTATTTTTATCTTTTTTTTTTTTTTGGGGGGGGGGGGGCGCAGTGATCCGTATACCCTAAAAATAGGGAGTAGTCAATTAAAATTTAAGAGCAGTCAGTCACAAAAAGTAGGGGCGGTAGTTTGGCAGTGGGTATTTACCTTCAAAGAGTCAGTGCCCCCCCCCCCCCATCCCCCCTCCTGGGCGTCCCCTCATTCTCGTAAGCGTCTCGCCCAGAGTCAGATTGACAGCCGGTTAGTTCGGGGCCTCTCCGATGGTGGCGCTGCGGTGATTGGTGGCTTGTTCAAGAAATGAGATCAGGCCGATCACCGGAGGCACCAGCGAGAGGTTGTTAGAGCCGTCCCAGGTGTCAGTGCGCGGCGAGCGGCTCCTCCGTCGTCCGGGCAACTCGAGGGGGGGCGGGGGGTGGTTAGTCTCTCCAGTCAGACCCAAAGTGGGTCCGTACACCTGCAGCCATTTTATGTGAGAATTACACCCAATATCCCAGCATCACTAGCAGCCATGGACTCTTGTGGGTGTAAGAACCTATTATGTAAGATGTATCTAGGTCATAGAAGGACTAGAGCCGCCTAGTCGGTCGCAGTCAGACCAACTGTTTCCCAAAGTGAGCCTGTACACCTGCAACCATTTAAGGTGAGAATTTGACCCCATATCCCAGTGTGACCTTGGACCACTGATATATGGCAGGGATGACCATAAACAAGACGGCCAATAGAAATATTACTAACAATATCCTAACAGACTTTAAGTGACCAATAAAAACAAAGTATTCTTGTGGGTGTACAGACCCATTATATGAGAAGTTATCTGGGTCAGGATGGACAGGAGGCAAGGGGGGGTGGGGGGTAGTTCGTCCTAAATGGTTCCGTACTCCTGCAACAGTCCATGGCTTCATCGGCCTCTTCAAATCTGTTGAAATAATTATATTTATATCCCGCTTTACCTCAGCTACTCC
This sequence comes from Lepidonotus clava, assembly GCA_936440205.1. Classification (NCBI taxonomy): domain Eukaryota; kingdom Metazoa; phylum Annelida; class Polychaeta; order Phyllodocida; family Polynoidae; genus Lepidonotus; species Lepidonotus clava. The sequence goes on along the minus strand of OW387135.1, from coordinate 55,384,600 downwards.
TACATCGTCTGGGCAGCTCGAGGGGCAGGCTGGTCTGTCCAGTCAGACCAACTGTTTCCCAAAGTGAGTCTGTACACCTGCAACCATTTAAGGTGAGAATTTCACTCCATATCCCAGCATACTCTGGGCCCCCTGGTTTATTGCAGGGAGGACCATGAACAAACCCAAGCAGCCCAAACGGACATCAAAGTGGTTTCCATGTTAATTATAGAAGATCAATAAAAATAGTCCTAACAGACTTGAAGTGACCAATAAAAGACATGTACCATTTTGGGTAAAAAGACCCATTATAAAGAAGTTGACTGGGCCGGAATGGACTGGGATGGTCTAGTCCGTCCCCATACCGATAACTTCTTACATAATGGGTCCGTGCTTTGGTTTGCTATTTCAAAACTGTTAACAACTTTATTATTGCCTCTCTATACTGAGACGAATAAGGGAGACCTTTGAGACGCATCCCCCCCCCCCCCCACTAGTTTCTGCCAAGTGTATATTCATGTAAATTCCTGGGCCCCGAAGGAGCCGCTTCCTTTTTTTATATAAGGGATTATAGACTCGTCATTGTTATTACTAAATGATATGGCTTTTCATGATTGTTGGGCTGTTTTGGACTTTTTTATGGTCACACCTGCATTAAATCAGCAGCCCCAAACTATGTTGAGATACTAGGTGGAATTCTCACCTAAAATGGCTGCTGGTGCACGGACCCACTTTTGAGAACAGTGGTCTGACTTGACAGACTACTAGATGAGCTGTCAGTAGCGGACAAATCGTGTTGGCGGCCATCTGGATGGGGCTGAGTACCACCCGACGAAATGTCTACCAACATTGATGATTTCTGTTATTATGTCTAGTGTGTACATGGTCGACATAGGAGAGGCTACACAGTCCGTATCAAGCACCTCCATCGTGTAAGCAACATAATAATACATCAGTAGCAGATATAGGGGGAGGCATGGGGTCCGCACCTCATATATTTGGCAAAGTTTTTTGTGTGTTTGTTTTCTTTATTTTGGAGTGAAAAGTTCTTGGCCCTAAAAGAGCCGGTGGACATTTTTACATTAGGGTGCCCCTCATCCCCCCAACCATCTGTGAAAATCTCTGGATCCGCCCTGCAGATGAAACAAACGGTTTATCAATATGTCAAATATTTTACCTGTGTATCTATTCCCCACTTTACTCTAAAATCCCAATGCAGCCTGTTATTCTCAGGCTATGGTGATTCAGACATCTGACGTAGAAAGCTATTTCGCGTTTTGCCAGACACATGTATAAATGTTTTACGTAGGCAGGTGAACAACAATTCAGTTAGCTTTCGCAATAGTGCTTGTTTTTGTTTTCAGACAGTGTAGAGCTAGAATTCCCCAGCCTAACTTTGAATGATTTATATTTATCTAATTCCATCCTATCATTGGTCAAAATCATAACTGGCCTCCTCTACACTGTTTAAAGGGAGCCAAAAGCAACTTGTATATGTCGGGTAAAGTATTTGCAAATTCTGTTAACTGTGGTAAAGTATAGACTGTGAGTACAGGCTTAAACTACATCAAATTACATCAAAGCTTATCCCAGGTCAATCTTAGTGACCCGCCAAAATTGGTTTGTTTACAAACATTGATGTCTACAGGCATAGATGACAAGTTGATTATGACATTCAAGTGAATTTAAGGGTAGTTATTATGATTTTAACTGTACCAATGGCTTCAGTTAAGCTCTAAGAATGTATTTTGATAGTTATTTCAGTTGGCAAAATTTTGTCATATTTTGACACAACTTTGGTTTTGGCTCCTTTTAAGGTTCCCATGTGTTTAGCATCTAAGCAAATACGTTTTAAATCTAAACATGACACCTAAATTCGTATTGAATTTGTAAACGTCAATTCACAGTTTATGAACTTGAAACTATACACATACCGATCATAATATTGTCTTTGCCTGATGCATGGTCAACTTTATACATACTACTCAACTACACAACCGATTGAATAGCTAGTTTCCGGGGCAGGAATATCAAAGGCTATATTATAGTTTGCGTTTTCCATTGGTGCAATTGTTCAACTACGTTACCAATTCTTCACTATAATATTCCTCTACGATAGACTGTTTAGAACACCCCCCCCCCCCACCCCACTTGAAAACAGATTTTGTTTTGAGATACCGCAAAATTATATTTACGGAATGTAGTCTAGATTCAGATATTTAGTTTGCTGACCCGATCTTCTGAAAATTTTGAGACACTAGGAAAAGAAAGGGTACAAGACACGTTGCGACTATTTCATTTCCACTTCCTTGCGATTCTCTTGCAGTGGTAATTCCCTGTGGAAATGCATGTTTGATATGTTTAATATATTTTCCTTGCAGTTCTTTGATATCATGGCCAATTCATTATAAGTTTAAAAGGTTTTCATCCCTGAAACTGTGAGAAAATGAGTGAACCTCTGACAAATAGCTCACGTGGTAAATGCACCTCCATCTCTCACTCCCTGGGGTGGTGCCTTTATTCTGTTGATGTCAACTTTAAAGTACCCTCAAAAACTAAACTACCAATCGACCTCAGCTTGTAGCCTTGAGCGGGGCAGGTCCCCAGCCGAACACGTACACAAAGACAAGCACTCTACCAGGAACCAGCAAACCTTATATATTATTGTAAATCAGGAGCGCCCCCCTCTCCTGCATTCTACATGAGGGCGGCCATTTTGTTTGTCCGTTGATTACGTCCTACGACATGGCTTAAAGCCAGTATTCCACTAGGAGACTCTATCTGCTATAGATCTGGTCAGCAAGAAATAGCCCATTTGTGTTCCTTTTAATTGTGACAGCAATAGTTAGAAGCTCTAGCTAGATATTATAGATGTTTCTATATGAAATCGTGTACATTAACAGGACACATATGATTATGGTCATTACACTTTGAATGTTCCATTTGAACCGTCACTATCTATCTAATGCATTTTGGTGAATTTACAAGAACATAGGAAAAGACATTATCATGAGGTCACAGAAAATGTCCAAATTTTTTAGTTGTTTCTTGTGTCCCAGGTCTATAGTAAGGAGGTACCTTTTTACCACTGATATTGCAAAATGCCATGTATCCTACATTTCATCTGATAGCGAATTGATTGCTCTTGCTAATGATATATAGCATGCCTACGTTTAATCCATATTCACGCTGTCGGTTTTTTGGAATCGGGAATAAAATCGGCTAGTGGAATACGACTATATAGCAGGGGCCCTACCTAGGACACAGAGAACCATTTGCCAACAAAAAAGCATCAACTCAGGACCTAACTTGTTGATGGTCTGAAGGGAAAAAAGATATTTTGTTGGAGAGTGAAGTGCCCTGCTGGGTCCTATGCCAGGATACTTGTCATGGCACTAAATGTGCTCAAGTCAAAACATTTTAGGAATGAAGGCAGTTTTGTCAGTAAAAGCTTAACAACGCTTTACTCAAGACGCATTCGAGAAAGTTCAGATGATGAATGAATTGACTCGCATATTAACAGTCGCTGGCTTTGTTACTGATTAAGTTTTGAGGTTCACTTGAAAACATATGAAACGTGCAAACTGAAAAAAGCACAATTAAGGTTTCCCATACTAAAGAGCCAAAATAATGTCCTAATCGTTGAAAATGTATTATGCATATATGCCTTGTGGCTTGTCAACATTTCCCAGCATGCCTCTTGATATAGACCAGTCTTCATGTAGAATACAGGAAATAGGTTATCCATGTAAGTGGTAGGGAGAATGGAATTGAGTGCACCCAGGACATTCAAGAAAATTGATGTAGTGGTCAAAAGACAACAAATAGAAAGGACTGCATCCACAGACGTCCATAAGGAATCAATGATTGAAGCAGCTATATATATATATATATATATATATATATATATATATATATATATATATATATATGCAGGACGCTGTCAGGAACGCTGTCCGGGATGCTCCCTCTGCATGTGCAGCCCTGCTGGTTCCGTCGGTTCATACGCTGGTAATTAAAACGCGCCTCGCCCATATGTTTCCTCCTAATCAAGCTAATATGGCTCCCTGCTACTCGGGCCCGGTGGACAGGGCCCTGCATAGACTATAGGCGGGCTGTAGGTAATGTATGAGCACGGCGCATGGCCTAATTGGTCAGTCCATGGCCAGTGTAGAGAGCAGTGGCAGGTGTTTGTCTTACGGATGATCCATTTCCATGTCAGTGCCCAGTGTCTGCAGCATTAACCTCCCAGGGTTGGCCTCCAGAAAAAAAATACAAAATGTTGTATTCGTATTATCAAAAACCTGTCTAAAAGAATTATAATTATTCACATAATCATTACTGTCACCCGTAAGAACAAGATGAGGCGGAATTGGGGAAAATAAAATTTATTGATAAATTTTATGATGTTTAATATAGTATATATAGGTATTAAGTTAATAAATAAATGATAATATTTGGTTATATATATATATAATATAATAAATAGAATAAGGTGAGGGTGGGTGGGTAAATTTGTAGTTGGTATTTGATAGTATGGTGGTTGAAGAAGGAATGGTAAAAGTTGTAGGGAATTATGGGATATGTAAATTGTTGTATAGGTGGGGTAGTAGTAGTGAGATGAAATGCACCTGTGTTCTCCCAGGTGGCAGCAATGAACAGCCCTGAGCCCTACTCATGTCAGCTCCATTACTGTCACCTGTAAGAACAAGATGAGGCGGAATTGGGGAAAATAAAATTTATTGATAAATTTTATGATGTTTAATATAGTATATATAGGTATTAAGTTAATAAATAATTGCCAAACCGCCAATTTTTTGGGAGAGGGTGGGAGGGATAAAAAGATTATGTAATTTAAGATGATTTAATAGAGTCAATAAGAGCTTTGTTGACGAGCTCAGGCTGATTGTCTGTGATGTACGCCCGGTAGGCGTTTGATTTCAAGCCCCCGTATTTCTGAATCTGGTTGTCGGTGCACCCCCGTAATGCGGCCTGTGTCGCTGCCGCTTTCCTGATGGAGTGGAGTGTGCACGTGGCCGGATTGAGGCCTATTGACTTTAAGGCCCTCGCCCACACTTGTCTTAAATGACCGACGGGCACTGGGGTTCCCCCCGGATACATGAACATGGGGTCCTTGGGGGTGACCGTGGGTACTGCCCGTATCACCTTCTCGACAGCCGATACCGGGCATATATCTGCCTGAGGGGCTGGCTCCAGACGCATTGTCTTTGACTTGCCTATCTTCTGTAGGTTCTTTGCCGATTTGATATGTACCAGCAGTGTGCCCCTGTTGACAGTCACGTCTCCTCACGTGAGGTGTTTTATAGCGCTGAACTTGCGCTTGGAGGGTGGAGCCACCTCCGATTGTCTCAGGACGGCGTAGTACATGAGCAACACAGCCGCCCTGACGACAGTCCCTATATGAGTGGGGGGTAGCCTCTCCACCACCTGCCGAATCACTGCTGCGGGGACGGCTGGCTTCGTCCTAGGGACATACTGTTTGTTCCTGTCCATGGCATCCAATGCCATCCTGACCCTTATATTCCTTGTGGGTGCGAGGTCCCCGCCCGACAGCTCGATGTACATCCGTATATGGGACACATGGTTTCGTATAGTTGCTGGTGCCGGTACATGTTGAGCCAGGTACTCGAGGTATGCGCAGAGCATTGGGGGCGTTGGGCGCAGGGGGTCCATACTGACCCTCCGCGCGAACGCCACGTAAGTCCTGATCGCGGCCCTCCCGTTGGCCATGGTTCCTGGGGCGCGTGCCTGTTGCTGACGTTGGGCTGCACGCTCCAGTAGTACCCGGACGGCTGGATCTGGAAGATATATCAATCTGGGATAAGAAGTATGTACACGGTTGGGTGTTGACAAGGCCAAATTGTTGTATACAGTTGTTCGCAATGTGTTGGTACTTAGGATGGAGGTGTGCACGACTAAGGGCATTGGCGAGGGTGTTGTTCACGCCCGGGATGTGGTCAAATGACACATTCACTTGTAGTACTGCCTGAATCATCCACACTGCCCTTGCGCATTCCATCAAGACCTTGTTTTTGCCTTTGCCAGTCCTGAGTACATGTACGGCGGCGGCGTTGTCACACCATATCCGTATATGACCGCCTGCATCCGATGGTTCCAGGAACGTGTGGAGTGCCACCACGACGTTCGCCGCCTCCAACTCCGTGATGTTGTGTGCCGGGTCATTGATGTGCGCAATCTGGATGCCGTATGCCCTATTGTTATCCGCTGCCCCTATACCAGAGAGTGACGCGTCAACCACAACTTCCTTTGTGGGGCGCGGTGCCGGGACAAGTGATACACCGTTCCATTGATCCAGGAACTCGGAGCACCACCTGAAATCCGCCTTCATTTCGGCGTTGACTCTGCAGTAGGCACCCTTAGTTTCCCTGAGGGCTTCCAAGAGTCGGCCGACGAATATCCTCGCGGGACGGACGCACTTCGAGACGTGCAGAATGAGGCCGATTGCTGACTGTAGTCGTCGTTTAGTGATGGACTTCTTTTGTGCCAGCTCACTGACTTCCCGACGCACCTGGCTGATTTTGTCGGCGGGCATGGATATGGACATGTTATTGGCGTTGATATCGACACCCAGCCAGCGTATGACCTTGGCGGGTGACTGTGCTTTGTCCATCGCCTCGGGCAAGCCGAGTTCTTTGAACAAGTCCCGGGCAATGCGGTAGTCCCTCGTGGCCTTCTGTGCGTCTGGTGCAAGGATGATCAAATCATCCAGGTACATCCATGCAGAGACCCCCTTCGTGGCCAGTATGGATACGATGGCCCTTGCCACCCTCTGCATGTGGTAAGAGGAGGCCCTGGCCCCGAAGGGCATGGCAGTTTCACAGTAGTACTGACCTCTCCACCTCATACAGAGGAGCGGCCTATCAAGAGGGTCGGAACGAAAGTTCTTGTAGGCGTGGGCAATATCAATGGTTGCCATGTATGAGCCCGGGCCCATTTGCCTGAGTGCGTCCACGAACCCGTCCACCGTGGGGAGGCTATGTTCCTGCTCTATGCCGTAGACCGAGTTTTTGATAATGTACGCGTTAACGGATTTATCAAATGGGTATGTAAGGTCGGAAATGACCCTTCTTTTATCTGAACCCCGCTTGGGACGTGTCATGAGGGGCACCAGGTGGCACCACTCCATGAACGGGGGTGAGTTGAACGGTCCCATGAGGGCTCCCATCCCCAGCTCCTTGTCCACGAATTCGTCGACGTGTTCCGGGAACTTGTCGGCGCTCTCGTGGTTGTCGGCGTCCCTGTTATCTGAAGTCGGACCCATATAGCCCAATGGGAAGCCGTATTCGATGAACTCGAGAATGTCAGCAAACTCACCCATCTGTGTCGCGTAGGTTTTCCAGGCCAGGATATTTAGTTTTGAGTCCAACTGCACCCTGGCTCCCAGGGCATTCGGAAGCCCCGTGCTGCGCACTTGATCGTAAACCTTTCGATTGCTGGCGTATCGACCCTCCGTAGACATTTCTGGCCACGTTGCTTTGCGATGAGAGGCCAATACCTGTGGGCGAGTGTCCGTTCCCTTGTTGACACCTGACTCGCACATCCGCCTGATGCGCTGAAAGTCAGGGTGCATGCCGCCGTAGTCCGCGTATATGTCTGGATCGGCGGTTGTCTCTGCGTGCCTCTTTTCGTTTCCGACTGAGGGGGACTGTGTATCCCGGGTACAACCATCCGCTACGCAAGTCCCCCATTGATCTTTTTGTTGTTTATGTTGGGTGAGATGTGTGACGTCACCTGTGTGCTCCATATAAGGAGTGGGTGGGGCGTCCTCTGTGTCGTGGCCTGGCACGTGGCCCTGTTTGTCAACATTGACACGTGCATTACTAGGTACGCCGACCTGGGTGTTGATCGGCGCACCTACTAGGCGTTTTTTGGAACCTGGTAGTTTTGTGGAATGGAATGGCGGTAGAGGGGTTGCTGTGGGGGTGGTTGGAACTGGAAGTGTTGCATGGGAGGGACATGGGAGTGTTCATTTTGGCGATTCACTGCTCCGTCCGTATATGCAAGCTTACGCTGGCATCCTATGATGTTGTGGCCGGGACATTGCTTGTTGACGGCATCACAGAAAGAGCAGATGTGGAAGAATTTGATCGGACCGTCCACATGGCTGTTACGATATGTACACCCGTTCCTGTTGTTGAATTGGCGACAGGGAATTTCATATGACTTAGACGCCGCGGCCTTAGTACTGTGAGGTGTGGGCTGCGCGTTAGCCCCCCCTCCAGTCATTGCAATTCTGATCCTCTCGTTCTGGATCAGTTGGTGATCCGTCCAGCTGAACCGGCCTTTTTCAAAGCAATCCCATATGTACTGTGACCACCTGCGAACCGCGGGCCAATCCCTCTCCATAGCGTCATGAACGACATCATGTAAATGGAGGAGGATGTGTGGCTGGTCTGCCCTTCTGTACGCCGATGTGTCCCTGACAAGTGCCAGTGATGCGTGGATGTATTCAAGGGTGGTGAGTGAACAACGGGCCTCTCGCTTCTGCCTAATAGTGTGACACCCCTCCCGTTCAATGTACATATATGGCTTGTGAATGCCCTCGTCTATTAGGTCAATTGGATTGGCCTTACCGTGATCGTCGTCATACGTGAACCTGTCCCTTTCAGCATACCGATCCACGTAACCGTCGTGGTTTTGTTGGAGTCGTAGCCGTCGTGGGTGTGTGACCGCCGTGGGGCTGTACTCTCTGGCGGACTCCCGGCGTTGTTCCTCCGGCGTCGGTGGTCGACGGGCGGGTTGTCTAGATTTCCTGTCTCTCGCAGGCGTCGCGGGCTCTGGGGGTGTGCTGTGAGACAATGGTGGATGTGAGACATATGCAGCATTGAGTAACAGATCAATTTTTTCAGACATAGATGCAACCTGTTGCTGTACTACGGAAACATTGTTCTCCAACTTATCAATGCGCTGCGAGCCATTGGCCTGTCGGGCGATGCGGTCTGCTGAGCTCGACATGGCCGTGCTATCATTGTCGTATTGAGTAGATGTTTTTGTGTCGTCTACAGTTTCCTCGCCTGAGTAGCGTGGTGAAAAGCTTATTTCCTCGTCAACGTGTACCACACTTTTTAGCCTCTCCTGGGCCTGCAGCTTCGCCGCCCGTTCACGGCCGCGTGTGACTGGGCCGTGACCGGGGCGCATTTTGCTGGGCATTTTGTATTTTTGGAGCAAATAAAGTTCATACCTCGTATAACACGTCGCCGGAACCCTAACGTTACCGTGGTGGTGTTGACGGTGGCTGTAGAGTCCGATGTCTTGTGTTTTATGGAGGATTTGTCAGATAAATTTGTAGTTGGTATTTGATAGTATGGTGGTTGAAGAAGGAATGGTAAAAGTTGTAGGGAATTATGGGATATGTAAATTGTTGTATAGGTGGGGTAGTAGTAGTGAGATGAAATGCACCTGTGTTCTCCCAGGTGGCAGCAATGAACAGCCCTGAGCCCTACTCATGTCAGCTCAATTGTTCATTTACAATAATTGTGTTGGAAGAATACGTGTATTGATATATTTCACTTATCAAATGGTGTTATCGAGTATCCTGGGACATGTAGTGGATTACCTTTGTTAGATAAAAGTATCAAATATATACATTATATGGGTGATGTATGAGGTCCAGTGTCCACATTAATCTGGGGTCCAAGAGAAACCATAACACATCCTGCACATTATACAACTATGCCTTTCTGGTCGGTCCGTTAATAATTCTCAAAGTGTCATGTAACAGGTACATTATTTTATGCTAGGTTGAGACCTACTAAAACTGAGTGTTATAGTGCATTACATTGTAGTGACGTTGACACCTTACAAATACAGAATTTTGTAAGAATAACATTTTCTTTTAGTGAAAGATCCTAACCAGAATGTTACAATCACATAAACAGAACATTACTGCAATATCATGAAAGAATTGCAACAGGTGCTAATTGCACAAGCATTGGGACATGTCTGTACCACAATGATATGATAACACTGGAAACCTTTTAACAGATAACATTTTTCTAAACGCACCGAATGAAGCCAAGGATGTGACGTTGCAGAAGGTTCTAATAACGTGGCAGAAGGTCATAGAACGTTATTCAATGTCGCAGAACCTCACCGATAACTCACTTCATGTGTCAAAATGTAGCAATTCTCATGGCATTCTAAAGCTATTGTATCACATGTAATTTGGATAGCAAAAACTAAATGAATAAAACTACACATTTTATGTCAGTGGCATCAATAACTGTTGAAAGATCTTGTTATGGAAAAGGAATCAGTGATTCAATAAAAAGAAAATATATCGCCTGACCTTCCTCCTTAAGTGCACACTATCAAATTTTACTGAAATAACCTCTTCACTTTATGAGAACCAGGCACACTAGCCCAGAAACATTTTTGTAAAGAAAATTAAAAGTCCGGAGTGAATTGCATCTTTCAATTCAAGTTTCCAAGGTTTGCCCCCAACACCAAAACTGTCATTAAATCATAGAATGAAACAGTCAAGTCAGCTATTTTTGTCCAAAACGATACAAAAAATATTATTCTTACGACATCATTTTGCGACATTAAAAGAAAGCAGATGGACATTTTCTCATGACCGAAGACGACCTACCCAATAAAACATGCATTAAGTAGTTTTATTGAGATTTAAGGTCATTTCCTGAGTGGAAGGGACTAAATAAAAAGGTCCATAACTCAAATACTTAATTATATCGAACTTTTGGACAGTAGGGCCATCAGAAAAAGGATGTCCTTCATTTGATGTGCCATTACAATGATTCACTATCCATAATGGTTATTTGCAAATTGCCATGAACCGTCACTTGAGTTGTAACTACATGAAGTTATTTTTTATATATCTTTAATCTCATTGTATAACCTTTGACAAACGTGAGTGGGTTCCAGATGCCATTCCTAGCCAACCTGTGCCGTAACAGAAACATCCTGCAATCATACTTTTTTGGTCAGTCTGTAACTTACTAAGATGGCATGTAACAATTATATTATTGTAGCGAGGTTGAAACCTCACCAAATGAGAATGTTGCTATAACATGTTTTTTTGGTGAGGTAAGGACAAAACCATAACAGAATGTTTTAAGAACCTTCTGTTTGTGTTGAAGAATTTAACCAGAATGTTTTAAAAACGTCACAATGCAACATCACAGCATTTGGTTACAGCAACGTAATTGGTAGCCATTGAAAGAATGTAACAAGAATGAGTACAGAACCAACCAAAACGTTGCTGCAACGTTATAATAATGCCACATCCTTAGCTGGGTTGTCATTTCCCCCTGGGTAAGACACAAAACACTTCGTTCATCAATAGCATACAATTTTCGAATGTGTTTCATTGGAATTAAACTCCTAGACCGAGCATATCCTATGGCCAGGGCCTTTATACTATAAGGTCCGCTGGTTAAGAAAGGGCTGTTTTTGTTCATATGACTTTATTTTTTAAAGAATCAAAGGGATCTTATTATAAAACTATGAGCGCTTAAATATACAACCAGGACAAAAAATGTCACGAGGAAAATATTATGTTTGGAAATTCTCAGGTATAACTTAGACATTCACAGGAACATATTATGACATTGCAATCAGCTTTTATTATAGGGCATAGCACATTTTAAGTTTTAAGTTTTTCACTCCTTTCTTGGTCAGCAGACCTGTAGCATACATCATTTACACATAATATTACAGCCGAAAGGCCAACGACCGGTTATAATGGTCAGCAATAAGCTCACACCTCCGGAGCAATATCCCAGAGAGGGTTGGGGGAATAAATGAGACGGACGGCGCATGCGTGACGCTGGGCACTCACTTCCGCAGTGCCAGAACCAAATCTCGCAGATTCTCAGGAGATTCTTGTCATTTCTCGGATAGGGCGAGACGAAAGGAATGGCAATATGAAGACGATGAAGTAAGGAATTCAAACTCAATTTACAAAGCCAGATGTAACATGTGAATTACAATGTTCGGGAACAATATGTAAAATATGTTTGTTGTGATGAGAAAAGTATTATAATTATGTCGCTTTTCTCTAAGTTAGAAGCCAATAGTTGGACACTTGGTACTTCATAAAACGAGTAGAGCAATAGAAGGAAGGGCAGGAATCGAGAGTCTAAAGTGCGAGTTAGAAGGTTAAAGTGGGTGACAGGGGGAAGCCACAGGGACGTACAGTACTTGGGTTTGGGGTGTAGTGGTGTGGGCATGCGCATTACTTATGCCAGAAGTCACCGGAAGTGACGTTAGCTTTGTCTTCATGGGTCACGTGACACCGCTAGGGATTGTGGGTCAGGTGAGGTGATCCCTGGTGGGAGTTTGTGGAACCATGGGGTAGATGTAGAGCGAGGGGATGAATAACATGAAATATTGACGGTTAGGGAATAGTGCACAGTACAGGACATGGACAAAGACAATTTAGAGGGAAATTGACAAATGACTAGGTTCTGGTTTGTTAAGTGGCCCTCCATTAATCATGAATCCATCAAGGAGGTGGGGTGTCTAGAATTTTGGAAAATGTGTGTACTTATTTAATGGAAGTCTAGAAGGAAACTATCAAATAAGAAATTTGTAATGGAAGTCTGGAAGGAAACTATCAAATAAGAAATTTCTAGAAAGGTTTGACATTTCGCTTTTGAATGTTAGGCCTATAAGCGATGTACGGATCCATGCAATAGTCTCAGACACATCCAAATAAACATAAAATCGGCAGCATCAAAATAACTTTGGGAAAAACAGGCTTTAACCTTCAAATAATACTAAAAATGAATCAGAATAATAAGAAAATTGACAAAATAAGAAGGTGAGCCAACAGGATGGACATGAGACCATTAAGGGTGTGTCCCCAGAAGAACATGAGTAAATCATGTGACTGCCTCCTCCCCAGGCTAGTTCCTGGCGGGTCGACTAGGCTTCACTCTCACGTGGCTGCCCAAATTGGTGACCAGCAAAATCCCTCAACTGCAGCGTGTAACATGACTGGAGTTCTGACCTGAATGCAGGTTCCTCCGGTCCCTTGCACATGCGCACTGGGATAGATCACAAACACAGATATTTTAGATGCATGTCATGTCAAAAATGCAAGTCAAAATTGTAATGAGTGGCAAACTAAATATATATCCCTCACATCTTTTTAATCACTAGAATTCATACCTAAATGGCTAACTCGTCCCTGCTCCTCAGTCTGTGGAGGGGCACCTACATGTCCAAGTGGGCTCAAGGCTATGTGCAGCCAACCAGTCAAATGTGTTGGGAATCTCAGTCAGCAAAGGAACTCCAGTTATGCTACAAGTGTAGTGGGTTCGTGGGGGGAGGGGGGCACTAAAGTAAACTAGCTTTATACAAACAAAAAGCAGGGGCTTTTTTTCTATCAATTGATGTACTTTAAGAAGAAAGGGAAATGTAAATTCTTGCAAATAGTGCTACGAGAGGTGTTCTCTAACCTTAAATATTTTGACCAGAATGAATAAGTTGCAAATATTAATGTATGAGGTATATTGTTTAAGCAGAGACAACGTGTAGGAAGTCATTAGGTAAATGGGTCACGGAGAGCAGCATGGAAAGTCCATCTGTTAATCAGTGCTAGAGGAAGACATAAAAGACCGTCTGTCTTGTAAGGATTGCTACGGTCCTGAGAAAAATGAGTAATGAGCCTGTAGGAATGCTTCACAAGTAAAGAAAGATGTTTTGTAGCACAAACCCTAGGTTGCATTGAGAGATAGCCACAACAACAGTCTAGGCCTATAATTGTTTTAAACAAAGTGGGAGCATGACAAGTCCATTTGTTTATCAGTGTTGAAGGAGGACACAGTCTTCTGTCTCGTAAGGATTACATAGAACTTGAGAAGAATGACAAATGAGCCTGCGAGTAGACTAGACAAGTAAGGATGTTTTTGTGTAGCCAAACCCATAACGTTGCAAGATGAGGTAGCCAGAATACCCCAACCAAGGATATGACGTTATAATAACATTGTAGCAACGTTCTGGATTGATTCTTGTTACATCAAACTGTTAGGTTACAGGAACGTTCTTTTGATGACTCCCAATTACGTTGCTGCAACCAACTGTTGCGACGTTACATTGTGACGTTCTGATAACATTCTTATAACCTTATTTATAAGGCTGAGACTTAATAAGAATGTTGCAATAACATTCTGTTTAGGTGTGGTTGAGACCTCACTGAATGAGGATGTCACAATAACATTATGTTTAGGATATGGTGACACCTAACCTAATAAGATGGTCACTGTAACATTATGTTTAGGTAAGGTTAAAACCTGACATAATCAGAACATCACAAAACGTTCTGTTTATGTAAGGTTGGGACCTCCCCTGGTCAGGAGATCACAATAATGTTCTGTTCAAGTCAGGTCTAGATCTCACCTAATCAGAATATCACAATGACATTCTATTTTAATTTGATCTTGACCTAACCTCACCAGAACATTATGATAACATTCTGTTTTGGTTAGGTCTCAACCTCACAGAAAAATAATGTAACAATTGCGTGACATTTTAGTAAGTGACAGACAAACCAAAAACGTATGGTTGCATAATGTGACCATTACGTCACACCTTGGCTGGGACCAGTCTATTCTTAAAACAAAGTGGGAGCATGACAATTAAATCCATTTGTTTATCAGTGTTAAAGGGAGACATGGCCTTCTATCTTGTAAGGACTATGAAGAACTCGAGTAGAATGAATAATAAGCCTGCGAGTAGACTAGACAAGTAAGGACATTTTTTTGTAGCAGACACCCAGAACGTTATATGGGGAGGTACCCCTAACACCAGTCTATCCCTGTACATGTAATTGGTTTTGTACCGCTCTTGATTTTTGTAATTTTAAACAGTATTTGGAAATTTATTTGGGTGATAAAATAAAGAAGAAACTTTGGGGTCATCCTCGGGTGGCCGCATGACCCATGGGGAATATAGGTACCTTGGGCTTTGCCTTCGGTATGTGTCAATCCCCTCTGGTTCATACAGCCACCCTCGGACGACCCCCGCGGTCCTTCTTATATTATTATTCACAGGATGAAACTGTATACATACAGTTGATGAGAGGCTTCAGTGTATCTAACGTACAACATTGCAACTGTAACAAAGGAGTTAATGTAACGCCATTATGGGAGGAACTCTCATCCAACAAGTATTTTTCAGAAAGCAACTTGCAGATTTAGCATTGAGATAAGAAGATGAAATTAGTATAATGTGCTATAGCTATGCCCCACGGAACCTACAAAGGTAATAGCATAATAATATAGTTCGGCTGTGCAAAAATGATCATTATCAACAGTGAATTAAAGTGAAATAGAAATGTGATTGAATGGAAAGGGAAAGAAAGGGAAAGAAAGTCTCAACGCAAACTCCATTTCCCAGTTATTGATAGCGCACAGACCAATAAGGGATTTTCCTTCGCAAACAGACAAAAAGGGTTTAATAAATCAGTAACTGTCCGCGTCGCCAGCATCGACTGTGTTTACCCGAGCGGCTAAATCTTCATTTTATGACCTCGCGATTTGCATGATAATAATTCTCCCCCTAAAGCCTACCCAGACTGACTGATTTCCTGACTAGCACCAAAAGGTTTGGGTTAAAACTATGAGGTTCCGACCATAAACTGTCAAAAGAAAATGGTAACATCAGTTTAGGTGTTCAGGGTGGCCAACGTCGTTGAGGCATTGGTACCACTTGTTGACATTGGCACTGCGTGGGTTCGAGTCCCATGCGACGGAGCATTGAAAAAAGCACATTTGGATGAATCTGCATGGAATTGTGCTCAAATGGGCCACAGGACTGCAGTGGAAGAACAACTCATAAGGTGAACTCAGCCTGTATAAAAATCCAATAAAAAAGAATAAAAAAATGTTAGGCCACAACTCTTTGCTGGAAGTGCAAAATGGCTTGGCCATTTCATAACAAAAATCATGTAAATTGACCCAAAACTCACTTAAATTGATGCTAAACTCCCGGAAATTGACCCAAAACCCCCGTAAACACACCTTAAACTCCTGCAATTCCACCCCAACTCCCGTAAGCAAAAACAAAACTCACATAGCTACGTCGTTTGTAAGTTTATGAAACACAAAACAAACAAAGGTTTGTTATGAAACAGGCCACAGTAGACACTTGGCTCTCCACAATGAACACTTTATTTGTAAACTGTTGGGGGCAGGGATGGGGTGGAGGGGAGATACAGCTTGTTTAACCAGTAGACACTCAGCACGTCAAAGCCAACACTTTATTTGTGAACTGTTGGGGCAGGGGCGGGGTGGAGGGGAGATACGGCTTGTTTAACCAGTAGACACTTGACACGTCACAGCCAACACTTTATTTGTAAACTGTTGGGGGCAGGGGTGGGGTGGAGGGGAGATATGGCTCATTTAACCAGTAGACACTCGGTAGTCACAGCCAACACTTTATTTGTAAACTGTTGGAGCAGGGATAGGGTGGAGGGGAGTTGAATAATGGCTTGTTCAACCAGTAGACACTCAGCACATCACAGCCAACACTTTATTTGTAAACTGTTGGGGCAGGGGTGGGGTGGAGGGGAGATATCGCTTGTTTAACCAGTAGACACTAGGCACGTCACAGCCAACACTTTATTTGTAAACTGTCGGGGCAGGGATGGGGTGGAAGGAAGATATGGCTTGTTTAACCAGTAGACACTAGGCACGTCACAGCCAACACTTTATTTGTAAACTGTAGGGGTAGGGGTGGGGTGGAGGGGAGACAAGGCTTGTTTAACCAGTAGACACTTGGCACGTCACAGCCAACACTTTATTTGTAAACTGTTGGGGGCAGGATGGGGTGGAGGGGAGATATGGCTTGTCACACCTTCCCGGAGAAATATGGCTTCGGGCCAAGTCTGCTGCCTGCCTGCTGTCAGTGTTTGAGCCTAATTAAAAGTCGGCCCCGCTGGTCTGCATAGTGAGGGCTCAAGGCCCTAGGAAGGCCCTGTTACACTACATGACTTTCAGTGGCCCGTTTTATAAACAAACCTTGTATGTTTTGCATTTCATAAATTACGATCATCTCATACCCTCATCGTAGCTATGGTAGTTTCGTTTTTGCTTACGTGAGTTTTGGGTCGATTTACTGGAGTTTTGGGTCGATTTACTGGAGTTTTGGATCAATTTACGGGAGTTTCTATATGAAACTGTACTCCTACGGAGGTTACTATGAAACGCCCCACAGCATGATGTGAGGATATCACAGCTGAAAATTCGCATGTAGGAGTAATGTTATTGTTTGGAAATGGCATTTTGGAGTATTTTATACATGTATTACAAATGATTTTGTCTCTCATATTATGTGCAATGCCTCTGTGACGTCGTTATATCGCAGGTCATGCCATGTTATGATAAGAAGAATTGCAGGTGGCATCCGACGGTGGCTGTATGACCCACAGAGGATTGCTACAAACTTGCAACACGAGCAACATGAGAACAATGTCATATGAGGGAATTTTTTTACATAGGAATATGTACAGGAATTGCCATATCATTCTGTTTCTAAGGGTTGTAGCTCACTAATTAGCATGGTAACCCCTACTTTTCTTTGCTGAAATATATTGGTACAGGTACTGGTTAAATTTGTCAGATGAAGAACTAATGTTTTCCCATAGAAATGTATAGTAAAACAAAAGATTTCCATGGTCATTTATCTTGAAAACAAATATGGTGATGTTTTTATCATGGTTATCTATTCCAATATAGTATTGGTCTAACCTCACAAACAGTATCAAGACTATACACCTGTTCATTTAGAAACTTGCTAAAACAGTACTTTATCCCTTTAAGCTCCTACCACATGGTCATGATATGGTCATATCACATTGAGGTTGTCATAGCTCAAGTCATGTAGTGTAATAAGACCTTAAGGCTAATGATATGGTGGATGGTTGGCAGTGTCAAGGGGCAACCGCCGACGGAAATACTAATCATAGGATACACGAACGGACCAGGATGGGCTTAAGGAAAAAGTACAGAAAATACGGTGGGATCTGTCTGGGATTTAGGGATTTCTTTTTTATCAGTAAGGTTCTGCTACTGAATCACATCCTCAAGGGAAGGAGACCTCGGCACATTTCCTGCCAGGAAATATAATGTTCGTCTGGCCTTGTCTGTGCAGATTCACACATAATTATTATACCCCTCTCAGACTGTCACCGAAGATGCGCATCAAAACGCTTCAAAACACAATAGTTTACCGCTTGGTGTATGTATAAAAGGAACTAAATTTTAGAATGCGCATCAAGTCAGGCTATAAATGGTGTTGTGCTAAAAAAGATCAGCCCAACCCTCATTGGGTATATCCCAGAGTTGGACCAGGGTTGGACAAAGTTAGCTTATTAGCCATCCTTGTCTCCTAGAGTTTGGATTACTGGAATAACTACAAATTGTGTTTTTCTATATTCTCAAGTATTAATAAAACATTGTGATTTCCTCATTTAAAAAATTGACAGATTTGAAGGTTTGCCAGCCGATCGAAATGCTGTTTTTTAAGGAAAATAGGGTTGGACATTATAGGTTGGGCCGGCAGGCTTTAACACTGGTTCCTATGGGAAAAAGGACAATATATAAAGCTGCATTTAACAAACTTTAGGAGAAATTTGTCAACCAAACCACCATGGTCCATTTTGTTTTACACTTATATCTTCGGGAATTAAATCAGAAAGAAATTGCTATGAAATTTCATGGTAAAATTTGATGATGATGTATACTGGGCTGGGCTATTAGGCTATAAACATTAGTGCCGACCTGACAGGAAACATAATTACATGCGAAGTTTGGTTCGGTTACCTTAGCATTGCCACGAAATCTATAAACTAAAATTGTCACAGAATGTCCGTTCCACGCTTTTCACACTAGCCTCAAAATATGCACATAAGGACACTTGAACACAGTCTGTAAAAGGTATCTGACTGTCAGTAGTAATACCTACAGGCCAAATGCGCATTCTGAAGCCTAGTCTAAAATTGACACTTTCCCATGCCCCACTGCCGTTTTGATATTTGGACACATTCCATACTATAGGCTTAGATACAGAAATAAGCTCAGGGTAAAGCCTGGAAAAAGTTTAAAAACCAACATGTTTTGCCAGCCCAATATTCCACTCCAAGTGTCGATGGGCCAACAGCTGATGTTGACTTGGCCTTACCCCTCACCCTTCATGTCCCAATTTGGCCGGCGTGTACATTAGTTTACTTCGGAGCAGCTCAAAAGACCCAATCCATCAGCTGACCAGGAGCATGAGCATCAGCGAGCCCACCAATGATACCCCACCACCCACTCAGCCCAGTCCCCAGTGGCCAGTAACTCTGGTGGGGGGGAGGGGGGGGGGCACTGACTCGTTGACGGTTACTACATATAACCACTGCCAAACAACTGCCCCTGCTTTTTGCAACAGACCGCTCCTCAATTTTAGTTGACCGCCCCTTATTTTTGAGGGACACAGAACATCGCCCTCAAAAATCTGGGTGTGTTAATACCAGGAAGTGTACAGAAATCACCAAAATTGCTTAGAAACACATCGGATAACATTTCATTACTGTTCTTCTTTTTGAGTGAAAGAAAGTAGTAATAAGGCTAAATATTAAGTTATTGCCATTAAGTTGTTCTATATGTTCTAGTTCACCCCAAATCGCCCCACCCTGATTTTTTAGCCTGTAAAGTGATTTACCACCCCTCAATTTTGACGTTCACCGCCACCGCTCAGGCAGTCCGCTTGGCAGTAGGTACCTTTTCAAACCCAAGTGTGCCCTACCCCCTGGGCCAGTAACCCTGCGCCAACTCTCACCATCTCTCACCATCTCTCGTCAACTCTCGCGACCTCTCGTGACCTCGTGCGGCTCATTTTTCGGACTTACATTTCACTTGCATGATTCTTGACACTTTCCCATCTCCTGACTCCGCCTCCCGAGCAGATGTCACGAGAAACATGGGTTTACTTTCACCCAAGTTGATTTCCATCTTGGATTGCCCAACCCTGTTTGTGCAGTGGCTTGTAATTTGTTGATCTTGTCACTGTTTACATAAAGGTTAACGGGTCAAATCAATTTTAGACTTAACTGGTTTATCTGCAAATATTTTGATTGTGTTATCCTGGTTTTCCTTGCCATAGTTTAATTTATCCAATATTGAGTGGATTTATGTTGCTTTTGCGGATGTAGAATCGGGTGCTTAATAGTTAGTCGTGATATTGCCTATGGTAAGCTTACTTATGGACTGAAATATTGAATTCAGAAGTCTTGGAGATTCTATTATTGTATTTGAACCGTGGCTTGTAATTTGTGACCCCACACACAGAAAGGATGCTCCGAGGGGGATATATCTTAAGCTCTAAGGCCAATATTAAAGGAGATATGGGTAGATTTGTGAAAAATAGGAATAAAAATGTCTTGAACCAACTTTTTGTGTAGAATTCAGTTAACCCACTCTAAACATTCCATTTTGTTTGAAAAACATTCTATTTGGAATGTCAATAGAATGTTTTCCCCCCAAATATTACCTAACATTAGATAATTGGTTACCATGGAAACGGCAACATTTTTCAGATTTTGTCAAAAATTGTATCCCATTTGGAAAAACATAACTTGGATATACCATAAGTCCAAACCAAAGTAGAATACCATTTCTAGATCAAAAGTTATACCCATAGTAGCTTTTAAGAGTTTCTTGATAATTTGTGGGGTAAATTCTATTTTATTACTAAATATCAGGATAAATATGCAATATCTGGACTTTTGTCCATTTTCAGGAGGACTGATAGTCATATCTTCAAGAGCCTGTAACTTCTTTGAAAATTATCCAATTTTGATGTGCTTGGTGTCATTTGAAAGCTAAAAACATCCTCTTTAATGCTTAATTCCCGCCTGGAGCATCCTTTCTGTGTGGGGAGACACATTTGTTGATCTTCTTGGTGCTTACATAAGGGTGCAAGTCCTTAGAATGTAAAGGCCGTATTCCACATGCTGATTTTGCTGCCGACTTTGAAAATCGGCAGTTGAAATAAAGGTTAGATATACTTATATTATACACCAATAGAAAGATCTTACAAATCTCTTTTGAATGGTATATAGGAAACCAGTACCCACTGATGTAGGTTCAGTATAAATAGAAATTTTTTTAAAGGATGTAATGTATCATATCATATTCTCAGAGAAAATCAAATAAATACAAAATCGGCAGCATCCAAAATCGGTATGTGGAATAAGGCCATAAGACTTAACTTGTTACTCTGAAAATATTTTCATTACGTAACTTTGGTTGTACGGAACACGGTTTAATTACAATTTGATTAAATCACATCTTATATCAATTAAGGATGCAGACTCTTGTACTGTGGAGTTAGCTGTGATATTTTCCGCACTACGCAGATTCATGGACTGACCAGGGCCATGTCAGTTTTTTTAAGTTTGAGGGGGTTCCGGGAAAATCGGAGGGGGTTTCAAGAAAAACTGAACTCAATCCTGTTAAATCCAACATCGACTCACCAAAAAAAGAGCAAAGAAGAGATTATATTGTGATGCACTGGAGTAATTTTAAATAGTACACCAACAACCATCCACTATAAAACTATAGATTAAAGATTTATCAATTCTAGAGGGAAAATGATTATACGATTCTTAACGAAGTTAAGTCAGTTGGGATCCAAGAGATAGACCTATGGCGACCTCAACCAAATCATCTGTAATTTTTACGAAAGTTAAGAGGGAATTGGGCAACTTTTGTCTGCCATAACTTATCTGCGTTATAAAATAAAACCTCCTCCCCTTGTTTTTATTATGTCTGATTCTTTGATAGTGTCTTATTGTTCTAAGTGTTAAGGTCTCGTTCCGTCTTCCTTGCTGCTTAAGCAGTCTTGAAAAGTCTTCAACATCATTTAGATAAAGTCTCTGAATGTATTTCATGTCTTCGTTCATTGTATTCCCTCATTACACAGTGAAAGCTTACACAATGTAAACCATATCCCCATTCAAATGGGACTATTACTGCCAGTCATAAATTAGGTTGATCCCGTTAAAATGTGATAAAGAAGATTAGTCATATTTTCTCCTAGAATTAACCCGGAGGAAAACACAAAGAGCGGCTTAATCAGATATGAATGATTAAGAGCCATTTTGGCGCTTGCAGTGTAGAAAAAACTGCAATAAAGATTAGAGGGCAAGACAGGTGCACTCGGATTTAAAAGGTATTTATTAATTCAGATTTGTCGTATATGTTAAAGAATATGAATTATAATTGAGAGAAAAGTGCAGCAACCATCGGATCATTGTTTCCTGATTGCTTATGTCAAAACCAATGGAATAACACCAAAACATTGTTTCTAATTCCTTTCCAGACTTACGAATATGATTAGTGAAAGTAGCCGATCCGTCATTTCAATTTCTCAGTTCTTCCAACGTCCATTTAAACTTCTTGTGTCCTTAATCAAAATGATGGCTGTGTCTGCGTTATTAAAAGACTAATCCTCTTAGAGAATTCTGGCAGAAAATGGGGAAAACATGTTGGTGGGTTGTTTCAGATTTAGCGAATGGCGTCTATAGTGACGTAGTTATTCCAAATTAGGGAGGTAATCTGGCAGTAATTCCACGGTTTTTAGATATTAGCAATTAAGAGCCTGATTTTCACTTTGCCAGCCGCAGAATGAATTCATATTTGGATGAAATCAACGCAATTCAGATGAAAAATGCACGTTTCAATACACCATACTAACGGATGAAGAGAAGACTGCGATTGAGACTAGCTAATAAAGATGCATAACTAAAGGAAACATAATTCTCAAATACTCTCCTACAAATAAAAGTAAATTAAGTCACATCTTGTCATGGACAAGGGCAGCTAGTTTGAACATACCCAGACATTGTATACTATCTACTTAAACAAAGTTATATTTTTGTCATCAATAATCGTTTCAGGGTCAAGTTCATTAAGCTGATCTTTTATACTGCTTTTGCACGATGGTCATATAAATTGGTCATAGTGTAATGACTAGTACGTATATGGGTTTGAGAAATATTGGGACATTCATGAAAAACCCTCAGATCAGTGCTCCATACTGAATTAAAGAAAGAATAATCCAAAAAGGCCATCCTAGTTAATGGCAACATTAACGTTTACCAATACATATTCCCTGAAGAGAGTTGCATAAAACAAAATTACCCAAAGCAGCTTAGTTGAAAGATTGCTTCTGATATTTGTAAAATGTAGCTTTACATTTTGGACCTTTCCCCATAGAAACCAATGCTAAAGTCTGTCAGCCCATCCTATAACGTCCAACCCTATTTTGCCCTGATATACAACATTTTGTTTGGCTGGCAAACCTGCAAACCTGCCAATTGATAAAATTGAAGAGATCATAATGATTCAGTAGTAATTGGAGCTATAGAAAAACCTACTTTTGACTTATCTGAGTAACCCCAATTCTAGGAGACAAGGATGGCTTATATGGTTATTTCGCCCAACCCTTGTCCAACCCTGGGAAATGCCCAATGTGGGATGGGCTTATTAGAACAGCAGAACCAATGAACAACCTGCAGCTGTGTAGTTTTATAAGGAAGGCAGAAGGTTCTACCGGGTATGAATAAAAACGGTAATGAAGGTTAAAACAGGGATTTGTGATGGGTTAGTCGTATTATGGGTGCTAGTTTCCAGGCCTAGTGGTCTCATTATGTTATCGGTCTGTCCCTAATCTTTTCTGATTGAAAACACTGTTTTGGTGGTACGTTATTTTTCCACTTCTATTAAGGGCGAACTTTGGGTTTGCTCACTATTATTTTTATCAAGTAACCGTACGGACCGTCACATAGGAATGTAAGAACCCATTGTGCCTGCGTCAAATGCAAAGTTCAAATCAAGATCCAGATAATTGGAATGATGTTCATGTGATTGAAAAACTCGTTGAAATAAACGTAGGTTAGATAATCTCACAACTTAGCCCGTTTCCGTTGACAGTATTAACTTGGAAATTGGGACCTTTTTGTCTAGTAGACGACAGCAGTCCTCCGTCCAGGATAGGGGCATGTTTTTCTACAGAGGTGTTTTTCTTGCAGTGAATGAATTGCGGTCCATGGTGTCATCGCGTCGCCATGGCAACCCCATGATTATTTTATTTTGATACTCATATGATATTCCAGACACGATCTCCTTCTATAAATGCTATATTTCAATGAATATGGTAATGTAGGGGTCTCCTCATGCCCTAGACCCATCGTAAACCTTCCCGACCGCTAGACACCGCGGGGTATTAAATCTAGCCCTGCTCTGAATAGATTTTGAATTTGATGGGAGTAGATATGGGATGAGTACAGCCTCCCGAACTGCTACCCAGGAAATCATGGTATTAAAGACCAGTGAATTAGATGAAGCTTACTTAATTGGTTTATGCTGATTATCAAACTGTATTGTGTCAATCATAGATACGTTTTGGCTATCAGAAAAAAAGTATGTTAGTTGTGCAAGTTTCAGATAAGTCCCATGATTTAATTGATTGAACAATGCTATGTACCACAGATGGACCCTTGTGGTACTCCAGCCAGCAGGGTAGTCTATGGCAAGCCGAATGGGTAAAAGTGGGAAAACACTGTTTCCCGACCGGAAAACAGTGTTTTTCCACCGGCAAACAAGGTTTTCCCACCGGAAAACAATGTTTTCCACCGGAAAACAGTGTTTTTCGACTGGAAAACCGTTTTCCGACCGGAGAACCTTGTGTTCCTTAAATAACTCTGATTCCTACTAGAAAACCCTGTGGGAAAACATTGTTTTCCAGGTTTTACCCATTCAGGTTGCCATAGTAGCCTGAATTCAAGAGTATGAATAATAACTTCACACCACAAAGTTCACCTCCCAATATGGCAGAAAATCACTGCCTTCAGGTAATAAGCCAAGTTACATGGTGATCAGGTAGATAAACTCTTGAATTGATGAATTGGTGAACTAAATGTATACATGTGTATTAATTCCAAGTGAAACCATTCGAGGGAGACACTTGGGCTATGTGGGAAGTACTGGAAAATTGAAATTGTCAACGGGTATAATTACTTAAGCATTCTTGTGGATGATAGATTAACCTTTAATCAGCATATTGATAATCTGGTGAATAGCACAAATAAGAAATTATATGATTGGAAAAACAAGAAATTTCAAGGATGAAAAAAGAAGCCTTCCTATACAAACAATTGGTACTTCTAATAATGGAATATGTTGGCATAATACTTGATATGCTAGAAGCTTCTTTTGGATTCCGGACTGCCAATATATTGGGTGTTTAATATTGAAAGGAGGGGCTTGAATAGGGATTAAGGTGTCATGGCCTCTGATGTTGTACTCTATTGTGTGCAAAGGGCTTCCTGTGTCATCTACTATCTACTATTCATTACTACTACAGGGTTCCCTCACCGGTGCCTGTCCTCTAAGTGGTAGCATAGTGATCCCTATTGCCTCGTGCCCGAGCCATAGCACGCCCCTGGTTATATGTGCCCCATGCCCATACCTCAGCAGTATTCGTACCGTGCAATTGCCCCTTCAATTTGTCTAAGTCCGACCAGCCATTTTTTTCCATGAACTTTGAGATAATTCCCAACTTTGTGCTTTGTTCCTATGCTGTAAAACCCAGAACTTAGCCTTTGTGTTGAGTCCAGAAAAAGGAGGACGTCAACACTGTGAGTTCCAGAACAGGACTGTTAAATTGTGCTTAAACACTCGTTTTTTTATAGTCATATGCTCTACTCTGGTTGGTTGAAATTAATCATGTGACTTTTGTCATTTCCGGTTGCATGTTTTCGTACCTCAATCTTGACCATCGTGGCTTTTTGGGCCAGAGCGGGAACATCATTCTCGGCCCAAAATACTCTATTATTAATCGATACAGCATCATGATCAGTCTAATGCGATCGTCACTAAAGAGTTATTTTACCATTTGAATCAGCCTTTTTCAAAATGCATAAATTTGCTGAGGCTAGGTTATTGTGTGTATCATATGTGTCTCTTTTGAAGTGATAAGGAAGGTAATAATGCACCATGGACACTACTATCGGTTTATGCTTCCATTTTGGACACAAACATCTCACTTATAATTTAAGTGTTTAACCGGCTTCATGTATATATTCAAGTGTATAAGTGAAACTGAAAAAGGCTTTTGACAAACTATAAGTAAGCAGTGAATAGTTTACACTGATATCCCTTATTAACTAATTAGTGACTGTCCTCATGAAAAACACTACCATTCATTGAGATTTCATTTATTTCAATGCTATCTATAAATTGGAATTAGAGGAGAGACAGAATTCACTGGCAAAGCAGCTAAGTGTTTTCCTCTGCTTACATAGCACATGTCCATACTGCAAGAATCTACCTTTTGTATTCCAGGTAATGAGGCACGACACTGATCATGAGTTTGCATAGTCAGATTCCGCATGCACGTTTATATATATACATAAGTAAGTCATCAGCACAGAAAAGTGGTTGCAGTGTGCTGTTCACCCAACTTAAATAATTCTGTTGAAAAACTCATCTTTGGATTGTGACATGGTGTTATAAGTTTGCACATTCACAGACCAAGTATTCCTTTTTTGACTTAGCTCCAACTCTAAGTTGGTCCCTTATATCGCCCCACCTATCGCAGCTAGGAGACAGATTAAACATTCTTAAAAAGGCATCCGTCCCATGCTTGAGTAATATTTGTCCAGTTCCTTTTGCACTAAATTACCTTAGGGATAAGCATAATGGCCCTTGACCCTTAAATCAAATAACAAAAGAGGTAAATTTTCCAGGGTGACATCAGCCTTAGGGACAATTACAGAAGAGCTTTAATTAGTTCATAATCAGATGCCATTAAAATCAAGATGTGGCATGTGGCCTCTATCATCAAAGGCCTTCCACATAGGCAAACACTTATAAGGATTTAGGTTTATCCCAATTAATCAATGGTACTAGTAATCCACTACCTTCTTTGTAATGGGTTTCAAGTTTCATTTCTAGCATACACGAAAGTCTGCTCATGAATAACTCTCAATTTTGTTGAATACTGTCCTCCACGGGATATTTCAAATATATTAGTAAGGAAATGCTGTTCGAAATGATACCCTCAGATCTAGCAATAGACATACCATCACAGACCTCCTGCTATATTACAGTTCAAACTA
Organism: Lepidonotus clava; assembly: GCA_936440205.1. Taxonomy (NCBI): domain Eukaryota; kingdom Metazoa; phylum Annelida; class Polychaeta; order Phyllodocida; family Polynoidae; genus Lepidonotus; species Lepidonotus clava. The sequence continues at coordinate 55,357,449 of OW387135.1, read as the reverse complement.
TGTCTTTTAATTACAATATTTTTAGTTTGATTAATTTCTCCATGACCCAAAGGTAACAAATAATTGTTTTGAAATCTTTGTTCATTGACATTGGAATTACCCACAATACCACATTAACACATATATGAAATTCAAACATCTGACTTATAAAGTGTACTTTAAAAGTGTGACAGGTTGATCTTATTATCATAATGATACACAATTACAGTTATCATTAGTTCTTATAATGAGGATTATATAGGTAAAACTCAACGTATGGATGTCAGAATATTTTGAGCATAGTGTGACGTTCTCTGGTAAGTCGGGGTTGCCGATTCTTACAACAGAGGAACGTGGGGGTTGTTCGGGTCTCGGGGCGGACGGGGAATCCGGGCCAAGAACCGAGATGTGTTTCTAGAGTCGTGCCTCGCGCACGAGGGGGGGCTGAGCGAATCGATCGGGAATCGGCACTCGATGTCGACGGAGGACTGCGGGGGAGGGAAATTATGGTAGGGGTACGGGTCGGCCGGGGGGCGGTCCACCCCTGAGTTCCGGTCCGCGGGGGCGACGGGCCGACGGTCGCCTATTGTTTGGTAGCGTGGGGCCGAGCATGCCGCGCCCTCGTCCCCGCGGACTTCGCTCCCTCGTTCCGCTCCCCATGTCTTCGTACCATACTACGCCTCGGTTTCCGGTACTACTTCGGGCCTTCGTGCCCTACTCCGTTCCCTCGTTCCTCGTTCTTCGGGCCATCGGGCCCCTTACCCTATGTTTCTACTACCTATCTCGAACTTCGACTGTTTTGTCCTAACTTCGGCTTAATTACTCTGTTCGGCTCATCTTTAGCGGTTGTTTCAGGAAAGAGGACACGTCTGGACACCAGGAGAACTGTTAAAGAACTCTGTTTATTCGGGCCTCACCGCCCCTTTATATACTAGAGAGGTCAGCCCTGATTGGCTGCCTTCGGTCACGTGACCTACAACTGACGTCACTTCCGGTTTATATATTCCGTTTCCGGTTTACATTTCACTTCCGGTTTACATATTTCCGGGTTTCGTTCCATTACGTTTTCGTTATTCGTTCTTTACATATTCGTTATTCGTTCTTTACATATTCGTTCTTTACATCTATTTCGTTCTTCGTTCTTTACATATTCGTTCTTTACATCTATTTCTATTATTACCTTATTTCTATTATTTTAACCTCTATGTATTTTGGCTGAATAGCTGTTCATCACACCCTCCCGCACCTTCTTGAAAGGTGGGAAAACACGTTATACAAAATTTCAACACAGTTCATACAGCAACGACAACAGAACATACTCTAGAACCAGAAACATTTCAATCCTACGCTCCTTATCGGTAGAGGAGGAGGTGTCACCCTCTGTCCTCCCCGGTCTACTTCGGAGGGCCCCCGGGGCCTATCCGGCTAATTATTATTTCTCTTCTTTCTTCGTTTTTCTCTCTTCGTTTTTCTCTCTTCTTAATGAAAGTTCATATAATTCGTTTTTATATATCTTAGTCTCTTTTTATCTTCGTCAGAGTTCTCTATCCTGGATCTATTAGGACCTCCTCTTTTTTTCCGTCTTTAGGATGAGCGAGCCGGTCGTGGCTCTCCCACCCGGGACTGGGGATCGGTCGTGACCCCGTCGCCCCCGCTCCTCTCCTCTGGGCTCTATTTACTTAGCCCCTCGGTGCGTTTTTCCTCGCCTTTTTACCCTCATTAGGACAGAGGGACCGGTTGTGGTCCTCCTGCCCGGGGCCATGGGTCGGTCGTGACCCGCAGTGCCCCCGTTCCCTTCGTTTTCCGTCGTCCAGACGTTCTCCCCTAGTTCGGGTGGAGAATCGGTCGCGACTCTCCCACCCAGAGGCCAGGGCCGGTCGTGACCCTTAGTCCTCTCGACCCTCGATCCGTTCTACCGTCGTTCAGACGTTCTCCGTTGTTTTTGGGTAGAGAATCGGTCGTGATTCTCCTACCCGGTCGGTCGTGACCCCTCGTTCTTCCGTAACTATTACTCTTCTCTGCGTTCTCTTAGGTGATGATGATTTTAAGGATGAGTTGAAGAAGAAAGACTGAAGTTTTTGTGGATAGAATGTTCTTTTTGGACTTCGCACCCTCGGTCGCCTCGGCATTCAGAGCCCTCCAGTGACTTTTTCACGTTTGGCAAGGACAACATGTTCGAGCCAAAGGCCAAGGTACCCAAAGAAGAAGATGGCGTTGTATGTGGAAAGGAACTTAACTTCATGCATTAAAGCTTAGAGTGGAAGCTTCAGCAGACGACGTCGCGGGTTTCGTGCTACTTGTCACAGTGAAGCTTTGAGATGGAGTCCGGGTGAAGGTGAGACTGAGAAGATTAGAATCATTAATTATCGATGAAGTGTCCGTTTTCCGTACAGGAACTGAAGTTTGACTTTTACGACACATGTCCTCGTGGTTAACCCAGCATCAAGATGTTCCGTCCTCGACCACGTCGACACATTTGAAGATTTCAGGATTTCAGAAAGAGATGTCGGAGAGAGTCCACCATAGTAAAGTATTTCCGTCACCGTTCCGGGCCCAAGTGGCATGACAACAACCGGAACGGAGACCTGATTAAGAAGATAATTTTGATGAAGTTTCTTTTTGATGACAGGAGCCGGTGCCTCTCATCCCTCCCCCCCTCCGTAAGCAACGGCAGGAAGACAGTCCTCTTTGGGGCGAGAGGGAGGCTCCTTCGTTCTACTGATGAGATGATTTTCCTAAGAAGAGTATTCCTGTTTCGGGCACTCGGGCCCTCGTTCGTTTCCTAGGCTCTCGGGCCTCGCTCTGTTTACTAAGTTTTTCTCTTCGTCCTCCCGGAGGACCGTGCTTTTAGACGATTTTCGTGAGACTGTAATACCAACAAATAGTTCGTTAATAGAAGTAAGTTTAAGATCCGGTCTGGTTTGATTTTGGAGTAAGGCCACAGTCGTCCACGGTGCCATGTCACATTGCATGGAGCCACTATGCCTATGACGAACGCCGAGACAACAGCTCCGAGCCGTTCCGGGCTGCTCCTAGGTACGACGGTTCGAAGTTGGTAAGTTGAAGATATTAGTGAGTAGGAGAAGAAGAAGCCGTAGAAAGTGAAGATGGACGACATCAACTGGGACCTGCACCCAACGTCAACCTCTGAGATCCGGAACGGGCCCATTCTCAATAAAATAGCATATATAGAGAACTCATCCGATGTCGAACTCCAAGAAGGGTCGCTCCTCGTCGCTCTCTGCAGACCTCTTGATGTGTCTATCGAGGCATCCGCGGCCGACGTTCCAAGCACCACCTCCCTGTATATTGCAAAGATTACTTCCCTATATGTTTCAAAGACTATTTTGTTTCGTTCCTCGAGAAGAAGACATCAGGAAATACGACATGGAAGGAGTCTCTGTCGTTACTGCAGGTAAGAGATTAATATAAGTTTTAGTAAGTCTATTAATTTTCGTTTCTCGTTCATGTATTGCTTTTACTATATATTACGGTCGGTCACGAGCCAGGGCCCCTAAGTTATCGTCCCTGCTCGTGCCTTGGTCCTCCGGGAGACATCTACGACTCGCCGCAATCCCTTCACGACTCGCTGCATCAACTCTGGCACGATAAAACCAGCATTCAGGTCGAAAAATTCCATTTTGCCGCTCTTCGTATGCGGTAAGAGGCTGAAGACAAGGAAACTCAGAAGATGATGGTACATGAATCCGGGTTCATCCACATTCTGATCGATCCATCCAAAATCAAGAAGACAAAGTTGCAGGAAGTAGAAGTGCCGCTAGAGGACAGAGGTCGTCTCTTCCTCGCTTCCAGATCGCTCAAGGCAGCGCGGGAGAAGGGTTTTCAGTCTTGGCCCGCGCCAGCCTTTCCTCCAGCGGCGAGTCGCCGGCCCACCGGTACCTTATTTACCCCGGCACGACCGTCGACTCAAAGACTACAATGACAACACTATCCGTCCATTCTGATTTCCTTTCTTCGATTCCGCCTCCCAACTTTCACTCTCGCTCCCGGGCCGCCCGGCCCGCTATCCATTTCCGCGACCGGACGATCCCGTTCCACCTGCTCGGTCCCAACGCAGCGGGCTCCAGGGAAGAAGAGGAACAGCTACAAACTTGTTTTCCCTCCTAGCGCCTCCTTCCGTCCCGTATTCGCCCCGCAGGCTTGGTAAGTTCATTCCAGTCATGGACCCTCCAGCTCGCTGATTACACTCAACACCTCCTAACACATGTGGTTTCGTTCACTTCCGCAAGAAGATTCCCATAAAGAAACTAATAAGAATAAATTAAGATAAGAATGTTCGAGCCCGCCAGTCCGTTCCCGATGAGTTTAAGTAAAGTTTTCGGGCCCGTCCAGCGGTCTCCAGGAGAGTCTTTTATCCAGGCTTCGGCCTCCTGTGCGGCTCAGGTACCTCCGCCTCGGCCCGGTTCTCTCCCTGGGGGTTTGACACTATGGGTGAGCAGCCAACGCCCCGTAATCCCTCCCCACCCGACTCGCGACGCGCCATCTTCCGCCTCTGGTTCCGTCGCGCTGTTTTTCTTCCGTGCAAGACCTCGAGCAGCATCTACTTCACCCTTCTTCTTGGCGCCGGATCGGCAGCAACAGTCTCTCCTCCCTAGCGGGGAGCTCGAGAAGCTGATCCACCATTCCGCTCTGTTTTTCCGCCTCTCTTGTCGCCTTCAACAAGTCATCCAGTTGATCCTCGTTTTTGTACATCACTAGGGTCTGAGCCAATTGGACGGTCCGGTTGTGTTCGTTAACTAGCCGATCGACCCCCGGGAACTCCCTGGTCAACGGCCCCAGTGCCGCCGTCGGGAACTGCGCCATCGCTTCTTCAAATGTCTCTGGCTTGCGGCCCGTTTCTAGTGCCATCAGGAACGCCATAGACGCCGAAGCCATTGCTCTTGTCTTGGCCGTCATTCCTCGCACCTCCCTCGGGGGCCACATCAGTTGCACCCGAATGGCCTTTTCCGCGTCCCAGTCTCGTACCGCTCGCGCCGTCACCGGAAAGTGTCCCTGTAAGACCTGGTGAATGGCCTGCGTCCGTAATAACTTGAGTCTCGGTGTTTCCCTAGATGGTCCTGCCGTCGGTATCTCCGTTCCTATGGACCCGAACACTGAATCCGCTCCCGACTCGTCCAATTCTTGTTTCTCCGGCTCGTATCCTCTGGTCTCGGCCTGCCCCAACTCCATGTCCTCTGAGTCTTCCACCTCCGCGTCCATGGACTGGGCAGCCGGTATTTGTAATCTGTGTATCACAACCCGCGGTTGTAGCGCCCGCCCGTGTTTATCCTCGTCCTTGAGTGGGGTATCCGGTCCTGGCGGCGATCCCATACGTTCGGGCGACGGTGGTCCCGGGGTCTCCTCCGATCCTTGCGACCCGAAAAACGAGCTCCCCAAACTGGCTCGAGTCAGGTTGTCAACCGCCGCCCGTGTCTCTGGCGTGTCTGGTGCTACCGTAATGTCTCTCATTCGTTTCAATCCTGGGGGCGGCACTATCGGCTGCTTACATACCATCTTCTCCAGGGGTGAATCTGCTTTCGTCGGGGTAGGGGTAGAGAACAGCGGCTGTGTCGAGGCCGTCGACGCCGTGTCCTCCGGCCTGGCCGCATGCCGAACATACTTTACTTTCTCCACTCGCCCCGACGGTTTGAGTCCCTGCCTTTCTGCCATCTCGCGTAGAAACCTCCCTAGGTACAATGCTTCTCTTTCCACCAGCCGTCCTCCCTGTGCTTCCCGAATGCTGTCCTCCAGCTCCCGGTCGGATCTCGCCTCGTGGTAACCCCTGAACGATCCCTCCCGGTTCATTGTTCCTTTTAAATACCCGGGGTACCTCGGGTGTCGTGATTCGTATATCACTGATTTCTTATGAACTGTCATCATAGTAAATTGTGCGTCGCTACAAGGTGGTTCTAGTCCCGTGGTCCGTCTGACTCCTGTCGAGGTCTCAGGCTGCGATGGTCCCAGCTCTCCCGTGCTACTAGACTCAGCGATAATCAAAGACCGATCGCTTCGGGCCGACATACTCCTGCCTGACTCCGACTGGTCCGAACTCGTTCCCTCCTCCAATTCTCTCGGGACTTTCTTGACCTTTTTCCACTTCTTCTTTCGCGACGGCTCCTCCGCCGGGCATCCCTGCGTCGGGGGCCTCTTGAAAGCGAGCGGCTCCTCTTCCTCTTTGACTTTCGGTCGTTGGTCGTCGGACGAACTCACTAATTCCACCACCTCAGCCCCCGGTGGTATTCCTGAGCAACCCGGCTTCGGGGTGGGTGTGGATGTCCGTCCTTTTCCTCTGCCTGGGAGTCCTCGTCCTCTCGGTTCCCGTGGTTCTCCCTGGGCGTTTAACTTCTTAATTCGGCTCTGTACTAACCCTGATATTTGGTCTGGTGTCAGGAGTGGCTTCGGGTTGACCACGGCCCGGCTCGCGCTTCGCGGCGACTCGGTGTCTTCCTTCCGTACTCCTTTCGCGGCCCTCCGAGGGGAACGACGCGTGGGTGTCGATCGTTCCGCCACCTCGGCCAGGGGTCCCTTCCCTGCTGCTTTGGCTGCTTGGGCTCCCTCGCCGGCCTCGTCGGCCTCTGATCCTTCTTCGGTTGCTACCTGCTCCAGCTGCTCGGCGTCGCTGTCCTCGGATCCTCTCGACGCCCTCGGGTAGTAAGGTATGCGGATATGCCGTCGCGGCCTCTCCGGTGCCTCCTTATCCACCGCCCTCTCAGGGGGTTGAAACCCCTCCGGATGGCGCACCGCGTAGTCCCGTTCCATGTTGGCTACCCGGGCCGCCGTTTCATCCCCAGTAGCGAAACTGGTGTACGGCGGTCGTCCTTTCGGGTCCAAGGCGAACGCCGCAGCATACTCCAGCCTCAGAAGGGGGTCTTGCTTCGGCATCCCCCTCTGCAGGTTCCCTTCGTGTGAGTCCGTCATGTGCTTCCTCCAGTCCTGGTGTGTCGAATAGGCTCGACTCGAACACACCGGGCACATGTAGTACTGCTTCCGTAATCCATCGTGCTGGCCTTTAATATGCTTGACCAAGTGCTTAAACTCCTTTCCGTGACAATGTCCTTCCCAGCACTGTCCGCTCATCGTGTCTGTTTTCCGGGCTTTCGGGGCTCGTTCCAATCCTGAAGCTCGTCCCGTCAGCCGTTTCCGTTTTTGTCTCGTGGTGATGCTGCTCGTCTCGCTTCTCTGCTTTTCCTCTTGTTTTCTTCTCCTTAGCTCAGTCTGCTCGTCTGCGATTCGATGAATCCTGATGGGCTGACCAGAATGACCTGCTCCGGCGAGCGCTCTGCCTTTTATAGCCGCCGCAGGCGGAAGTGGGCGTGGCCTGCACTAGCGACCCCTAGCGTCAGACTCACCATCCACTTCTACGGTGGCGCCCCCTACTATTTTCCGGTCCCCGGGGCCCGCCGCTGGTCACCGCCTCGCCTGCTTTTTACCTCGCGGCCCTTCGCCCGTCCACGCGTTTTTCCTAGGCCTTTTATTGCCCCACCGGACGCCCTCGGTCCTTTCATCCCTCGTCGCCTTCTCTTGCCTTTTTCATCTTGGCCCTCACAGTGCTTCCGCACACTTCCCGGAGAACACAGGGGCTCGGCGTTATCATCTCCTCGCCGCCGCCCCGTTCTCTTTGTCCTCTTTTACTCCTTTTACGACCTACTTTAAAGCCCGTCCTCGTTTCAGGCCTCGCCTTTTACAGCCGTCCGTTCGTTCCTCCGGCGTTCCCGAGAGTGCCGCATCTACTCTCCTCCGGTCTCCTGGACGCTGTAAAGCGGTATTACCAAGTCGGCATTACTTCAGAAGTCTTCACCAGCTTGCCACCGGGTCTGTCTTCTGTTGTAATCCAACCATCTTTTCCACGCTGTGGTTCCTCCGAACTGACCGGAAAGCGGCTCCGTGGGACTACTTTAGACATTCGGGCCGTCGTGGCTCCCGAACGCCATTTTTCGTTCCAACCCCGCATTTCCCACCTATATTACATCCGCAAGAGAACCAATCTTCAGCTAGGTAGCAAATCTCTACAGCCTAACGACCTGCACTCCTACTGTAGTGGTCAACGCACCGCCCCGACTCAATGGCCCCAGGTTGATCAGTCCTTTTTGGCCAAAGCCTTTTTGTGTAGCGCCGATTTGGTCGTTCCCTTGGTCCTCTTCCACCTGCGGAATCGAGACACGAAAACGACTTCATCACAAAAAGGGGTGCCCCGTTTCCTTACGTGCCCTAGCGCGCCCCACCCCAAGCATTTACTGTGCAGCCTCGTATCCTTGCTGGTCAGCTACCATCCAGGCTGGCGCAGCGTGTCCTCGGTAGGGTTCCAGGCGGTCCACATGGACCACCCCCCCCGGTTTCCCTCGTTTCTTCCGTACTACCACCCGTCCTCGGTCAAGCACCTTGACGATCAGTGCAGGGCCCATCCATGGAAATCGCAACTTCGTTCCTTTGTCCCTATCCACTACCGTATCGTGCACCCAGACCAGTTCTCCGGCGTGGTATTCCCGCCGAGTCACCTTCCCATCGTACTCGTGTTTCTGATGGATGGCGGCTCGTTTCAGCCCCGTCCGGGCCTCCCGATAGGCCGCGACTAGCCCTTCCTCCAGGCTTTCCACATAGTCGCCTACCCGTCGGGGTTCCTCCTCTGGTCCTAGAGGTCTCCCATAAATCGCCTGTCGCGGCATCATGGTCTGTCGGCCCAGCATCATCATATTCGGTGTCACTCCCGTGCTGGCTTGCGGCGTTGCTCTATAACTCATCATCACGAGCGGGACCATCTCGTCCCATTCCCGACCCGTCGCTCGGCAGCTGGCTTTCAAACAACACCCCAAAGTACGGAAACTTCGTTCTATGTACCCGTCACTCCTGGGGTGGTACGGCGTCGTTCTTGTTTTGTGTATCCCGAATAGTGCACAGACCTGAGCCACCACCTCGGATTCGAAATTCGTGCCTTGATCCGAGTGTAGTTCCCGAAACGCGCCGTACCGTGCTACTACTTCTTCAACCAGTTTGTTCGCCACTGTCGTTGCCTTTTGATCCGGGATCGGGAAACACTCCAACCATTTGGTGAAATAGCATCCCACCATCAGGCAATACTTATTTCCTCGTTTGGTGACTGGGTACGGGCCCGAAACATCCATGGCCAGCCGTTCCATCGGCTCCCCCACTATGTACTGATGTAGCGGCTCCCGTCTTCCTCTTCCCTTTTTCAGCAACGCGCAATCACATTCTCAACATTCCTTCCGCACGTCTTCCCGGAGTCCCGGCCAGTAAAACCCTTGTTCCAACAGGGCCGTCGTCCTGGCGACTCCTAAATGCGCTCCTGCCGCGCCTCCATGGTATTCCCTTACCAACTTGGCCCGTTCCCCTCGGGGAACGACCAACTGGTTCCTCCAACCATGCCCTTCTAGTTCCCAGTACTTCCGATGCAGCACGCCATCCCTGAGGCTTAATCGTTCCCATTGCCTCCATAGGATCTTTGTTTCCCGGGATTCCGGAGATATGGCCTCCCAACCTGGCCGGTCCGCATCTTTTTCCATCCGTGCGACAATCGGCCCTATATCTCGATCCCTCCTCTGCGCTGCTCTCATCTCCTGCGGGGACCATCCGGGCTCGTACCCCCGGGCCCGCGTCACTACTCTCACTTTTTCGGTATTCTCGTGCTCCTCTCCACATTGTTTGCACGGATACCGGGACAACGCGTCAGCGTTCCCATGCTTCCTGCCCGGTCGGTGTTGGAACGACACATCATGCGAGTCGATAATCTCAATCCACCGAGCAGCCTGCCCCATCAGTTCCTTACTTCTCTGCAGCCAACTGACCGCGCTGTTATCCGTCCGGACTATCACGCGTTGACCATAGATGTAGCACCGAAAATGCTTCAAAGCTCGCACCACCGCCAACAGTTCTTTCCGCGTGGTGCAATACTTTCGTTCGTTTGACTCCAGGGTTTTGCTCGTGTAAGCTATCACCCGTTCCTCCCCTCTCTGCTCCTGTGATAGCACGGCTCCCGTTCCCACGTCACTGGCGTCTGTGTCAAGCCACCATTGTCCATCTTCCTCCGGGAATCCCAACACCGGGGCCTCCGTTAGCGCCTTCTTCATCGCATCAAATGCCTCTTGTCGTCTCGCGCTCCACACGAATGGTTCCTCCTTCGTTGCCAATTCATACAAGGGGGCAGCCAACTCCGTGAAGCCGTTTATATGCCTTCTGTAGTACGAACATAATCCCACGAAGGCTCGTACCTCGTGGAGATCCCGCGGGACCGGCCACTCGGTTACTTGCCGACACTTTTCGGGGTCGGGTTCGATCCCGTTGAATGAGACAACGTGCCCCAAGAACGGAATCTTCTTCTGGAACAGCTTACATTTTCGCGCCTTTAACTTCAGTCCTGCAGCGTTCAATCGGTCCAGAACCCGTACCAATCTTTCCAGAGTCACTTTAAACGTTGGTCCAAAGACCAGTATGTCATCCAAGTATACCAGACACTCCTCCCACACGATTCCTCTGAGGATTCTTTCCATCAGTCTCTCGAAGGTGGCTGGGGCGTTCACTAGCCCGAATGGCATCACTTTAAACTCATACAATCCTCCTTGAGTCACGAAGGCCGTCTTTTCTTGGTCCTCCGGTGCCATCTCCACCTGCCAATATCCGCTTGCGAGATCCAGACTGCAGAAGAATAGGCTTCCTCCCAAAGTGTTGAGGCTGTCCTCTATCCGCGGGAGCGGATAGGCGTCCACTTTCGTAGCCTGGTTCAGTTTTCGGTAGTCAATACAGAACCTCGTTCCTCCGTCCTTCTTTTTGACTAGAACGGTCGGGCTACTCCACGCACTCCCGCTCTCCTGGATAATCCCTAAATTTAACATATCCTCCACCAGTGCTCGTTCTTCCTCTCTCCTGGTGGCCGGATACCGTCTGACCCTCTGCTTGATCGGCATCTGATCCCCCGTTTTAATTCGATGTTGTACTAAATCTGTCCGTCCTAACTCATGTTTCGAGGTCGCAAACATTTGTTCCCGGGCCATGATGGCTTTCTCCAGCTCTTCGCCCTCCTTCGTGGTCAGGTCTTTCTTAGCCTCCCCTATCATTTCAACGAGCGCTCCTGGGGGTTCCTTTGCTTCACTTCCTATTCCTCGTACCTCTTGTACGAAGGTGGCTTCTCCGAGTACCCCGCCGGTTTCCAATTTCGCGCTCTCGGTCCCTCGGTTGGCCACCCAAACTTCATTTTCTTCTCCCAATGTCACCGTTCCTGGGATCACCTCCAGTCCCATAGGTAATCCAGCGCCGGTGATGACAGCCAGCTGTCCACCCTGTCTTATGTCCATTCTCGCTACTACTGTTACTCGGGTCACTTGGAGTGGGGGTATTTCCGTCGTTTTCTCGATTCGCACGACCTGTCCTCCGACGGTAACTGCCCGAATCCCATCCGTTCTCTGTTCTACTCCCGGGATTCGTTCCCCCTCTCCCTCCCCCTCGGCGGGCAGGAAGATGGCACTCGCGTGGGGCTTAACTGTCAGCCGGTATTTCACCGCGAAGTCGTTTCCCAGGATCCCTTCATCTCTACCGATGTCTGCCACCATGAACGTCCACTTCAACACGCGTGTTCCCAATTTTACTGGCAAGTTCGTGCATCCGTAGCACCGCAACGGACTACCATCCACCGAGCAGAGACGTCCTTCATATCCATCCAGTTCTTCCCTTTTTCGTCCCCACTCTCTCCAGAGGCGTTCCGACAGCAGACTGATCATAGATCCGGTATCAACCAAAAAACGGACGACACTCTCTCCCACCGTCCCGGCCACATAAAGTCCACATTCTCCCATGCCTACTACTTCTCTCGCCGCGCCCGAAGGGGGCCCCGCGCTTACTGCGACGGCGACTGTCCGTTTCCCTGACGCTGAGAACACTCTCTTGCGAAATGGCCCTTCTGGTGACATTGATGACACTCTAAATCTTCTTTTCGCTTCTTAAACGCCTCCCTCCGGGCCGTTGCTTGTCTTCTAGCTTCCCGTTCTTCTGCCAATTCTTTCATCATCTCCTCCAACTTACCGTTCAAGGCCATGATCTGTGTATTGGCGTCCTCCTCGGGCTTCACTGCCCGCAGGAGGCGGCGTGAGTATCGTTCCTGTATTTCTACCACCTCTACCGCCTCCTCTAGTGTCTTGCATCCTTTCTCTGCACACTTCAGCTGAAGGTCCTCCCCAACTGCAGCCTGGAACGCATGTAATGCTGCTTTTTCCTGGCTAGCGTAGTCGTTGGAGAAGTAGGCTCTCGATGCCAGTCGCCGGGCATTATCAGCCAACTCCTTCGCTGTCTGGTTCTTTACACGTTTCAAGCCCGCCAACTCTTGCAGAGCATTACACGTGTCCTTCTCCTGACCGAACCTCCGGCGCAACGCATCCACCCTCGCTGAGTAACGGAGTCGTTCCCTGTCCGGGAGTCCGACAAAGTACATTCGTGCCGTTCCCGTCAGCGAGAGAAAAAGCATCGCCGCTTTTTCCTCGGCCGTCCAGCGTCCCAATGTTGCGTACTCCTCAAACTGGTTGATCCATCCCTCGAAATCCGGTTTACCGTCATACTTCTCTGGTCGTAAACTGAACTTCTTCAAACTCGCTCCTTCCTGACCGGTCTGTTGTTGTTGAGCCCGCACATTCTGCTCATCCGTCGGGGTGGACGTTCCCATAAAATTAAACTGCCTACCCATGATGGTCGTGTCCTCCCCTTTGGTCTCGGTTTTCGCACCTCCTTTCTCCTCCCCACCTTCCTTGAAGGCGACGTCAGAATCCATCTGCTCGAAGACTGCCGCAGTCGCCATGAGTATCCAATACCGATGAAACACCCAAGATCCACAAGTCCGTATGTGCCTATTTCAGCACCACCGCTGCCACCAGTGTGACGTTCTCTGGTAAGTCGGGGTTGCCGATTCTTACAACAGAGGAACGTGGGGGTTGTTCGGGTCTCGGGGCGGACGGGGAATCCGGGCCAAGAACCGAGATGTGTTTCTAGAGTCGTGCCTCGCGCACGAGGGGGGGCTGAGCGAATCGATCGGGAATCGGCACTCGATGTCGACGGAGGACTGCGGGGGAGGGAAATTATGGTAGGGGTACGGGTCGGCCGGGGGGCGGTCCACCCCTGAGTTCCGGTCCGCGGGGGCGACGGGCCGACGGTCGCCTATTGTTTGGTAGCGTGGGGCCGAGCATGCCGCGCCCTCGTCCCCGCGGACTTCGCTCCCTCGTTCCGCTCCCCATGTCTTCGTACCATACTACGCCTCGGTTTCCGGTACTACTTCGGGCCTTCGTGCCCTACTCCGTTCCCTCGTTCCTCGTTCTTCGGGCCATCGGGCCCCTTACCCTATGTTTCTACTACCTATCTCGAACTTCGACTGTTTTGTCCTAACTTCGGCTTAATTACTCTGTTCGGCTCATCTTTAGCGGTTGTTTCAGGAAAGAGGACACGTCTGGACACCAGGAGAACTGTTAAAGAACTCTGTTTATTCGGGCCTCACCGCCCCTTTATATACTAGAGAGGTCAGCCCTGATTGGCTGCCTTCGGTCACGTGACCTACAACTGACGTCACTTCCGGTTTATATATTCCGTTTCCGGTTTACATTTCACTTCCGGTTTACATATTTCCGGGTTTCGTTCCATTACGTTTTCGTTATTCGTTCTTTACATATTCGTTATTCGTTCTTTACATATTCGTTCTTTACATCTATTTCGTTCTTCGTTCTTTACATATTCGTTCTTTACATCTATTTCTATTATTACCTTATTTCTATTATTTTAACCTCTATGTATTTTGGCTGAATAGCCGTTCATCACAATAGTAATCCACAAGTTGAAGAGGAGTGGATTGTGTAGCAAAATCCACTTCTGAAAATATTTGGATTCGGACATCCACAAGTTGGGTTTTTCATTTATTTCATATCATCCAGGCAAAAAAAAACGACAGAGAAACAATTTATTTACCCTCATGTTTTGCATTGCTATGTTGCACAAGGAGAGGGGGCAACAGTGGTCATCTGGTTTTCCGAATTCCTTTTTTTTTTGTAAATCAGCATCTTATAAGTTTTTTCCTTTGTGGAAATGACACTCTCATCATGAAATGCAGTTATTTTTCTTATGTGGACACTCATTATTTATCATTGCCATCTTTTATTTTCTATGTATCGGCCAAAATCATTCAAAATTTCCAAGTTGTTTATGTTCTTATATAATAGAATTAAAAAGAATTTCAACTTGAGTTGAATATTTCACAAAACATTCCACCCAGATGAAAATATTTTTCATCAGTGTTAACCCTATAAGCGTCTATGTATTTGATATGAAATAAAAGTTGATAATTAATTGTGTGGTAGGCCCATTATGACCCTTCATGGATATCCTAGCACCACCTAGCACCACCAAGAGCTATATAGAATTATTTCCATGGTACAAGTAAAGTAAACATCACTGAACACTGCATAATCTACTAACCTAGAGGATTACCGTGAACACACATAAAACATGATAATCACGAATCTGCTGCCAACAAGCATGTGAACGTATTCAATGTTTCACAATTCTGTATAACTTTCGATACATTTATTTCATTAACACAGTCTGCTCTAATGTGTACTAGACACAAAGGACAGAGAAAATAAGTATCTGTTTTGTACCTGAATATCTTGAATAAGCTTCTGCTACTGCCCTTCAAAATGGTTTAACATTACATATTTGCTTGGAAGGGAGGGGGATATTTACCCATGCTTTACGTCAGTAAAAACAGGCCATTCCTCTCATGAATCACAGCCTCCTACTACATATATAAGGTAGATCTGTCTGTGAACACAGCCCAGCCTATCCTCCCAAGACAGCATTACAATCCCATCAAGAGGCAGATTTATATCGAGCCAGGAAACTATCAGATTCTTTGCAAGGTAAGATCTAATGTGCCATCTTTGTTGCTTAGATTTTAATCCAATTCTGAATCAAAGGCCAGTTGTCATGATTTTGCTCTTCAATCTTAGCCATTATGAATTCATACTGTTGTTTTCAAGTTTCACTCACTTAATGATAAAACTTATGCATAATGAATATTGTTCATGGGCTTAAACGGCATTACCTCTCATTTCCTCCTGCCCACAGATGTGGTCATTGGCCTTTCTGGGTGCTGCTCTGGCAGCCCTTCCTCCTCTATGCAATGCATTAGGACAGATCTGTCATTTGACCTACACCAACAACGGCAGTGCTGTCTGTCCCCCACGTACTTGTCTCCCCACTGAAGAGTGTGACGCACCCTTCTGGTTAAACCGGACACTACCCAACCTAAACAATACAGTGGTGAATTTCAGCACACTAAAATCCTGTGTTAAAAAGGTGAGCATAACCTTTCCTTTATATATATATGTATATATATATATATATATATATATATAATCATATATACATATAGTTACAAATCCAAAGGATGTCCATTGATTTAATTGATTAGGATTGAAGAGAGGTGTTTGTCTCTTCTGTATTACTTGCCTGTGCCCACCTTGGTGTTTAGTAAGACCATAATAAGCCCATCCCACATTGGGTATTTCACATTGGGTATATCCCAGGGTTGGACAAAATAGACATGTAAGCCATCCTTATTGCCTGGAGTTGGGATTATTGGAATAGATAAGAATTATGTTTTTCTATACCCCCAAGAACTGATAAAATGTTATGATTTCTTAAATTTCACCATTTTGACAAATTTGCAGGTTTGCCAGCCAATCAAAATGCTGCATTTTAGGGAAAATGGGTTGGACATTGTAGGTTGGGCTAACAGGCTTTAACATTGGTTCCTATGGGAAAAAGGCCTATATACATAGCTGAATTGAAAAAATTATAGGAGCAAATTGTCAACTAAAGGGGCCTTCCATTTAGTACATACGCAACAAGGGGGGAGAGGGGGTCTGAGATTCTTGAAAATGTGCGTACATGTTAGTACATATTCAATGCGTATATTTGCCCGAGGGGAGGTGGGGGGGGTCTGAGATTTTTGAAAATGTGTGTATGTACTTAATGGAAGGCCCCAAACCTTTATGGTTCATTTTGTTTTGCACTTCTATCTTTGGGGATTAAATCAGAAAGAAATTGCTATGTCATTTCATGGTAAAATGTAATGTTGATGTATACACAGATGGGCCTATAGAATCTTTTCCGGACCTGGCCGTCACTGCTTAGTGGCTTTGTTTGTCTGGGTGTCGCTATGGTGACCACCGGGCAGTGGGGGTGGACACCTGTTATGTAATGCTGATAAGCACTGGTTGGGGGCTTCTGATTGGCTAGAAACTTTTACTCTTAAAAATTATTTTAAAATATGCACCATCCATACACACAGATGGTGCAAAACCAGCAAATTACAAAGGCTCAGAGAGGAAATAACCCAAAGCTTGTCTGGGTAACAATTTGTGGCCTATGTCCTATACTAGGTGGCGTGGTCTGGAGAATCATTTATTGGATACCTTGGAAGAGCTATATTTGTATATCATAGCTGGGAAATTCTCTTTAGAGAAATGATTTTATACCCTGTATACATCCATTAATGCTCACACCATATAGATAATAGTGTTGGGCTATCCGTGTAGACTAACATCTATTTCATACATGTACATGTGTGGATAGTCAATTGTCTGGATGTTTTACACCAAATTAGATATCCCACTTCTAAATTGTAATTCTTAAAGTCCCTCACTACTGTTCCGTGTGCCACTTGGGAGGTGTATTAAGAACTAAAAAAAAAATTCTTGTTTTTAAAACAGTTTAAATGCTATTCTAGGTATCAAGACACTCAAGAGAGTGTAATGCAGACAATTTTTCTTTCAATGGAGTAATATTACCTAAAATGATCCAAGCAAAAAGTGCTCAATACTCACATTTTAAAGTTTATTCAGTAAAACTAATCAAAGTAATGGTAAATGTTGTTTATTTCGTCTAACATTTGTGTAATTGTCTATACTTGTTCTGTACTGAGTTTGGTGAATGTAATACAACGGTAAGTCCATGCCCAAGTGGATGGACATGCAAGTTGCTTGGTGGTCAGTGGGCACCCGGCATTTGTGAACGTAACTGCATAGCCCTGCCATGGCAGACCATTCACAATATCTCCACTGAGGCATCAGAATCAGGTGAGCATACAGTTATCTGTCAGCTCAAGTTCACCAATGGTACAACTGTGTGCCATACATCCTACCAGTGCGACAACTATGCCCTGTGCACCACCCTTACTACAGCATCTCCCAGTCTGGCTAACTTGGCCTCATTGGGCATCGATGTTACCTCCTTCAAGATATGCATAGCCAAAGTAAGTGCCTTGTGAATCTGAGTTAACCCCTATCTTTATCCATTAATTCATCTTTTCTACAACTTCTTCTTTGTGGAATTTCATAATTGAAATAGGACATTGTTGTTTACTTATACTTAGATATCTGGGGAAAGAAATCTTATGCATCTATTGCTGCTAAATGTAGAATATTTGTCATGTATAGTATTAACAAATATGCTTATGTAAGGAAATTCTGATAAAGCTTCTTGAAATTGAACTCTACTGAATAAACTGTTAGAAAACAATGCTATGATTTACCAGTTCATCACTTCAATGGAAACAATATAAAACAAATTTCTTTTAATTGTATTGATACTTTTAACTGAATAGGTTTGTTCCAACACTTGGCCAAAAGAGTGATTTGTCAGTTCATGTGGTCTTATTCATTATTTTGATTTTATTTTGATCATGCTATTAATCATTATTTACTATTATTTTCAGACTTGTTTGAGTGACAATGACTGCCGTACAGGAAGTATATGTGCCTCAGGAAAGTGTGCCCGACACCCGGATTGCAAGCTCCACTGGTCCAGTGATGGACCTGGTTGACCTGGTGGTCACTAGGTACCCTGGGGTATGTGGGGAAGAGGGGTTTGACCATTTTTTAGGAATATCTTATAAAATGTCTTAATCTCATGTTTCAACGCAAATGTCTTTTTACATTTCTATAGCTACCATCATGGTCAACATCTTCAATAGGCAAAAAATGTAAACACTCCTGATGTATTGGCATATTATATGGTCTCAATGTTCAACAGTGGTATACATAAGAAACATTGAAAGATGGCATTAAGGTTTTGAAACTGATATTATCATCAGGGGCATATAAGCTTTTAAATAGGTTTTAAACTGTCCAATAACTCTACAATGATTTCAAGCTTCATATGATATTGATTGTGGAACACAATTTTCTCTTTAACCTTTTCAAGTTAACAGAATCATTTTACTGCTTAAACATTTGGTAATATTCTGTGTTTTGACTTGCAGTTCTTTGGTGGCCATATAGATTGGAATTGTTGTTCTAGATGTATCTTGTGCAGTGGTACCAAACACTCTTGTAGGCCTAGAGTTGTCAGAACTTTCATGAGGAGCCTATAGGTCATTTTATCTTGGTTATTCATGACCAAATTTGAATAAACCCACTTCAATGTATATTTGAGGAATTCAACTTGCATTTTCTGTATGCAGCACATCCATTTTCATAAACTATCAAGTATGTATACATATCAATCATAGCAGGTTTTTGAGGTTTAAAGACACTTTTCGCAAACACAGTGAGTTCCTTAAACCTTTCCCTTAAAATCATATATCAGTCTAAGGACTATTCTGGTAAGGTTCTGTGAGGCTGTATCTGAATTTTGAACACTTAAATTGCAAGGATTTGAAGTAACCATATGTTCCTAGAACTAAGACCCTTATCTTCCTCACCATTTAGTCCTACATAAAGAAAGAGCATACAAAGATATGGAAAATTTTATCAGGGTCCCATGATTAGAAATTCTGTCTATCATGAATAAATTTTACAATAATAATTCCTCTTTGACACTATTTTGCAATAACACAATAAATTTAGTAAAAGGCAAAATCACTGATAATTGGACCCTGATCAAATTTTCCCTGATCAGCCAAAATTAGTTACGGATATACGGTCCCAGGTGCTTTTCATAGATTGCTAGACCACACACGTGTGTTGTACATTATAATTTTAATAAGAATTGATAATTGACCATTGTGATGACTGATTTGAGTTAAAGAGTATGAATAATCACATCATACCACAAAGTACACCACCTTCCCCGGCAGAGTACTCTTGGCACGACTACTGCAAAGGATAAGTATCTGTTAAGACAAGTACCTTTCCAGCACTACAGCCCCTACATAGCTATAACCACTATAATAATTATGGAAACTCCCTCAAATGTTTGTATATGTCCCGGACAATAGACCATACAACAACTATCCCGGCTAGGACGATTCCCAATGAAGAACGACAAACACCGCCTTTACAAGGCAACTATCCTCCATCTTGGTAAACTATCTTAAAACCAATCTCAAAGTACCCTTACTATAGGCACACAAAAGGCACGCCCCCACAGGGTGACTAAACCCCAGTAATTAACATTGGTCGTGATTAAGAAGTTAGTTCATCGTCAGACGACTACCTAATCACCGGTGGAAAAAAATTAATCGCCACATGGGGACACTCTTCACATCAAACTACTGGTGATTAGAGGAGACATGAGTCTCCCTGCCCGGCGATTAACTGCACTAATCACTGTTGACTAGTGAAAAATATTACACATGTGAAATATTTTGCAAAAACCTACAGTGATTAATTGTTTAGTAGCCAGAAATCATGGCGCCATATTGTGGTAAGTCGTCGGATGGCTAAACCACTGAATACCACAATGGTCGCTGTCAAATTTTGTAAATCTTATTGCCTTGTTGGGATCAGGCTAAACTTCCGGTATGCTAGTTGCTTCCTGGTTGTGACAAGAAAAACCATTGTCACACCTACCATTTCTGATAATATAACAAATCAATCGCAAATCTGAAAACATTACAAAGTTTTACATAAAACATGCCAAAAGGTGCAACAGTGCACACACAATTTTAGCAAAATGAACTACTATGAGGACCCAATACACACCTACAAAGTTCCACCAACTGAGAGCACACAGAGGCCACTCTGGTGACTACACCGACTGCACTTAGTCTTATGTCTCGCAGGACGTGTTAAGCCCCATACCCACTAGGTGATCTCACTGTTGACGGGCGACGGGCATTGGGGTGAATAGCCGTCGCCGTTGCACTCGCCGGGTGACTGGAATATGAAACAAGTTTGATAATTTCCCGGTGATTTTCCCGACGATCACTTGGTCCATCACCTATCGCCAGAGTATGTACTATACCCACGGAGAATTGCCAAGAGATTGTGATCACCCGGAATCGCCCAGCGACGGTAAAATCGCCTAGTGGGTATGGGGCTTTAGAGAGAATTAATTTTCTCGCAAAAATGATGTTACATCTCCATATAGTAAACCGTGTAAGCATGTATCATGTGCAGTAAGTATACTCAGTTTCGGCCGTAGACTAAAGCATATAAGCTGGAAACCTATAGGCTATTCAGATAGATGTGCAGCCCTGATGTCACCACTGACCCATACCACTGAGGGGTTGGTTTTATCACTTAAAGTGCCCATTTTATTGACTTGACATGGCCCCAAACCCTGCCATGACACGCTTCTTGGGCACAATGACTTTGTTTACTTGTACTTGAGGTGGTTTTGGCGGGTCGGGGCACAGCTAAGATTATAAAAATGCTACACATTGCAAAACAAAAAGGCAGATCTAGGGAGTCTGTGGTGGTGGTGGGTGGGGGGGGGGGGGGAGGTTAATGAGGTCCTGGTACTTTCGGCGGGGACTTGAAATCGACGAAGAGAAATATATATATAGGCCTATTGCACTTTTGATATGGGTTTTCATAACGTTTTTCTTAGGACCATGTAGACTACAGTGTTGCTTTGTATGATATGAAACAAGATTGTATAAAGCATACACATAGGCTATAATAATCTAAATTTTAAGATATGGGGTGTTAGAATTTCTCGTTGTGTTCACACACAAACATTCACGCATACACACGCTCACACAACACACACACACACACACAGATACTCTTAAGTCAAGATAAGAACCCTCTTTGATACCTCCATAAAGGGGGAAAAGGAGAGGGGGATGAGCAATAGCGACCTCCCCCTCCCCCCCCCCCCCTCCCCCACCCAGGTGTGGTGGTAGTAGCCGCACGTGGAGTAGGGGTGTTGAGCTATGACCTTCAGGGCGGGCAGGAGACGGGGGGAGTTTATAAAACACTCGCCCGTGTCGGCCCGACTAGCCCGGGCTGATCGATCTCTGTGTCATGGCCACGCTTGACCCGTAAATACTGGAGAGGATCCATAAAGATCGCCAGGAACTGGAGGAGGGTATGGAAGGCCAAGTGTAAACTGAGAAAAGGGCTCCTCCTGTTCACCTGTAAATACTGGAGAGGACCCATAAAGACTGTTGCTGGAGGAGGGGGGTTATGGTATACATAGTCCAAGTCTAAGGTAAGGAAGGGGGACCTCATGTCCACCGGTCAATACCAGAGTGTATCCATAAAGACGGGTGCTGGAGGAGGGGGGGTGGGGTATGGTAGTCCACCCAGACCAAAACGCAGTGGGAAATCAGTGTCTACAGATTGCAGATTCAGTGTCTGCTTACAGTAGTAGTTCAGTGTTAAATCAGTGGAAACTAGTGGGAAAACAGTAGTTAAACAGTGGGAAATCAGTATGTCTGAAATATTCAAATTGGCTAGGGTGTGAAATCAGTGTAAAGTCAGTGACATTTCAGTAGCTCATTTAAATATTTCGGACATACTGATTCAGGAAGTATGTATATACTCTCGTTTGCTCCGGGCTCCCCATGTTAACCCATAAATACTGGAACGTATCCATAAAGATTGGTGCTGGAGGTGGAGGAGGGAGTATGGTAGGCTAAGTTTAAACTGAGAAAAGGGGCTCCTCATATTCACCCGTATATATATATACTGGAGAGTATCTATAAAGCATTCACAGACAGGCATTATTGCCCAATGCTCCATCGCATAATGGGTTTCACTTTTGTGAGGGTTGGCATCCACAGCGAGACCCATCTCTGTTCAAAACCCAACAGGGACAACTGTCTTAACATTAAGGACCTCACTGCTGCGATGGTTCCTGTTGTTGAATTGTGGCTGTTCTACTTAACCAATCTTACTTCTGTAAACAATTCTGAAAATGGACACTTCCTGAATTTATCAGCCCAAAAAGATGATGAAAAGTGGGTGAAAATTGATGCTAAATTTCGTGAAAAGCGAGAGTTTGACCAACCCCTCCTTACACTTTGCGCTGTTGCGAGACAATGGTGAAGGTATAGGGGTTGGAATCCACATTTCAGTACAAGTTATCCGTAAATGAATCATGAAAACTTCACAGAAATGATTTCAAGTATCTTCAATAGATGAGCCAAGTTCTCAGTAATTGTATCTGAACAGGCTTCCATTGTTCCACACCTATGTGTTTTCCAGACGCATTGCTCTCCGCAAATGTAGCACTTGTACATTGAAGTGAATACGTGACTATTAGGATATACAGATTTTCAGTGATTACACAGCTCACCTGCCACGTTTCTCTAACATCCCAACCATTCTCCATCTATGTATGGCAATGTGAGTGACAAAAGAACCGTCAAATCTGCTGACGCACCTCCTCAGAGTAATAGGGAGGGATGTGTGGGCGGAGTGTGAGGCCCCTCTGGACCTTTCCACGAAACCATTTGTCCGTTGTAGTTTAGTTGATAACCAGTGAGAAAATGGGTGTTGAAATACTAAGTCCACTAATGAAAACTTGTTCTCGCACTCCGCACTGGGTGCATGTATACACTCTTGGAGAAGCTAGAATAACAAATGTGTAAATCTTAGCCCAAAGGACCATGCGTCGTTCAGAACGGAGTAAATACTTATACAAGAGGGAAACTATACCTGATGCAAATAAAGGCTTATAAATGATCAATTTGACTATTAATTTTGAATTTTAAAATGAAAATAAATCATATTTTCATAATTAAATGATATATTGGTCTTTCCCGGACATTTGTCAGTTGTTCTATTTCAAATTGGACATAAATTCCTGTATAATTGCTTGTTTTCTCAAGACCATATTATGGTTATGGATATCACATGGTGATCACCAAAATCAGGTCATGTGACCCTGGGTGCATTCCATACATATTTTGCGATAATCCAGCTTAGGATATGATACGATACCAAAAAATGTTATCACCATAGATTTGTGCTGTGTTTTTTTTTGTTTTGTTTTTTCATTTTCTTTTTTTTTTCTTTTTTTTTCAATCAAACGTTATAGTGTTCTTACTTAGACACATACATATATTTTGATATATTGATCTTTGTTTAATTACATATTTTGAATCCGCAATATTTTGAAATTATCGTCACGATACGGCTGTGAGGTTTTGGCGAATTTATATTCAAGTATCATGACTTTTTCTATGGACGTGCTTTGACTCGCAATAATCATCGCAACATTCTTATGGAATGCATACCCTGATTGCACAAGATCTATACTTTGCAAATGGTCTGCACAAGATGCAGCTGTCCTGACATGCGCACTGCGAGCGGACAGAACCCAGAGGGTGGTCAGCGGTCGCCCATCCCTCTCCCTAATTCGGGCCTGATTCATATGTTCCCAGGGACATCAAGGGTTGCTATAGCAACAGAAGTCAGTGATGCCACAAAGGGAGGGCCATTGGCTGATGGGGCGGCCATCTATACCAATGTACTGATTGCATCTGGGACTTGGGCTGGCCGGTACGTATATAGGGGGCTCTTAAGGCTTATGGCCGCCTCCTGTGGGTTGGGAAAGGGAGGGGGTCATACACGCAGGCTTTTGCTCTGAGAACTATATCTAATAATCAAAAACCTGCACAGCATAATATTGTTGTTAGGTTGTTTGTAATATTAGGATTATGTTTTGTTGCTACGACTAAGGGCAGTGCGTATTGTAAAAATGAGTAAATTAAAGCTATATATTGTAGACGTTATATGATAAAGATACATGGACTGACCCTTAAGATCGATTTTTTTTAAAAGAACACATATACAGTTGAAGGTAAAGTCTTGGATTATTCTTGAAACCCTTAGCAAAATTCTGAACCCCACAGTTTGGTTAGTTTGGTGTATAAGGAAAAGTGCTACATGAAATATTTCTGAAATTTCAAGGAAATCCTGTTAACCCTTTCAAGTCTCAACAACCAAAGCTTTATATTTTGGTTGGTCGTTGTGGTCAGAAAGGGTTAATATGTTTGGGCGGCTGACTAATTTCATTTGAAAAGCTTGATCGTTCTGTGGAAACCTGCCTTAAACGAAAAAGTGGACAAGTCCACATGGACCCGATGCTCGCGCATGCAAGACCTCCCGGACGCAGCGCAACCCAAGGAGATAACTATTTTGGAGGGTATTTTTTGAAGAAAGCTTTTGAAATATTTACTTAAAGGGACCCAATACCAATATAATTTATATTTTCAAAACTCAGATAAATATAGAAGTATCGATGTGAAACCCCAATTTTGCGGATCCGCATTAATTAATTTGAGCAAGAAAAACCTCTTTTCTGAATGACTTTCTGGTATATTTCATGGTTTAGATTTCAACATAGGCCAGAAATCGGTTCATGGAATTGCCGTGATTATTCAAGTTTGGAAAATTTCGTTGAATTTATTGGTTTTGGTTTCCTGTAATCACCATTACAAATAGAAAGCGATCGACGCGGACTCCATGCATATAACTGCTCTTGGATTGGCTGGATATGTTTTTAAGCTAGACTTAAGATGCTAAATTCGCTAATCTTTGTGTGCATTACTAAACATGCGCGCTTGTTTAATTTTCTCATTGTCTTTCTACACAGAGCCAGTGATTGAATAGCTGCACTAACTGTATTTGTGGGTATAATCATACATCAGCCATTAACATTTCAGTCATAATCTTTAATGATCTATTACTCATGTATTAGAGTCTTTGTAACTGAAAATACCGATTCTAAACCGATTTTCTTCTCAAGATTCAGATTAGACTTTTTACAAAGATTTTTGGTGGAGATTAGTTCTTACGTTAATGTTTAAGGTAGAGCTCTCTAGTATTAATTCGTTACAAACACTGATATAGGACCAAGGCCTTTTCTCTTTCTCTGAATGAACTAGGGTCGAGAAACATTTACATTCCCTTGGGATACTTACGGTAATGAGTTCACACAACAACGGCATATTGTACAAGCGAAACCTACTTTTACCGTATAACCTCTAATGCAATAGCTCTAATAATATTTTCACGCAATTACAGTAACGCGCGAAATTTGCATCGACATGTACTACCTGAAAATTGATACATTCGCCGTAATTGTAATTCGGCCACTCTAAATTGCTCTTTAACCCATCTGCTTCGGTAGAATAAATGTACCCAACCGTTATTCTGTGTAATACTTTAGTAATAGAGTGATAAAGAAATAGTGGCTAAGGTTTATTTTCTTTCAAAATAAAAGAATAGCCCAGTATGATTGAGTGTGATTCTATTTATTTTACAGGATGATGGAAACAATGTAAAAATGAATCAGTGCAATTCCCCCTACCACGGATAGCATATAACCTGTGATTTTCCTGCAGACTAGCTTAGATCAAGGTGCGCCATGGGTAATATGTCGACAAACTACAAGGCTTTAGTATAAACATTGTCATTAACAATTGCAGTATTTATGGCTGAACATGATAAAGATCAACATCAACTATTTTTTCATGTTATATCTATATGAGTATGTCCATTATTTTTCTATAGATTCTTCAGTTTTTTTGTCAATAATATCTGTTCAAATTAACATGCAGGTGCCTAAAATACAGAAAATCAGCAATCTGTGGTAGTAGAATTCATCTCTCAGTGCATCTGAATCGATGACACAAAAAATATCACAAATCATCTCTCAGTGCACATCAATTAATAACATTAATTTACTTTCAGTAGACGCAGTGTTCTAAACACAATTATCAAATTATAAGAACAAGACCTAGCGACCATAATGTGGAAAACGTAAATTCCAGCTTACCGTCGCTAGTTCAATATTAATAGAATGCCAGTTTAACATTAATACATGCAGAGGGGAATGCATATGATAGCATCTTCTTATAGCAAATCCTGGATAATATTTTCGAACGTTACATAATTGAGTCTAGTTGCCTAACATAATATGTAGTTTTCCTAAGTACCTATAACTTTTAGCCTTCGATCGAGAGAGGGACTATCAAATACCGGCCGCCGATTTTATGACAACAATAATAGGTTTTGGGTGACTTTGACCGGGATAAAAGTGCCTTTATTTACGATAATAATCAGGTGCCCGGCACACAAGATTGGGGACCACTGCGGTAAGCGGCATTAAGATGTTGATACTGGGCTGGCTGATTTGTCCCAGTTAAAAATCAAAGAACGGTTCTCTAGTAAGCTGCTATACTTCAAGTTACCTACACAGCCGCCGGGCACGTTGGGGCCAGGGATTGGGGGGGGGGGGTGTCGCGTGTTGAATTTTGAAAGAATCGGCCGTGTCGCCTGTGCCATATCTCATTTTAGACCCATGCCCCATGTCGAATTTAAGAAATATCCCTGTCCCATGTCACTATCTTTTTAAAAAGCCCATGTCCCATGTCGAATCTAAGAAAAGGGTCATGTCATGTGTCACTTATTTGCCATGTCGCCTGTCAATTTTTTTTTAAAAAAAAGCCCATGTTGCCCTGTCGATTTTAAGAAATGCTTGTGTCGCCCTATCGAATTTAGAGGTCTACACCCGTCACAGTCTAAAATACAAGAGGCGTCACAGCTCAAACGGTTTACCGACTCAGGCTGGGATATAATAGGCATTATGTGGGATATACTGGGAATAGGCTTGTTGTATTATGGTTTGGTCAAGGCCTAAAGTACTACCTGTGGCCCTTGATTGAAATGACCTCTCTATTGTTAGGCACTGCAAATACTTATTATGAAGTCTGCAGAGAACGGTATATCCCCGTGTACCGGTAGGGTGTAATAGGGAAGGTGGTTCTTCCAATAGAAAATTGAGTGTTCCGGGACTTTTTTTTCTAATTTAGGTATTTGAATTTAGCCAAAATCGGACCGCTTAAGCTCATACTATAACATTTATCATTACCTCTTCTGGTATATCATCAAAACCTTTAAGGAGGAACGTATGTAATTAAAACTGGAAATTAATAATAATAAAAATAATAATAAAAAAAATAATTTAGTAATGAGGTATTGCATTCAACCTAAATTTTACATGCCAATTTTGCCACCAATTTTTAAAAATGTCATAGGAAATAAAGAATACATAGACACATGTAAGATATCGCAAGTTCTTTTTCTTTTAAATAGTATTGAAAGTATAGTTCCATACAATAGTCTCTGAAATTATCAAACAAATACTAAGTCATCTTATTCTTTATTACTCTATTACTAAAGTATTACGAGAAGCGTGAGTCTATGGATCGATGTAAGGCTTTTAGGTTTATTGTAGGGTTGTAAAAACCCACTCTGAAGGGGGAGGGGGCACCACCCAAAAAAAGGATATTTTACAAAAAAATCCACCTTTTCTTCAAAATGTCATTATAAAAATCCCTAAAAATTGTCAGAAAATATCTAAAAGTTCCAATTTTTAATGCTTGCAACTCCCCCCCCCCCCCCCATTTTTTTTTAAAGGCCAAATTATATGCAAAAGTTCCACTTAAGGCACCTCGCCACCCCCCACAGCACAACCTGCATACGGGCCTGTGCAGATTGCAGTGTGGACCCATTTTACCCTTGCACCACCACTTGGCACTACACCGGCCCGCGCGTACCCCCCCACCCCCACCCCCACCCCCGCCGTGCACGTGGCCGTGGCCGTAGACGGGCAGTTCGCATGTGGCCGTCCTATAATACATGGAGGATACGATACCCGCTGATTTCCCCAGCTGATGAGCAGGATTAGGATAGGGGACATTATCGAGATGAGCACCTCATACCGTTAAATGCATACTGGACGTACAGCAGGACGGACTGGGAGCAGATCATAAAGGTAGGTGGACTTACGCATCTGTCTCTGTGTGTTTTTTTGTATATACATGTATACCTATTTCATTCAGTTCTGAAGCAGATCCGGATATATTTTATTACAAAAAGAGGAGGGGGGCCTAAAGGAACCGTTTTTTCATTATGGGGACAGTCTATAGAGATGAGCACCTCATACCGTTAGCGTATACAAAAAGTGTAGCAGGCTAAGGCAGGGCTAGCCAAAGGTAGGTGGACTGTTATATACCTTAATTTTTGCACAAACATGTATACCTACTTCATTCAGGTCAGAAGTGGATCCGGATGTACTTTCTTTAAAAGCAGAGGACGGCTAAAGGGGATGAGGGGAGTTTTGAATTTCCACGGGGAATTATCATTCCAAATATTAGAAAAATTCATGAGCAGAAAATTCTTTAGTGTTTTGTAGCATCGTGGATTATGGCCTTCAAGTGACTCTTTTTCTTTTAATTATGAAGTACATTATCGGAATGAAAACGTCATACCGTTACTGTAGACGGGAGAAATAGCCAAGGTCTGTGTACACATATACAGCTGTGTGTATGTTTATCATTGTGCAAGCATGTATACAGCATAATATACATCATTCAGCTACCACTGTTTTGACTCTCAAAGTTTACGCATTTATCTGTCTCTGTCCTACTGACTGGACTGTACATTAATCAGAATTTAAAGGGAGCCAAAAACGATATAATTGACAAAGTGTTCGAAACTTAGATAACTACACTGTATATGAATAAATGTTAGATGACTCTAGTTAAGTATTATTAGCTGTGAAGACTAGCTCAAACTAAAATAGAATAACACAAGTGACGGCAATATAGCAATTTGATCATGAATGTATTTTGCAGACCCACATTAATTGAGATGTGCAAAGAAAACATGCTTTTAATGATTTTCTACCATATTTCATGGTTAGGATTTTACCATGGGCCAGAAATAGGCTCGAGGAATGGATTTCAATCATTATTTGAGTTTGGAAAATTTCATTGAATTCATGGCTTTTGCTCCCTTATGGCAGCAGAAAAAAAAATCAAAGCATAGCTGCCATTCAGATGTCATAAATGATAATTATGTTAGTTGAAACGAAAGCTCGATTCTCATAAGCTTCACTTTAGATTACCTCTTAAGTTCTGGAACAAGAATCAGTTCAGTAGAGTATGTATTTGGTTTGACATGGTTTCCCTGAACGAGATCATTCTTCATCACTCGTCGTCAATATTTCACATCATACAAAAAACTATACGCGCAACCACGATTCTCCTTGTTTACTTGTGAAGTTTACACTGTGGGAGGGCTGTGGGGTGTGACCAAAGATGGTATGTGAACAGACTGACTGATGCTGAATAATTGCTCTGAATGTGATTATGGCTTGTCACGTTCTTGTTTATTTACTCTGATTTTCAGTACTTTGTAGTGTATTAATCATTCTCATAAGAGAGCAATGCCGCCCTGTTACCTTATAACTAAGTTTCAGAAACGTCACAAGTCTACAAAAATATAATACTATAGACCTAGTTCAGACGTGGTCACGTGGTCACATTTTGGTGATCACCTCGTGGTGATCAAGACCATATGCATGTGGCTAAAGAATTAATACAAATAAATTAGTTCTACGTGAT
This sequence comes from Lepidonotus clava, assembly GCA_936440205.1. Taxonomy (NCBI): domain Eukaryota; kingdom Metazoa; phylum Annelida; class Polychaeta; order Phyllodocida; family Polynoidae; genus Lepidonotus; species Lepidonotus clava. Next base: position 55,327,835 of record OW387135.1, on the reverse strand, counting down.
AATAATTGCTAACTATTAACTTTTATGACTATCTTTATTAGCTCTAGCATAAACAAATGTATCTAAAATGCTCCAGACTTCATCTGCAAAACATCTATATAACATATTTGGATGTACCCAACAAGTACATATTTCACAATGAAGTCCCACCCTTTTATGCATAGCAGTCAACCCCAAGTGAGAGCCTATATAATGTGTAAACTGAATTTATATAACGAATCTCCCAGCTGTGTTTACATGTAATCTGCTCTGTCAATACACATCATAGTTCACTGGTTAACAGCAATTCCTGGCTTACCCTTTTAAGGTGCTCTATAGCACGGCGTATCCCGAGCTCTTTGAAACGAACTCAAGATGAAATGCATAGGTTCTAAGATGGTTTGAGGTAGGCCTTTATTCGATTTTTGATATGTACTTAAAGCAAACCACAACGCAAATCAGTTATATATTGTCAAATAAAATTTTCAGTGAACTTTGTTTGTTGACAAACCATGTATGATCATGCTTCATCTGATAACAGAATGGTATGCAAAATTCTATTCAAAAACAGATTTAGACTGTCATGAATACTCATTTTCTGACTTGTTTTGGTCTGTTGTGTGGTCCACACAAATACCTAGATTGTTTACCCAAAAACTGATGATGTCATCAAAATGTCATTTCCGGAATCCCCCCTGCATTTTCACTCTGCTAGCAGAGACTCTAATGAGTATTATTTTTGGTGGAGAATGATGTGGGAATTGAGAGGAGGCAAACATGGATGAGCCTGGCTTAGTACAGAAAGGAAAGGGAAGGAATTGACCTATTGACCCTGAAGATGACATCACTGATTATGGGGCAGTTGGGTCACGTGGGGGGATTCCCCAACAAGTTGATTGCAGACCAGAAAACAAAAACAAACAGATCCCCTTTCCAAGGATCATAATTATCAGACTTCTAGCCACCAATACTTGATTTTAACTGGCAATATGATTTATATGAGTGTAGTTGAAGATGTCAGAATCGATTTTGAAAATTTTAAAATTTTAAAATTTTTTGATAATTTTGCATTGTGGTTTGCTTTAAAGCGATTGCACACAGAGGTTGCTAGAATATTAATGGAATCAGAACGAGAAGAGAGCGCCTGTTTTTGATACAATGGAAGGAAAAGTTGTAATAGTTGTCAAGATGACACTTTTCCATAGGGCATTAGATGACTGCAGTCTGTGCTGGGGACCCCATCTAGCCACACGTGACATTATTAACTGACACAACTTGACATCAAAAGATGAATTGTTAGATAGAGGAAAAATAATCATGAACCCATCCCACCTTACATCAACATTACAGTTTACCATGAAACATTATTGAAATTGCCTCCTGCCTTATGTCCCAAATGCAATTCACCCAACCACGGATAGCCACGGATCAGGATGCATGCTGGGTAGTATGTCGACAAAACTCAAGGTTTTAGTATAGGAATTTTTTCATGAATTGTATCTTTATTTTTGGGTTAGATTTGTGAAAAACTAGCCATCATTATTTTAAAATTAATATCCATGTCTATCAATATTTCCTGAGTTGTTTGAAAATGTATTCATTGTAAATGAATTTATAACAATAATTTGTTAATTTTCTATAGAGATGCCAGTGGTTTTGTCGACAAAATGAGTCCAAATTAGCCTGCAGGTGCTTAAAATTTATTTAATCAGATATCTGTGGCAGGGAGAATTGGAGAATACAAAATTGATCATACATGCTTAATAGTTTGGTTGACAGATTGTTCCTAAAACTTTGCAAAATTTATATAACACTAACAGCCCCTTCCCCATACGAACCAATGCTAAAGGCTTCCACACCACCCTATAATGTCCAACCCTATGTTACTCTGAAATCCAGCATTTTGATTGACTGGCAAACCTGAAAATCTGTCAATCAATCAAATTTAAGAAATTATTATGTTTAAGCAGCACTTGGGGATATAGAAAAACAAAAATGTAGTTTTTTTCAGTTACTTAACATATGGAGACTTGGATGTCACATATGATGCTTTTTGTCCAACGTTTGTACAACCCAGAATATACACAAATTCGGAGAGGCTTATTGCTACATGAATGTTGGCGTGCTATTCATGCTACTTAAGTATCCTCACAAAGGGCAAAAGTTGGTAATGAATTTAAGAACTAAAAGTCTTAAATCCATATATGAAGGGTATTAGATAACTATTAATACTTATGATAATTAGAACAACTATGTCATAAGTAGTGTATTGCTTGTCATTAAGTACCGTTTTCATGGCAAGAACTATGTGATATGTAACTAATATCACACCGATACAGTAAAGTAAATGCAGGGTAGGCTTAACCGACCACGAACCCAGGATACCCAATGAAAACAACTTTAAAATGATTATAAACATTGAACGTCCTGCGAAAAAGAGATTATGGTGTGAAAGTATTGAGATCAACGCGAGTATAAATATCCGAACCGTGATTCAATTGGCAAGAGCACGCTCCAGTTAATAATGTTTTTCATTTTGATGAAATGTTATTTTGTCCTTGGTGATTCACCTAAACGTTACCTTTCGTAAATACTTCCATCCACCAATTAAGAAATTAAAATCTGTGAGAAGTTAAGTCTTTTGGGATTTAACCACTGCCGGGATTATAATCTATGGACTTTTGAATGCCAAGCGGTATAGTTAAGGATACTTCTTAAGGCAGTTCAATTACAGGCCAGGTTTATACCTGATTGGGTTATAATTGTATGCCAAAGGTGATGGCGGATACATTTGGGATCGTTCCACCTGTTTCCAACGTTCATCATTATTTCCTCAACTCTGGCCAATTCTCTAGAAAGAGAATTATAGATAATTTGCACTATGCCCATATAACCCGTACATACAAAAAACCACAATAAGTCATATACAAGTGCCATATTTAACTATATTATTTTGATGACAATCTGGTCTTTTGTTTCTACAATAAATGGATTATACTATCTACAAGAGGACAATGTAGAAGAACATGAGGTAGGCCTATAGCTATTGTGATATAAATTTATGTCAAATATATGACAAACAGATGCTGAATGTTAGATCGGCATAGTGGCAGCAAGTCTGAAAACGCCTAAACCTTCAGATCAACATTTGCACGTAACAAATACAGCCTACATTATTGTTTCTCCAACTGAGAAGTTTCAAGATATATCACGTGATTTCAGTCTCACTTTATATTCCCCTCCTCAATTAAAGTATCCCTCTGCCCGCCACCTCCCGCCGCTACCCGTACCCACGTTGTAGCGGGTCGCCCGCCTTATGAGCCGCTCTTATTGCTCGCAGCGCCCTCTATTGTCTTGGGATGAGCGGCTCAGTTATCTAGGAATGTGAAGGTCATGTTCTACGGGCAGTAACCATGACAACCGCGTCACCCAACCAGGGTCAGAGTGTCCTGGGTTTCAGCAGGCAATTTCCCTTTTCACGGAGAGAAATAATCCCAAAGTCCGCTGCGATGTCATGCAGGTTTCCTCTGTAGTGTTAGTCTATCGTGTTTGCCCTCTGTTTTCAATATCATCTATAAGGTTATTTCTGGGTATGGCCCATATCAACTGTTTCTGTCTTTCTGAAAATCCTTTGCTAAGGTTGCAGTGACTGATCTATGAACAGGGTTGGGAAAGGGATGGACTAAATGCACCATATGAGCCATCCGATGTTCCACAGTTTAGGTTACTTGAATAGACAGGAATTCATTTCCTTCTTTACTACCAACTACTCTTGTGACTTCTTAAATTTGATAAATTCATAAGTCTACAGGCCATGCTGACTGTTAGCCTCTGTTCTTTCTGATTCAACTATAGATCTGGGAAGCAAGAAACCAATCAAAAACTGTCTGTCATAATCTAACTGTTTTTCTGTTCCAATTTCATAGCATTTCTACCAAACTAAAAGTATCAGGGAAAATATCAAATCTACAAATAACAGACTTCCTGTTTATGTATAAAGCCTGATTCTAAACATGATGATTTGAGTCAAACCTAAAGTCAAACAATACAAAAGACCTAACCAAAAGTACCAGAAAATGAGCTGTTTCTTGCTGACCATTGGAAATATCAAACCAAACCTCAGATACAATTGTAAACCAGTAGTGAGTTACCTGCATATGGTTTTAAATCCTAACGTTGACCAGTGTGTTGCAAGGCCAAGGGGGGGAAAGAAAAATCATCAATGATTTCATGTGGCGATTATTTTAGGCCCACGAGAAGAATTTCAGGCCCACAAGAAGAAAATTCTTCCCAAAAAACACCCAAGAGAACTTTTTGACATGAAAGTTTCTTGCTAGAATACAAAACTCATTCCCATAATACACTCATTCCTAGATATCACTTTTAAGAGTGTGTTAGAACACTTTAAGGTTGAAAAAATTAAAGTAATAAAAACAAAAACCCACCAGAGAGAAAAGAACCCACAATTGCAAATTGTGCATCGGGGGGTTTCAACTTCTCGTGAGTACGAAATTCTCATCAGGAATCGAACTAAATACCTCAGACACTCATTCTTTATTCCCATATGCTAACCCCAGAATTCTCGTTGTATACTAATATCTTTATTGAAGATTACTAAAAACTAGGGAAAACCTGACTTATATCATTTGATAAAATACGCTCAGAAAAGAGACAAACACGACCACCACTGACTCTACCCTAACATGCTCTCTCTATATGGGTATCTAGTTTTTGCATAATTTTTCACAATAAATAAATTAGTTTTGGCAATGTATAAAACTATACTTCCAAGAGGCTCGCTATATCATGCATACTCATGCCCACTAGCCTTCTCTAGGCATCTTAATACATACAAATTACCACCATAAAATCATAAACTCACCTCTTAACCCTACCCTCACTACATTGCCCCCACGCCTCCCAGACACCAACCACCCTCCCCCATAAGGTTAAAATTACCCATCACCAATCCACCCACTAAACCACTCTCTCACCTCCCCATAACCGTCACTGCAGAATCTCAACTTTGGTCAACTTGCAATCAAGTAATTCCTGAGAGCTTTGAAGACCCTCAGAGTAACTGATTAATTATCTTTTTACTTAATGTCATAATATAAAGTCAACAGGCTTTGGTAATGTATGAATATACCTTCAAGAGGCTTGCTATATCATACTTGCTCATGTCCACTAGCCTTCTCTAGACACCTGCATACATACAAATTACCTACATAAAATCACAAACTCACCTCTTAACCCTACCCTCACTACATTGCCCCCACACCTCCCAGCCACCAACCATCTTCCCCCATAAGGTTAAAATCACCCATCACCAATCCACCCACTAAACCACTCTCACCCCTCCATATCCGCCACTGCAGAATCTCAACTTTGGTCAACTTGCAATCAAGTAATTCCTGAGAGCATTGAAGACCCTCAGAGTAACTGATTAATTATTTTTTTACTTAATAGCATAACAAAAAGTCAACAGTCTTTGGTAATGTACGAATATATATATGGCCACTGTTGTTTATCTATTATATAAATGATTTGATAGTTAGACTGAAAGATAATAAAATAATACTGTTTGCGGATGACGCTGTGCTGTATAATTCAAGCAGGGACCCTGTTGCACTTGAGAAGTCATTGCAAACAATGCTCAATTTAACCAATGCATGGTGTATTTTTTTTTTTTTTTTTTTTGAAACATATTTATTTATCCTGGCCTAAGATTGGGTTGCCCCAGTATTCCTCTTTCGGCCATGTATTGAAAATGGAATGAGATTAAACAGCACTAAGACTATATATGATAATCAATAACCAAACTGACCATATATTTTGTATTAAAAATGACGATAAATCAATTGAGCAAGTTGATACATACAAGTATCTCGGGGTGTGGATTGATGACAAACTTACCATGTCAAAACACCTGGATAATGGGTATAAACTAGCCTACCAAAAAGTATACAAGTTAAAAATACTACGTAAAATTATGTCGGTGGCAACTGCACTCCTAGTGTACAAACAGACGGTAGGCCTACTGCCATATCTGGAGTATTGTGATTTCCTGATTGATTGTTGCTCTCAACCAGAATTAAATAAATTAGAAAAATTACAATACCGTGCACTCAGAATTGTGCATCACATAAGGAATCCGAGAGATATAAGTAGAATTGATCTTCTGAAAAGGTCTAAGGTAAGCAAGTTAAAAATCAGGAGGAAGTGTCATCTACTTAATCTTATGTATGGATTCAAAGTGAAGGGTACCTGGCTAAAGGCGCAAACACAGTTGACACGAAATCAACATCTACATCAGTTTTATATCCCTAAACCAAGAACTGAAATGGCCAAAAAATCCCCTTTTTATAGAGGAGCACATCTATGGTTAAAGTTGCCGGGAAAAATAAGAGCTATGGATTCGTCATCTGAATTCAAAAATGCCTTAAAAAAACATTTCTATATATGATGATTGATTAAATGATACCTCATTGCTCCTAAAAATAACCAAAGTGTTCCCTGTAGTTGAGTCTGAGATGTGAATTAATTGTATCTAGCTTAAGATTGTGACCTTTTCGTTTCTATTGATTCTGCCAACACTCATCAAAATCATGAAAATCACTAAGGGAAAATACATAAAGTATCCCTGTGGGTTATAATATTATTTCTTTCATTTATTACATTGTAAATAACCATTTCCATTGTAAGCCATTATGAATTTCTATAATATGAATAAATAACCCAAGTGAAATTCTGTACTGGGTCTCACTGTAATATCTGGAAGAACAGATTTATCGGAAGATATTCAATAAAAAATATTAAAAAAAAAAAAAAAAAAAAATACCTTCAAGAGGCTCACGATATCATACTTGCTCATGTCCACTAGCCTTCTGTCGACACCTGCATACATACAAATTACCACCATAAAATCCCAAACTCACCTCTTAACCCTACCCTCACTACATTGCCCCCACGCCTCCCAGCCACCAACCACCCTCCCCCATAAGGTTAAAATCACCCATCACCAATCCTCCCAGTAAACCACTCTCACCTCCCCATATCCGCCACTGCAGAATCTCAACTTTGGCCAATTTTCCCCGCCCGTTCTTGATGTAGCACTCAGCCCAGGGCGTGCTGGGGCGGATGTCCCTAGATGGGATGGGTCTCCTTAAGTGTATTACATATAGAGTGACTCCCTATATAGCTGCTCCGCCTAGATATGGGGCCGGTGAACCTGGTCCTGTGTTATCTAGACTGCTCAGTGCCTGCTGACTCCTCAAGAGATGGGGGGGGCACTCAATCTTTAGCCTGGTCCCCACTTGACTAACGTGGTTAGTTGCCCGACGACCAACTAGACATTGGCGCTGTGATGTCTGGTGATTAAATCACTAGTCGCCATGCTTTTCTAACGAAATATTTGACATGTTGAATATTTCCCCATAACCACAGGTGATTAGTTGGTCACCAGGCGATGTGCTAAATTGTCCTCTAGTTGCCACCAGATTAATAGCACGAGCGTCCCAATGTGGTGATTAGTCTTTATTAGCCCAGTGATTAGTTAGTTGCCCGTCGATTAGTTTTTTTATGCCTGGTCGCCGGTAAAAGCTACTAATTTTCACTAATTGATGTTGTTAGTAACCTAAGTGGACACCCAGCTGTAGAAGGTAGGTACCAAGTGTGAAACCACAGACCCCTCCCCTCATTTTTTGGGATGGGCAAACTCTGACAGCCCTGCTTTTCAAGCTATATCAAGGACAGCTCCTTTAAAAAAGCAATTGTTGACAAATTCTGTAGTCATTATTTGATTTCTAAACTTGGTAATTTGTTTTAGAAGTATTATGATGTAGCTGAATTGCCTAAAACATTACTATTAATATAGTATGAAATATAGGCCTAATACATTATTGACAGCCCCCTAATAGAGATGGTCTGGTTATTTTACATCCCCTTATTTAACCCAATTAGCCATTCACAGCTACACCCCCTAGAGGTTCCGACCGCAGTTGGTTCTCAATTCTGGACCGAGTGCCCCCCCCCCTGGATGCCTCCCCCTCTGAGACTCTGTAATCCCTACAGGAACATTATTAGGGCTAGCAGGGTGTTTAAAAGGGGAGGGGGGAAGCGGGCCCGGGGAAATGTGTTGTGTAGGAGATAGGCGCAACGACGTAACAAGCACATTCTGCAACTATACTTTTTTGGTTAGTCTTTGACCTGCCCAATTCTCACCTAACTGTGACGTTATTTTAGGTCAGGTTGAGACTTACTAAAAAAAAATGTTATGATAACATTATATTTTATTTAAGTTGAGACCTCACCAATAAAGAGTGTTGTAATAACGTTATTGTTACGTGAAAGAACGTTACAAGAAAGTCACAATAATGTTACAGTGCAAAGTTGTAATGTTTGGTTCTAAAGACATTTTTGCGTGCCATCAAAAGAATGTAACCAGAACTAAACCAGAACTTAACAGAACATTGCTGCAACGTTATCATAACGTCACTTTTTTGCCTGGGTACCAACTGCAAAACTACAGCAACCCCCCTTTTTTGAGGTGATGGGAATACTCTGACAGCCCTCCTTTTCAAGCTATTTCAAGGACAGCCCCTTTAATAAAGCAATTGTTGAAAAATTTGCAGTCATTATTTGATTTCCAAATGTGGTTATTTGTTGTAGAAGCGTTATGAAATACCTGAATTGCCTACAATACAGTATTGATATAGTATAAAATATAGACCTAATACATCGTCGACAGCCGCCCTAAAAGATGCTCTGATTATTTGACAGCCCCCTCCCCCTTTTTTTTAACCAAATTGGCAAATCACAGCTACAGCCCCAACAGGTTCCGACCGCAGTTGGTTCCCATTTCCGGACCGAGTGCCCCCCCCCCCCACAAGCTGCCTCCCCCTCTGAGACTCTGTAATCGCCACACGAACATTATTAGGGCTAGCAAGGTGTTAAAGGGGGAGGGGGGGGGGAAAGGAAGCGTGTTGTGTAGGAGATAGGCTGGGGAAGGTGATTTATATAATCAGGGCTTAAATAGGTGTAATTATGTTAAATGTGAAAATAAAATAATTTCTAAAGGCCGTATTCCACATACCGATTTTGACACTGCCAATTTTGTATCGGTTTTATTTTCTCTACGAATATGACATGATACCTTTCATCTTATATATCATTCAAAAGAGAATTGGAAGATATTTCCATTGACGTATGACATGTGTATATTTGACTTTTATGTAGAAAAATCGATATGTCGAATACAACCTTTAGGCATCATCATTCTCTGACCATGTTTTTCTGCATATTTTCTCCATGGCGAGGGCCCTTTTGGCTGGAATCCTCATTTTCACTCACCTGGAAATATCAAACAATGTGCAGGTAATAGGACTTACTGTATGGCTCATGATATTGCAGCCAAGATAAATGAGCTTGCCATTCATCTAATGATGCTGGAAAAAGAAATAGACATTGGATGATACATGACACCTTACATTTGTTACACAGGTACTATGATAGTAGGCCTATTAGAACTGTAGTCAGACAAAGACTTACAGGCAACCACAGTAAATATACCATTTTTTATCATACAGCGTCAGTTGCTAAAGACCTTTCGGTTTTCCTATTTTTGAATCTCCGAAAATGTGCTAAGGTAATTTTACATTCAATTGTTCACAGAGCTTTTCCTATATATCGTTTTCTGTCTGTCATACTATCAAAGGTACGGCAGTAATGTGATAACGTTAGTTTCATGCATTGAGCTGTCATTTTTGGGATTGTAGATTTTTATTTTGAATTGGCGCTAAGCAAGATATGAAGACCGACGTACTGCACCCTATTGTCGGACTATAATCATAGGCTTTTGATGAATGCCACATCAGGGGTGGATCTGGAGTCTAAGATGGGAACCCCCTCCCCCCCAACCTATAAAATATAGTTACAATAAATAACGTCAGATTTGCACAAATCAATGAATGAAATTTTCGGTCTAGGAGGGGCAATTGCCCGTTTTGCCCCTTCCTCCCTTGGATCCGCCACTGCACATAGCACAGCGCACTATGGTATACCGAAAGTTACCATCTAGATTTTTATCAACTATTTCCGACCTATGTATAGAATTAGATAATAATTTAGCTCAGAGACAGCCTCTATTCAAATATTCATTTGTCGCACCTGCTTTAAATACACCAAATGGACAATTCTCTTCTCTTTTTCATAGAAGGTTAGTACAAAGATTCCAATGGCCTCAGAATATATACCCCACACGATTCTAGGACAACTACCCCTGGGACAACTACCCCTGGGACAACTACCCCTGGGACAACTACCCCTGGGACAACTACCCCCTAGGACTATTACCCCCTAGGACTATTACCCACTAGGACTATTACCCCCATAGGACAACTACCCCTGGGACAACTACCCCTTAGGACAATTACCCCTTAGGACAATTACCCCTTAGGACAATTACCCCTATGGGTAGGACAACTACCTCTGAGGACAATTACCCCTCTAGGTAGGTCACCACCCCACACAGACTAAGTCAGAATTTTCTTTGAGAAAGAATATTTAATTTTTATTTACTTATACGCTAAATAGGCAATAATCCTGCTATCTTTTCGGTATATACTAAACATTCATTACAGAATTCAAACACCAAATAATTATACTAAATCAGATTTCTCTTTGGGGCAAGGACGATAAGGTAACTCTCTATTCCCTCAACCTCTTTGCACTAGTATATACAATGAACAACATGATGGAAGCCCTATACTCTAGACGGGACCCCCCCCCCTTTCCCCTCTCACCCATAGTTAGCAGGAGGAGCCCTGCAGCATGTTCCTGGGACTGTGTATGGTCAATCTCCAAGCACAGATTTGCTGGCACCTCATCCTTTATCAGGGCCGCCTATGCTGGGAGCGGCAGGCGTTATATTGTGTTACGTCGAGTCGTACCATTTACCATGGCTGCCCGCCCACCCTGCCCATGCCTTATAGGTGACTATACAAGAGCCCCTATACTACACTATTCCAGGGTTGGGGGCCTACCAAAACACATCCAAGAGAATTCTGTGGAAATTGAGTTAAAATGCTCACAATCACAAAATTTGCTCTTGTGAGCTATTAGCTTCTCGTGGCACAGGAATGATTTTATTACGAGTTTTCATGAACTTTCATGTCCAAAATATTCTGGTGGATGTTTTTTGAGTGTAATTTTCTTCTCATGGGCATATAAAACCCACCACAAGCAAGGATGTTTTTTGGTCTGCACCCCTGAATGGTTTTCTATGTACTTTTTCTATTTTTCTGTTTTCTCAATTCATAATTTATGTCTTTTGTATTTGAGTGTCTTGTTACCACTTGTATTTCGTTAAGGTTGGTCAAGACGTGGGGTAGGTCTTCATCATCTGTTGGCTACTGCGACAATGGGGGCCATATGTATTTCATTAAGTTTGCCCTTATCTTGAGATATGTAATTCATATATATGTAATCAAAACTGAGAATAATTTTTCATTTTCCTGTTTCTTTTTGTTCAGAATTAAAGGTTAATTATTCCTGCTTGTTCGACCTTCAAAGCACGTCTTTGTATGACCATTAATACGCTATGGTGATTCTCAGGAATATAATCATGTTCATATTGGCATTCAGAATACACATTTAAGTAAAAGATTCCGCATAAAACAATGCTGTTAAAAGGTTCAACCTCCCATTCCTAGCAAATTCTCCTTAGTGTGAATAAGAATATCTATCAAATGTGTGCATAAATCACTGGGTTCAATCATGTATTTGTTCATTCAACAAATAGACAATACTCTTACTATCTTTATGATACGATAAATATTAAATATAGTCATACTCTAACAGCCTTTGCAATACAGACACCAAATGGAATAAATCAGAACTTCCTTTGAGACAGGATATTCAGTATTTATTTGTACATACACCAATATGTAAAAATAATATATCTAAGACTATATTGTTAAATAATATTCACATTCAGTACAAAACACAGACACCAAATGGAATAGATAAGATTTCTCTTTGAGGCAGGTACAATAAGGTAACTCTCTATTCATTCAACCTTAGTGCACTAGTACATACAAAGAACGACATGATGGAAGCCCTATACTCTAGACGGGACCCCCACCTCCACCCCCCCCCCAACTCACACTCCCCCCATAGTTAGCAGGAGGAGCCCTGCAGCATGCTGCCTATGCTAAGAGCGGCAAGCGTTAGATTGTGTTACGTCGAGTTGTACCATTTACCATGGCTGCCTGCCCACCCTGCTCACCTTATTGGTGAATATAGGAGGGCCCCTATACTATACTACGACCCAAAACGTCCACGAGAGTTCTGTGCAATAAGAAGTTAAAATACTCGCAAACACAATATTTGCTCTTGTGAGTTCTCGTGGCATAGAATTGATGTTTTGTCAACCATTAAAGTGTTCCAGTGACCTTCTAACACACTTTAAAAAGTATTAAATGGGAAAGATTTTAGTACGCTTTTTCATGAAATCTTCATGGCCAAAAGTTCTTGTGGATGTTTTTTTGGGTGAAATCGTCTTCTCATGGGCATACAATACCCGCCAAGAGAAATTGCAGATGTTTTTTTTGGTCAGCACCCCTGGATGGTTTTCTACGTACTGTTTCTATAATTCTGTTTTCTCAATTCATCATTTATATCTTTGCCTTTGAGTGTCTGTTATCACTTGTATTTCATTAAGTTTGGTTAAGATGTGGGGTAGGTCTTCATTGTCCTTTAGCTATCGTGACTATCTGAGCCATATGTATTTAATCAAGTTTGCCCTTATCTTGAGATGTGTAATTCATATATATGTAATCCAAACTGGGAATAATGTTTCATTTTCCTGTTTTATTTTTTGTTCAGAATTAAAGGTTAATCACTTCTGCTTCTTCGACCTTCAAAGCATGTCCTTGTATGAATGTTAATACGCTACGATAATTCTCACGAATATAATGATGTTTATATCAGCATCCAGAATACACAATTAAGTACAAGATTCCGCATAAAACAATACTGTCAAAAGGTTCAACTCCCGTTCCTAGCAAATTCTCCTTAATGTAAATAAGAATATGTTACTGAAAAACAGATGGAGGGAACATTTCATGTGAAGTGTTCTACCCATCTGTATGTATAACAAAACAACTTTATCTACACCTAAGAGGAGAAACTGTATTTCTTTTGATAAGTGGATGATAGAAGGAAATATGCCCAAAACAGTGTTTGCAATGTTAAACAATGTCATTACACGAGAGTGTTATACAAAACAAAAACAAAAGGAAACCCTGGGGTTCTCTCTGTTCTGTACAACCTCTTTGATGTGTTCGCTGTTTGTTATTCAACCCTAAAAGGATTTTTAAAAGTACACAACTGGGAATTACCAATGAGAGTAAAAAGGAAAGATTAATGACTGCGTCACGTTTCAATTTGAAGGTGGACGACGGTGGCACTGTCTAGGGGAGTCCATGCAACCCGCTACGGCTGATTGTCTGTTTTGCCATTTTCATGACGTCATCGACATTTGTTTATGTTTTCAAAAAGTTTGGGAAATACGCACTGTTGTTTCATTTGTATTTGGTAGCACGGACTCTCTAGGGGGTGTTACTCTCGACGACATTATGAAAATTGTGTAGAAGATGGCCTGAGTTATGTATCTTAGTGTATCTATAATATCTTTGGAATTACATATGTGAGCTAGGAACACTTGAAGTTAATGCATGCATTGATCCCATAGATTCAAGATAAAGAAATCTTACTGTAAATGCTTACATTGGTTTTTTTCTCATGTTTTCACCTTCATGCAAACAGCAGTTACGGGTTTAAAATTCATAACGGAATGGACAAAAGAAAACAGGTCGAATCAGATGTGAAAGACAATTAATTCTAACTTTATTATCTGAATTCAGAAAGGCAAACATGAACTGATACTTTGCATGGCTATTCTGAGGCAAAATATGTGGTGCATTAATATCTCATTTGCATCTTTAACCAGTTTCATTTACTTAATTTTATTCTTTTAAATGGCTTATTTCCACCTTCTTGTCATTGAGCATCCTCTCGAAGTTCCTTACATTTATAACTACTGATAATAGCATCTCATTACCTAATCAGTGTATAGTAAGCACAGGGTTCAAATCTTTACATGTATGTATTCGTTACAAAAAAAACCTACACTTTGGAAATGGCTTATTTCACCCTTTAACGTAATGAGCTTGCTGACATGAAGAGGGCGGGTGCTTTTCAGTAAAGGCCGTATTCCATATAGCGAAAGTGCGGGCTGTCGATATTGACCCTCTCCATGGTAACATTCTATACTGGCAGCCACTCATTTCGGTGCATAATTGGCGCCTGAAAGTGTATAACGGCGGCCAAAAGTGTATAATCGGCAATAGTACAGAATCGTCAGAAATAATTTAACACCACGTTGGTAAATGTTATCGGCAGTGCCACCAATCGGTGGTATCGGTGGTAGTGAAAATGTATCGGTGTGAAATCAGCAGTGTACTTTCAGTATGTGGAATACGGCCTTGAGTGATAGTTTGCACATGGGGTTGTACACCTAGCTTGTTCTCTATCCCCTGAGGTACTCTACTGCTGTTATTACTGGCAGGGTGTAAGACAATCACCGATTCTCCCCCGGTCAAGCGATGGCTATTGGGGCTGCCACCAATGGGCTGTTGACCTCAGTAGCTCGAAGGGTATCAACCCCTTTCATGGCTTGCCCTACAGGTCCTGTTCAGTTCACTGCTGCTGTTGGTGCTGCCAGCTCTTACTTGGCTCTGGTAGTTGAGGGGGCATAGTAGGACATGGAGGTGATGTATAAGGGCAGCGGTAGGGTGTAAGGTTAAGGGCCATACCTAATAGGTGATTTTGACCAAGTTGGCTGACTGATTGGTGCTAAAATCAACTGATTGTACCCCAATAATCAGCTGATTTTAGCACCAATTCAGATCCAACATGCACATTTCAATGTACTGTACTAAACATTAATCAAAAGAATCAACTGATTTTTGTGCTAAAGCGTCATCTAACTGTGTAAAAGTCGCTAAGTGGGTATGGGGCTTTATGTTTCTTTGTGTAAAGGGGCCTTCCATTTAGTATGTACGTACAAATTCACAAATTCTAGACCCCCCCACCCCCTCTTAGGCAAAAATACGCATTGGATTTGTATAGGAACGTACGCAAAATTCCTAAAATCTCAGACCCCCCCACCCCCCCTTGATGCTTACATACTTAATGGAAGGCCCCAAAGGGATGTTTTTCATCTTTGCTGTTGTAGATTTGCTTTCTTTTGCAAAGGGAAGATTTACTTAAGGTGCACCAAGAATGTCTTTTTACTCCAAGCTTGTTTTATATGATTACCTGTTTCATGATATTTTTTCCTTATCTAGCTCTATTACTTGAGTTTATGTGTTTTTTTTAATATTGAATGTCAACAAAGCAAATTCTATCAGAATCAATTGTACACACGGTTTTCTTCTCCAGCAGGGCTTATCCTCCAGCCTGAACGGTCAGTGTGTAAGACAATCACACGTTCTCCCTGCGTCAAGTGGTGGCTATCGGGACTACCCCCAATAGGCTGTTGATCTCATTGGCTGAAGGGAGATCGACCCTTTTCATGGCATGCCCTGGATGCCCTTACCATTAAGCCACATATCCACTAGGGTATTTTTACACAGTTGGCCAAGAATCGGGGCTGAATATCTTCCGATCCTAAGGCAAAATCGCCTAGTGGGTATGGCCCTTAAAAGTTGTCTAGTGGGTATGGGGCTTTAGCTGCAGCTCTAGAGGACAGCTCTATCAGCTCTTACTGTTGTTTATTTGCTTGTGACCTGCTTCTGCTTCTAAAATCTATTGTATTTCTGATCATTGAATCTCAACACAGAGAGTTAGATCGCAGTCAATTTTACACCCAGTTCTCTACTCTTGGACGGAATCCCCTACTGGTTGGATGGTCAGATGTAACACAATCACCTGTTGTCTATGCATCAAACGGTGGCCATTGGGGCTGCCACCAATAGGCTGTTGACCTCAGCAGCTGGAGGGGGATCAACCCTTTTCATAGCATGCCCTGGAGGCCCTGACCATTCACTGCAGAAACATTTTTTCTTGCACATTTGCTCTTCTGTCTCCAACGGGCTGTTTACCTCAGCAGCTCAAGGGGATTAACCCCTTTCATAGCATGCCTTGCAGGCCCTGACAGTTCACTGCTGCAATAATATTGTTGCTGCCAGTTCTTACTGGCTCATGTAGTTGAGAGGTAATAGTAGGACATGTAGGGGATGTATTTGGGCAGTGGTAGGGTGTTGGGTTAAGGGCCATACCCAGCTGCAGTAGGTGATTTTGACCAAGTTGGCTGACTGATTGGTGCTAATAGTAGCCGATTATACCCCAATAATCGGCTGATTTTAGCACCGATTCAGATCAAACATGCACAGTTCAATGTACTTTACTAAAAGATCATCAAAAGAATCGACTGATTCTTGTGCTGAAGCATCAGCTGACTGTAAAAGTCACTTAATGGGTATGGGGCTTTAGGTTTCTTTGTGTAAAGGGATGTCTTTCATCTTTGCTGTTGCTGGTTTGCTTTCTTTTGCGAAAGGACCATTTAGCCAAGGTGCACCAAGAATGTCTTTTTCGTCCATGCTTCTTTTTCATCGATATTTTCTCCTTATCTGCTTCTATTACTTGGGCAGCAGGAGGGTGTAGGAACATGTTTTTTTGAATATTGAATGTTAACAAAGCAAATTCTATGAGAATCAATTTTACACATGGTTTTCTTCTCCAGCAGGGCTTATCCCCCAGCCTGGATGGTCAGGGTGTAAGACAATTACCTGATCTCCCTGTGTCAAGTTGTGGCTATCAGGGCTAGCACCAATAGGCTGTTGACCTCGATGGCGAAGGGAGATTAACCCCTTTTCATGGCTTGCCCTTGAGACCCTGACCATTAAGCCCAATATTCACTAGGTCATTTTTACAAAGTTGGCCAGTGGATCTGGGCTGAAAATCTACTGCTAGAATCATCCAATTTTAGTGCCAGTTCAGATCAAACATGCACATTTTAATATACTAAAAGGTGATCATAAGAATACGCTAATTTTAGCACTGATCAGTTGGCCAACTATGTAAAATTTGCCTAGTGGGTATGGGGCTTTAACTGCAGAGGACAGCTCTATCAGCTCTTACTAAGCCAGCTGGTTGTTTATTTGATTGTAATCTGCTTCTGCTTCTAAAATCTACTGTGTTTCTGATCATCGAATCTCAACACAGAGAGTTAGATCACAGTAAATTTTACATCCAGTTCTCTACTCCTGTGCCCCCAACAGGGTCATCAAAGGCCGGGTGTTTGGTGTCCTTTCTATGGGACATTGTACATAAAAGTCCCTTTGCCACTATTAGAAATGAGTAGTGTATTGAACCCAGTGGCAGGTTTCTCCTAAATTATATCATAGATATGATCACCCACAGATGAAAAGCATTACCTTGTGCAGTCTGGAAAGAATCATGTGTGGGTAGCCAGACGTTAAACTACCCCAACAAATAAACTCTTCTCCTGGAAGGAATCCCCTACTGGTCAGGGTGTAAGACAATAACCTTTTCTCCCTGTGCCACACGGGCTACTATCAATACATCTTTTTCATTAAGATGGCGCCCCCTGGTGTATCAAATGGGTAACACACTTTTAGGTCTTTCCCATAGTTAAGGTATAGGGAGTGAAGTGACCTACATACCAAAAGCCTCAAAACTGGGCAGACTGGAGTACTGCACAGGGTCGTGGGAAAGGTTTATAGGCTGTTGACCTCGGTGGCTGAAGGGGGATCGTCCCCTTTCACAGCGTGCCCTGCAGGCCTTGACCATTCACAGCGCAGCGCTACCAGCTCTCACTAAGCCTGGCTATTGAGGGGGCATATTAAGGGCCATACCAACTAAGCGATTTTACCATCGGCAGGCGAAGGGCAACTAGGAGAATCCCAGGTAAAGTCTCTGGGCAACTCAGGATCACCGAGCACCTCACTGTGGGTATGATGCGGATTCTGGGTGACGGGCAATGGGTGTGGGAAAATCAGCTGGAAAATTGGCAGAAAATATCAAAATTGCTTGATATGACGTCGCCAGGTGATAACAATGGCACTTCTCCCAGTTGCCCGGCAATGGTAAAATTACCTAGTGAGTCTGGAGCTTAGGGAGTGGAAGTAATGTCAGAGGGCAACAGGAGGGTGTTTTTTTTTGTGTAATGAGGCATGTCTCTACTTTGCTGTTCTTGTTTTTCTGTATTTTGCAGAGGGAGTGTTTAGTCAATGTATTTCCTGGATATTTACCTGTTCCCTAATTCCATTCCTGGAGATCATGTTTGTTGAGGGGACACAGTAGGGGAAGGGAGTGATGTGGGATAGCAGCAGGTGGGCATACAGTTTGGTGTTCCACATAGCGATTAGGCAGTCAAATACAATGGTGACTGACAAGCCAGCTTTTCTGCATTGTTTCATCGAACATAATCTGACAGGTTTTATCATGCTTATTAGCCACTGACCAACACGTACCAACTAGTTCACCAACAAGTGAAACAATGACAAAAAGATAAGGACATCCACCTGTCAGTGGAGATTCGTTGTCCATATGCATATCATCCTAACATGATGACGGTGATAATTAGTTCAAGGTACTGAGGGTACTATGCAAGCGTAAACGATCATAGTTGCCGAGGTACTTTAAAATAACTGGCGCGATTCAAGGCCCTTATCACAGCCATTAAGGCCCCCTTATCAGCAGGAAGGTGGTCCATATGACATACTGGGAAAAGCGTGGACTTACGACTATGGTCTATAAACCAGACTTTTCGAGGCCTCTCGTGAACCAAATACTTTTAGTTGGCCACCATCTACCTTTAGTCAGTCACTGACATGTTCTTGTCATTGGCGGCTGACTTGTATTAGCGGACGGTCTCAGAATGTGCGGAGGGGAGGGGGGGGCACGGTGACGCACACCCCTCCTTTTTTCCGCAATAATTTGCATTCTTCTAATGTAAAACTCGGCCAAAACGTAGTTAAGGGGGAAAAAACCAATGTAGCACCCTACTTTTTCAAAATCCTGGATCTGCCAATGGTCTGCCAAAGGGGATGCATCTTCAGTCTGTGCTAAGTGTTAAGTCTCTGCTTTATGTCTGAATGGGGCTTTCCTTCTGTAAGTTGGGCACAGAGATATTCTTTTTGTGACTAAGTGCTTCCAGAGGAAAAAGCTGTAAGATTTACAATGAACCTTTTAACCTGTATTCTTTAGACCTAAAGTGATTACCTTTAATGTGTTCATCGTGCAAGAGGTCAGGTTAGGCCAGCCACTTAGCATTCAAGGCATTCAAGGGCATTCCTGATGTTATATAATGTTCCTTTTAATATAACTGTAGGCCTATAAGAGGGCTATTAGCATAAAATGTGCTCTCATACTACAACTTATCATGACAACTCGTAGGTCGTAATGTACCATCGGCCTTTAGGACAATGCCTAATGGTTCACACAATATACCATGTTCAATTCCCAGATAGACAGTCTTCCGGAAATAACCATGAGGTCCTATGGATCTCCGATATTGTCTGACCGAAATGTGATACATGTCTATTCTATTATAAGGTTATCCTCTATCATGTGATGTATGGTCACTTAGTGTCATCAGAATTAGACCTAATAGCACACCAAATAAACCATACATATCCAATCCTTATTCTCTGATAGACAGGCTTCTGGTCGGAAATAACCATTAGGTTCTGTGTATCTGCGGCATTGTCTTGGTGATACATCGTCCATGTCTATTCTATTCTGAGTATATATATATATATATATATATATATATATATACCATATATAGCCCTGATACATATATATACCATATATATATATATATATATATATACCTGCAAAATGGTCTGTTCCATGTCTATTCTATCCTAAAGTTACCCCTATTGTGGTGCCTCAAATGGCGTGACACAGCTCAGAAAAGGTGGGTGCCACCCAAGCTGGCTAATTGAATGCAGGACTCGCAGTGTCCTCAACTCCCGCATCCTAATAGCCTGACGTCGGCTCTGAAATATGGATGGGACCTGCAGTGTAAACACAGAATATTCCTGACAAACTACATATAAAGCCAAATATAAATAGCTCGATAATTTCATTAAATGATTATATTGATTTATCTTCTCCCTTACACTTGATCATCTTAAAATCTGTTTACGAACAATGAGGAATTTTATGTTTGGGCCCTGATGGTGTAGTTCAAGGTAATGATATAACCGAGTGTTAGAGGAGAACTAAGTGTGGGTGGTGATTTGATTGTTTCAGGTTAAAGGGTTACCTCCTCCTACCTGGCACGGATTTGGATTATTCTAAGGTATTAAGGCCTATACACGGGAACATAATTTATGTATGACGGTGTTTTCCTTGGCGCGTATTAATTCAGCCATAAAATGATCAGCAGATGTATGGTTGAAAATACTATTTGTTCAAATATATGTGTCATTTACTTTGTTGTGACAAGGCTGTTTATAGGTTCCAAAATTTAATGGTAGATGCATGGCATTTGAATGTGTTTAATTGATACAAATATAACCTTAGTGAATGTAACTGGCACTAATTTCCAAGACCTCTCCATGTTGGCCTATGTATGTTGTTTTTGCTATGCAGTGGATATAATGCAATTTACATTTTACATTGCGTCTTAGTAGAAACCTTCCTCTGGGACATTGCTTTACCACAAGTTACCTGCTTATCAAATCAGGGCCATCTAATGCGACTCTTAAAATATTAAGCAGTATGCCAAACCCGAAAAAGGTAGTGATATGGTGAAACATAATTGGAACGTGTAGTGGGAACCTACACTGGTCAGATCTAATTCCGTCACAAAGTGCTTATGATGGACTTTTTAAACATGTTTATTTCTAAGCATTTCTTCAGGGTAACCCCTTGGTTTTCTAGAATAACTCAATGTTACATGATTACATTAACTTCAAATCAATTTACATATATAGTAATGACCTTTGTTAGTACATTTTGAAGATACAAATGTCATTGTTTTTTGTCTTTCTCATAGAGAAATATAAAAAGGGCCGGTATCATAATTTTTACCTTTATAATCTTCAATCTATAACTTTTTAGAGCATTGGTATTACAATGAAAACTAGCAGCTTTTTGCTAATTTATAACCAGTCGAGAAATATAATATTTTATCAACAAAAATAACTTTTCGTTGCCTATTTCCCATGCTTAGAAACCGGACATATAGTTTATATCTTTGATCATCACAAAATCATCCCAGTTTATTTTTAGACAAACATGTAAGCACTCGGTATGCAGAACTTGCAATGTGTGTCTATATTTGACATTACAGTTTATTCTTTTTATTTACACAAACATTACTGCTGACATAATTAGACTTTCTTCATTATATATATATATAAGATAAGTAAGATATTCAGTTACTGTCATGATAAGTTCTTTAAAGTTACTGACTGGTGAGGAAATTGATGTAATGTTGTGTTCATTGACCGAAACTAATTTCTAAATGAAGTTTAAAGGTGGCGCAAGTTTCCCTCTCTAATCTAGGCTCAACTTCCAGTCTAATACAGCCATGATTTACACTGGAGACGCATGATTAAACTCCTCATTACGCCGAATTAGCATCCCCATCTATTGCACCCCGAGTCCCCACGCTGTTCTGCCCCTGTCTATTTTGTATGGGCTAAGTGGCGCAGTGGCAGGTTGGATTTCAGGCATCTTAAGGCTGTTTTCCACTACGCGGCAGACAAAACTGCCTAAGATCGAGAGGTTTTTATGGCCGAAGATTGCAAGTATGTCCATTTCAGGTAGGAAAGATCCGAGTAGGTGCTCCCGAGAGTTACAAACATGTTGGTAACTATTGGTAGCAATCCTCCTGATCTTTGGAATTGTTGTCAAACATTGGCAGAATTCCCATAAATATTGAGCCGAATATTGTATAGTGGAATATGGCTTTAAAGCCTGTATTCCACTAGGAAACACTAAGAAATGCCAAAGATCGGGACCAAACATTGGGAGGGTGTCAATTCCAGGGTTCAAAAATCATGAGCAGAGCTCCCGATAGTCACGAACATGTTGGTAACTATCGGTAGGATTCCTCACAATGTTTAGCTCATGATTTTTGGGGTGCCAAAGATCAGGAGCATTGGGAGGCATATTCCAACTCAGGATGTATAGCATGTAACCCCAAAGATCAGGAGTGTGCCTACCGATAGTTACCAGCATGTTCGTAACTATCAGGAGCACCTACTGACGATCTTTCCTACTTGAAATGGACACATTCACAATCTTTAGCCCTAACACCTCACAATTTTGGGCAGTTTTGTCTGCCGTGTAGTGGAATACGGCCTTAAGGATGTCAGTGGCAAGGAAGATGGATGTAATTTCAACCCTTTCTGGGAGCAGAGCGGTTGGTATGAATATGCTAAGCCCCTCCTTGATTGATGGCCAGTTGATGTGGGTGTAATGGAGAACTAATTAACGGAGAGACGGTCACTTACGACTCGTGTAACTTAACTCTGTCAAATCGCTATCCGAGCGATTATGATATTGTTGTATGGGTGAAATATCCATCAGAGGTAGTTATATGGAAGAAAGAGAACATGTAGATTCCAGGAGAATGGGCAGGCAAGAGTTGGGATACAGGCATACATCATCAGGCATTCATATGAGAAATGAAATGTTGGCTTTCTCCTAGATATGCCAGTATGGACGGATATAGAGGGGATTATGATTACGATGAGTTTAGGGACCACAGGGGCAAATACAGAATTTCCGAATGGGAGTGTTTTCACATAGGCTAAGTACCAAAACAGTGTGCATTCATGCATGCACACATTTTTTTCTCTTTGGCAAATTTAAATCCCAACCAAAAGGGGGTCCGGGGTTCAGGTCCCCCTGGACCTCCTCCCTCCTGGATCTGCCCCTGGACCAAATGGTATAAAATGCCAAGACACGGCGTACATATCAATACAATGTCATGTAAACATACATTTTGTGGTAAAACTGTACATTTATCGAGAGAGAAAATCATTATAATACATTTATATTTTCCTGGATTTCCAACACAAAAAAAGATGTCTGAAAATTGCAATATAAATGAAGTATAAGAAGCAGTCCTTTGTATCAGCTGTGGTTATCCTTTTAGAATTAAATTAATATGCCGGATCTTCTTTAATAGAATAGAATCTGCCATAGGAAAGATGACTTCTCCATAATTATTTAATCATAAAGTATGAGATCACGGCAGATACTGTGAAAAATTCCAATTGGTCGTATCATCCTGTATCGCTTCGGTGATAGATTAATGAAACCCTGCTTAAATATGATCAAGTATAGAACCTTTGATCCATAGAATCTACTTTGATTTGACCAGGGGAAACGCCTCGTCAGCTAACATATTGATGACACGTCTGTCAGTAATGCTGTACAATAATTACTGGTGTGAGACCTGAGGTCTGAAGCCCCGGATGTCTATACTCACTCCTAGCGGCCGCTGATGGAACTACCGGAAGTACCGACACCACGACCTTTGACCTTTGACGCACAGATGGCTGGGTAGGTGGGAGGGAGGTGGGTGAGGGGGCACTTATTGATTACGGGGGTTACTTATTTAGTAACCTCGAGTATTTAAACAACTTTTCGCCTCCCATCTAAAACATCATGTTGTGTTGCCCATACCACATTTCACAAGAAGCAGATCACTAACTTTGGATCATAATATATTTAATTGCGTTGGTTGTAGGCTCATATGTTAAACATTTCAACCTTTATCAAAAGGTACCTCATGAGTTTATTTTAGATCGATAGTGAGTCCCAAGACATTCAGAAGAAAAGGGGTTTTCTGGATGCAAAGATGAGATCTGTTAAAATATAACTGTCATTGAATAACTTCTCTTCTCTAAACAGCATCTGAAAGAATAAACATTATCCTGCTCAGTCAGAGTAACTGTAAGACACATAGGCCTATAGAAGGAAATTATGCTCCTTCATAAAAGTTATTGAATGGGTGAATAGCTGTACGCATAGCTTCATATTAAAACATTTTAGCGATGCTGACATATGTAACTCTGAAAATCTCCTGCACAATTTTTGTGATGTTGCAATGGTGGCACTTCCTTGCAAACTGCTACAACCCATGATCATTTTTGTGAAGTCATAATTTTTTTGTTTATGTTTTGGAAAAGATCGAACTGCTGTATTAATTTTTTACCAGTTGCACAGACTCTCATAGGAGGTGTCAACATTGTAAATTTCACGGCAAAACGTTATGAACTGGCAATTTGTGCTTGCTACACCATCGTTTTTCATACAAAGTCCCCCCCCTCCGCCAACCCGCCCCTTAATGTAAAGGTCTGCTGAGTTGCAGGTATTACATACATGAGGGGGTGGTGGGCCCTGGAGGAGTGGACAGGTGCAGGAGGTGAATGAGTGACATGGGGGAGGTGGATGAGGCCCAGCTGGGGGCGATTTGTCACTATACAGGGAAGTGCCCACGCCGGTATACTTGGTGCCTATCGGTAGGGAACAATTTCTGAGGCTCCAGCCAGCTATAGCTGTTTATGGACATACTTAAGCCCCATAGCCATTAGGCAACAGCTCAGTCATCAAATTCCCCGCACAATCACAGGGCGATCAATGAATAACCAGAACAATTTGTAACCAAAGTTCTTTTAGGAGTGGTTGATTGCAACACATGTATTATGGCGATATAACATTTAAATATTTTTGATAAGTTTGAATAATCAGGGATGTCATTTATTATTCAAATTCCCCACACAATCGCAGGGCGATTACAATCGCCGGGCAATTCCCCTTGGGTATGGTGTTAGTTCTCACCGATGGCCGATGGCCAACTGCCAATGGGATCGCAAGGAAAATCGTGGGAAAATATCAAAATTGCTTGATATGGCAGTCGCCCAGGGACGACGACACCCATTCTTCCAGTTGGCCATCACCGGGTAATGGTTAAAATTATCTAGCGGGTATGGGGCTTCAGTCTTTGCCATTTATAATTTGTTTTGACCCCCCAAGCTGCCAATTGGATAGAAAGGAGATTATAGTAGGCAATGTGATACATCTACAAAGTTTTGGCAACACTGGGCAACAAAAGTGAAAACTACAATTGCCTAAAGAAATATTAGGGCAAAATATTGCTGTGTTCAAACCTCCCATTAGATTTTCCATGTTTGATTGCTTTTGTCATCTTCAATGTATGTCTTCTGCTACTCAAACTCACTTGTTTTCTGACCGATATGAAGAAATGTACAGTGCTTCTGAAAGAACATGTTAATACATGAAGTCGCCAATACACTTATTCAAAAAAGAAAAGAAATACCCTGACAATGTTA
Organism: Lepidonotus clava; assembly: GCA_936440205.1. Taxonomy (NCBI): domain Eukaryota; kingdom Metazoa; phylum Annelida; class Polychaeta; order Phyllodocida; family Polynoidae; genus Lepidonotus; species Lepidonotus clava. Next base: position 55,302,444 of record OW387135.1, on the reverse strand, counting down.
TGTTTCTGGGCAACAGGATGGCAACAAATTAGTATAGTTGTTGTGGACCTGTTGCGGTCCAATTGATGGGCTTTTGTTGCCATGTGAAAGGCCCCCTTCAATGAAAATAGTCAGATGAGTTTTGACGCCATCCTTTGGCTCTAACAATGATAAATAGTCTTCCTTAAAACATTGCAGTCTGATTTGAATAGCCTTGTCCGACACATGAATGAAAAGAACATTTTGTATTAGTACCTTTTTTCCTCCTTAGCAGTATTTAAACAGACTATAAAAATGTATCAGGTTAAAAAAGACGTTCCATTGTGATACGTAATGGTAAAGTGATAAGAGGGGATTTTCTTCATTTTTTTTTCTTTGTCCACTTCCTACGAGTAACGTTAGATCTTCCAACCGATCAAAGGAACATATATGCAGTCTGAAATGTACATCTAATTTATAAGTTAATGTACATCTAATTTACAAGTCAAGATTAAGATTGTCTTGGATTGCAGTTTGATTCTTAAGACTTTAATTGCAAATGCAGGAAGATATTTATAAGCTACCGTACACTCAATTCCACCAATACACTGTGAGAGTGATTACATCTTTGTTGTCTCCCTCCTTTTGGGTCTTATACAATTAATATACATTGGGTGCTAGCAGCCACAGGCCACCTGGGATTTGTGGTGCTATTGTAAGGTAATAGATAGTAGGTGTAGATGCCTGATCATTTATTTACTGAATTGAGACCTGAGTGTTGAATAGGTGACTACAACTGTGGGAGCTTGGCCAACAGACTTAAGGCGGGTTTCCACAATGCTAAACAAAACATGCCTTCCAGTAATCCATTCAAACCATGATACAATATAGCCCCATCCGCTGTGGCCGATGATTTTTAGCTGGCAGGTCTGATAAATTTATCACATGGAGAAGACGATCATCTCAGGGCCGATACAGTTATTGCATGCAAGCGAAAATGAACAAATAGCATTCATACTGAAAAAGGAGGTACTAATCTCAATGGATCGTGTGGAACTCAAATGAATCCATCCAACATGTTGGATATGTTCACTTTCAGACCCGTGGTTTGCATGATCGTTTGCACCAGGAATTGCACAACAGATAGCAAGCACCGTGATGGCTAGGGCGAATGGGCCTTATATTCCCACATAGGCATTTGTCCCTGAGGTAAGAAAAGTGGAAAGTGGAAGGATGGTTTGTCGTTCCGTTCGGTTGGTGAAGTTGGTCAGCCTACCAGTGTAACCCTTTCCCACAATGGCGATTAAGGGCACCAACAAGCACAAGACACCAGCGATAAAAGGTGTTATAGCAGTGGTCGGTCATTACACTATTTGTCAGAGTTAAAGGATGGATGGTGCTACTATTACACATAAGGCTTATGCCAACAATGGATAGGGCAGTATGTTTCATAAACACATTTTCATACACTACTTTTGGGATTAATTAAATTATTTTTAATTACCCCCGCCGCGTATAGCGGCTCACAGGCTCTACTGGCATAGTGTAGAATGGAAGGAATAACTTAATTGATCATTATGCTAAATCAGGACCAAATAGTTAAAATTATAATTTTGCATATGAAATTAAGCATGGCTTAACCTTGTCGCGACTAATTGCTGAACACAGGATAAGATGACGTCATGTCTTGTGTTACTCCACCTAATTACATGGGCTCAGAATACGATGACGTCATCTGATGCAGTAGGTGATTTCTTGGTATGGGAATTCTATTCAATTACAGCAAATCGTCTTACAGGCTGATTAGTGTAGGTAACCCCGTTAGTCCGGTCTAGTGAGCTTAAGATATGCACACGTGCAATTCACTCTACCACGGTTAGCTGATTTAAAGTATTTTAAGCACCTATAGGCTAACTTTGGCCATTATTGTCGACAAAAGCCACGTACAAACTATAATAAAATTGATGAATAATTGTGATATTTCCAGAGAATGTTTAGCGTTAGTTGCAAAATTTGTAGTACAGGGCTGGAGAATTCACCATACCACGGATAGTCAATTTCTTGACTTTTACCTTTGGATTAGCTTTGATCACGGTGCGTGCTGGGTAACATGTCGACAAATCACAAGGCTTTAACATAGGAGTTTTCATTAATCATTCCACTATTTCTAGTTTGATATGAAGAAACCCAAAAGAGAATTATTTTAAAATTTGTAGTCAAGTTTCCAAGTTGTTTGAAAATTGATTCATTATATAGGTGAAACATAAATAGCCCTGGGCTACTAGTATATGAATGTAATGTAAACAATGGTACAATGACGGGTCAATTGAGATACTGGTCGTAAAAGACTAGATATTTACTATCAAATCACCTATTATGATATTTTTCCATGTTCTCTCCTTTCTTTCTAATGTCATAAACAGCTTAAACATGTCTTAAACATTTAGGATTACAACCACTGATCAATAAAGTGTGCACATTAGATTTTGACTGATTTCATAGGCATATATCTTATGTCCAGTGTCTTGAGTTGAAAGTTGAACCGTACACTCGGCCCAAGGTAAATGTACAAAAATCAAAATAATGCATTCTACCATGGGAGTTCTTCCACAGGCCCATTGAAACATCACATTGCTTCGTTTGAAAGGGGTATACTCCCCATGTATCATCCAATAAACATTATCATTGCCTGTCGAAAGCATTTCTTCCTTGCTATAACTACCCATTAACCCATACTACACGGGTATCTAATCTCTGATATGAAGGGAATAACAATCTTTTTGAAGGCCGCATCCTAATCGTATTTGACTTTGGCAAATTGTAACCCAAAGGTTTTTTGACAGATCGAGGAAATAGCAAATGGACCTTAACCTTTTACGCCTACTGAGGGTACGCTTCAACTCTCGGGTCGGGAGTTATGATGGATTGTCGGATATATTGTAGAAATAAGCATTACGAATTGTTCACGGGGTTAGCTTTCGACGTATATCTTTGCGCTGCTAAATTTTCGCGCACCAAGCAATGATTAGAATATCTGCACATTCATAATTTGATAGTTATTTCTTTTTGTTCTATAATACTGATAAATCTAACTCACGTCATATTTTTGCACATTTACAGTGGTGCGTGAAGTGCGCGAAAAAAGTACAGTGCGAAAATTAATAAGTTTACAGTATCCAGGGAATCTCTGCATTGCAGGATAAATGTAAACACATACCTTTTGATCTCTTGTCTGTGATATTGTAAAAATATCAAGTAAAATCCATGGAGGAATATTGTGTTTCTTTATACATTGTGCCGCATTCTTTTATATGAATTATCTTGGTTTCTCGATCATATTTCATAAAGTTTTAAAATGTCATAGCCAGATGCATTTTTCACCTTGCGAATATCTATAGACTCTGTGCAAATAACGTCACACTGGTCCAAAGGGACATGTTGGTGTTCAATTTGAAATTATTACTATTCATTACAACCAGGAGGATCTGGAACAAAACGTATGCTATATTCGTCTCAATTGATCCCATAACGTCACCCCTGCCCATTTCTATTACCTAGAATTGATAAATTCTAAACTTCTAACTGTTATATTGTTATGATAATTACCAGAAAATAGATACATGACCACATCTGCACACGGTCTATTGGCAGAGGCTTAAGGTACCTGCTTGTACCGGAGTAGCCCATTCTTAGCCCTGAGCCACTCTGATAGGCTAATGTACCTGGTACATCTTATACCTTCCTTTCCGCCTTGGCTCTTAACCGTGAGTGTCCTGTATTCAGAACAATGTTTGCTTCACTACACCTGGTTAGATCCCTAGGTCCTGAAACCCGACATACACTGATCTGTTGTCCTGTGTTTGTCTCTCAAAGTTGAAACAATAGGGAATACCTTGCTCTATACCTCACCTCTTAAAACACTAGTGTTACAGCATTACGTTTGTAAAATTATGCTTAGATGCCCAGAGCTACTGACCCTAAAGCCCATACACACTAGGTGACTTTTACACAGTCGGCCGATGAGACGGCAGCAGAATCAGCAGACTCATATGATGGCCTGTATGTATATCATATTGAAATGTATGTGTTTGATATGAGTCAGCATTAAAGTCAGTCAATTCTACTCTTAAAATCAGCCGATTTTATAGCCAATTAGTTGGCAATCTGTAAAAAAAAATCCTTTGGGTATGGGGCTTAAATCAACAAACTAACCATCATGGGGGAATACCGTGTTTCCTAATGCATAATGGCACATTTTTGATTACGGAGTTTCTTGAATATATTTTATGTGAAACATATTGTAAAAGAAACTACAATTGAAAGATGCACAGGCTCATCTCAGACCTGAACTGCTCTAAAGCCCCATCACCGGTAAAGTCGCCTAGTGGGTATTAGGCGACTTTACCGGCGATCGGCAACGGGCAACTGGGAGAATCGGCCAATTCTTATGATCGCCTGTTGCTACAGTACATTACAGCAAATGTGCATGTTTGATCTGAATTGCTGCTAAAATCGGCCGATTAATTGGGTATAATCGGTTGAATTTTTTGCACCAATCAGTTGGCTGACTTGGTCAAAATCACATAGTGGGTATGGCCCTTAAACTAAGCACCTTCAGTGGCAATAGGCAATGGATGACTGGGAGAATTGTCGCTAAAGTCCCGGGACGCTCAGGATCAGCGGGCGACTCCCCGGTAGTAAGCTGCAGATTGTGGATGTCTAGCGACAGGTGACAAAATCGCCTGTAAAGTCGCCAGTAAAATTACAGGTAAAATATCAAACTTGCTTGATAACCCAGTCGCCCAGTGATGATGACGGCCATTCTCTAGGTCACCCAGTGCCCGGCAACGGTAAAATCACCTAGTGGGTATGGCCCTTAAGAGCTTAAGCCCCATACCCACTAGGCGATTTTACCGGCAACTGGCAATGGGCAACAGCAGAATCACTGGTAAATCACATCACATGGTAGTGTGTAACATTTCAATATTACATGCTAACATGTGATGTGAGTTGGTAACGATTTTACCAGTGATTCTGCCGTTGCCCATTGCCAGTCGCCGGTAAAATCGCCTAGTGGGTATGGGGCTTTATGTACCACCTGTTTCTACCTCCCAATCCGCCTTGGCCCTCAACCTCGAGTGTCCTGTATTCAGAGCAATGCATATACGTTTACTTAACCACACCAGTTGAGACCTCTTACCCACCTCATGAAGACAGGTGGTGTTATGTTTGTTTGTGTGTGTCAGGATCAAGTAGGACTGTATACCTTCTTAAAATTGAGACAATAGGTAATGACCTGGTCTGAACAAGATAACGTTTGTGGAGGGATGCTTTAATTTCCTCGCTTTTTACAAAACAAAGGGATACGAGTAACGAAGAGCTAACTCAAAACAAAGGCAAATCCAATGGCAGGTGTTATTTGTGAACAGAAATGTATTCTCTGCGTTTAGTGAACTTTCACAATAGTATTTGCAAAATGTATTCTTACTTTTCTGTATATGTTAATATTTTTAGATATGCAATAGGCTTCATGACCTTCAGCTTACAAAATTATTTCCCTTTTTGTGTTTAAATGAAGGAAGAGAAATTCAAGGAGAGATTCAGGGCAGCTTATTACTGCTTAACATATCTCCCTAACAGCCTATAGATAAATAGTATGGTTAGGCATTTCAGGCTAGGTGTGGTGGAGAGTGCCCGCAGGCCAAAATTTCTAATAGTATAATATTATTCTAATATAAAATGGAAATTATTCGGTTTGTAAAAATGGTCTTAAAGTGAATAGATGAATATGCAAAGTGTTATTAAACATTGCTGGGATTTTTCGTTGAAGTAGTGCAAATTATTGTGTTGGTTTAAAATACATTGACTTCACTTCGGCTTTAATTCACATGTTACTAATGCAAATGTAATACAGCCTTTAGCCCTAGGTAATGGTCACCTATCCTAATTCCCTGCTCAAATAGAGACTCTGGATCTCTGACATGTTAACGGATCAAGGGGCATTAAATATAAAAGGACCTTAAGCTGTAAAGTGCTACTTAACTCTCTCCAGTTTAGTTGATATTCGAGATTTCTTAGAGGCCTAAAGCCCCATACCCACTGGGCAATTTTGACCAAGTTGGCCGACTGATTGGCACCAAAATTGTTCGATTCTACCTCAATAATCGGCCCATTTGAGCAATGATTCAAATCAAACATACATAATTCCATATGCTATACTAACAGGGAATCATAGGAGTCGGCCAATTTTACTGCCAACTTGTTGGCCAACTGTGTTACAGTTGCCTAGTGGGTACGGGGCTTAACCATGCAGAGAAGATTCTGGTGTTTTCTAAGCAACAACTTCCGAGGAAACCTCATTTTGAACATTGAGCCTGTTTTCTAGGAAAATATCAAGATCGTGATGGGTAGGGACCAAATAATTGATTGCAAGCGCGTGCATTCCAGTGATAGTTTTAACACCAGTTAGTGAGGGTGTATTTTAGGATCATTATTTTATATTCCCTTTTCAGCATATATTAGTCAATATAAGAGTTAGTCGGTTTAGGCCCTGTCAATTTGACTAACTATGTTAGTCATGTTTGACTTACATTTAGACCTTTAGGATTATCAGCGTTGTCAACATGGAAGGGAAGGGGTTAATGCTAGTTGCCCATCACGTATGCTGCGTCACATAACGCGTCTTGCTGTAGCAAACATTGGCATACATAGCGAGACCCATTGCTGTGAACAGGGATGGAGGATGGAATGTATCTTTCATGCTTACACGGATGGTTTGAACATCCCGGCAGGACATTTTGGGATGTGAATTCTTATATTTTGTTTTCAGCAAGTGATAGCAGTGTCCCTCAGTTTATGAAATATATATGAAGTGAGTGGCGGAAATGTATTTATATGCCAATTAAGGATAGACAACTGGTGATATGGGGCGTTTTGCTATGGTCGCAGTTATCTTGTTACTTTTTCTGTATTCATAATCTCTTATAGTTATATCTTATAGTGCCAAAAAGCCAATTAAACACCGCATCTGTTAATATAAATCATAAAAGTATATTTTTATGGATATCTATGTACAATAACTGTAAAGTTGAAAAATCCTATTTTTACAAAAAAAATTTGAACATTGATATCTCAGTCAATTCTTCACATAAAGCCTTGAAATTTTAAACACATATACATCATGGCCAGTCAGAGGGAACCGTGTCTCAGATTTATTATTTAGGTCTCAGTTTTTGTTTTATGAAATCTAGAAAATTAAGAATAAAAAAATTACAAAAAGTTTCCCGTTTTTTGTAATAAAATAAAAAGTAGGACCTAAATAAAAATTCTGAGACACGATTCACTACATAAGAACCTTATCAGAAGACATGCAAAGTTTGAAATCTGTAGCCCTTGTACTAAAGAAAATATCCATGTTCAAAAAATAAAAGTCAAGATATTGGTTTTTAATTAATTGTGTCAGAGATATTTATCTCACTTTAACTTTATTTATATCATTAGATAAAGAAAATTATAACCTTTCATTTGGTATGTGAAACGATAATATATCTCATCAATTAAGAAAATGAGGAGAGATAGTGTGAATAATGCCTTGCCAACAGTTGTCTATCCTTAAATGTGTCCAAATTGTGTGCAGAGATATTGCTACAGCGACGATTTGACCATTGCCCCGTCGCATAACGGGTCTCGCTGTAGCGAACATTGGCACATTTCAAAAGACCTCTCCCTGTTCAACAGGGAGCGAATCCACCTTTCATCCTTACAGTGATGGTTTGACCACCCCTTTTCTTTCATGTCCCGGGGGGACATTTTGGGGTGTTAATTTTAATATTCTGTTTTCAGCAGATAATAGCAGTGTCCCTCATCTTATAAAATATATAGGAGGTAAGTGGCGGAAATGTATTTATCAATCAATTAAATTAACTTCAAAGTGTGTGCAAAACCATCGCAACAGGGACAATTGGCACATTCCAAAAACAAGGAGAGAAAAAAAACAGCAAGAAAAAAACAAATCCATCCTTAATCGCTCCCTCTTGCGAGAGTTGGGTTATGCGACGGGCCACATGGGTGAACAAGGGTGAAAAAAAACAGCGAGACAATTTTGAAACCATCCCTGTTCTCTTGCTGTAGTGAGCATTTGGTTATGCAACGTGGCACTAAACTCTGTGTCACCCAAGTACACTTTGGACCACAGCTTTTGAGGATTGGTGGAAACGACATTCAACTCTCCATTATAACCACCTCAAGACCCTTCTGTTATCAAGCAACATCTTCACCTCTATCTCTACCCATATCCTAAGAATGTGCAGGGTTATTGGCACACACCTTAAGTGTATTGGACTCTAACACCCAGTCAAAATAAACAAGGAGAGGTGTAGAACATTGCCAACAACATGTGCCAAGGTACGCACCGCTCTAGTCCATTTGGACCCAGATAATTTCTTATGTATTGGGTCTGTACACCCACAAGGATCCATGGCTTTTATTGGTCACATGAAATTGTAAGGAATTCTTTTATTGGCCGTCTATTAATGGCATGAGGAACCCTTATGATGGTTGTTATTGTTGTGGCTGGTTAATGTTTGTTTGGTTACTGGGGTTTAACACATCTATGGTCATATCACGGTGAGAACAAGGTCTTGACAATTCTGTCTGTTTGATGATCACATTTATACAATGATCGTATCTATGAGAAGGTAGAGACCGTACTCCTACACTTTTACTGAGGCAGGTGTTCTTTAATAGACAGGACCAGACACAGAACAGCTGGTGACACAAGGCCTTTGATATCCCAGTTGTTGCCACTGGGGAGAATGCAGAGAGGTGTAGCAGTCTCACTGGCTGGTGTATGGTCCTACCTATAGCTATAAACCAGTAGCTGAAAAGCATGCTAGAATTTGGATGGGAATTCCCACCTAAAATGGCAGGTGCTCACAGTCCTAATTTGAGCTACTAGCAGACTTAGACGTAACTACAGTCTAGCACCGCTCTGGCCATTCTGACTAACACCCACTCGGCGTTAAAACGTGTAACCCGGTGACAGGACAACTACCCCTGGGACAACTACCCCTGGGACAACTACCCCTGGGACAACTACCCCTCGGACAACTACCCCCTAGGACAACTACCCCTTAGGACTATTACCCCCTAGCACTATTACCCCCCTAGGACAACTACCCCTAGGACAACTACCCCTTAGGACAACTACCCCTTAGGACAATTACCCCTATGGGTAGGACAACTACCCTATAGGACAACTACCCCTTTAGATAGGACAACTACCCCTATATATAGGACCATTACCCCTTTAGGACAATTACCCCTACAGATAGGACAACTACCCCCCTTGATAGGACAATTACCCCCTTTAGTAGGACAATTACCCCTTTAGTAGGACAACTACCCCCATTGATAGACTACACCCATTGGTAGGTCTACCCCTCCTTTGCCCGGCCCTGAACACTAAGGGCAGGTTCTACCAATGGGGGTAGTTGTCCTACCAATAGGGGTAGTTGTCCTATCAAGGGGGATAGTTTTTCTAAAGGGGTAATTGTCCTATCTATAGGGGTAATTGTCCTATCTAGAGGGGTAATTGTCCTATCTAGAGGGGTAATTGTCCTAAGGGGTAGTTGTCCTACCCATAGGGGTAATTGTCCTAAGGGGTAATCGTCCTAAGGGGTAGTTGTCCCAGGGGTAGTTGTCCTATGGGGGTAATAGTCCTAGTGGGTAATAGTCCTAGTGGGTAATAGTCCTAGGGGGTAGTTGTCCCAGGGGTAGTTGTCCCAGGGGTAGTTGTCCCAGGGGTAGTTGTCCCAGGGGTAGTTGTCCTAGAATCGTGTAACCCACCAGGTGGTGCTGCAGCAGATGGGGGCCCCTTAGGTATTTATAAACATTCAGCTGGATCCTGATTGGTTCAACTTGGGATGACCTGTTGCGTCTGCACCACTTGTAATATCACCTCCACTGACTGTATTCTACTTTGGGGCATGCTGGGTGTGGCATCTGTAGGATGCGTCCCAACTTCCAAGCTAAACATGTGACGTTATTATAATGTTGCAGCAACATTCTGTTTTGGTTCATCTTACGTTATTTTACGTTATGACTCAAAATAACATTACTTCATCATTCTGCTGTGAGATTGCACTGCGATGGGATTGTAATGTTCTGGTTATGTTCTTCAACCAAAACAGAATGTTCTTGTAACATTCTGTTTTGGTTTCATCCTAACCTCACCAAAAAGTAATCTTATAATAACATTCAAATTTGATGAGGTTCCAACCTCACCATCAATAACGTAATTGCTTTGTGCCACCTCATTAAGTAACAAACTGACTAAAAGAGTATGGTCACAAGCTGGCTGGGTTACGCAACAAAGAGTTTAGTTGCTGCAAACCAGTGTTAACACTTTCTCCTTGGTGACAAGTGATTGTTACTGGGCTCTGGGATTGAAAGGGTTAAGGCAGGTTTCCACAGATCATCCAAGTGCTGCCAATTAGACTTGATAGGTACCGGTGTTAACCCTTTCAATCCTCGATGACTAAAACCTATGAGTGGCGTTGGTCGCTGTGGTTGGAAAGGGTTAATACATCTAGTCAGCCGACTTCAATCATTTGGTGCGTTTGGTCGTTCTGTATAAATCCGCCTTTAACAATAGTCGACCACCAACTAAAAGTGATCAATGACTATGGGAGCACTAGTCAACCATGTTGTCAACCTATGACTATGTATGTAGCTAGTCACTAGAATAGTGCTGTTTGGAAAGGGTTAACACACTGACTAACACTAGTCATAAGGTCTAGTCAGTATGTGGAAACCAAACTTAGGACTGATCCTGTTCACCAAAGCTTTGAGTTAGAAATGGTTACTGGAACTATATGCCTGATGTTGATAGGATACTGTTGCTCAGCCACGCTGGTCATATCAATCACCATTATAAACTTCATCGCTTTAATATTATAGTTGGTGTCAGATATCCTTAATAGCCTGAAGTTAATAATCTATTGGTGTGCAAGTTTTACTTTAGGTGAGGAACAGTGCTGACTCCTCATTGTGTATTGCAAAGTCTCTATTCCACAGGCCAATTTTGATGCTGCCAATTTTGTATTTGATTGATCGTTTCCAAAAATATCGCAGGGAGCCATACATATTCTATATACCATTTGATAAGAACTATAAAACCTTTCTAATTATATATAACATGTCTATTCAGAACCTTAATTTCCTCAGCCAAATTTCAAAGCGGTCACAAAATCGGCATGTAGAATATAGGCTTAAGAAGAGACCAAGTCCATGCCTGTGTCACTCACAAAGGATCACTGTGAACCTGTTCTCACAATTGAAATGTGAGACATTAGCATAAAGAGCGTATCCCATTAGGGTGCTATGGATTAAGGCGATGCTTATATTACCGAAATCACTGCAAGAAGCCTCTGTTGCAGGACATATACATGTACTTAGTTTCATTGCTAATGTACATTATCCTGAATTGTTATGAGCTTTACCTGCAGGTTAGCCTTAAACAGGGTGCATACTGGGTAATATGTCAACAAAGCTCAAGGCTGTATTTTCATGAATTTTGTGGATGAACGATTTTAAAAACAAACCATCATTATTCTTTAAATTAGTATCCATAATCATTGGTATTAATTTCCCTGAGTCTTTTGAAATGTATTTCATTGTAGGTGGATTTATAAAAATCGTTTGCTTATTTTCTATAGGTTTACCAGGTGATTTGTCGACAACATCAATCCAAATTAGCCTGCAGGTCCTTGAAATACTGTAAATCAGCTATCCGTGATAGGGAGAATTGTTATTAGGTTCTGCTGATGGTTGCCCTTCCATTGTGTCAAATACACAATGACCTATTCAGGCACATTTACAATAAATATCTTTTAAAGGGACTCTTTATAAAGATCACAAAAACACGTTTTACCCCTCCTCCCTATATCAGATCTTAGCTCTAGATAAAGAATATTAATTTTACCTATCTGTCATCCTTTAGATATCTTTATTTATCTATCTGTCATCCTTAAGATATTCTCGCCTCTACATATCTTTTGTATTAACATAGCCTTATATATAGGCAATAAATATTACATTACGTATGCTTTCGAAGTCTTGTGAAAGATTGATTATTGTACTGTGTGGGACAAAACCATTTGTCTTTCGTTATACGAACCCATTTTTCTCTGACACTCACTCTTCTAATGCACAATAGCTGTTACTTACTCTACGGTAAGCACGCGATATGCCAATACATCATATGACTTTAAATGCAAGCTTAAGGCGCTATACAAATGCTCTGCAGAAACGCATAATAAAAGTATACATTAAGGAGTTTGGTCACAAAAGTGAACTATTTGATCCCTTGCCCGAGGCCTGGTTCATAGTTGTTATAACAATCCTACTTTATTGTTATTGCACATAAACCTAATGGCATAGTGAAGAAAGTCGTCTTTCGACTATAGATGTTGTGCAGATGACGTCACAATTCCCAGAAAGGGCCTGGGCGCCATATTGGTGATCACAATTTCTAAATATCTAGAACACGTATTTCTATTGAATTCATCTGGTAGAATCAACCTGAATCAAAATAAGCACTTTTCATTATTCAGAATTTATAAATTTTATATTTATATACTGGCCACGTGGATATGATAAGCACATGGTGATCACCAAAATGTGGTCACGTGACCATGCCTGCACAAGGTCTATACCGTTTTAATAGACTAAACATAGTCTATTTTGAAGAAGCATAGGGGCTTTACATTACAGACGTAACCACATATTTACAGAAATTCCCTCCACCCCTGATCCCTTCAGTGAAAGTTGGATTCATACAGGATCATACGTTGAGGTTATACAACGAATATTCAAATGGCCATCAAATGATAGCACTTACTCTTACAAAGTATGCAAATGGATACAATCTATAACCTTCTGTCAAATTTAATCAGGGTAATGGCGTACATAAGCATGTGGCTTATACGTTTTAGACTCTCTCAACATTCATATTAATGTAGTCCATGGATAGTGTCATATGATCTTGGGCCAAATCAGGCATTATGAGACACTAATCAAATTTCAGCTGATTAGCCTAATCAAGAAAATCAGTTACCAAGATATGGGCCCCAGTCACCCTCATAATGCTGCTTATCTACATCTTGCCCTCCATATTGTTGCAAAATACTGATGGGCTTAGAGATGCAATCGGGGGTATTCGGAACATGCAACGCTGAACTGAATCACTGACAGATGGAGGAGGCCAAATGACACGTCTTAAGGTGCTCCTAACCTCATTGTACCTTTATATATCTATAGGCCTATATATATATATATATATATAAAGGTATATGTATATGGATATAAAGGATGCCCTGCCCAGATCCATAAAACCGACCGTTCTCAGAAGTCCTGTAGGCCAAGACCGCTCTTTCAGCTATCCCTCTTTATCTATCCTTCTTGTAAGTTAATGCACTTTCATTTCATCTCATATATGTAAAGAAAAACGTCCCGAGGACAATGAGTAATGCACTGAGGTCGTAGAGAGTGATAGGATGGGACGTCTTTTACGCTTTTGATGTTCGAAATCGGATGTATCGTGCACCTTTACTTTCACAAATTCCAAACAATGTCATCTTGCCCAAAATAGAAGGGCGCCTTATGGTAGGAAAGGGTTCCTGATGCACCATATATGGAGTATTGTAGTAAATAGAAACGTCTAATAAAAGTGAGGCACTATAGGTATGTCGAGATTGACTAAAGAATCAATCTTCACAATGATAGCGTTGAAGCTACGATTGTATTCATACTCTAATGTGTTACTGTGATCTTTGATCTGTGAAAGAACCCATACGAAACTCTGCTCAATAAACGATTACTTATTTTCAGTGTAATAAACTACTACTAAGTGCACACCTCTCAGAGATATCAATATTGCCCCCCCCCCCTCCCAACACACACACACAACATAGACCAATATCATGCTTCAGACCCACTGGCCCCTTCCACTGCCTTTTCCCCACTTCTGGCCACCCGTCTCTGGCCAAACCTATTGACTCCCACACACCACCTCCACCCATCCCACTGACGCCCCCCCCCCCCCCACCCCCCCAGCCTGCTCCAGGGTCTCAGGAATAGGTGAGCCCAGATCAGAGGGAGGGTCAAGTACTTGAACCAGGGAGTGACCCCCACCCACCCATCCCGGTAGGGGGGGGGGCGGTGACTTGCTTCTTTTGCAACCCGATGTGTGTACCAGGGGTTTGCAAAGAGACACATTTTAAAGGTTTTCAGTATACAAATAACATACCCATAATGAAGGGATCATGTATCAAACACGTCCATATTGAAGGTGTAAAAATCAGATATCAAGTCTCATATGCACAATGTTTGGTTAATAAGCAAAGAACTTTGACTTAAAAGAAATCTTCATGTTGGTACGTTTTGTTTGTGATCTTGCAATAATCATCTGTGTTGGTGTCTTGTGGGCTAATTTAGGTGTACACGAAACACCGTGAAACCGATTTCTTGCTGTTTAGATAACCATCATATAGCACCATATTAACTAGAAGATGGTATAAAAGAAATACCCAAATTGCATGGGGTTCACTATTTGATACCCATTTTGAATGGGCTTTTCAATTTGATGCCCATTTTGACTGAATATTTAACCATTCATTTTATTCACTTCAGGCTGAAAAAGACCCATTTCTTTCAATTTCTGGTACACACATCCGGGCATGGTAAAGCCAAGTCGCTTCCCTCCCCCCCCCCCCTCCCGACCCCCGACCCCCGACCCACATCTTATCAGGTTTTCCGCCTGGTAGCCTTTGGCCGGTCCTCCCAGGGTCCAGGCCTCTCCCCCCCACCCTCTGCCCAGAAACCTACCCTGGCCACCTCTTGACCCCCTCTTGACCCCCAAGGCAGGTATGGCAATGAATTTATTGTAGCGTTTTTTTTTTACCAATTCGAAATGGCAGAATAATTCTTGCATTAAACACATTTCCCACGAACCTGCGCAGTCCACACTTTGTCTACCTGGGGCTTTTGGTAGCCTGGTCAATTTACTTCACATAAATTAACTATAGGAAGAGAACCCTAAAAACTTGTTTCATTTTTAATCCACCGGGGTTGCGCCACTTAATTGGTATATAGTGTGCAGGTTACATTACGTTGCCTCCAAAAGAGGTCAGTTGACCGTTTAGTTTAGTTTTTCTTTCTTTTGAGAAACTGTTTGAATAAATATATCATCTTTATGTAGATAGTTCTGCACTAGTCCAGCATGTATTTGTGTTGTCTATCCAATATAGTGGATTCAATTAATAATTGTCTCTTTTTATCGAAGCACCATATAGTCATGGTTATTACATTGCAATTACCAAGATCTGGTCACAAAATGTCTGCACAAGGTCTGTAGTAATCTAGGGTAATTGTGAATCTACCCTACATGGCATTCTATAAACAATGGTTACGTGACCTACTGCAGTCAGCTGATGATCAAGTATCCAACATAGACCTTGAACTGATGGCCTGCAGATCATTTTTGTTTATGGGTGGGTGGGGGGTCGGGGGTCGGTGTGTGTTCGCTACGGTGGATCGGGAAGGCAATGTTGATATCCTTGAGAGGTGTGCACTTAGTAGTTATTTATTACACTGAAATTATGTAAATTGTTTGTTGAGCTGAATGTTGTATGGTTTCTTTTGTATACATGCATAATCACAGGTAAAAAAAAAGATTACTGAAACATCTCAAAGTAGTTACCCTGATCCAAGATTGAAGATAATTGATGTCTCTGAAGGCATGCAACCACGGGGCGAATTGACCCCGGCGACCAGTGCATTTGAACAACCAACTAATGTTAACCCTTTCATCTGCAGTGATTAGAGCCTGCTGGCTGCTCTAATTACTATGGTTGGAAAGGGTTAACACTGGTAGTCTAAAATCATGAATTAATCGCCAGGCTTTATTTGCCTCGTGCGGACCTGCATTTAAATTCTCGATCGCATCAAACCAGCCCACCATCTGACCATCTACCCATCCAACAAGCCAGACCAGGTGGCCAGCTGTTTGGCACCGTCCAATCAAATTAATGATCAACCGGGTGAAAGTACATCCCACTCAAGGGGGTGTTCCACTAAACGACTTGGGCTGCGATATGACGATGCTGCAAGGAAATATTACAAATAAAATTATGTGTACGACATACGTGGCATGCTCCAAAATGCCAATTTTGAACCATTATATCACTCTTGTATGCTAATTTAACTGCAATATCGTCATAATTGTGGTGATATCGTAGCCCATTTCATGAAGCAGAATACCCCTTTAGTGTATAAAATGTGACCTCTTATCAAAGTCGACAGACCGAGATTTGCATAAAATTGAAAATGTGCCTGGATTTGACATTCCTTTATCTTTACCCATTATTAGAATAGGTTTTCTGATATAAGTTTATCAATTATACTACATCTTGTAATGTCTGACTATACTAGAGTAGTCTAGCCTTGTTTCCGATTGCCCAACACAGATTTGTTACCTGCTGATTTGCATAGATTAAGGTGCATGCTCGATAAGATGTTAACAAGTCATACTGATTAACCATATAAATTGCCATCAATCAGGGCATTATCTGTGGTTAACAAGATGGGAAACTTGCATTGAGTAGTTTTTGAATTATTGTATCTGTAACTATTCTGTATTTCCTTTTTTATGTTCTATATTACCTAATAGATGTAGCTTATTCCGGTGATCTGTCACAAAAATTGGTCAGATTTATCCTGCAAGTGCTTAAAATCAGCTATCTGTTTAAGGGAGAATTGCAGATACTAAAGCCCCATACCCACTAGGCAATTTTACTGGCGACTGGCAACTGGCAACTGGGAGAATTAGCCGATTTTTAGGATTGCCTGACAGTATGGTATATTGAAATGTGCATGTTTGATCTGAATTGGTCCTAAAATCAGCCAATTTTAGGGCAGATTTGTCAGCTGACTCAGGAATAATCGCCTATATAAAAAAAGTGGGTATGGCCCTTAAGTTTTATACACAGGGACGGAGCAAAAATAGTTGGAGGGGGGGGGGTGGGCTACTGTCCAGAGGATAAGGAAAAATAAGAAACTATTAAACAATTAACTATTATGTGTAGCACATCGATTCATCGACAAAAAACTAACCACAATAGCTTCCCCTAAGCATAGGCCCTGGAGCCTGGAGCCTAAGGGGCCTTCCATTTAGTACATACGCACATTTTCAAAAATCTCAGACCCCCCACGTAAGTACGCACATTTTCAAAAATCTCAGACCCCCCACGCCCTCTTGTTATAAAATATGCATTAGAAATGTATTAGAATATACGCACATTTTAAAAAAATTCAGACCCCCCTCCCCCCCTTGATGCGTACATACTTAATGGAAGGCCCCTAAGGCCTGGAGCCAGACAGGCGTGGGCGGAGGAAGGGGTAGGCGTGTAGACTCACCGACCAACTGACAAATGAGCCCTCTCTAGGGTTTAATTGAATCTGCTGGCGTGAGTTTCGCCCGACCATAATCCAGCGTACTCGTTGTTGACCCCGGGTAAAGGAGTTGTTTTGGGAGCTCACCTTTTTAACGGGTTATTTTTGGACCGTTTAGGCCTGTTTCGTGATTCATTTGCCGCATCCTTGTCGATAAAGCAGCAAACATGCAATCTAGTGTGAGTGCTTTTACTTTTAAGTCAACAGTGATTAAAGTGTGAGTATTAGGTCTCATGGTCCCTCAGTGATGTTGAGTTAATCTGAGGGTGTCTGGCTCAACCTTAGATTTTAGCCCACAATGTTTAAAAAAAACTGTTAGTTTTATATAACTTTTAATATTTTCTACCAGATATTCATTTCCTTTGGTTCATCATGCTAAAAAAATGTCCATGGGGCTCTCCAGGGTTAAATTGAATCTGGTGGCGTGAGTTTTGCCTAACCATAATCCAGACTACCCGTTGTTGACCCCTGGTAAAGGAGTTATTTTGGGAGCTCATGTTTTTAGCGGGTTATTTTTGGACCGTTTAGGCCTGTTTTGTGAGTGGTTGTCTCGTCCTTGTCAATAAAGCAGCACACATGCAATCTTGTGTGAGTGCTTTTACTTTTAAGTCAACAGTGATTAAAGCGTGAGTATTAGGTCTCACGGTCCCTCAGTGATGTTGAGTTAGTCTGAGGGTGTCTGGCTCAATCTTAGATATTTGCCCAGAAAGTTTACAAAAAACCTACTTGTAAGCCTAAGTAAGTTTTTTCTAACCTTTAATACTTTCTACCAGATAGTCATTACCTTTGGTTCACCTTGCTGAAAATGGCCATGATCCTTCTCCGGGGTTTGGCCCGACCATAATCCAGCCTACCCATTGTTGACCCCTGGTGAAGGAGATGTTTTGGGAACTCATCTTTTTAGCGGGTTATTTTGGACTGTTTAAGCATGTTTTGTGATTCACTTACCGTGTCCTTGTCGATAAAGCAGCAAGCTTGCAATCTTGTGTGAGTGCTTTTACATTTAAGTCAGCGGTGATTAACGCGTGAGTATTAGGTCTCACGGTCCCTCAGTAATGTTGAGTTAGTCTGAGAGTGTCTGGCTCAATCTTAGATCTTTGCCAACAAAGTTTAGAAAAACTGCTAGGAAGCTTTAGTAAGTTTTTTATAACCTTTAATACTTTATACCAGATATTCATTACCTTTGGTTCATCTTGTTGACAAACGGCCATGGGGCTCTCCTAATTCTCCCAACCACGGATAGCAAATTTCTTGAGTATTACCTGCAGGTTAGCTAGCCTAGATCAGGTTGCATGCTGGGTAAAATCTCGACAAAACCCAAGGCTTTGGCATAGACATTTTCACTAATTTCTTAATTATTTGAAGTCAAACATGAGAAAAAATTAGCAATCATATTTTTCTAAATCTATATCCAGATGCATCTAATATTTTCTAAGTCGTTTGGAAATTCACCCGTTATAGGTGGATATATAACAATTATTTGTTTATTTTCTATAGTTTTCCCAGGGGTTTTGTCGACAAATTGAGTCCCAATTAGCCTGCATGTGCTTAAAAGACGGAAAATAGGCTATCGATGGTAGGGATATTTTAATCTGCGTGAGTTTTACCTGACCCATTGAATCCAGCCTACCCATCGTTGACCCCTGGTAAAGGAGCTGTTTTGGGAGCTTGACTTTTTAGCGGGTTATTTTTGGACCGTTTAGGCTTGTTTTGGGAGTGCTTGCCTCATCCTTGTCAATGATGCAGGGTACATGCAATCTACCAGGAAAGTGTTCTGGTATTCTGAATGTGTCTTGGTCACCTTTAAAAAAACTTTCAACTTTAAGTACATTTTTTTGTAAGCTTTAATACTGTATACCAGCTATTTACCACCTTTAGTTTATCTTGCTGACAAACGGTCATGGGGCCTCTTCGGGGTTTAATTGAATCTACTGGTGTGAGTTTTGCCCGACCATAATCCAGCCTACCCGTTGCTGACCCCTGGTGAAGGAGATGTTTTGGGAGCTCATCTTTTTAGTGGGTTATTTTTGGACCATTTAAGCCTGTTATGGGAGTGCTTGCCTTGTCCTTGTCAATGAAGTGGGCTACACGCAATCTTGTGGGAGTGCTTTAAGTAAACTGTTTAAAGCATGATTATTAGGTCTCATGGTCCCTTGGGGTGTCTCGTGGGGTGTCTGGGGTGTCTAGGTCACTATTAGATTTTTTATTTAGCCCACGAAGTTTAAAAAACTTAAACCTGACTTTGAGCCAGCTTTTAGAACATTCTATTCAGACTAGATATTCTAATGAAATAAATCTGGTTTCGTCTGGACTTTTCAAAAGTATTTGGACCCATTGATTTTGATTGGACTATTCACACATTTTAGAACGGGTGACTCTCTAATGTCTCTTAAAGGAAACCTTGCACATAACTGGATGATAGATATTTTTCAATGAATTCAATTCAGTGTGTTATTCACAACTTGTACTATAAATCTAAGCAAATTCGAAGGCAAATTCCTAGTTGGTACACAGTTATGGGACATTAAAAAACTATTTTTTTATTTCAATTTTAAGGGAAATCCCCTAGGTTGTGACGTAGCAAGGGGAGCTATTGGGGAATCCCTTATGTCCTTAGAAGGGATTCCCTGTCCCTATAGCATTTGTAATAAAGGTTATGCTCTCTAACCAAAATTGTATATTTGGCCCAATGCAACTCATAATAAATTAAAATATATATCCATCTGCAATCATTTGTTAATCAGGGAATCCCAAAATGATTTTAGAAGGAATTCCCATACCTGTGACGTAGCAAGGGGAGTAGTGGGCACTCCAGCATTCAGGGAATTCCCCAGATTAAACTCCTTTTCTGAATAATTCCCTAAGATCTTGACATTTTCACGTTTTTACTTCTGAAATATTTTTAGAATACTTAGGTCAAGTTAATTACGCAAAACATAGCATTTCATGAATTTATGTGCAAGTTTTCCTTTAATGAATATTACATATTGCATGTTCCCAAGGTCCCAAGGTTCCTTGACAAGCTTTAATGTGGAATTTAAACATATAACCTAGACCCACTTGAGTACAACCGAACTAAAAAGTATAAGCATCTTGTTGGAAATCAAAATGAGGGATCGTGGCAAAAACTAACTTTTAAGATGAATCAAACAATGTCTGCAATCTCTTCCCTTGTCTTCAATCACATTGGATTTCATAAAGTGTGTCTCTGATGTAAGTATCATACATTATGTCTGTTTTATTAACAGCGACCAGTGCCTGACTGTGATTTACTAATCTCTCTGCTCACCTGTCCCCCACCCTCATTTATACCCCTACAGTCTCCCCAGACATCTCCCCAATCGTACCCTGACATCCTCTCCTTATTGATGACCTTACTGGGAGATAAGTTGATAGGGCCCACATGGCTACAAATCACTACTACCATCTCCAACTTATCTTAATTGACGAATGGGCATGTTTTGCGCCCCCCTTATCTCCCCCCTATCCCTGAAGCTCTTGTTACACTACACGATAATGAATATATAAATACACATTTTACCCTACACTTAACACCTGGGAGAACATGTAATATACGTGAAGTTGTTAATAAAAACAAATGAAAGAAAATAAAATAAAGAAATGCCTACAATATGAGGAGCATATCGCATATCCTAAAGGATGAGGATCAGTATGTCTAACCTTTTGCTTGTATATTACAGCATAATCCTAGCTCATCTCCACTATTTAGGACATTACAGTGCACCTCGACATTGTCAGGCTATTGTCTGTGCTATTCTGTGACATGATATATATATATATATATATATATATATATACACACATATATATATATATATATAATGGCATGAGCTGCAATTCAAGGAATTTGAGATGTCATTATGTTACTAAACATGTAAAATGAATGTTATGGCCTAAGTTATGGCCCACAACATTTATTTCCATGACTTTACTGTGATACAAAAAACTATCCTATGATGTTAATATCACAGCGCACTACAACTTACCCTATAACACTAATGCGAGAACAACAATATGGCTATGATAGGGTAATTCCTCACCCATACTGCAGCTAAATTGTATAGCTCTTTTTTTTAACATTCTTTATTCTGGCAAGTATGATTACATATGTTGTGTAGTGTAATACAGCCTTAGCTCTCCACATTCCGCCTATACCCCAACTATATATATTATACACACCTCAGGGACTATGGACAGTTGATAGGTGCCGCGTGGATCTGGGCGAGTTCAGCACAGGTCCATCAATGTCAGCAGAAAAAGTTGGGTGTTTCGTTAGGGGGGATAAGTAAGTGTGGGAGATAGCAGGCCTCATCCATAAGGCGTCAGGGCCTCTGACGGCTTATACATCATAGGGGGAGACAGTCTGCGAGCCATCCCTACACCAGGGTTTGATGAGGGGCATGGGGGAAGGGGGGTTGTATGTCAATGGGCATTGGTTGTGCACTGCAGGAAGAGAAAGTTGACATTTAGAGTTATACTTTCAGAAACATTTACTTTTTTCCACAATTCCATCATAAATATTAACAATATGGCTATGATGGAGTTATTTCTCACCCATATTGCAGCTACATTGTAATAGCATTGAGTAGTGTAATACAGCCTTAACACCCCATGTTCGGCCTATTCCCCAACTCTATATATATTATACACACCTCGGGGAGTATGGACAGTTGATAGGTGCCGCGTGGATCTGGGCGAGTTCAGCATAGGTCCATCAATGTCACCAGAAAAAGTTGGGTGTTTCGTTAGGGGGGATAAGTAAGTGTGGGAGATAGCAGGCCTCATCCATAAGGCGTCAAGGCCTCTGACGGCTTATACATCATAGGGGGAGACAGTCTGTTCACCATCCCGACACTAGGGGTGACTGTAGGAGAGGGTGGGGGTCTATGTCAAATGGCATTGGTTGTGCACTGCAGGAAAAGACAGTTGATGTTTAGAATTCTACTTTCAGAAAAACTTACTTTTTCCACAAATCCATAAAAGATATCAACAATTGGTTGTGCGCGGCAGGAAGAGACAGTAAACGTTTAGAAATCTACTTTCAGAAAAATTTACTTTTTCCACAAATCCATCATAGATATCAACAATATGGGTATGGTGTGGTCATTTCTCACCCATATTCACATCTACATTGTATAGCTTATGTTGTGTAGTATAATACAACCTTAACACTCCATGGTCGGCCTGGCCCCAAACTCTAAACATATTATACACAACTCAGGGACTATGGACGGTTGATAGGTGCCGCGTGGATCTGGGCGAGTTCAGCATAGGTCCATCAATGTCACCAGAAAAAGTTGGGTGTTTCGTTAGGGGGGGATAAGTAAGTGTGGGAGATAGGAGACCTCATCCATAAGGCGTCAGGGCCTCTGACGGCTTATACATCATAGGGGAGACGGTCCGTGAGCCTTCTCTACACCAGCGGTGGGTGAGGGGGAGGGGGGAAGGGAGGTGGGGTGTTCTATATCAATGGGCATTAGCTGTGCATTGCAGCAAGGATGGTCAACTTTAGCATTCCACTTTGAAATATTGGACTTTTCCCAAAAATACATGCTGTATTTCCTTCATTGATATCTGCTATATTATCTTACATTATATTGATATTGTCATTTTTGCATTACATAAGTCGCCACTTGATATGCCCTGATTGTGTCATGCATAAGTAGAAATCTTATATCTTAATTTGTATCTATTTTTTCAATAAGTATTGAAGCAAACCCCTTTTCTACTTGAATATGTGTTACATTCTCTCTGTGCCGCCTCTAGTCTTCGTTAACAACTCTTGACAAAAGTACAGATTGGCTAGCTAAGTTATTGGCCAAACCTTTCTTGCTTTCCGAGTATGTAAAGATAAGAGATGCTAGAACCAACACTATTACATTTTTCTGATCTCACTTGTTAATCTCTGTTGTTGAACTTTATAAGTTGTATCCCTCGATTTATTTTGGTTTCAACTTGTAAACAACAGTGTTACCTATGGAATTGGTGCCATGCCAGATCAAAAACATTGAGACCATGAGATCACTTTAATGATGAGAATCACCTCTAATAACACATTGTGACCCACCCCCTGTCCCCCTGTCACTAGACCTGTGAGACTGACGTACCCCCTCACACCCCTTTAACCCCTCCGTCAGTCCCCGTCAGAGACGTCATACAGTGCACCTTAATGGGGCTCTGTCTAGACTGTGCAGAACTGAAGAGGACCAGGGAGCAGGGCACTTTCTTTGGGTCCCATTAGTACATGCATAAGTAGAAAGTGTTTTTTTCATTTTTAATATTGTGACGAGTATCGATGCAAACATATATTTTCCACTAGAATGTTATGTTTCTCTCAGTGTGTCAACTAAATTTATCAACACTTATCCGTATATTAGCTAGCTAGGGTATTGACAAAATGTTATTTGCCGTCAGATATATTTTCAGATCCTAAACTTTTCCCTTTGATGTTTTTTCTGTCCACCTGTTCTCTTGTTGGGGTTCTAAGTTCTAAGCTGTTTCCCTAAATTCAATTTCTTTTCGACTGCTAAATGGTAGCATTTCCCATGAACACATAGCCATGCAAGATCATAAACATTTGACATCATGATATCACTTTAATAATGAGAATCACCTCTAATAGCATACTGTGACCGGCCCTGCAACCCCTGTCACTAGACCTGTGAGACTGACGTCCCCCCTTTAACCCCTCCGTCAGTCCCCGTCAGAGACGTCATATGGGGCACCCTAATGGGGCTCTGTCTAGACTGTGCAGAACTGAGGAGGAGCAGGGAGTGTGCCACTTTGGGTACTTTTATCATGTGTGGGCTCTGTCTTTTAAGTACATTATATTTTCACTCAACCGCATTAGCTTATAATTCTTCTGTTCTCACTTGTTGATCTCTCTTCTGGGGTTGTTTCCCTAACTTCAATTCCTTTTTAACTTCTAAAGGGCAGTATTTCCCATGAAGATGTGATCATGCCAGATCAAAATAATTATTTGGCACCATGAGAATCACCTCTAATAGCACACTGCATGTGACCGGCCCCTGCAACCCCTGTCACTCGATCTGTGGGACTGATGTACCACCTTTACCCCTTCTTCACCTCCTGTCAGAGACGTCATACAGGGCACCTTAATTGGGCTCTGTCTAGCCTGTGCAGAACGGAGGAGTCAAAGGGAACATGGCACTTTGGGTCTGGCTATTAGTACATGTTTCTGGTTGTGCTCTGCTGACGAATTTCTGAGTAGACCTCCAACACATCATTATCATTAAAGTATGCTTAAGTGACACAAGCTTTGTGAGTCGTTAGAATAATGGAAAGTTATATCAAAATCAAAAACAAGTGAGTAGAATCACAGTGTCAAGGTCGTCTGGGTCTATCCAAAAGGTCTATCAATTACGCTAGTAAATGGATCGAAGTTTCTATACTTATACAAATAATATGTCTGCTACATGTTTTTGCACAGACAAGCACGCTAATAATGTAATCAGATAATGCACTTTGGTCCAAAGTTGTAAGTACAACCCCCCAGGAGTAGAAGCTGTGAGCTTTAGGGGGTAATAACGAGTGAAGAAGTAAGTAATACGCTGCGCCTTGGGAGTAGAGATGGGATGCCTCCTACATGTGCAGGGTACATGATGAAGTAGGGAAAAACGAGTAAAAGAGGATGGAAGGGATCCAGGGTCACGGCAGCTTTAAGGTTCAGCTTGCTCTTGATTCACAATTATATTAACTCTGCTCAAGTCCATATAATACCATGGGTAATAAAGATAGAAAGGGATTCATGTTAAAAGTATCGCATTTCCGGAATTGTTTTGTTCTCATATAGCACGTTTTGAGTGCCTGGGGCCGGCCTTATGAACTAGGGTTGGTAAGGGAATCGGTGCGGATCATCGAATATATAGCTATGGGCGCTACTTTTAAACTGGTATAGACAGCTACTGTGCTATTGTCGAGTTGGATCTCGAGCTATATGGCCCAGTAGCTAAATCAAAGGACATAGAGTTCACAAATTGTCCCAAATTATGGCCCATTGCTTGCAGTTTAAATTTTGCAGTGTTGGCATTTTTCAGACATTTGGCTGGTATATATGGCAAAATATAGAAACCATGGAATTCTAATTCATGCTGTTCAACTGGACCGTTCTGGCATGGCAACAGTTCTGAAAAATATAGATTTAGATCTAAAATCCCTGAAATTTCTAATCCAGAAAGATAATCATAATTAGGTGAAAATTGATGCTGGATTTGGTACAACAGCGAGAGTTTGACATTTCCGTACTGAACCCTCGTTGTTGGATTATGTGACTGCAGTGCAGCAGCTGTCAAGGAGATGAGGGTATCTATTCTGAATGCTTGGCCCCTGTTTCATAGTTCCCTCCCCGTGTGCACCTAATTGCACCAGACATTTACTATGCAGGCTACATTATATTGGTGGATTAAACAATTTGTATTTCTTGAATCGTCTTGTTCCTATAAAAAAAGATGTGTGGAATGAGGCTGGCGTATATATATGCACCTCTTTAAACTAGGGTTGGTTAGTATTTACATAGCCCAGAAGCCAGACCTAAGGATATACTGATTTTAAGGATATGCCCCTATACATAAATTCTAGCCCATAGCCTGAAATATTCATTTTGAAGAGTTGGAATTCTGGTAAACCACTTCAAATGTGTGGTGTTTTGGATCTGTGACAATGCAAAGCAACCGTGGAATGCTGAGTGAAAACCACTGAAAACAACGATCTCTCTTTATATTTTCTGTATACCTGCCGACCCTTTTATACAATATGTATACCAAGGGATATATTGCGATTTTCCTCGATTTATAGGTAGATGGATTTTTTTCTATTCCACTTTCTCATAGAAGAAACATATATATATACTGTCTACTATAGGTGTTAAATCCTTCCCTATATATAGTGGCAGTACGATACAGAGTCATCTGCAATTTTAATCAAGACTTTATCAATTGTAAGAACCAGCAAGCCAGCTAACGTTAAACCCCCAGGCCTCACTATAGCAGGACATAAGGGCATTTATTCTGAACGCCCCGTCCCTGTTTTATGATTCCCTCCCCGTGCCAGCCTTCCCCCTTAATTGCGCGAGGCGTTCATTATGCATGCCCCATTTCATGGCCCCCAAATCTTCTTTTCGATTTGAATAATGTAGCCCTTAACGTCTACACGTGTTCGTCCTTAGGCCCTGATAGGCTGATTGAAGCTGACCAATAATACCTCATCGTTATCTGCTCTCATTATCGTCCACCTCAATCTGCCTCGGCACCGGGCTCTGGGTACGGGGGAGAGGGGTATGGGGGACCAAGGGTTAAACTTTCTTTTTTCTTCCATGAACTAACATGTACATTTTCTCATCAACTATGTTATCAAAGGCCTCTTTAATTTCTTTTCTATTTAAAAAAAGAAAGATTTTTTTACCTTAAAGCATGCCACCCCTGAAGAAAGCCACCATTACTCTTTTTTTCAAAGCGTCTTTGGGGATTAAATCAGAAAGAAATTACTATGAAATTTCATGGTAAAATTTGATGACGATGTATACTGGGATGGGCTCATTCCTATTTGCAAGGTTTTGGAAAGACCTTTAAAAGTCCCATCCCAGGTGGCCTTACCCTGAACACAAGTATAGCCCAGCTTTACTTTAACCAATACAAGGAAATAGCCAATGGCTGGCCCTGGTTGTAGCCAATACCGATCCCTTAAAGGCAGGCTCTTAGGCTGGCCTCCTGCTGGGCCTGGTGGCTGGGGGGGGGGGGACTTGGGTCTCAAAAGGGTACCCACTTCAAAGTGGACTTGCAAAGCAGAGGCAGTGATCGTCAAAATTGAGGGGTGGTCAGCATCTTTTAGGCCCAAAAGGGGGGGTGGTGAACTATTAACATCATAGTACAACATAGGGGCAATGACTTGAAAGTTAACCTCATAGATTACATGTTTTCACAGGGAAAAAATTAAGATTTTATCAGGAGTTTTCCTTGGCAATTTTGGTCTAATTCATGGTATTCAAACACTCTGATTTTTGGGGGAGACTCTTTGAAGGTTACTACCCACTGCCGAACGACCGCCCCTGCTTTTTGTGACTGATCGCTTCTGAATTTTAGTTGACTGTCCCTTGGTTTGGGGGGACACAGATCATCTCCCCCCACCCCCACCCCCCAACAAAAAAATAAATAAATAAATAAATAAAAAAAAAATAAAAAAAAATCAGGGTGTGTCAATACCAGAAATTTACAGAAATTAACCGAAACTGCCTAACATGCGACGATCCTGCTTCACAGGTCCATTTGGCATTGGGTACCTGTTCCAGCCCAAGTGACCCCCCAGGTGGCTGGGCCACATGGATAGACCCTAATGGGTGCAGAGTCAGCATATCTTACCATTAGCTCGTGTCTTAATTCTCAGCAGGGCACCTTTCCAACCATTAGCCCACCTGAAATTAATATGGGCTGGCAAAGCCATGCAGGCGAGGGAGTAGTACTGTGTGGTATATGTAATGTATAATTCCACCTGTGGCCCATCGCATAATGGGCCTCGCTGCTGCGAGGACTTGCTAAGGATAATATTTCCTTGTTAATGCTTCTTTGTTGTGCAAGAATCAATCATTGAAATTCACCAACTTAAAATGATCTTTCCATTCTGAAAATATTAGGATTTTTAGATCCAAAATATGGACTCAGGAATGATAGCCATTTTAGAATATTTTTGGCATGTGCAAAAAGCACAAAGTCTTCAAGAAGCTATTAACTGTCTGCTATTATACAGAGTGCGTGAAGCAAACTGATTGCAGGTGAAAAAGTGCAAATGGTTCAAGAGGTGATCCCATACAGGACTGTATTCCTGCACAAACTTCAATTTCATTTCCCTGCAAAAGAAAAGAGAAAACGTTATCAGCTGCTGTATAGGTTACATAACCTTATAGCGGCTATAAGCTTTCAAAGCCTTTTAGGGCAGACATGTAAGCATGTCGAGCAAGTCTTCCAAGAGAATCTGACAGGGAACATAACCCAAGCAAGAATATGACGTTGCATCAACATTTTGTTTGGTTCTGCTTTGGTTCTTGTTACATTATTTTGATGGCACCAAAAAACGTCCTAAGAACCTTACATTTTGATGTCATACTGTAACGTTATTGTGACATTCTTGTAACGTTCTTTCACATAATGTAAACATTATTATAACGTTCCTTAATGGAAAGCTCTCAACTTCACTAAAATATAATGTTATTATAACATTCTTTATTAGTGAGTCTCAACTTTATCTGTAATAACATAACTGTTACGTGAAGATTGGGCAGCTTTACCGAAAAACTACAGTCACATAACGTGCTTGTGAGGTCGCTGCTTGCCTGGGAAGTCCCTCCAATCGTTCAATGAGCGCACACCTTGAGCGACTCAAGCTGTGACTGAGCTGCTCTTACTCTGCATACACCTGGCACGTAAAGAGGGTAGGAGGTGGTACCTGCGGCGGGGGAGGGGGGGGTGAGAGAAGGGACACGTCAGGTGAGCCTCGACACCTGATAGGTGTGAGTGACAGGTGATAGATTATCATGATGGACAGGATCGGTCAGAACTGTCCACCTCCAATGGAAGTCTGGGGCCCTGGAGGTCTTTACCTGTTGGATTCGCTAAAACGTCGATACCCTTACCTGAGGAAACGGACGGAAATCTACCACCCCATGACATGAAAAAATGGTGACCCTGTTTATTTCCCAGCACTTCAATACATATCCACACGTATTATTGTGTTATTCACGATAATCACAATATCTAATATGATGTATACCAACAACAGATTGTTGCTTTTGTTACCATGCGGTGTTGGTTTATTGATGCACAACCATCACGCATGCATGAGCAAAACTTTATAGCTAATTTACTCTGTGTTGTTGTTAGTAGGTTGTTTCTTCTTCTTTTTCTTTATCTGGGGGGGAGCTCCTTGATCACCCAGTACCACTTGCCTTCATCCTCATCTTAAAATGTATTTTATGGAAGAAAAATCTGATCCCGCAAGCATTTGACTTTAGACCATTAATTGATGTGGCCCAGAAGCAGATTCAAAGGACACGGGAAGTAGATCAGGTGGGTACTTTCCGAATTATCCAGGTATCCAACAACATCCCATAAAAAAAGGGCAGCTTTATAATCAATTCACCTCTTGTTTACACATGGCAATAAAATGCAAAACATAAACAAACATTCTTTGGCTGCCCCATCATCTCAACGTACTCTACCTGCCCCTATCACTCCCCCAGGACTATATGACCCTGGAGCACTGAGACCACCAGGACCAGCGTCCCCCTGTCACATGACCCCCTCGTCACATGACCCCCCTGTCACGTGACCCCTCGTCAAACTGACATCTCATTTCCCGCTCCCTTCTGCTTCGGTCAAAGCACGTGACTTTGTGTCAAATGACGTGACGAAGATGCCGCCCACGAGAACTGCGCTGGACGGACGTCATAGAAAGTTGCTATTTCAGGGGTTTGTTTTCTATTTGCCTTGGATGCCTGCTCTTCTGAGTGATATCAAAAGAAGCTGGTCTATGCATGGTGATATCGAAGTACTATAGCTATGATTGAGTCCAGTTTTACAATCTGTACACCTTTTTCATGAACACGCAATGCAGTGAACTCTCCCACAGATGCCCTGTTCTCAACCGTTCAATCCTGGGCCCACAATACTATTGGAAAAGGTGTATATATACGCATATTTACCACTTATTTCTATCAATGCTATTAAAGAAGCTGGTCAAACAGATTTCTTTTTCAAATGATAGTTATGACTTTTACCTAGTTTAGTTATAGTCATGAATTTGGTACAAAAGTGGTGTTTTGAAGTGTAAGTACACTGCAGCTGAAAGCTTCTTCTATCAGCACTTGAAAAACCAATGTGCAATTCACATGTTTTCTTAGTTTGCAATATATGATATGAGTTGTAAAACTCAAACAACCATATGGTGGTCACGATAGATGCCTATAACACTTGGAAAATGCCACCACACATTGCCCAATTACTTGAGACTGTTATTAGTACACCAAACTGTTAAAGCCTTATTACCTGGTCATTGTACTTGGAAATTTATATGGATATATTACTTGTGGTCATCGATGTCCCTGTACATGTCCCTCATTTATATGCATAACTATATTTGAATGCCTTGTACCTGCCGTTAAGTGTATAACCAGACATGAAATGGCATATAAATTCAATGTTTTTATCTCTATGTTACCTTCATGGAAGATCATTGCAATAATGAATGTGGTTCAACAAAATAGGGGAAAATAACTTAGTCTGCACTACTGTCAGTGAGGCAGGGTATGGTGACAATGCATACAAGAACAAGGGACTTGGTTTTGCAGATGAAATTTCGTGTTTACGTTAAGGTTGATAAACCACCTTACTGATAATCAAGTTTAGATTTAAGAAAGTAGAAGAGGAAAACCCATTTGATAATTCTATACTTGTCACCTATTCAAAGGTCCAGGAGATCAGGGGCGGAAGGCGTTGGTGATACAAGTGATGATATAAAGGCATCAAACACTTGATTGTTCACTGTAGAATTTGGACAAACCCAACATTAGACAATCCCTGAAATAATTAGATCGCGGACACTACATGTGTATGGCTCTGGAAAATAGAATCTCAGCTGCTTCAGTACTCGAGGGCTCTTCCTGGTGAGCTGAGCTGGCTGGCTCGTATCCCAAAGTCAGTGCCAGAGAGTGTTTTAGTGACTAATAGGATATCGACAATGGGGCTTTCCTTTTAGTACCCCTAATCCTATAGGCAAACAATACCTGATCTAATTTCGCTCAGCTTTCCTTTCTCATAAAGATCTAGTGTTTTGTAACACTATGATACAAGTTTGGGATCTCCTCTCTGGAGTGTCTTGTACTTGTCTCCATTCTAGCAGTAT
Source organism: Lepidonotus clava (assembly GCA_936440205.1). Lineage (NCBI taxonomy): Eukaryota > Metazoa > Annelida > Polychaeta > Phyllodocida > Polynoidae > Lepidonotus > Lepidonotus clava. Next base: position 55,271,046 of record OW387135.1, on the reverse strand, counting down.
TTTCTGGAGCTTTGTCGTATTACTCCTTCTATTCTATTTTTACATCAATTATGCACTGTAAACCATATAATGTATATTCATCAATAACTCTTATAGGTATAAAAGGCTTATTTCATTGAAGGTATTATTTCATAAGTACAGCAATTATAAGTTCTTCAGTTGTTACTTACATTGGTCATCTATAGAACTTATATTCAAAGACATAGTTGTATATTCATTATTGATAATGCATCTTAGTAAGTAATCAAACTGACATTACTAATTACTAAATCAATCAAAATTTCACATAAGAAACGTAATATAAGATTTATGCTAATGTTTTATTCAAATTGCAATCAATGTTTTGTTGCTACAGTAGATTATACGACGGACCATACGTCTTGTTTCCTCCACCTTCTAGACTGTGTGGATATTAGCCAAAGATATTACCTTCAGATTTTCAAATCGGATTTTAAAGTAATCTTTCTAAGAGGCATTAACCTGTTTACCCCTAGTCTTCACTGTTTATATGAGTCTCCCAAACCAGGTATCAATTTCAAAATGTACTAGTCCTTTCCAAGAGGTGTGTATTACATAGATGAATACACAGCGTAATCTAATGTCAGTAACAAATGGGAAATTTAATCGAATCATGTACCACCTGGGAAGTATTTGCAGTGACGCAGTTTGGATTTCATTTCTGAACATGTCAAACGCATCTGCAATGTCATTTCGATGTCTTAATGAACCGGCCAGTGTTGTTACCGTGTGACCAACCTTTTTGTATAACCTGATGCCCCATACCCACTCGGCGATTTTGACCAAGTCGGCCGACCGATTGGTGCTTGAATTGGCTGATTCTACCTCGATAATCAGCCGATTTTAGCACTGATTTATATCAAACATACACAATTCTATATGGTATACAGACAGGGGATCATTGGACTCGGCCGGTTTTAACGCCGATTCATTGGCCGACTGTGTTAAAGTCGCCTAGTGGGTATGGGGCTTAAGGTCCGTGGGCGTAATACCAAAAGTAAGCAATTTGTAGGAGTTTAATTTCCACTCAGCCGTACTTCAGCCACGTCAGGGCTACTCACATTTAGAGCTCTACACATTTCTCCCTACCATGGATGGAATATTTCAGGGGCGGATACAGGATTTCGGAAAGGGGGGTCTGCATATAGGTTAAGTACTAAAACCACACGCTTACGCGGGCATGTGCACAAGGTTTTTTTTTCTCTTTGGCAAGTTTAAGTCCAACCATAAGGGATCCTGGATCCGCCCCTGTATTTCCTGCAATTTACCTGCAGACTATCACTAATTCTGGTGCATGCTGGGAAATTTGTTGACAAACCATAAGGCTTATGTAAAGATATGTTTATTAATCATGGCATATATTGTAGCAAAGATGATGGAGATCAAAAACCAACTACATGGCGACGTTTACTCGCGATTCAAATAACTTAATAAGCAGCCCACGATCTCAGTGTGTCAATACGGACTGTACAAAATAAGTTAGTAGTCTGGATTTTGAAACATTTCTTCCATGGTTACCTTTAAGAGTTTCCCCTGTAACTACTATAAATGCAGTGTGCCTCCTATCACTTCCTTGAATGTCATCAAGTTACTTCATATCTTTTCTGCCTGCTCTCCTGTGTGAAATTCCTGTAAAGTATCTAAATGTCATGCAGCATAAGGCTCTGCATACTTCTCATGATTTAAAGTCACTTTATGTTGACAGTAAGCCACAGTATTTCTCTTGCCCACCTGTGAATTCGCTTCTCAGTTTCAGTTAATTTAAGCTCGAGACCTGCGTTCCACATACTGAACCTGTCTCCTAACGAAAATGGAACAGATAACATCCCTGCCACATCACTATTGCAAATTCAATAGTGATGTATTTTTTGACCTGTGGCTCATTGCACAATGAGATATCATAACAATGATAACCTTTAGATAATTTAAGAGAGATGTTGTTATACGATAACTATCGTTGTAGCGATAGCCCTTATATCTTTGTTTCTACTGGGTCAAATTGATTTCTGTAAATTGATGTAAAATGGAGCACTGTAGGACAAGGCCCTGTAAAGATCACAGGTCATTTTCAGCATTCTTAATAGTTTTGTTTTTGTGTGTGTTTCAAAACATATGTTATAACGCGCAAAGTTGCTACGAAAGATGTCGTTAATTTGCTTCCTTGGGTTGTAATGATAGGTATTGTGCAACGGGCCACTGACGATTCTACTTTGCAAAGCGCTATCATGGTGTATGATGCATAATCATATCACCGACAGAATCTACCAATTTACCCATGAGCCATCGAAAATAACATGCAGCATCCCGCATGAGAGAAACTGTAGCCCCATACCCGCTAGGCGATTTTTCCAGCGACGGGCAATGGGCGACTGGGAGAATAGGCCGATTCTTAGGATCACCTGTTAGTATTATAATATTGAAATGTACATGTTTGATCTGGATCAGTGCTAAAATTGGCCGATTATAGGGGTAAAATAGGCCGATTTTAGAGCCGACTCTGCAAAAGTGTCCTAGTGGGTATGGGGCTTTTTAGACATGATCCTGGAGAGTGGAAGGCATGTAGTAGTTTAGAGAAGCGTGTGGATATTTGACATTCTATGGGTGACAAGGCTGGGACCTACGTGTTGGACTAATCATGATTTACGACTAGTTCCCCCCAGGTGTGTCCACTGAAGCGTGTCGGGCCGGGTAGGTGGGCCCCATTCCTGGGGTGGGAGGGCCATCAGTCTTACTCCTGTACCTTAATATCTCCCACGTGTCCTGGCCCCTCCTGCTGTGGGCTCTATGACTGTGTCACCTGCCAGGCTTAAGTGCCATAAGCCCCATTCGCCCTGGTGAATGTTCCTGTCGCAGAGAGCTATGAAAAGTTTATCTAAATTCGTGTCCCCACTTTGGCGACTAACGCCGGCGACTAACGTTAGTCGTCTGACGATTAAGAAATTAGTACATCGTCGGGCGACTAACTATTTGCCGGGCAACTAAAAAACTAATCGCCACAACGGGACGCTCTCTATCAAACTGCTGGTGACTAGAGGGCACATTGGTCCCCCACCTGGGCTACTAACTACACTAGTTAATCGCCGGCAACTAAAGAAAAATATTAAACATGTCAAATACTTTGCTCTAAACCCTCGGCGACTAGTGGTTTAATCGCCAGACATCACAGTTCCAGTATCTAGTTGGTTGCCAGACAATTAATGACGTAAGTCGCCGTCAATTTTTGTATCTTTAATCGCCCAAGTGGGGACCAGGCTTTAAGATTCGCAAAAATTTAATAACCTCGGGTACAATCAGATTATCGTAAGCCTGCAAAATCGATCGCATAGCATTCACACTGGGAATTGAGGTCCCTCGCGGTCATTTTTGCAAACAATCTCCTCCTGAATCGCACAGATACTCTATGAAAATATTAAACATGTTGAATAATTTCGCAAGGAAAGAGGTCACAGAGGGCTACGATAATCCAATGTTGCCAACGTTCGCAGATCGCAGAATTCTACGACACACCAACAATCATAGTAGTGAATTTAAAGCTTCCTATTGAAGAGAAAAATAACAGTTACTATTTCCTGACACTGGATTATTTATAGTTTAGTATAAATATATCTGGCACTGAAATGTGTCACATTTAATTTATAGCTTAATTCATAGGTCTAGATAGAGTCATTGAGCCATATGGGGCGTCTTTAAGGAAAATTAACTATGTAACATAGGCAATATCTTAAATCACGATTTAAATGTTAGTGGCGTAGGGAAAGGGTTCAAGAACGAATGTATTCGCTTTAATACTTTAATTGATTAAGTCACCTAACCTTTCCTCAGTAGAAACAGGAGGGAGACAGCTTGAGAAGATCAGTGTGGCTAATCATTATTTGATCAGATAGGAAAGTCTTAGTGAAGCACCTAATCTTACCAGCTTGTTGAAAATACGAAAACCTATATGCAGCCAATCATGATCATTGGGAACTTATACTATACTTATCTTTTAAGATTATGTCATGATTTCATCGGATTGCTCAGATTCCGTACATTTGAACTGCCGATGCACCATTTCAGGGGCGGATTCAGAGGGGGTCCGGGAGTCCTGATCCCCTCCCCTCTCCTCCTTTTTGTTGGACCCCTAAACTACAAAAAAACAGGGGGAAATACCATACGTGTACAGGCAAATAGTTGCCATTTTAGTACCAGGCCCGTAGCCAGGGGGGTTCAGGGGGTTCGTACGAACTCACCCTTGGAGGATTTTTTCTCTAATTTTAATGTAAAATATGACACTCAATCCAAAAAATAAGTATTTTTTCAAAAAACGAACCCCCCTGGAAAGAAAACATACTGCTACTCAAAAAACGAACCACCCTTTGAGAAAAGCTGGCTACGGGCCTAGGCCTGCAGCACCTAGCTTATATTTGACTACCCAAACCTCTTCTTTGGAAATCCTGCATCCACCCCTGCATTTTCAACGGTCATTGAGATTCCCTTTTTTCCTCAAAGCTCAGAACTAGAAATAATCAGATTTAATGCTTTGGCGTACTTTTATGTTGGACATGCGTCTGCAGAAGAACGTTAAATCAGTATAAATGAACCCCTCTGGTGCAACATTGATTAGAAATAAGTAGTTTATTACATTTGATGTTCAATTAAGTTCAAAACGACAGTCATCAAAGCCGAACTCAGCCAAGAAAGGGTTATATTCTTTTGATAAAACATTTTTCCTGTAAGCCACCTTGAACAAGAAGCCAAATTCCATTCAGGTAACACGCAAACAAATTAACTGTTTTAGAGCCATAATTTAAAGTGTTAATGTTTAAGGCCAAATGTTGAACGAAAGTCGGTCATGACACTTGTAAAGTTAATAAAGTGCATTCCGATGGATTTAGTTATTACTATCAAAATGTCCATAGTATTGTCGTGTGAGTGGACATGGAATTTTTCATTTCGTGCATTGCTTTTATCAATTGAAGCGAGCTATACCCACTTATCTAGAACGGTGAAAGTAAGTACTTTCGGATCTAAAAAGATTTAAAATCAAAGGGCATGATTATTGCTTAAACTTGCTAAGCCGAAGTAAAGTTTCAAAATAATAGGACAGGAAAAAACGTATCTACAGATATGAATTAGGTATTCCGTTATGTATAATATAGCTGACCAGCCAATGGCATTGGTTTTGTAATTTTCTTTTAGTTTACAGAAATAGCTCTTACTCGTTCTAGCAATAAAAACGAAGGTAACTGCAAGGCATGGATATCGACGCAGAACTATGGAAGAGGGTTCTAAATAATGAAATATCTGTTTGAAAAAAAGAGAAGCGGCAGGTGAGTTTGAAGTTATGTGTTCCCGATCTTTTTGATCGTATAAGGGCAGAGACATATTGTATAGCTATAGTCCTTGCAAGTGAGCGGAACCATACAGATATAAGCGTATACTGTTCCCAGAAATAGATAACCTTTGTCCAGAGTGTTGAAATGAGAGCTCAATGCTGGCCGTTCGATACAGCAGAGGAAAAGCTCTATTCCACTCCCCAATTGTACTCCCGAATAAGGATTAATTACAGACATGTCATATATCATAAGAAATGATAATAATTCAATAATCTAGCGAATCATATGTAGGATGTAATGTCATTTGTCATATCACTACCGCAATCTTGTAAATTATGTCATTCCCGATAGACTGTAGAAAAGGGTGGCGGGGGGCGTACAGGCCTTGCCCCCCCCCCCCCCCCCCCCCAAACACACACCCTGTTAAATCATGTTTGTGGGTGCCCCCCCCCCCCTCCCCCGTACATTCAAGTTACCGCCCCCCCCCCCCATAATCATTCCGTGATCCGACCCTTTGCCACTCCGATAAAGTCTGTTACGATGTCCTTCATGATGTCATATATGACGACCCCTGTAGGTCCCAATCCCATTATAAACCTAATGTCTCCTATGTGTGCAAGATTCTGACCTTTCGCCGTACACCTAACACTATGCTGTCACCAAGTAGCCATCAATAGGCCTAGTTAGCAGGGGCAGGTGCAGTGAGTGAGTGAGTGAATGAGTGAATGAGTGAATGAGTGAGTGAATGAATGAGTGAGTGAATGAGCGAGTGAGTGAGTGAGTGAGCGAGTAAAGGCCGTATTCCACATACCGAAAGTGGGCCGCCGATGGGCCACCAATATACTTCCGGCAGTGCAGATACATAATTGGCGGCCCTGCCAATGAAATTTACGAACATGTTGGTAAATTTTTCCAGCCGATTTTGGGCTGGCCACAGATATTGCACTTTCGGCCGCCGATAACACACTTTCGGCCGCCGATTATGCAATTTCGGCCGCCGATTATGCACCGAAGGTAGTGGCTGCCGGTATAGAACTTTTCCATGGAGATGGTCATTATCGGCGGCGCTCACTTTCGGTATATGGAATACGGGCTTAAGTGAGTGAGTGATGGAGGTTTTATGCTGTAGCAACAGCCATGGTCATTCCCATGGCGAAAACAGGTTGGGACGAATTCTGTCTTTGGTGATCGTATCTATGAGATGAAGGTGACAGGGCGGGCAAACAGCAGGGGTTCAAAACCTTGATATCATTTTTGCTGTACCTTATCCCTTAGTGAACCCAGCACCAACCGGGAACCATTTGGTCCATGCTGGGTCCCATGCTTGGAATAGAAGATGATAGACTGAGTAGTAGGCTGGAGGTTTGGCTGGGTGTGGTTGAGCCGTTGGATTGTCCATTGTCATTAAGAGATCTTGTCATGAGTATGCATGCACATTGGATGTAATAAAGAACATCCTTTCATGCAAGTGTTATGTCTTTTCATAATACAGAACTATATTATGTATTGGACGTGCAGTCCAAGCAGAGACGAACTGCAGATGGAGCTAGCTAATATCAGGGAATGCAAGTATGAACGCAAGTTTACTTGCATCGATATACAAACATGTTGGTATCTGATCGTAAGTAAACTTGCATTTCATACTTATAGGGAACGCAAGTGCCCCTGAACGCATCGTGAAATAAACCCTTAATTCTGTCACTGCTGTTGTATAGAATTCACATGAAAACATATCAGTAATACACCCGTTGCCACTTGGCGCCCTCTATGGGCGGTGGTCTGCTCCACGTCGGGGCCGTGGCGGAGAATATAAATCCCCAGATTTGTCTTTATTCCACTCGCGTCTCGCTTTCCCGCCCCGCCGCCATAGATCAACCAGCGACACAGCTGAGGACCCGGCGCCGCCGGGCACAAGCTAAGCACCGGCTGCTGGGTCCCTCAAGCAGCCCGGCCAAGATAAAGTCGGTACCAGTCATGCTGTCGAGTTCTCATTCAGGCTTAATGAAGCGTTTCATTGCAGGTCTTTTATGGGGGCGCATCAAGTAAGGAAAGCAGCTGAGGAGTGGCTTCAAGCTTCGCTATACAAAAGGTCCCTGATCTTTCACCCTAAAAAGGTCTTATAACATATGGGCTGCACGCATTTATAGAAATCCCTCCGGCAATAAAAGCGAAAAATATGAATCCTTCTATGGGCATATTTGCGAGTGGCAGCTACTGAAAGAGCTAAGGCTGTCAGAAAAGAGGTGCTTTAGTCAAAATGTACGCCCTAGGTCAGCCACCTGGTCACAGCGCATGCGTGAGAGTTATGGATATAGATGTCATTTCCGGCGATCCGTCTCGAGGCTATTCCTCTCCAGACACTCAGACATAAAGGCAGAAAGAAGAGACGTACTTCTCAACCATGGGGCGACTAGAAGTCTTGACAGTCGGTGCAGCTCTTTCACTTTTCAGAGTCTGATATCTCTACTCTTCAAGCAGATCTTTGTTCAGTATGGCTTTCCCTTTTGATTCTTTGTTGGGGAACGAGGGGAATAACAAACCATAGAGATACATAAGATCTATGAACAAACCAGGTAAAGCTTGGCTCTAGTATTCTACTTTTTATATACTACTTACATCATATATTATAATGTTATTCCTCTCCTCTCAAGGTCGAGTTCAAATAACATCCTATTTCGTTAGTTTTAGATCTAATATGCACACATGATGAAAGGTTGATATTTATGTTAACGTGCAACTTTTGATGCATAGGATGATGTCGATTTGTGATCCCTCTGACAAACGGAACTTTTGAAATATAAAAAATGATCTGATTATCAACCCAACCTTATTTTACAAAGATCGGTAGGTAGTGTAATTAATGAACCCCTGGCCTAGCTACAATGACACTTAACACGATTGTTGAAATGTTACAAAATCTCAATGCAATAACAACGGAAATAGAAAGGTGTGTCCACTTAAGTTTTCCATTAGCCTACTTTTACTTAGTAAATGGGCATATCATACTCAGAGCTACAGCCTGAGATATGAATATAATATCTAATTTCCGGCGTACCAGGTCACCTTGGTTATGAGTAGTTACGACGTCACCTGGTTCATTTGTCTGAGATACACTTAATGTGACTTAATAGGAGTGAATCCATCCGTATTTGAAATAAGGGTTGCGGTACGGCCAAGGGACACAATTCAAATACAGCAGTTTCTATCATGTGATAAAAAGTATTTGAGTTTGATACTGTGTATGCGGGAAGGTACTCAATTGAGTTGTGATGAATGTCCATTCATCTTTTGTAAGACAGGTATTGATATAAGACTGTAAAATAATGTAATCGAAGAAGTGTATTTGCGAAGGCATGAAAGCACGAAAGCATGAAAGCACGAAGTAGATTGTAAACCGGATATGACGTCATAATAGTCACATGATCTGAAGTGACCAGTCAGAGCCAAGCAATAAGGTATAAAAGGGGGTAGTAAGGGCCGGAATAACTGACCCGCTCGTTCCCCCTCATGCACGAGGCACGACTCTTGATCTTACACCTCGGCTTCTTGCTCGAACTCTTCATCCATGTCCCTTCATCGTAGAAACCAGAAACCTCGAACTACCGAGGAACGTCACAGAGTCTTAGCAATTCAGGGACATCATGTATCATAAAGGAAACGTGTATTATATTAAGACAATACACATAAATACCGTGATATTATTTCTTGCTTGCCTATTCATTCGTGTATTCTATATGGTTCCAAACTAAGCTGAATAATTGAAGGACACGATTACTTTAATTAGGTCTTCTTTAATCTTATTAATTAATGTCAAAGTCCAAGGTACATTCTCGACAGACTAAGACATACCATTCGGGCGCACTTCACACTTTTACTATGATATGCATGAGAGCTAATGATAATTCTCTTGATAAAAAAGACAATTGCACTGAAGCCTTACTGCCATAAACACCACAAAAAGCGGCAGTTGCCTTCCCCAGGGCTTGTGTCGGTTTCATGTTACCAGGCCACCCACAGAGGGCTGTCAACGGTAAAGATGTGTTAAGGTGGTATTACACTGCATGACTTGGATCTGCGATATCTGTAGGATATGGTGATATTTAGACGAATTCGCATACAGGAGTGATATGATTGTAAAATAAAAAATGGCAATTTGGAGCATTTCATATTATGTGTAACAACGTATTTTATCTCTAGTATGTTTAATATCTCTGCGCCATTGTCATATCGCAGCGCAAGTCGTGTAGTGTAAAGCTTCCCTTAGGAACCAGTATTATAAGAAAGACGCGCACCTATAGAATACTGTTAAGGCTTGTACCCATTGAGCGATTCAACTAAAACTTTGATCGGTCGAAATAGAAATTGTCAAAAACAGCCAGAGATAAACCAGTAAACAACCAAAAAATATGAATGGTGTTGTGATCAGAAATCTATCAGAAAAGGGTCAATCACTGGGAAATATGTTCAACAATATATGAATTAGTTCTTTAACAATATCTAATTCGACTCGAATTTCAGTCGCATCTCTCACTTATTCCCCCATACGCTCAGCTCATACACATTGACTGTGATGTTAATATCACTGTGATTTTGAACCGGTTTTAAATGAGACATAGGGAGTTTTAGCAACCACGACGAATCTCGATATATGATGACGTATCCCAAATCTTTCAAGCCACATTACAGACTATCAATACAGGATTTATGAAAAGCGAAAACTATTTATTAGTAAAACGAGAAAGTAAGTGCTCCTCCAATGACACATTTTTGACATGATTCGTATCAGCAGAGATAAGAGATACGTCACGTTTGCGTTACAGGACACGTTGAAGGGGCTAAAACTCCCTACTGCTTTGAGAATATTACCTCTACGTCATCAAAAATGGAAGTTCCCTGTAGTTCACCTTTTGGCCAAGTTTCAAAATAAGAGAATGAAATGAAAAATATGCTGGTAGGTACTCCCTGTAGTTACTGCCGGCTCTAATCAATGCCTTTAATTGGTCCTCTCAGTTATGCGACTGCTCCTATTGGCTGCTTTATTTAATAAGGAAAGCCCCTTCCCTTGTGTCTTGGCCCAATTTCCTTGTTCCCCTTTCTATCCTAATAACAATTACTCCCTAATTAATTCCCTACACGCCACTTCATAGCGAAAATAAAAAGAGCGTGGTGAAATGGTAAAACCCAACCTACATGGTAGGTTGCCAACTCATACACTGAATCGTAGCTCAAAGAAAGGGCGCCTATCCAAAGAAAATTATAACACAATTATCAGAATGCTCACTGTTGTTTTTCCCACCATAAGAACTATGTGTTATACAATGCAATCTGTTGATTGAAATTTAGATTGATTTCCACAGATAAGACAAGGGCTTTGAAAGCGAGCATATTAATTCTCGCTACCACAGATAGCTGATTTACAGTATTTTAAGGACCTGCAGGCTAATTTGGACCGGTATTGTAAAAAAAAAACAAATCAGATAATTGTTATATATTCATCTACAGTGAATAACCTTTCAAACGATTCGGGTAATAACGATGGATATGAATGCTGATTTAAAAAATAATGATGGGTAATTAATAGCAATGTTAATCTACAATTAAGGATAGACAACTGTTGATAAGAGGTGTTTTGCTATGGTCGCAGTAAAATGCTCTCTATTATTACATTCCAAGTTTCATATTCATGTGTCATATAACACTAAATAGCTAATTAAAAATGCCATGTATTGATCCAATTCATATAAATATATGCATGTACAAACCTGCATATGGCTGCTGAGAATCGAAAAATTTAATTTTTCCTTACTATTTTTTGAACAAGCATATCTCTCTCAATATTCAGTATAGAGACTTGATATTTGGAATACATATAGATGAGAGGCATTTGGAGGGAAGCGTGTCTCATTTTTTTGATTTAGGCTCTAGTTTTTGTTTTATGAAATCTAGAAAATTAAGTTTTAAAAAACATCAAAAAGTTACCCGTTTTTTGCAATAAAATAAAAACTAGAGCCTAAATAAAAAATCTGAGACACGCTTCCCTGCAACAGAAACTTTTTGATCTCTCCTTAAAATTTTAACTTTGTATCTTTGATATTAAGGGAGATATGCGTGTTCAAAAAATAAAAGTGCAAAAAATCGTTTTTATTTCACAAGATCCCAGTTCTTATGTTGACTGTAATTTTACCTATATCATTAGTTACAGAAAAGTATTGTCTTTCAAATGATATATTGCATGGTACTGTAAGAACTTCATTAAGGGAAGCAGAGAACATAGCGTAAATCATGCCCTGCCAACTGTTGTCTATCCTTAATGATACAATTCATAAAAAAAGCTTTATGCTAAAGCCTTGAGTTTTGTCGATATAGTACCCAGAATACATTCTGTTTTAGACTAACCTGCAGGTACATGCTATATTTGCTATTCCAAGAAAAAACGCAAGCAAACTACCACGAACTTGTATGTGGCAGGGTACCGCAAGATGGAATATAGGTATATGCAGCACCTGCCCTACTGCACTTGTGATTTTATTCATGTTTTGTAGGGTTTGCTTGCGGTACCAGATAGTGAAACAACTACAAAGTGGAATATAACCTTTAGTCGTGTAGTGTAATACTGCCTCCAGGAACCAGTATAAGTGATAGCTGTCACTAGGGCACCATTAAGGGAGTACAGACTGAGCGATTCAACCAAAATTCTTGTTCAAACCACCATAAAGTGTCAAAAACTGAAGTCATTTAAAACGACCTTGAATAATAAGACCATAGGGAGTTACCTTCCTAATCAGTGTTTTATATAATGCAATGAACGCTTTGGTATCTTGGGAATGCACTAATTGCTGTGTGTTTTATAATCATCAATATAGGTTCACCCAGTGTTGACAATTAATTTTGTTATTGTCAATATATATCTCACCATTACTCATCTCTTTATACTTCATTTCATCAATTAATATGCAACGGGAAGAACATGTGTTTCATATACGTGAAATTGATGAAAATAAATAATTATAAAAAAAAATGCCACAAGTAGGCCCCTATGGTAAGTACTGAGTCATCTTAATTCAATTCTTTCCAAAACAGGCGGATATAAAAATTGAATTTCTTTCTTGTTTCAGGTAAACGGGATTGACCCATGCGTGATATTGTGACATATAATCCCATAGATGACTTCTTCGTGAAAGGTCTGTATTGTTTTGATATTGGACTAGTTTATTTCTTATTCCCGATGGAAGAAAGCTTAAGATTTTGGAGAAAATGGAAATTGAAGGTCAGAGAACAACTATCATAATCTAGCTACTTTCACATAAATATGTTCTTCCAAGTACGTGGTGGTTGTTTTTCATAGTCATATTACACAAAATACAAATAACTGTTCACCATGTTCGATCTGTGACCATTTAACAGCGAATAATACAATTGTGAGTTTATTATTTCAAATCATGGTAATAGGGGCCTAATGGTAAGCCGGGAAGATACTGAGACACTATTGATGCACTCGCCTTAATCCTGCCACGTAAGGCTGCCCTATATGACGTGGAATGTTGACGCACATTTAAATCATTACACTTTGCAGAGTTTGTTGACGCAAATGCTATTCATTTCTTATGTTTAAACAAACTAATAACAAAGAGCACGTTGTTGAAGACAAGGGAAAGATATATTTGTAAATGATGAGTCTACCATAGGCCTGGATGTGATACCGAGAAGCGCTAATGAAGTGCTTGCCAGGACACGGAGACAATGTTAAAGCTCCCTAAGTACTATCTAGAAGTAATTAGTCCTACAGCTGATTAGTACAGATGTACTAAGACCCTGATCACTACAGGCTTAATGATATTACCCCGGTATGAGAAACTCACATAACGACTAAGGTGCTCTGTAGGCAGGTTTCCACAGGGTCAAGAGTTTTGGATTGATAGTATGAGTTTTCTTTAAATTCAGGCAACCAAGGATAGCTGATTTATAGTATTTTAAGCACCTGCGGGCTAATTTTGACCAATTTTGTCAAAAGAACAACCTTTATAAACGATAGAAAATTAATGAATAATTGTGATAAATCCATCTATAATGAATGAATTTTCAAACAACTTGGAAAATATTTAATATATATGGATACAAATTTTAAAAACACTGATCTTTAGTTTTTCGTTATGTCAAAATAGAAATAATGGTATGATTGATGAAAATCCTTATGCTAAAGCTTTGTGAGTTGTCGACATATTACCCAGTATGCTTCCTGATTAAAGCCCCACACCCACTAGGCACTTTTGACAAGAGTCAGCCGATTCACTGGTGCTAAAATCGGCCGACTCTACCAGACGAGTCGGCTGATTTTAGCGCCAACTCATCAATCACACACATTTCAATATGGTATACTTAAGGCAATCATAGAAATCTGCCGATTCTCCCAATTGCTCGTCATCCGTCACCAGTAAAATCGCTTAGTGGGGCAAGTAAAAGTCAAGAAAGTTGCTATCATGGTTTGATGAATTTAACGTGTCACGGTATATGGCTGTAAGACGTCAAAGCCAACTGTTTGGAGAAGGCTGTCACTTGAATATTGTTATATTTATTGGTTACAAAAAATAAGCATATACAAGACCATTTGAAACATGCATTATTGGTGAAACAAAATAAAGTTAAGTTATTGATGCTAGTATTTAAATGGCAATTAGTTATATTGCCCAGTTGCTTGATGTTCCAACCTCGACAACAACTGGCTGCCACTCGCTGCAGCAGACTCCAAATTTCTTTATCTTTTTAGATGGTTGTCTTTATGGGTAATGTGTTTAACTGACTTACTGTGAGTAGTATGTGGAAATGTCGATATTTTCCTGGCAGGATCAGCAAGGTTTTACAAAGTTATTTCTCCCTACCAAGGATAGCTGATTTTCAGTAATCTTAAGCACCTGCAGGTGAAGCACCTGCAGGTTAATTTTGAATAATTCTGTCGACAAAATCACAGAGAAATGTATAGAAAGATATACCAATGTGTTTCTCCATTTCTATAGGTACACCTAAGCTTACAAGGTAGTGTAGTTTTGAAACCCGTTCTAACCAATACAGTAAAAAGGATAATATCGTTTGATACTCTAATTTCTATGTCCTTCAATCTCTCTTTTCAATTCATGCTCATGTTTTGTGAAAGTTTCACTTGAGGCAGACAAGTGTCAAAACTTAAAAATAGACACCCAGGCCATTACAAAGTTAGAAACAGAGGCGGGGATTATTTCAACATGTCCACTTTTTACCTCCAGAATCCAAAATGGTAAGATTTGCAAATGGAAATAAATTGAGAATGTGTGACCGGGCCGGGCAGGTAGGCTGTAACCTTAATTAATAACTCAGCCTAAGAAAATGGCATTTGGTAATGAGGATCAAGCGCTGGATTGTGATTGAATTTTCATCCAAAATTGCTCACTTTTATTTAACGCTACGAAATGTCAAGCGTTAATTTCTTCTACTCTCATTAATTTTTCTCCGTGTAATATTAATATTGTTGTCATTAGTATCATGACAATGAAAAGTCTCAAGGAGACAGTTAGGAGGCGGCCTAAAAATGGTGACAATTCTATTAAACATGATTTCCTAAATGGGGACAATTCTATTAGGTGTGATTTGCTAAGTGGCAACACGTCATGTTAAGGAGGGTCCTGAGGCCCGTTTTCCAGCGGTAGATTTTCTGTTTAAGGGAAAGCAATGACAGATGTTTATTACCTTCATGACACTTTGTAAAACTCAACTGATTACTTCTAAAAATACACACTGGCGATCTCATGGATGTTCCGTTATAGAAAAAATTAACTCTAAAAGTTTATATTACGCAAATGCAGGAAATGTAAAACAATCAACAAAGTCTTTATCCAGTAGTAGGTTTTATGTTTAAGGGAAATCACTGATATAGTTCTTTTATCTTTATGACACTTTGTAAAGTCCAATTGATTACTTCTTATACATACACACTGGCGATTTCACGGATAGTCCATTGTGGCAAGAGATAACTTTGCAAGTTTTATTTACCCCCAATCATAGACATAATTATATAGGATATCTCTTTGTCCCAATGAAAAAATAGTAACATAGCCTAATTTATAGATTTGCAAAATGTCTAAGGAAAATATACATTAAAGTGGGTAACGGGCTCATGTAAACTTGAAAGTCAGTGTGTTGATATCACGGGCTAATCCAATGGGGGTTCTAGGGGGTCCTGACCCCTCCCCCCTTTTGTTGGGGACTTAAACTTTCCAAAGAGAAAAAAGTCATCCATGTGCGCAAATGCACATCATTTTAGTTCTTACCCTATATATGGACCTCCTAATCCTAATAAATGTATTGACATTAAGCGCATCAGTGTGAGGATTTTAAGTTCAGTAAAAAACAATAATTATTTGATTGATTCTGCTGTTAAATGCATTACATGGGAAAGTGAAAGGAAATTATAGTGTTGAGTTCCATTTCTCAGATTGAGGGGGCGTTTCTCAGAGACAGCTTTGTGGCATAGCTCAGCTTATGCTAGAAAATATTGCGACCAAAAAAGGAGACGTTATATACGGGACAGATCCCAGCAATCGGAACCCTACCCCGAGAGTCCCTCTCCAGAGTCCAGGAGGTCCCACATCGATAAGGAATAAATGATCTCTAGACAGGCAATTATAAAAACCCATACCGGAATGTGCCTGCCATTTGGGTTGGATCAGGGTTGGAAATAATACCACACTATGTATTTTAACCAAGTCTACACACATCTATTCAGTAGTATAGACAACTATTATGCGATCCCGACTCATTGGATACCGCGTTTTTGTAAATTATTTTATAAATCAAATGGACATGATTTACAGAAAAATTGTCAGCCATTGAAAGTTATATATTTCAGAGCAATCAGGGTTTGGACATTTAAAGTCAGATGAACAGGCTACGGCATAGTTTCCTAAAATTTACCTATTTTACGAACTCAAAATTGATTTTCTATAATTAGAGTTTAGGTAGAATTTTCCTATTATATATTCAGATAAGCTAATACACTTATAGACTAAACTTGAATGCAACTGTTCCATTTTGCACGAATAATTATGGCAAATTGTATGAGTTTTGACATTACATGTGCTAAAATGTGGGATGGGCTTATCAATTCAAACCAAAATAGAATAGAATACCTAACTATGTCAGGATAGAACCAATCATCTGCATACCTTTGCAGGGGCGGATACATGATTTTCAAAAGTGTGTGTGTGTGGGGGGGGGGGGGGGGTGGAGTCGGGGGGGGGGGGGGGTGGAAGGGGGTTCAGCATAAAGGCTAATTACTAAAACCGCATGCAATTTTGCGTACGCACATGGCATTTTCTCCTCTTTTTGTAGTTTAGTGGTCCACCAAATGGGGGGGGGGGGGGGGGGTTAGGACCCCCAGGACTCCCCCCCCCCCCCGATCCGCCCCTGAAAACTTTGCACGTCGCGTTGGTCTAATTTGCCCTCCGATAAACTGGCTCTACAAGGCTGGGATTAGGCAGTTTGGGAAGGGTCCAGGGTGTATACGGCTGTATACGGATGGAGCAAAATAGAGCAATAGAGGGAGCCGGGCAGGACCCAGACGTCCCCGCCATGATGGCGTCATAAACTGACTCAGACGCGGCGTACGGCCTAATTCGACCCCTCGTAGCCGCGCCGCCCGATGCCCCCCGAACGACGCCCCCGGGCCCCCGCCACCAGGAGGCGCTGAGGGCGGCCAGCACCGGAAGTGACGGACGAGGCGACGGGGAATCCTGGGTACGTGTACGGGGAGTGTCAGGATGCATGCGGGATGAGAGGGGGGAGAGGTGGGGGTGGGGGTGGGTGGGAGGGGGTTAGAAGGTTGGCGGGAGGGGCTCTAACTCCAGAGTGTGATCGGGAGAGTCTTAATGAGGCTAGGTTAGAGGGGTAGATGGGAGGAATAGTGGGGATGGGGTTTGGCGCGGGATTTGTTCAAAAAAGTTTAGAACATGTGACCTAATCTTTCGATTTTTGATTGCCAGGAAAAAACTAAACATATATACCAGTGTATTTGCATTAAGTAATATACACACATAAGATACTTAAATCATCATGTTGCCAATGACCTAGCTACCATGATTTGAATACTCCAATGAGTACCATCATATTTTAAGACATTACATAATAATTTGCTAGCTGCATTGGAACTAACTATGGTTGGAATGCGGAGCCCGAACATTTCCCAAAGCATAAAATTAATATGTCTCGATTACGGCTACTCTATGCATATTATTCTAAATACATGTATCTGCAACACCGTGACTTTACAAATTGTTATTAAATTCAGATAATGTTACCCAACACAAGTATCCTTCCTACCACATGCTACAATCAATCCCTGATGGTCCTTTATATGGCCCGGATGCAAGTTAGTCTGTCGAGATCAGACCCACTGTTTCCCAAAGTTAGTCTGTCGAGATCAGACCCACTGTTTCCCAAAGTTAGTCTGTCGAGATCAGACCCACTGTTTCCCAAAGTTAGTCTGTCGAGATCAGACCCACTGTTTCCCAAAGTTAGTCTGTCGAGATCAGACCCACTGTTTCCCAAAGTTAGTCTGTCGAGATCAGACCCACTGTTTCCCAAAGTTAGTCTGTCGAGATCAGACCCACTGTTTCCCAAAGTTAGTCTGTCGAGATCAGACCCACTGTTTCCCAAAGTTAGTCTGTCGAGATCAGACCCACTGTTTCCCAAAGTTAGTCTGTCGAGATCAGACCCACTGTTTCCCAAAGTTAGTCTGTCGAGATCAGACCCACTGTTTCCCAAAGTGAGTCAGCAACCACTTTAGGTGGGAAGTCCCACCCAATTCCCAGCATGCTTTGCAGCTGCTGGTTTATGGCAGGTAGAACTATAGACCAGCCAGCAGCCCAATAACCATCAAAGGGGTTGCCCATGTCATTTATAGAGATATGGAGGGCCAATAAAAGAATTCCGTACAAATTTTAAGTGACCAATAAAAGTCATGGACTGTTTTGGGTGTACAGACCCATTATGCAATTGGTAATCTGGGCCAGAATGAACAAGATGCATGTCAGGGCCCGTGTCTTAAAGGAGGGCATGGATTGACCAATCACGTCACGGCCCTAAGACACCGGAAGTGCGCATTGACGTGCGCGGCGACATTTGGGACCATCCCACCACCAGGGGTCTCTGCTGACGGCGGCAGGCTTATAGTGGGGCTTGGTTCGGCGATCTGTGGGCAGGTATAGAGATAGTGTGCACGTGGCTCGTGATCACATGTTGGTGATCACCAGGGGCGGGTACAGGATTTTCGAAAGTGGGGTTTGTTTTGGCTTTTTTCAGCATAAAGGCTAAGTAAAAAAAATGTGTACAATTCCGCATATGAGGACGACATTTTCCCCTCTTTTTGTAGTTCAGGGGTCCACCCAAAAAAAAAAAAAGGGGGGGGGGGTCAGGACCCCCACAACCCCCCTGGATCCGCCCTTGATCACCATGTGTTCTCCACTTCCATTTGGCGATTGAAGCAATATGTATTCAGTGATTATGAATAATGAAAATGTTTTATTATAACATTCAATGATTAGTTTAGGTACAGCATCTTATTACAACTTCCCCCTAGAACAAATACCCTTATAGGACAATTATCCCTATAGTACAATGCAGATATACTAACAGATATCAACCTTATTTGGAAATATACTTTTACAATGAATAACGTGGTTGGATAACACCAAACTCGACGATGTAAAATTATGGACGACAATATAGTTTTATTGTGTTAAAAGGACATTAAATGTCTTGGCATAATCAACATGTTTCGACTTCGTCAGGTCACAATGAATGTACTAATTTGACGTTCTATAAGGAACATTATGATATTAAGATGTCCCTGTCCCTTAGGCTGGCATCCGACCGGGTTTTACAACAACCGGCCGGTATTAGGTCCCAGCCGGAAGTACTTTTAACATGTGGCGTTTTGGCTCAATCCTTGGGCCAACTTTTTTTTCCCCATTAATTAAGTTATACTTCGATGACTGAATTAGAGATAAATCATTTAAGGGAACCAGTATGTTTCAACTATACAGTTATGGAAATTAAAGCCTGTTATTATGTCCTAAGTTTGGGACTATTTTCTATGGCACTGTGACTCTGGGTTACAGGGCCCTATTTTCTCTGGAGGTCCCATTCTGGACTTTGAGGTCTAATTATGATGAATCTAGATGAAATAAAATTCTACTTTTTGGTTCATTTCTTAGTTATAACATATTGTATGACCTCGTAAGAGGAATAAGTTGTGGAGTCCTTCCTTATATGTGAACTCCAAATGTAAACAAACCCTAAAAGTTACGAAAAATCGGCAAATTCAACATGGCGCCGCCGGAAGTGTTTCCAAGCAACAGGTTTCTCCCGACCTTGACCCCAAGACCCAATACTTGGCCTGTGTTCTCCGACCTGGCCAAGCGGCGCTAGGCTACCTGTCCCTTTGCTTCCATACCTAAACCGGGCGTGGACCTGGACTTTCACCTAATCTCGCTGCACCACCCCCAATCTCCCATGCCATCCCTTTCTGTTGCTAAATATGGAGGTAGTATCACAGGAAATTACCAACGTGTATCGGCGGCAGGTTCAGGGCCAAGCAACTATCCCTAGGACAACTACGTCTTGGAAAATTAACCTGCAGGGGGACAATTATTCACTGAGACAACTCCCCTTTTTGTCACCTGCCCCCGCAGGAATATGTTCCCTCCGACGACAACTCTCCCTTATGAAAACTACCCTCATAGGCGCGACCCCCCCCCCCCCCCCCTCCCTTTGGAAATCTCTGGATCCGTCCCTGCACCTTGTTATACTATACTTTGACAATAAATATACTAGCGTGAAATTGTACATAGTATTTCATAACTGATGCATAATGCCTGGCTCTGGACCTTTACCTAATCTCGAGGCGCGACCAAGAGACCTCTACCCCAGCCCTTTCTGCTGCTGAATATGGGAGGGAATATCACAGGAAATTACCAACATGTATATGCCCAGGCCCCTGCAACTATCCCTAGGACAACTTCTTCTCGACAAATTAACCTGGGGTCAATTATTCAATGAGACAACTCCCCCCCCCCCCAACCGGAATATTTTCCCTCTGAAGACAACTATATTCCTAATGAAAACTACGCTCATGAGACAATTACTCCTGTAAGACGATATACCTTAACTACTTGTTATGAGGAACCACATTATTAGAAACTATATTTTTACTATGAATATACTAACTTGATATTGTACATACTATTTTATATTAACTGATCTAAGTACCTGTTCTCCCGTACCTGGCTTTGGATCTTCTCCTAATCTCAAGGCTCCACTCGCGGCCACCCAGAGACCTCCTGTTCTTTCTGCTGCTGAATATGGGAGGGAATATCACAGGAAATTACCAACGTGTATCTGCAGACCGGCTCAGTGACCTGGCAACGGGCGGTACGGTGTCTGTGGGTGGATATCTTGGAGATGGGGTTTGCTCTGCAGGGAGATAGTAACGTTAACGTTTCCAACTAATGGTTGAATAGGGGCTATCTATTTAGTATGTAAATACGTTTTCAAAAGGTTCAGACACCCCAACCTCCCATGAGCTCGTGTACGCGTACGGTTGGATTTGCAAAAGAATGTACGCTCATTTTCAAATATTCCAGACCCCCCAGATCCCCCCCCCCTCCCCCCCCCCCCGTCGAAGCACATATACCTATTGAGACTTCCTGACGTCCGAATCGTGCATCATATTTCTTATTCTGTTTTATTAAGATTCTTTTAACATGTCTGCTATCAAATAGAAGGTAATGCAAAGGATTCCTCCCAAACATAGGTTTCGATGCATTTTTCTCCTGACTAAGGCATACGTATTTTGAATGTCCCTTAGTCCCTCAGTCAGTTTGGTTTGCTCAGTTTTTCAATCAACTAAAAGGTTATATGTATGGTAAAAAATGAGATGAAATCTGTTCTTGACAACCTGAGATATTGACTGATGTTCCCTACCTTAACCTTGATACATGTATCATTTCCAATGTGCACGGTCAGCATTATTTAGTTGTAGGACTGGCACAGATCTGTAGCAGTGTACTTCCTAATCTTACACTAAAGGTCATGTTCAACTTTACGATGTTTGGCACGATGATTGTTGAAATCCTGCTGATATTGTGGAAAAGATGCCAAAGATCAGTAGTCAGTCATGACGTTTGGCACTTGCCAAACATCGTGAGGTGGAATATTTTTTCAAATGATCCCGATCTTTGGCGTCTCAAAAATCGGGAGCAAAAGATCGGGAGTGTCCCTACCACAGGTACCATCTTTCATTGCCGAAATCGGCACACTCGCGATTTATGGCCTAAACCCCTCCTGATCTTTGGCAATTTAGTTTTTTTACACAACGTGTAATGGAATATGGCCTTTAATCTGTTAATCATTACAGTGCATCAGAAAACGGTCATCACAGTAGCACATGAACAAAGTTCTCAGGTACACGTTGATTATGTTAGCCCTGCAACTCAATATTGTCCATTGTTCACTGTAAACCGAAATTAATTAGGGTCTCTGAAAGTAATATTAGTCTACATATGTAATGAATCTATATATGGAAATGACAAGGGGTCAAAGAACAGAACTCATCACCTCGTGTTCAGTGTATATCAACTTTCTCTTTATTAAATCACGTGCACAAAGCTGAGTTAAATCCTGTATTGCATGTGCAAATGTTATCCCACAAAATGCTGCTAAGTAACTATTTATTTTAGGGTAGCGTTTGTTGGTAGAATCACGACTACCCTGAACATATACACAGCCCCAATAAGATCGTGTTTTCAAGAATGGATTGAAAAAGAATGCATAGAATGATTATATGATAATTGGAAATATGATTGAGAAGTATGTTGCGGTGTTAAAATGCAGCTAATGTTATCATCTTTACTCATGATTGTATATATAATCTGTATCATTATTCACCCGCATCGGAAGAACTTGAATGTGAATTCTAAGAGATGTTGCAATATAAAAAAGCAAACTCCAGACACCGTTCTCCCAATTAGGGCTCAGCGGTTTTCTTATACAGGGAAAATACAGCACAGAAACCCTTGACGTCTCTTTTTTTTTAGAACGTGTAGATACTATACATCAAAGGATGAACTTATCTTCACATCAAAAGATGAGTCCCTTTAGTATTGAACTAACTAATGGCAACCGAAAAAGTAAATATACATAGTCACACTCATAAGGGCATAATCTCCACTGACTCCCTTCCATGGGTTAGTATATCAGCAAGTTTATCATACACACCTTGGGAACGACCACATGGGACGTGCTACAAAAATTAACATTCTCAGGCTAAAATTTAAAGAAACACGACGTTTTTGAGATAAAGAGGAAAGATGTTAATTACAAGGGAGACCAGTGGGAATATATGCAGAAATGTCCTCTATGATAGTGTTTTCTTTCAGATGAAAACTGGCCTATAGAGGTTGTGCACACGATGTCATATCTTCTCAAAATGGCCTGGACGCCATATTGGTGATCAATTTGCTATGTTGATTGTTCAAAATTCAAAACACATAGATCACATATTCATTCTTAATCTATCTGAAACAAACTCATGAAAACATTATCAAGAATTGATATTCTTTAGAATATGATAGATTAAATCTTAATATTGCCACGTTTTTATGGCGATTCCGGAGTAATCATCAAAAACTGGCCCAGTGACCATGTCTGCACAAGGTCTATAGTTCTGCATAGCGCATCATTCCCTTCCTTAGCGGAGGCACCAATGGCTCAGGACACAATATTACAACCCAACAAATGAGCCATATTGAGAATTCACAACACGCCGAACGATGACGGCCAGAAATAACCTCCCAATAAGACGTGTGGAATACTTCAACTCAAAGGCAATTGGTTTGCAGGTTTTTTTTCACAATGTTTTGAAGTGTTTGCTACTCCACGCCACCGCCTACGCAATCGAAAAATGTGGTTAGGTGACATTGCAGTTGAATCAACAGAAATGGTCACAATATTATAAGAAGCCCATCCCATATTGGGTATATCCTATGGTAGGACAACGGTTGGACAAATTGACTGTTAAAGCCATCCTTGTTTCGAAAAGTTGGGTTAACTGAAATAAGCAAGAATTATGTTTTTCTATATCCTCAAGTACTGTTTGGAAATTATGATTTATCAAATTTCATCAATTGACAGATTTGTAGGTTTACCAGCCAATCAAAGTGAGTTATTTCAGAGCGGAATGACCAAAGCATGATTAAGGGCATTGGTCGCTGTGTTTTGAAAGGGTTAAAACATTTGGTAGCAGACTAAACTCATTTTCTGCCCTTTGTCGTTCTGTGGAAACCAGGCTTAACTGTGGAAAACCTGTATTAACCCTTTCCATACACAGCAACTATTGGCGAAAACAAGCATCGGTCGTTGAGGATGGAAACGGTTTAAAAGCCTGGTTTCCACAGGACGACAAAGTGCAGGAAATGAGGTTAGTCTGCCGACCAAATGTGTTAACCCTTTCAAAACACAGCGACAAACACCCCTTAAGGTTGAGGGGGGGGGGGCAACCACCACCCCCCCCCTCTTTTTTCCCTCTCTCTTCTCGAAGAATTTGGCATCTTTTAAATGTAAAACTCGGCCAAAAGCTAATTAAGGAATAAAAATTCCAATGGCGCCCCCCCCCACCCGCTCCTTTTCAAAATCCTGGATCCCCCAGTGCACCTATTGAGCTAAGTCGGCGGCATTTGGTCGGTCTGTGGAAACCTGCCACATACGGCCGGCAGCAGGATCCTAGGACGGGCTGCAGCAGTACAAGCCCAAGCACTGCCACCACCACCACTACCACCACCACTCTTACCACCACCCACCACCGGCCCACTGCTGATCACCAGCCTGTACAGCGGCCGAAGCGCCACCACACGAGGGGTACCGGCGAAACGCAAAGTGCGACCTGCTCGGAGCTGCTCGGAGCTGCTCGGCCGGAGCCTGGCGGGAGAGGGTGAGCAGCGAGTCGCCGGTCTGGGACGACTCACTCCACCTCGGGACTAACCCATCCCCTCAGGCCTACACTGGACCCTCAGGCCTAAACAGGAGGGGTTGGCCTATAGGTACGCAGGAGGGGATACCCACCCCACATTGGTGATGGATATTTATTATTTGCTTTTGAGGAGCGAGAAAAACGACGGATTCTGAATAATATTGTCAGTGGATCATAGCGTAGCTGGACCTTTATTTTACCAGAGGACCGTGGAGGACGCGCGGCGTCCCACCTCTATGGTGGATCTCTAAGGTAGGTAGAGTCTCCCCTGCCGCTCCCTGTAGATCTATAGGCCCTAGGGTTATCCCGTTTTCAGCGGTGGATCCAGTGGGGGTCCAGGGAGTCCCGACACCCCCCCCCCCCCTTTGATGGAAACCTAACAGGAGCGGACCCAGGAGTTTGAAAAAAAATAAAAGGGGGGGGGGGGCGTGTAAGAGCAATTCTTTCCGTAAGAATTCTACACTAAAAATATGTTTGGGCCAAAGAAGGGGGCGCCCCCCCCCCCCCCCCCCCTGCCCAACATCCAAATCCCTCCAAATCCGCGCCTGCCTAAACTGGGCAAAGATGGAAAATTGTTGCGCATCTCCGCATGAATACACGATGTTTTAGTATTCGCCTATACGCTAATTCCACACCCCCCCCCCGCGTCCCCCACCTTTGGAAATCCTGGATCTGGCACTGCTTCCTATAGCTAAAGGGTCAATCCTAGATCTTCCAGCGTGCTTTGCCAGGATAGTTACCATGATGCCGGGCCATAATGCCAATGAAAACGAGAATGCATACTTTCAATCTTCTCCGGATTAAAAACTTCTAGCATTGGACATGACCAAGTATGCCAAAGCACGCAAGAGATGAATCCAGATATGGTGAGCGCAGGATCGTAGGTCTTTACTATTTTGTGTTGAAAAAAGGCAGAGGATGGAACGAGATATCGATGCTATGAAAATCTTATGATTGACGCATTTTTGTCTGTAACGTAAAACGTAAATAGAAGCAATAGTGATGAAAGATGCAGATTGAGAAATGTGATAGGCCCTAGATGCATAGATTAATTAACTTTATTTATCGATGGATAACGAAAGCTTTAAAATGATAACGTAAACATATCCACCGAGTTTGTTTTGGATGTCAGTCCTGATATCAGATCTTGAGTAATGGCGATGTAAGATGAAGATGAAGAAATGTGATACGACCTAGCTAGATTGATTTACTTTTAACGATACCAAAAGCTTTAAAAGAACACGTTAATATATCCATTAAGTTTGTTTCTAATACCAATCGTTATATTCGAGCTTGTCGCATGGATGTTCTTCTTTCCTGGAAGTCTACATTAATGTTTCTCTATATAAGGTGGGAGGTAGAGGGTGGAGTTTTGACCGAGATATGGTTTAATAGGCTCTGCTTTTCGTCACTGTCCTTGTTGTCTGAGCGCCGGTAGGGAGGGAGGCGGGGTTCCCGGAATGGTGTGAATATTAGATAGTGGGCGCGCCTCGCGTCACGGACAGCCTTGTGAGGCTTCTGCCGGGACGGTGCCAGGGAACAGATTCAGCTGATAGGGACGACCCTGGGTTGGTCGGCCTGATTCGGTTATGGATGAGGTATTTCTTTGGCTCATATATATAATATATATCTATATACATGTATCTATAATATTTCTTTTACGTTTACTGATATTCAGCCCTTTGAGCTTGAAACTTTTTCAAACCATAGTCAGGGACAGATCCAGGTATTTCAAAGAGATTAGAGGCGCTGCCTTTGGAGGCTGAAAAATAAAGCCCGCTACCTGTGTAAATTTTACACAGTTGGGCAACGGGTTGGCACTAAAATCGACCGATTCTTATAATCACCTGTTCATTTGATTTGATGGGGGATTTGAAGTTTGAACCTTACCACATTGAACCTAATCAGAATTTTGCAATAACAACACAGTGCAACATAACAGCACTACATCCCAGCAACGTTTTGGGAGCCATCAAAACAAGTAAAAAGAACCAAAACAAAATGAGGCAGAATATTGCTATAACCTTATGATAATGCCGCACGCTTGACTTGGACTGCACTGACAAAATATACACACAATAAAGAGGGTTGCAGATAGGTGCGACGGGCACAGCGAGGCACCCTGAAGCCCCATTTGCCGAAGGCTAATATTTTCTTTTAGATTCATCGCAATATCTGATTCATAAGCATAACAAATTATTATTTTGATCTGAAATTGCACCACCATAATCATTGACGGGTCCATCGCGAGCCATAGACATGTTTTTCTAAAGTATCGATTTTAAGTGAAAATGTTTTCATTGCGATCCGAAATATTATTGTGATCTTCTTGTAATAAGTATTTTTTTGAAAATATCAAAATATAAGTTTATGCGAGTATTTAGTCAAAATTTTAGGTTTTCATGGTTGCGATTTTAAGATTGCAGTGAAGAACTGCCCAGGACGAATGGGGCATCACCAGCCCTTGGCCTGTAGAGCCCCTCCCACAGTGCTTCCCATCCACAGTTGTTGTGATTCCTGTTTCCCAAGAGGTTAAAAACGCCCGCAATATGGAGTACATTCTTAACACCTGTTTGAACCCTGGAGCCAGGGCTTGGACGAGAGAGAAATTTAGAGCAATAGCACCATTTGACGTAAATGCCATTTCGCGTAAGGTCACGAAACCCAGATTCACACAATTTCACTCTTTTTGACCAATGCAAGAACCATTAACTTCTCAAACTTACACACTATACACTGATAAGATGCCACATGCACACTATGTAGAGACTTGGAGAAACATGTGACCAACACAAAAAGGCTGACTCACCAGCCCTTGCCCTGTAGAGCCCCTCCCACAGTGCCTTCATCCACAGTTGTTGTGATTCCTGGTCCCCAAGAGGTTAAAAACGCCTGCAATATGGAGGAGATTCCTGACACCTGTTGGGGCCCTGGAGCTAGGGATTAGACGAGAGAGAAATGTAGAAGCCATAGGGCGATTTGAATTAAATGCCATTTCACATAAGGTCGCAGATTCCAGATTCATACAAATTTGCTCTCTTTGACCAGACAAAAATAGCACATTTACAATGCTAAAGTCCAATATAAGCGCCAAAGAACTTCTCAAACTTACAAACTATACACTGATAAGATGCCACATACACACTATGTGGAGACTTGAAGAAACATGCGACCAACACAAAAAAAGGCTGACTCACCAGCCCTTGCCCCTCCCACAGTGCCCCTCGTCCACAGTTGTTGTGATTCCTGATTCCCAAGAGGTTAAAAACCCGCAATATGGAGTAGGTTCCTGACACCTGTTGGTGCCCTGGAGCTAGTATAAGAAGAGAAAGCCGGCACAGCAAGGCACCCCAACCATGCAGCCCTTGGCCTTTAGATCCCCTACTACTGTAACCCCCATCCACAGTTGTGATTCCCACTTCCCAAGAGGTTAAAAACGCCTGCAATATGGAAGAGATTCCTGACACCTGTTGGGACCCTAGAGCCAGGGCTTGGACAAGAGAGAAATGTAGAAACAATCGAGCGATTTGAATCAAATGCCATTTTACATAAGATCGCAGAACCCAGATTCATACAAATTTGCTCTCTTTGACCAAACAAAGATAGCACATTTACAATACCAGAGTCCAATATAAGCACCATATAACTTCTCAAATTTACAAACTGTACACTGATAAAATGCGGTATACACTCTATGTAGAGATTTGAAGAAGCATGCGACCAACACAAAAAGGCTGACTCACCAGCCCTTGGCCTGTAAAGCCCCTCCCACAGTGCCCTCATCCACAGTTGTTGTGATTCCTGTTACCCGAGAGGTTAAAAACAACCTCAATATGGAGGAGAATCCTGACACCTGTTTGAACCCTGGAGCCAGGGCTTGGACGAGAGAGAAATGTAGAAGCAATAGAGCAGTTTGAATTAAATGTCATTTTACATAAGGTCACAGAACCCAGATTCACAAGATTTCACTCTGTTTGACCTAAAAAGAAACATTTACAATACTAGAGTCCAATGTAGGCACCATGTAACTTATCAAACTTACAAACTATACACTGATAAAATGCCACATACACACTTTGTAGAGACTTGAAGAGATATGTGACCAAAACAAAAAGGCTGACTCACCAGCCCTTGGCCTGCCGTGCCCCTCCCACAGTGCTTCTCATCCACAGTTGTTGTGATTCCCGGTTCCCAAGAGGTTAAAAACGCCTGCAATATGGAGGAGAATCCTGACACCTGTTGGGGCCCTGGAGCTAGGGAGTGGAAGAGGGAGAATGTAGAAGCGATAGAGCAACTCAAATTAAATGGCATTTCACATTAGGTCACAATACCCAGAATCACACAATTTCACTCTCTTTGAACAAAATAAAACCCCACATTTACAATGCTAGAGTCCAATATAAGCACCATATAACTTTTAAAACTTGCAAACTATACACTGATATAATGCATCACACACACTATGTAGAGACTTGAAGAGACATGCGACCAACACAAAAAGGCTGACTCACCAGTCCTTGGCCTGCGATGTCCCTCCCACAGTGCCCTCATCCACAGTTGTTGTGATTCCTGCCTCCCAAGAGGTTAAAAACGCTCACAATATGGAGTAGGCTCCTGACACCTGTTGGGACCCTGGGGCTAGGGGGTGGAAGTGGGAGAATGTAGGAACAATAGAGTCTTTTCACAAAAGGAAAGTAGAAACCAGACTTGTAGAACCCCAACTTGCACAATTTAACTGCTTCAGAGCTCGGAAGTGGGAGAATTGTAGAAGTAATAGGGCCATTTCAAAAGAGAAGACTTAACGATGAGTCGGAGACTTTCGCTGTTAAATTTCTAAATTGGGGCTTAGAAGTAGGAGAAATGTAAAAGTAATAGGCCCGTTTGGCCAGATTAGGACGCCCCAACGTTTTTTTTATTATCATATATTACAGCTTGGGTGGCGGGGGAATTGTGGGATCACTCCCAGCTAACCTGCGACGTAACAGAAACGTTCTGCAACCATACTTTTTAAGTTGGTTTGTTACTTACTAAGATGGCATGTAACAGTTATGTTATTGATGGTGAGGTTAGGACGAAACCAAAATGGTATGTTATAAGAACATTCCGTTTAGGTTGAAGAAAATAAACAGAATGTTATAATAATGTCACAATACGACGTCACAGCAGTACATTGCAGCAACGTTATTGGGAGCCATCAAAATAATGTAACAAGAACCAAACTAGAGTGTTGCTACAACGTTATTATTACGTCACACCGCCGGCTGGGAATAGAACTGTTTCATATCAGGAAAGCAGAAACAGTTTGAAGTGGGAGAAACATAGAAGAAATAGAGTCGTTTCTACTGAGGAAGCAGAATTTATACTCAGTTAAGTTCATTGTTCTTTTATATTGGAGCTTGGCAGTGGAAGAAATGTAGGAATGCAGAATATAGGAATGACACAAAGAAATGGCCACAGAGTCCTTATCTTTATATATAGATGTTAATCAGGATCTCCCTAATCCGTATACAAGACATACACCATGGGAAATTAGGAAAAACTGTACTCAGAGTGTCTGAAGAGACTGCTCTTACAAGTAGACAGGGATTATTTGCCTAAGTGAACAGACCAATTCACTAAGAGACCATTGTTGTATTATCTCTTTTTACATAGATCACCTTGGCCCTACTTTGCCGCTGTAGTTGTCTGCTTGTCAAAAACGCGGTCTCTTTCTTTTTCCTGCGCACTCAAGTAGAGTTCCTTGACGAATTGCTGCAAGACTTAGACACGACAAGACTGCAGGCTGGACGAATGAACCACGTGGTCGCACATACACCCTGGTCTATAACATTCCGCTGCACTCCATCTCTCAATTTGAAAAAGAGATCTTTATATATTTTTTCTAAATCAAATTCCAATCAGTATCGCCGGTATAATAACACGGGCCATGCATTTGTTGCAATTCAAATCAGCTTCTAACCTCCCAATAAATAGTAAATCTAGAGCACAGGAGGTACGGGACGAAGTTACTAATGGGGTATATTACTAACATTTCTAATAATGGGGAACGCTAGGGTAAAGATTTCGAAGTTAAGGGTTAAGGAGCTATTACATATCTATGGTTAATTTCAACACAAAATTGAAGAGTTTGACAGTGAGCCTCCATGATATGACTTTGACCCCCTTCACTAAAGTTCCTTCGTCGTGTCACGCATATGGGTAAAAAGCTCCCAATTCATTTGTATAATTAGTTTTTCAAATAAGTGTGTCATTATCTATAGACGCTCAGCTTGCGTCCTCTAAATTCAACTGCTAACCAATTTGATTTAAACCATGTGTCAAAATGCCATAATCGGTTACCAGACTGTTGTGCGGTGCACATTATTAACATTAATAAAAATCAATTCCCAAGTTGTTTTTGGTCCACCCAACAAAAGAAGGGAATCTCTTATATGGAGGTATACATTGATTTACAATAAT
Organism: Lepidonotus clava; assembly: GCA_936440205.1. Lineage (NCBI taxonomy): Eukaryota > Metazoa > Annelida > Polychaeta > Phyllodocida > Polynoidae > Lepidonotus > Lepidonotus clava. The sequence goes on along the minus strand of OW387135.1, from coordinate 55,240,203 downwards.
CAAAACATATCCTGAGCCCGAAGGCACCCACTTTTTGTTTTATTAATTCTAACCGACTTCATTCCATACAGACGCACTGCCAGAGGTCAGTGTCTGTGCTCTATATCTCAACAATGAGAGGTAGTGAGTGATGGATGTTTTACGCTGTACTGACAGCCAGGGTCATTTTCAAGGCGAAAACAAGTTAGGATGAATTCTGTTTTTGGTGATCGTATCTATGAGATGAAGGTGACAGGGCGGGCAAACGGCAGGGGATCAAAACCTGGAAATTATTTTTGCTATACCTCATCCCTTAAAATACCCAAACACCAACTGGGAGTTGAACCCAAAGAACCACGTGGTCAGTCCTGGGCCCCCATATTGTCTCCTTATACGATCAGCAGGGGGTACTGGGGCCCAATATTCTTCCCAGGAGCTGAAGCCCCATCCCTGCAACACTACAGCTAGGCTGGGGGTCTCAAGAAGGTCAGATGAAGGACACATACGGTGCGATTAACCATGTAAACGTGGCTGTTGTAAACCTTGGAACTTCAGCCAATTTCATAATATAAATATGTAACAGATATCGATAGGTCACACTATCCAGATTGCTATTCCTGTCCGTGCTATACATATTGCCATACACTAGTCTGGCCAGTGCTTCAATAGGGAAACATCCATGTAATGTCAGAGACGGACTAAGGTCTAGGATGTCTGAATGCTCGGGGCAAGAGGGGCACTCTATGAGTTTGAACCAAATTTTGCTTCGAAATATGTGAATTTTGTATGGAGGGAGGAAGGCCTTATTGTATACGCAACTGAACCTTGCATTCTTAAACTACCAGAGGGTCATTCAAGTGTGGATTCCACGAGGCAACAAATTTACTTAATTCTATTGGCAACACTGGAAAAACAAAGATGAATTGCACATTTGCCCAACTAACACTAAAGATTATTATTGCTGTGTTGAAGTACCTCCATTAGATTTACCATGTTTGATTCCTTTGCTGCCCTCAGCAAAAGCCAGGCAATCTTAACATTAAATATGGGCAACAGATGAGCAACAATTTAGATAAAAACTGTTGCGGACCTGTTTCTACAATATTACTGTCTAATTGTCGCCATGTGGAATCCACCTTTAAAGTCATATCTTAACATATAACATGCTCCAATAATGAACATTTAATGAAGGATATCTTTCATATATATATATATATATATATATATGCGTATACATACTTATTATGCGATGCCAAATGCCAAGAATTGATAAGGAAAAAAGACGCTCAGAATGTTCTGTTATACGATGAACTCGATTAATTTTCACACAAATTAAACACTAAGCATCACTCTGCAATACATTTAAAAACTAAAAATAACAGTTAAATGTCCGTAATCTTTATCATCGTGAGGTTTCCATTACAATATATTTTATAAACAGGCATTCTTCTGGGTGCATTCCATTAAGTATGTACGCATCAAGTGGGGAAGGGGGGTTGGAGATTTTTTGAAAATATGTGTACGGTTCAGTACAAATCCAATGCGTAATTTCGCCTGAGGGGGATGGGTGGGTGGGGCATGAGATTTTTTCCCTACCACAGATAGCCAATTTCCTATAGTGTACCTGCAGGTTAGCCTAGATCAAGGTGCATGCTGGGTAATGTGTCGACAAGTCACAAGGCTTTAGTATAGAAATTTACATTGATCATGGACTATTTGTAAACATGAAAAATTAACATTCATTTTTTTTTCAGCTTTTATCCATAATTATGTATCTTATGTTTTCTCAGTTGGTTTGAAAATATTTTCATTACAGATGGATACAGAGCAAACATGTCAACATTTCCTATAGTCTTTTTTAGTGGACTTTGTCAAAAAAAGTTATGGAAATTAGCCTGCAGGTACAGAAGATACTATAAATCAACTATCCGTGGTAGGGAGAATTGAAGGCCCCTGGGCATAGTGAAACTGACCTGTAATGATCAGCCTTGAGGTGCAGCCCCCCCCCCCTCCCCCCCACCCAGGTCTGGCCGAGGTGCGGGGGTTCCAAGGCTAACAGACCACAGCGCTAAGATAACACTTGACGATCATGTATATTTATACAGACACGTAATGGCGCGGTGTTAAATGGAAATAGCACCAAGTCGAAACACATGTAGTGGGTCCACCTGGTACACACACGGGGCATAGTGGTTGGGGAGGCGGCCGGCTGCAGGGATTAGGGGGGGGGGTGCATGGAAGCGTGGTACTCAGTGGGGGTTCCAAGGCTCTCTACACAGAAAGAAATATGGGTTAGAAACTTAGTCAAATGTTCGAAGTTATTGCAAAAGACCTTAGGACATTTGAGTGTGCCTATTTGTTCGAACTTTCTAAGCCTTTTTTGACTAACTTTCTAACCTTCATTTTTTTTCTGTGTAGAGCCCCCTCAGATTTTAAAAGGTTGCGTCACAGAACATGAAAAAGATAGCATATTCGGCGAATAGTTCGCATCTGGAGGAGTCTGGAACCCTCTCAGATATTGGAAAGTTCAGGTCACTGAACAGGTATATATAAAACATGGAATATTTTCAAAACAAAATTGTGTCAACTAAAACCCACTTTTTTTTTCGTGAGATATATTGTTAATTTCCTGGAACCCCCCAGACATACCTGGAACCCCATAGATTGGCTTGAAACTGCCTTGGATTAAATTAGAGTCCCTCAGATTTACCTTTTTCAGATTTTCCCGAAACCCCTCAGATTTTAGGGATTGGTACTGCTCTGGGTGGCCCTGGGTAGGGGGGTAGGGGGGCAGCAGTTGCATGCAAAGAATTGCAGCTGAGGCATATAGGGCGAGTTGTGCACATCGGCAGTATTTGCCCCCATGGCCCACACCCTGATGTTATTGAAGAGGTATTTCCATGATGGGGGTGGCGGGGTGCCAGTCGCACACAGGTCTGGGTTCTGAAAATACGATTTCGTTTGGGTTGTGGTACTTGTTGCATAAGCGATCGTTGTTGACCCCCAAAGAGCATACATGGGTGCCAGATTTCACACTGTATTGCAATGAAGTCCTACAATACGTGTTCAGGTGCCTAGATTTCACGTTGTTGACTATTTGGTGCATTGGTCTAAAGCTGATGAGACAAAACGTCAACCGCTTTTCTTCTTATGTATTTTTCACATATTTAGAAATCCTTGTCAGGGTAAATATTCCTTTTATGTTACAGAAAGTGAGGTAAAGTTGATAAGAAATTACATATTGTACAAGAATTATCATTAATTGTCAAACTGATTTCTGTTATCGGCCTGTAATCAACCCAAAATTGCGGCGTGGATCAACAGCATAAAGTGTCTACGTTGATCTGCGAGTGATTCATGATGATGGTGTGATGAACGGCTATTCAGCCAAAATACATAGAGGTTAAAATAATAGAAATAAGGTAATAATGAAAATAGATGTAAAGAACGAATATGTAAAGAACGAATAACGAATATGTAAAGAACGAAGAACGAAATAGATGTAAAGAACGAATATGTAAAGAACGAATAACGAATATGTAAAGAACGAATAACGAAAACGTAATGGAACGAAACCCGGAAATATGTAAACCGGAAGTGAAATGTAAACCGGAAACGGAATATATAAACCGGAAGTGACGTCAATTGTAGGTCACGTGACCGAAGGCAGCCAATCAGGGCTGACCTCTCTAGTATATAAAGGGGCGGTGAGGCCCGAATAAACAGAGTTCTTCAACAGTTCTCCTGGTGTCCAGACGTGTCCTCTTTCCTGAAACAACCACTAAAGATGAGCCGAATAGAGTAATTAAGTCGAAGTTAGGACAAAAGAGTCGAAGTCCGAGATAGGTAGTCGAAACATAGAGGAAGGGGCCCGAAGGCCCGAAGAACGAGGAACGAGGGAACGGAGTAGGGCACGAAGGCCCGAAGTAGTACCGGAAACCGAGGCATAGTATGGTACGAAGACATGGGGAGCGGAACGAGGGAGCGAAGTCCGCGGGGACGAGGGCGCGGCGTGCTCGGCCCCACGCTACCAAACAATAGGCGACCGTCGGCCCGTCGCCCCCGCGGACCGGAACTCAGGGGTGGACCGTTCCCCGGCCGACCCGTACCCCTACCATAATTTCCCTCCCCCGCAGTCCTCCGTCGACATCGAGTGCCGATCGATTCGCTCAGCCCCCCCTCGTGCGCGAGGCACGACTCTAGAAACACATCTCGGTTCTTGGCCCGGATTCCCCGTCCGCCCCGAGACCCGAACAACCCCCACGTTCCTCTGTCGTAAGAATCGGCAACCCCGACTTACCAGAGAACGTCACACTGGTGGCAGCGGTGGTGCTGAAATAGGCACATACGGACTTGTGGATCTTGGGTGTTTCATCGGTATTGGATACTCATGGCGACTGCGGCAGTCTTCGAGCAGATGGATTCTGACGTCGCCTTCAAGGAAGGTGGGGAGGAGAAAGGAGGTGCGAAAACCGAGACCAAAGGGGAGGACACGACCATCATGGGTAGGCAGTTTAATTTTATGGGAACGTCCACCCCGACGGATGAGCAGAATGTGCGGGCTCAACAACAACAGACCGGTCAGGAAGGAGCGAGTTTGAAGAAGTTCAGTTTACGACCAGAGAAGTATGACGGTAAACCGGATTTCGAAGGATGGATCAACCAGTTTGAGGAGTACGCAACATTGGGACGCTGGACGGCCGAGGAAAAAGCGGCGATGCTTTTCCTCTCGCTGACGGGAACGGCACGAATGTACTTTGTCGGACTCCCGGACAGGGAACGACTCCGTTACTCGGCGAGGGTGGATGCGTTGCGCCGGAGGTTCGGTCAGGAGAAGGACACGTGTAATGCTCTGCAAGAGTTGGCGGGCTTGAAACGTGTAAAGAACCAGACAGCGAAGGAGTTGGCTGATAATGCCCGGCGACTGGCATCGAGAGCCTACTTCTCCAACGACTACGCTAGCCAGGAAAAAGCAGCACTACATGCGTTCCAGGCTGCAGTTGGGGAAGACCTTCAGCTGAAGTGTGCAGAGAAAGGATGCAAGACACTAGAGGAGGCGGTAGAGGTGGTAGAAATACAGGAACGATACTCACGCCGCCTCCTGCGGGCAGTGAAGCCCGAGGAGGACGCCAATACACAGATCATGGCCTTGAACGGTAAGTTGGAGGAGATGATGAAAGAATTGGCAGAGGAACGGGAAGCTAGAAGACAAGCAACGGCCCGGAGGGAGGCGTTTAAGAAGCGAAAAGAAGATTTAGAGTGTCATCACTGTCACCAGAAGGGCCATTTCGCAAGAGAGTGTTCTCAGCGTCAGGGAAACGGACAGTCGCCGTCGCAGTAAGCGCGGGGCCCCCTTCGGGCGCGGCGAGAGAAGTAGTAGGCATGGGAGAATGTGGACTTTATGTGGCCGGGACGGTGGGAGAGAATGTCGTCCGTTTTTTGGTTGATACCGGATCTATGATCAGTCTGCTGTCGGAACGCCTCTGGAGAGAGTGGGGACGAAAAAGAGAAGAACTGGATGGATATGAAGGACGTCTCTGCTCGGTAGATGGTAGTCCGTTGCGGTGCTATGGATGCACGAACTTGCCAGTGAAATTGGGAACACGCGTGTTGAAGTGGACGTTCATGGTGGCAGACATCGGTAGAGATGAAGGGATCCTGGGAAACGACTTCGCGGTGAAATACCGGCTGACAGTTAAGCCCCACGCGAGTGCCATCTTCCTGCCCGCCGAGGGGGAGGGAGAGGGGGAACGAATCCCGGGAGTAGAACAGAGAACGGATGGGATTCGGGCAGTTACCGTCGGAGGACAGGTCGTGCGAATCGAGAAAACGACGGAAATACCCCCACTCCAAGTGACCCGAGTAACAGTAGTAGCGAGAATGGACATAAGACAGGGTGGACAGCTGGCTGTCATCACCGGCGCTGGATTACCTATGGGACTGGAGGTGATCCCAGGAACGGTGACATTGGGAGAAGAAAATGAAGTTTGGGTGGCCAACCGAGGGACCGAGAGCGCGAAATTGGAAACCGGCGGGGTACTCGGAGAAGCCACCTTCGTACAAGAGGTACGAGGAGTAGGAAGTGAAGCAAAAGAACCCCCAGGAGCGCTCGCTGAAATGATAGGGGAGGCTAAGAAAGACCTGACCACGAAGGAGGGCGAAGAGCTGGAGAAAGCCATCATGGCCCGGGAACAAATGTTTGCGACCTCGAAACATGAGTTAGGACGGACAGATTTAGTACAACATCGAATTAAAACGGGAGATCAGATGCCGATCAAGCAGAGGGTCAGACGGTATCCGGCCACCAGGAGAGAGGAAGAACGAGCACTGGTGGAGGATATGTTAAATTTAGGGATTATCCAAGAGAGCGGGAGTGCGTGGAGTAGCCCGACCGTTCTAGTCAAAAAGAAGGACGGAGGAACGAGGTTCTGTATTGACTACCGAAAACTGAACCAGGCTACGAAAGTGGACGCCTATCCGCTCCCGCGGATAGAGGACAGCCTCAACACTTTGGGAGGAAGCCTATTCTTCTGCAGTCTGGATCTCGCGAGCGGATATTGGCAGGTGGAGATGGCACCGGAGGACCAAGAAAAGACGGCCTTCGTGACTCAAGGAGGATTATATGAGTTCAAAGTGATGCCATTCGGGCTAGTGAACGCCCCAGCCACCTTCGAGAGACTGATGGAAAGAATCCTCAGAGGAATCGTGTGGGAGGAGTGTCTGGTATACTTGGATGATATACTGGTCTTTGGACCAACGTTCAAAGTGACTCTGGAAAGATTGGTACGGGTTCTGGACCGGCTGAACGCTGCAGGACTGAAGTTAAAGGCGCGAAAATGTAAGCTGTTCCAGAAGAAGATTCCGTTCTTGGGGCACGTTGTCTCGTTCAACGGGATCGAACCCGACCCCGAAAAGTGTCGGCAAGTAACCGAGTGGCCGGTCCCGCGGGATCTCCACGAGGTACGAGCCTTCGTGGGATTATGTTCGTACTATAGAAGGCATATAAACGGCTTCACGGAGTTGGCTGCCCCCTTGTATGAATTGGCAACGAAGAAGGAACCATTCGTGTGGAGCGCGAGACGCAAGAGGCATTTGATGCGATGAAGAAGGCGCTAACGGAGGCCCCGGTGTTGGGATTCCCGGAGGAAGAAGGACAATGGTGGCTTGACACAGACGCCAGTGACGTGGGAACGGGAGCCGTGCTATCACAAGAGCAGAGAGGGGAGGAACGGGTGATAGCTTACACGAGCAAAACCCTGGAGTCAAACGAACGAAAGTATTGCACCACGCGGAAAGAACTGTTGGCGGTGGTGCGAGCTTTGAAGCATTTTCGGTGCTACATCTATGGCCAACGCGTGATAGTCCGGACGGATAACAGCGCGGTTAGTTGGCTGCAGAGGAGTAAGGAACCGATGGGGCAGGCTGCTCGGTGGATTGAGATTATCGACTCGCATGATGTGTCGTTCCAACACCGACCGGGCAGGAAGCATGGGAACGCTGACGCGTTGTCCCGGTATCCGTGCAAACAATGTGGAGAGGAGCACGAGAATACCGAACAAGTGAGAGTAGTGACGCGGGCCCGGGGGTACGAGCCCGGATGGTCCCCGCAGGAGATGAGAGCAGCGCAGAGGAGGGATCGAGATATAGGGCCGATTGTCGCACGGATGGAAAAAGATGCGGACCGGCCAGGTTGGGAGGCCATATCTCCGGAATCCCGGGAAACAAAGATCCTATGGAGGCAATGGGAACGATTAAGCCTCAGGGATGGCGTGCTGCATCGGAAGTACTGGGAACTAGAAGGACATGGTTGGAGGAACCAGTTGGTCGTTCCCCGAGGGGAACGGGCCAAGCTGGTAAGGGAATACCATGGAGGCGCGGCAGGAGCGCATTTAGGAGTCGCCAGGACGACGGCCCTGTTGGAACAAGGGTTTTACTGGCCGGGACTCCGGGAAGACGTGCGGAAGGAATGTCGAGAATGTGATTGCGCGTTGCTGAAAAAGGGGAGAGGAAGACGGGAGCCGCTACATCAGTACATAGTGGGGGAGCCGATGGAACGGCTGGCCATGGATGTTTCGGGCCCGTACCCAGTCACCAAACGAGGAAATAAGTATTGCCTGATGGTGGGATGCTATTTCACCAAATGGTTGGAGTGTTTCCCGATCCCGGATCAAAAGGCAACGACAGTGGCGAACAAACTGGTTGAAGAAGTAGTAGCACGGTACGGCGCGTTTCGGGAACTACACTCGGATCAAGGAACGAATTTCGAATCCGAGGTGGTGGCTCAGGTCTGTGCACTATTCGGGATTCACAAAACAAGAACGACGCCGTACCACCCCAGGAGTGACGGGTACATAGAACGAAGTTTCCGTACTTTGGGGTGTTGTTTGAAAGCCAGCTGCCGAGCGACAGGTCGGGAATGGGACGAGATGGTCCCGCTCGTGATGATGAGTTATAGAGCAACGCCGCAAGCCAGCACGGGAGTGACACCGAACATGATGATGCTGGGCCGACAGACCATGATGCCGCGACAGGCGATTTATGGGAGACCTCTAGGACCAGAGGAGGAACCCCGACGAGTAAGCGACTATGTGGAAAGCCTGGAGGAAGGGCTAGTCGCGGCCTATCGGGAGGCCCGGACGGGGCTGAAACGAGCCGCCATCCATCAGAAACACGAGTATGATGGGAAGGTGACTCGGCGGGAATACCACGCCGGAGAACTGGTCTGGGTGCACGATACGGTGGTGGATAGGGACAAGGGAACGAAGTTGCGATTTCCATGGATAGGCCCTGCACTGATCGTCAAGGTGCTGGACCGAGGACGGGTGGTAGTACGGAAGAAACGAGGGAAACCGGGGGGGGTGGTCCATGTGGACCGCCTGGAACCCTACCGAGGACACGCTGCGCCAGCTTGGATGGTAGCTGACCAGCAAGGATACGAGGCTGCACAGTAAATGCTTGGGGTGGGGCGCGCTAGGGCACGTAAGGAAACGGGGTACCCCCTTTTTGTGATGAAGTCGTTTTCGTGTCTCGATTCCGCAGGTGGAAGAGGACCAAGGGAACGACCAAATCGGCGCTACACAGAAAGGCTTTGGCCAAAAAGGACTGATCAACCTGGGGCCATTGAGTCGGGGCGGTGCGTTGACCACTACAGTAGGAGTGCAGGTCGTTAGGCTGTAGAGATTCGCTACCTAGCTGAAGATTGGTTCTCTTGCGGATGTAATATAGGTGGGAAATGCGGGGTTGGAACGAAAAACGGCGTTCGGGAGCCACGACGGCCCGAATGTCTAAAGTAGTCCCACGGAGCCGCTTTCCGGTCAGTTCGGAGGAACCACAGCGTGGAAAAGATGGTTGGATTACAACGGAAGACAGACCCGGTGGCAAGCTGGTGAAGTAATGCCGACTTGGTAATACCGCTTTACAGCGTCCAGGAGACCGGAGGAGAGTAGATGCGGCACTCTCGGGAACGCCGGAGGAACGAACGGACGGCTGTAAAAGGCGAGGCCTGAAACGAGGACGGGCTTTAAAGTAGGTCGTAAAAGGAGTAAAAGAGGACAAAGAGAACGGGGCGGCGGCGAGGAGATGATAACGCCGAGCCCCTGTGTTCTCCGGGAAGTGTGCGGAAGCACTGTGAGGGCCAAGATGAAAAAGGCAAGAAAAGGCGAAGAGGGATGAAAGGACCGAGGGCGTCCGGTGGAGCAATAAAAGGCCTAGGAAAAACGCGAGGACGGGCGAAGGGCCGCGAGGTAAAGAAAACAGGCGAGGCGGTGACCAGCGGCGGGCCCCGGGGACCGGAAAATAGTAGGGGGCGCCACCGTAGAAGTGGATGGTGAGTCTGACGCTAGGGGTCGCTAGTGCAGGCCACGCCCACTTCCGCCTGCGGCGGCTATAAAAGGCAGAGCGCTCGCCGGAGCAGGTCATTCTGGTCAGCCGACCAGGATTCATCGAATCGCAGACGAGCAGACTGAGCTAAGGAGAAGAAAACAAGAAGAAAAGCAGAGAAGCGAGACGAGCAGCATCACCACGAGACAAAAACGGAAACGGCTGACGGGACGAGCTTCAAGATTGGAACGAGCCCCGAAAGCCCGGAAAACAGACACGATGAGCGGACAGTGCTGGGAAGGACATTGTCACGGAAAGGAGTTTAAGCACTTGGCCAAGCATATTAAAGGCCAGCACGATGGATTACGGAAGCAGTACTACATGTGCCCGGTGTGTTCGAGTCGAGCCTATTCGACACACCAAGACTGGAGAAAGCACATGACGGAATCACACGAAGGGAACCTGCAGAGGGGGATGCCGAAGCAAGACCCCCTTCTGAGGCTGGAGTATGCTGCGGCGTTCGCCTTGGACCCGAAAGGACGACCGCCGTACACCAGTTTCGCTACTGGGGATGAAACGGCGGCCCGGGTAGCCAACATGGAACGGGACTACGCGGTGCGCCATCCAGAGGGGTTTCAACCCCCTGAGAGGGCGGTGGATAAGGAGGCACCGGAGAGGCCGCGACGGCAGATCCGCATCCCTTACTACCCGAGGGCGTCAAGAGGATCCGAGGACAGCGACGCCGAGCAGCTGGAGCAGGTAGCAACCGAAGAAGGATCAGAGGCCGACGAGGCCGGCGAGGGAGCCCAAGCAGCCAAAGCAGCAGGGAGGGGACCCCTGGCCGAGGTGGCGGAACGATCGACACCCACGCGTCGTTCCCCTCGGAGGGCCGCGAAAGGAGTACGGAAGGAAGACACCGAGTCGCCGCGAAGCGCAAGCCGGGCCGTGGTCAACCCGAAACCACTCCTGACACCAGACCAAATATCAGGGTTAGTACAGAGCCGAATTAAGAAGTTAAACGCCCAGGGAGAACCACGGGAACCGAGAGGACGAGGACTCCCAGGCAGAGGAAAAGGACGGACATCCACACCCACCCCGAAGCCGGGTTGCTCAGGAATACCACCGGGGGCTGAGGTGGTGGAATTGGTGAGCTCGTCCGACGACCAACGACCAAAAGTCAAGGAAGAAGAGGAGCCGCTCGCTTTCAAGAGGCCCCCGACGCAGGGATGCCCGACGGAGGAGCCGTCGCGAAAGAAGAAGTGGAAAAAGGTCAAGAAAGTCCCGAAAGAATTGGAGGAGGGAACGAGTTCGGACCAGTCGGAGTCAGGCAGGAGTATGTCGGCCCGAAGCGATCGGTCTTTGATTATCGCTGAGTCTAGCAGCACGGGAGAGCTGGGACCATCACAGCCTGAGACCTCGACAGGAGTCAAACGGACCACGGGACTAGAACCACCTTGTAGCGACGCACAATTTACTATGATGACAGTTCATAAGAAATCGGTGATATACGAATCACGACACCCGAGGTACCCCGGGTATTTAAAAGGAACAATGAACCGGGAGGGATCGTTCAGGGGTTACCACGAGGCGAGATCCGACCGGGAGCTGGAGGACAGCATTCGGGAAGCACAGGGAGGCCGGCTGGTGGAAAGAGAAGCATTGTACCTAGGGAGGTTTCTACGTGAGATGGCAGAAAGGCAGGGACTCAAACCGTCGGGGCGAGTGGAGAAAGTAAAGTATGTTCGGCATGCGGCCAGGCCGGAGGACACGGCGTCGACGGCCTCGACACAGCCGCTGTTCTCTACCCCTACCCCGACGAAAGCAGATTCACCCCTGGAGAAGATGGTATGTAAGCAGCCGATAGTGCCGCCCCCAGGATTGAAACGAATGAGAGACATTACGGTAGCACCAGACACGCCAGAAACACGGGCGGCGGTTGACAACCTGACTCGGGCCAGTTTGGGGAGCTCGTTTTTCGGGTCGCAAGGATCGGAAGAGACCCCGGGACCACCGTCACCCGAACGCATGGGATCGCCGCCAGGACCGGATACCCCACTCAAGGACGAGGACAAACACGGGCGGGCGCTACAACCGCGGGTTGTGATACACAGATTACAAATGCCGGCTGCCCAGTCCATGGACGAGGAGGTGGAAGACTCAGAGGACATGGAGTTGGGGCAGGCCGAGACCAGAGGATACGAGCTGGAGAAACAAGAATTGGACGAGTCGGGAGCGGATTCAGTGTTCGGGTCTATCGGAACGGAGATGCCGACGGCAGGACCATCTAGAGAAACACCGAGACTCAAGTTATTACGAACACAGGCCGTTCACCAGGTCTTACAGGGACACTTTCCGGTGACGGCGCGAGCGGTACGAGACTGGGACGCGGAAAAGGCCATTCGGGTGCAACTGACGTGGCCCCCGAGAGAGGTGCGAGGAATGACGGCCAAGACAAGAGCAATGGCTTCGGCGTCTATGGCGTTCCTGATGGCACTAGAAACGGGCCGCAAGCCAGAGACATTTGAAGAAGCGATGGCGCAGTTCCCGACGGCGGCACTGGGGCCGTTGACCAGGGAGTTCCCGGGGGTCGACCAGCTAGTTAACGAACACAACCGGACCGTCCAATTGGCTCAGACCCTAGTGATGCACAAAAACGAGGATCAACTGGATGACTTGTTGAAGGCGACAAGAGAGGCGGAAAAACAGAGCGGAATGGTGGATCAGCTTCTCGAGCTCCCCGCTAGGGAGGAGAGACTGTTGCTGCCGATCCGACGCCAAGAAGAAGGGTGAAGTAGATGCTGCTCGAGGTCTTGCACGGAAGAAAAACAGCGCGACGGAACCAGAGGCGGAAGATGGCGCGTCGCGAGTCGGGTGGGGAGGGATTACGGGGCGTTGGCTCCTCACCCATAGTGTCAAACCCCCAGGGAGAGAACCGGGCCGAGGCGGAGGTACCTGAGCCGCACAGGAGGCCGAAGCCTGGATAAAAGACTCTCCTGGAGACCGCTGGACGGGCCTGAAAACTTTACTTAAACTCATCGGGAACGGACTGGCGGGCTCGAACATTTTTATCTTAATTTATTCTTATTAGTTTCTTTATGGAAACCTTCTTGCGGAAGTGAACGAAACCACATGTGTTAGGAGGTGTTGAGCGTAATCAGCGAGCTGGAGGGTCCATGACTGGAATGAACTTACCAAGCCTGCGGGGCGAATACGGGACGGAAGGAGGCGCTAGGAGGAAAAACAAGTTTGTAGCTGTTCCTCTTCTTCCCTGGAGCCCGCTGCGTTGGTTGGGACCGAGCAGATGGAACGGGATCGTCCGGTCGCGGAAATGGATAACGGGCCGGGCGACCCGGGAGCGATAGCGAAAGTTGGGAGGCGGAATCGGGGAAAGGAAATCAGAAAGGACGGACAGTGTTGTCATTGTAGTCTTTGAGTCGACGGTCGTGCCGGGGTAAATAAGGTACCGGTGGGCCGGCGACTCGCCGCTGGAGGAAAGGCTGGCGCGGGCCAAGACTGAAAACCCTTCTCCCGCGCTGCCTTGAGCGATCTGGAGGCGAGGAAGAGACGACCTCTGTCCTCTAGCGGCACTTCTACTTCCTGCAACTTTGTCTTCTTGATTTTGGATGGATCGATCAGAATGTGGATGAACCCGGATTCATGTACCATCATCTTCTGAGTTTCCTTGTCTTCAGCCTCTTACCGCATACGAAGAGCGGCAAAATGGAATTTTTCGACCTGAATGCTGGTTTTATCGTGCCAGAGTTGATGCAGCGAGTCGTGAAAGGATTGCGGCGAGTCGTAGATGTCTCCCGGAGGACCAAGGCACGAGCAGGGACGATAACTTAGGGGCCCTGGCTCGTGACCGACCGTGATATATAGTAAAAACAATACATGAACGAGAAACGAAAAAATTTAATAGACTTACTAAAACTTATGTTAATCTCTCACCTGCTGTAACGACAGAGACTCCTTCCATGTCGTATTTCCTGATGTCTTCTTCCCGAGGAACGAAACAAAATAGTCTTTGAAACATATAGGGAAGTAATCTTTGCAATATACAGGGAGGTGGTGCTTGGAACGTCGGCTGCGGATGCCCTGATAGACAAATCAAGAGGTCTGCAAAGAGCGACGAGGAGCGATCCTTCTTGGAGTTCGACATCGGATGAGTTCTTCTTTATATATGCTATTTTATTGAGAATGGGCCCGTTCCGGATCTCAGACGTTGACGTTGGGTGCAGGTCCCAGTTGATGTCGTCCATCTTCACTTTCTACGGCTTCTTCTTCTCCTTCTCACTAATATCTTCAACTTACCAACTTCGAACCGTCGTACCTAGGAGCAGCCCGGAACGGCTCGGAGCTGTTGTCTCGGCGTTCGTCATAGGCATAGTGTCTCCATGCAATGTGACATGGCACCGTGGACGACTGTGGCCTTACTCCAAAATCAAACCAGACCGGATCTTAAACTTACCTCTATTAACGAACTATTTGTTGGTATTACAGTCTTACGAAAATCGTCAATAAGCACGGTCCTCCGGGAGGACGAGGTGAAAAACTTAGTAGGCGGAGCGAGGCCCGAGAGCCTAGGAAACGAACGAGGGCCCGAGTGCCCGAAACAGGAATCCCCTTCTTAGGAAAATCATCTCATCAGTAGAACGAAGGAGCCTCCCTCTCGCCCCAAAGAGGACTGTCTTCCTGCCGTTGTTTACGGGGGGGGGGAGGGATGAGAGGCACCGGCTCCTGTCATCAAAAAGAAACTTCATCAAAACTATCTTCTTAATCAGGTCTCCGTTCCGGTTGTTGTCATGCCACTTGGGCCCGGAACGATGACGGAAATACTTTACTATGGTGGACTCTCTCCGACATCTCTTTCTGAAATCCTGAAATCTTCAAATGTGTCGACGTGGTCGAGGACGGAACATCTTGATGCTGGGTTAACCACGAGGACATGTGTCGTAAAAGTCAAACTTCAGTTCCTGTACGGAAAACGGACACTTCATCAATAATTAATGATTCTAATCTTCTCAGTCTCACCTTCACCCGAACTCCATCTCAAAGCTTCACCGTGACAAGTAGCACGAAACCCGCGACGTCGTCTGCTGAAGCTTCCACTCTAAGCTTTAACGAATGAAGTTAAGTTCCTTTCCACATACAACGCCATCTTCTTCTTTGGGTACCTTGGCCTCTGGCTCGAACATGTTGTCCTTGCCAACCGTGAAAAAGTCACTGGGGGGCTCTGAATGCCGAGGCGACCGAGGGTGCGAAGTCCAAAAAGAACATTCTATCTACAAAAGCTTCAGTCTTTCTTCTTCAACTCATCCTTAAAATCATCATCATCACCTAAGAGAACGCAGAGAAGAGTAACAGTTACGGAAGAACGAGGGGTCACGACCGACCGGGTAGGAGAATCACGACCGATTCTCTACCCAAAAACAAGGGAGAACGTCTGGACGACGGCAGAACGGACCGAGGGTCGAGAGGACTAAGGGTCACGACCGACCCTGGCCTCTGGGTGGGAGAGTTGCGACCGATTCTCCACCCGAACTAGGGGAGAACGTCTGGACGACGAAAAACGAAGGGAACGGGGGCACTGCGGGTCACGACCGACCCATGGCCCCGGGCAGGAGGACCACGACCGGTCCCTCTGTCCTAATGAGGGTAAAGAAAAGGCGAGGAAAAACGCGCCGAGGGGCTAAGTAAACAGAGCCCAGAGGAGAGGAGCGGGGGCGACGGGGTCACGACCGATCCCCAGTCCCGGGTGGGAGAGCCACGACCGGCTCGCTCATCCTAAAAGACGAAAAAAACAGGAGGTCCTAAATAGATCAAGGATAAGAGAACTCTGACGAAGATAAAAAGAGACTAAGATATATAAAAACGAATTATATGAACTTTTAAAAAAACGAAGAGAGAAAAACGAAGAAAGAAAAACGAAGAAAGAAGAGAAATAATAATTAGCCGGATAGGCCCCGGGGGCCCTCCGAAGTTGACCGGGGAGGACAGAGGGTGACACCTCCTCCTCTGCCGATAAGGAGCGTAGGATTGAAATGTTTCTGGTTCTAGAGTATGTTCTGTTGTCGTTGCTGTATGAACTGTGTTGAAATTTTGTATAACGTGTTTTCCCACCTTTCAAGAAGGTGCGGGAGGGTGTGATGAACGGCTATTCAGCCAAAATACATAGAGGTTAAAATAATAGAAATAAGGTAATAATGAAAATAGATGTAAAGAACGAATATGTAAAGAACGAATAACGAATATGTAAAGAACGAAGAACGAAATAGATGTAAAGAACGAATATGTAAAGAACGAATAACGAATATGTAAAGAACGAATAACGAAAACGTAATGGAACGAAACCCGGAAATATGTAAACCGGAAGTGAAATGTAAACCGGAAACGGAATATAGTATGGTACGAAGACATGGGGAGCGGAACGAGGGAGCGAAGTCCGCGGGGACGAGGGCGCGGCGTGCTCGGCCCCACGCTACCAAACAATAGGCGACCGTCGGCCCGTCGCCCCCGCGGACCGGAACTCAGGGGTGGACCGTTCCCCGGCCGACCCGTACCCCTACCATAATTTCCCTCCCCCGCAGTCCTCCGTCGACATCGAGTGCCGATCGATTCGCTCAGCCCCCCCTCGTGCGCGAGGCACGACTCTAGAAACACATCTCGGTTCTTGGCCCGGATTCCCCGTCCGCCCCGAGACCCGAACAACCCCCACGTTCCTCTGTCGTAAGAATCGGCAACCCCGACTTACCAGAGAACGTCACAATTGCATTCTTGTTTATGCATTAGGCCCTTGGTTCAAAGTTAATACCCACTGTGTTCTGATAGTTCTTGGGTGTACTTGTGATACTATGAAACCTTTTTTTTCAGTGTGGTGTGAAGGAGACACAAACCTAGAATGGCTATGCAAATTGATCTCAATGCTTGCTACCATACCTGCTACTAGTTCTGTTTAGCTCCCAATTTAGTTCCAATTCCCTGCCCAGGACCCGAGGTGGGTCGGGATAGGTGGATCCTCCGACCAACTCCTTTTGGAATTGAGATGGAGATTTCCAGAGAAAATGAGATGTCTTCTACAGCACTATTACGAACCCGTCCGCCAGTTACACTACCACACTTTTTAGTTCTGCTGCTAGACTGTATTTTATTGGTACATGCCCTTTCTATACCCAAGGATGATACATGTTTAGTAGTTAACAGTTTAATGCATCACTGAGAAAGGGAGGGTCATAACCATGCAAAGTGTTTTAACACAATAAGACATGTACGTTAGATCAAGCAGACTTGTAATCTTTTGTCCATGTTTATATTTCCCAAACTTTTATCATATATAGATTTATTTTCTAACTGTTTTATCAGGCCCGTATACAGGTTCTGCTGAGGGGTGGCGAGGTTTCCTAAGGGGAAGTTTTGCTTACGTTTTCAATAATTTGACCTTAAAGGGGAAACTTTTCAATATTTGCTAGGAAAGGTGGAACTCTTTGAAAAATTTCCCTTGCTGGGGGGTGGGGTGTAATCTGTAGCCCATCTTTTGCTTGACATATAATCTTCTCCATACACAATAAAGATTATTATATAAATATTATTATGTATGATTTTTGTGCATATTACAATATTCCAAAGTCGGATATATCATACATTTCATGTATCATAATTATATGTGTACATTTACTACATTCCTATAATAAGTTGATCAGTATTGGCCGACATGTAGAAAAGGGCACATTACTTGCCCATTATTTCTGTGCAGATTATTTTGTCTGGGGCACTATTCCAAGAAAAATGAGAGACCTATGGGTTACAGATTTTCCTGGGTGCACCCTGTGCCCCCCAGGTTCCGGGGAGTGGCACCAAGTGGTTGAGACAGGTGGTAGTGATTGTAGGACCGGGGCTGTGGATCAGGCTGTACTGTGGGCCTAGCCTGATCCCTATCCCCCCATAACCCCCACCCTTTCCACCTGCTAGACCTGACTCTATAGACACACAGACACAGATTACTTCTAACATTACAAATACATGAATAAGTTATATCTATACATATATATATGTTTAACAATATCCCCTAAATACCCCTGTACATGTCTCCCAGTGGCAACGACTGGGTTATCAAATGCTCCTAGAGGGCCACCGGCTGTTGTGTGTAGGGCCCTGCCTATGGGACCCTGGACATTAAAGAACACCTGCCTCAGTAAAAGTGTAGGGGTACGATCTCTACCTTCTCATAGATACGATCATTTCATACATGCTATCATCAAACAAACAAGAATTGTCACGACCTTGTTCTCACCATGATATGACCGTAGATGTCACTATAGTGTAAAACCCCAATAAAAAACCAACCAACTATCACGTAAATATATATATATGTGCTCTTGTCTTTGTATTCAGGTGATGATGATGTGTTGGTGTTTAAGGTCCATCAGCAATTTTTCAGCTATATTAGGACCAACTCTGTTTTAAGCTTGTACAAAGTACAGTGACCGAACCTATGGGGGTGAGAATGGCGGCAAGGCAAGGCAGTATAGCAGACAAATTCCCAACTGTGGACTCGAACCCCCATCCCCCATGACCCCCACCCTTCCCACCTGCTCGACCTAATAACTCCATACACACACGGGCACAAGTTAACCCTTTCCCTACGCCACCGACATTTCGGCTGACAGACTGCTCCTAAAATTCCTAAAATGTGACCTTTTATTTTAGACATTTCCCTATAGGAACTAATGGTAAAGCCAATCAGCCCAAACTATAATGTCCAACCCAATTGTACCCTGAAATACAACATTATGATTGGCTGGTAAACATGCAAATCTGTCAACTGATACAATTTAAGGAATGATAATGTTTTGGGGATATAGTAAAATGTAATTCTTGCTATTTTGTCCAACCCCTGCCCAGCCCTGGGATATGCTCAATGTGGGATAGAATCGGAAGGTGTGAATAAGGCATTCTGTATCTCAGTGTGCAACAGGTTGTTATCAACCAACCAAACCTGTGATGGAGAGTGTACCAAACCTGGGCGGGGAGAGTGTACCACAGCCTCGTTTCTGCTTATCAATACCCGTCCCAGAAGGCCGTGCGACAGGCCGCTTCCGGTCCGGGGGTGGGCGGGGGTTGGTGGGTGATGCATACCAAACGGGTGTCCCACATCCCCAGTAGTAAACCGATTTTTATCTCCCAAATTCGACGGCCTGGCATTTTTATTCATGGTCATGCATACGTGTTCCTGATGAATATTCCGAAACAGAATGATATTATCAACCTTTGAAACATTTGAGGCAGAAACTACGTTTGAGTTTATAATGTTTTACAATGCTGCTTTTATTCAAAGCAATTGTTATTGTTATATGGTTTCTTCACGCAATGAGCATTCTATCTTTCCCCTTTGCAAATATCATATATGTGAATAAGAAACGCTAAAATAATCCGTGAAGAGGACCTGGCAGCATTTCAAATGTCAAATTTACGAAATGTGTGACGCATTTGAGAATGATAAATGTGGTCAACACGTGCAACATAAATGTGGTGAGAATGTATGAGGATATCATCATTTGATAAAAGAAAATTCTTTAATTAATTGATTACTACCTTATGATAGCATACATAATACAGTACATAGGTATGTGCAAAGTCATATCTCTGGCCCCCACAGCATTGGTATGCAAAGGCTAATACTCAAAATAGGTACTGAGTCAATATTTTTACTTCAATATCCATGTTCTAATATAGTCAGATATTCACGTTATCACACTGTATTCCTACCAACCCAACATTATAACAAAGACGGCTTCCTAAATAAGGGATTCGAGGAGGATTTACAACCTTACAGATGATAACATGTCAGTACACATTTACCCTGCAACCATTATGACAGCCCCACTCATACAGAGCAGAGCTTTCTTATAGAGAGTACACAATACACATTAATCTCCTCACCAAACTATAAGGATCTACTAGATCATACTCTACTAGGGGGCCGGGTGGTCTAGTGGGTAGCGTGCTGGCTTTGCATGTGGCCGGCCGGGTTCAATTCCAGCTGATGCCTGTTTGACCACCTTGCCTTGCCGTCGTTTCCATCCCCATAGATTCGGACAGCCAACTGGTAAACACAAACGTGAGTGATCCTGATATAGCTGAAAAATTGCTGAGCGGACGTTAAACTCCAACTTATCGTCATCATCATACTCTACTTTATGACAATATTCATAGTTCAGCATAAATTATTGATATAGAGAATAGTTACATCTCTGTACTCCATAGCGTTATTTCATGATATATAATAATAGTAAATACTAAATCAGTATTCAAACTTTGATAAATAAGGTCTCTGATAGTCAGGTATTCATGTTATCACACTGTATTCCTACCAAACACCGACAA
Organism: Lepidonotus clava; assembly: GCA_936440205.1. Lineage (NCBI taxonomy): Eukaryota > Metazoa > Annelida > Polychaeta > Phyllodocida > Polynoidae > Lepidonotus > Lepidonotus clava. Next base: position 55,220,025 of record OW387135.1, on the reverse strand, counting down.
TAATAACCAAGGTCGCCTCGCATATAAGGCATCCAAGAACAATTTACAACCTCACTACCTATATCATAATTTTAGGCATCATATAGTATATGATGCCTGTACACATTTATCTTGCAACCACTATGGCAGCCCCACTCATATGGAGTGGAGCTTACTTATGGAAAACATAATACTCATCTGCCCAACAAACTATAAGAATCTACTTTATCATACTCTGCCTTATGATAACACACATAGTTTCGGATATTGATATAGAGAAAGGTTATACCTCTGTACCTAAGGGTTATTGTAATATCTAATAATGACAGTCAGTATCCAAACTCTGATATCCACGCATTCATGTTATCACACAGTATTCCTACCAAACCAACATGATATATAACAAAGATGGCTTCCTAAATAAGGCATCCAAGGTCAATTTACAACCTCACTACCTATAAAGTGTAAAGTGATGATATTTTGTACAAAAAGAAAATAGAAAAAATGCTTCACCACCATAATGAGCTCCACTCATAAGGAGTGGAGCCTTTCGTCTAGAGAACACAATAAATATCTATTTCCTCACCAACTCTTAGAGTACGTTTCATTCAGGGAATATCAAGTCATATTACATCTACTGATATGATGACAATATGATGAAAATATATCCCACATCAGGTGCTCTATTCAAAGTTGCCAACTCAGCAATTTCCATCACAAGCTACTTTTAATGAAAAAGGAGCGGTAGCTGGGAGAGTGGTGGAATGAGTGCGATATTTGATTAAAGTGGTTATTACCGCAGTGAATTGGCGTGAAAATGATACAGGCTTTTACAAGCAAAGTGAGAGATCGTGTTCGCCGCAGCCAGATTGCAATTGGGACCCCGCCTGAGTTTTTTATGGTCGGTCCATGAGGAATTCTGTTCATGCTCAGAATGGCATTGTGTGCTATTTATCCTGAATCCTGTCTGTCTCAATTCTTGTGTTTCCTCCAATGTGTCCTGTTGTTATCAACGTTAATCTGGTTGCATGTTGGTCAAAGAAATCAGACACCAAGAGGGTTCATGGGGTTCAGTGCGGCGCCAATTGAGTGGTTATTCCGTTGTTGTCACCTGTCCTATAGTTTAGGTAACCAACCCTTCTGTTAGGAAGCTGGGGGTAGGGGACATCGAATTTGTTTGGCCATGTGGACCCAAAAAGTTATAAATCCTTATTTCATATCGTTTTTATGTTATATCATGTACCAATGCCGGGATAAGTTACGAATACTAACCACTATGCTTATGTTAGCTAGGTATAGCATTCTGTTGTGGATCCATCATATATTTCATGTATATCACAATCACTTATACGGAAGATCAATTCTTGTAATTTAGTATGGTTAAAAAAAAAAAAAAAAAAAAAGAACTAACATTAATTACTTATGATGTATTGGCAAAATGGGCAGTATTTATGTACCTTCAAAACATGTTTTTCTCTTCATTGTGTGAATATTACACAGATTCCCATGATTACTTTTTAATTTCAGGTCGGACAATGCATTTTCATACGATCGGGGTATTGATTCAGGCCCAAATACGAGTAATAACATCTCAAGGTTTTCTGCCCAGTCAGTAATACTGCCCACTTGTCTTAACTTCTCTTCCATTATGGTTCATACAATATGGGAAATCATATAAGGAAAACAGTTCTCGGTTAAATAAACGGCCTTAAATACCGATTTGGACATCAGGAAAAGCTCTGCCCTCAGCTTATGGGCCTTGGGCAGTAACTTCTCCACGCCCACTTCAAATTCGGGATGGCACTTTCAACCTTCATGTCATGTCATGTACCAGCCTATACCTTTGAACTAGGATTCTCTTCCTAATCAGAACATCCTGGGCCTATCATTCTCTGCAATTCGAAGAATTCGCAGCCCAATATAGGAGCAAAGGTGCGTCAATGAAACCTTACCCCTGAAGTAATTTAGGTTGCAATCTTCAACAAAGCGATCCGAGTTCTTTTTATTAAAAAGATATGGCTGGGACATGATTACCATTTGCATAGATAGTGTCAGAAATCAACCGGCCACCATTTTGAACCATATTGAAATACATTTCCTGTTGGACAAATAAATGTGGATGGATGTGTCAGTGATTGACATCTGAATACGAGTCATACAAGAAATTCTGAATGTCTACTATAGATCTATACCATCTATCATAATAATTATGAATAGTTAATGTGTAAAGTCTTAAGGGCCATACACACTAGGCAATTTTACTGTCAATGGGCGACCGGCAAATTGGAGAATCGGCGTCAGCATCGTCAGGCAACTGGGTTATCAATGGATCACTGGGCGACTGTCTGTGGGTATAGTCTGCTTTCTGGGCTACAGGCAATGGGCAACGGGATCGACGGTCAAATTGCCAGGAAAATTGCCAGGAAAATATCAAACTTCCTTGATATTGCAGTCACTCGGCGACAACGACACCAATTCTCACAGTTGCCCTTCGCTGCTAAAGTCGCTTAGTGGGTATGACCCTTTAGACACAAGTTCATGAAAAAGAACACGAGCAAATACATATCAAGTGAATTGTGTATATCAACACTTGGGATGATATACTCTGGGTTGGTTGTTTTATCTAGAGGTTTACAAGTTGATAAGTGACAACCCTTCCACTTCGCCTCCCGAATGTGCACAGTCAAAAGGACTGACAAGATTCCCTTACCCCTTCACTGCATGACCCAGGGCAAAGTGAGGAACAGTGCAGTCAAAGTAAGATGGCATAACGCCAATGACTTACTCAGTCTCAGGGAGTTGGAAAAACACCCTCCAGCAGCTCAGGCTGGGTGAGTTGTCATATAGCCTTTGCAAGCAGCTCAAGGCTGGTCTCCACAATGCGAATGGAGTGAACATAATGTCCATGAGCATCTCAGCTGGAGTAGCATGGTATACTGCCCACAGAGTTGCCACAGGTCAGCGAAAAGTCAGCGAAAAGTCAGGAAATTGGTCAGGAAAAAGTGCTAGGGAAAATTTACTCTATTGAGGGAAAAGTAGAATTTCCAAATCCATGAGTGAAGAGTCACAAGAGTCAATAATGATTTTTTTTGTTATTATCATTATTACTCTTTCGGCCATTGCAGTGATTCCAGTATTTCGAAAGCAGGAATTCCGCATACATGTGCACTAAGCAGTAAAAGTGGGACATTCTTTAGCTTCTATGCAAACATTTCCCACATATTTTTGTGGTTTGGGTATCAACTCAGAGGTCAAGGGGTCACGGCCCCTAAGGGGGTACCCCTGCCCCTTCCCGAGGTTTTTTGGGCCCTGGGCTTCCTTTACATAAGCAACATTATTTATATAGCACGGATTGTATGAAATGTTGGGTAAAGGTGAGACCGTGTCTCCTTGTTGTAAGATCCCACGTTCAGAGATAAAAACAAGTGTAGTCTAGTATTTTACTAGGCTAGAGGTTTATGGTTTGAATTTACAATATGATGGATTGACAAATCAGAAATTCTCAGTACAGCAGGCAGCGAATTATTATTGTTGTTGTTGTTTTTGTTATATTATCTCGTTTTACAAACGTATTTTAGATAGTAAGAATGTTAGTATTACATTTATAGGTTAGCTTACAATTTGATGAGATGATAATAATGATGATTTTGTTGTGCAGTTTACAATTTTAACAGTTCATTTGATAATATCTGAGACAACAAATCACCCTGGAAAGAAAAATCTACTTAAGTTTTCCATTCAAAATTGACGAAATCTTTAAATATGAATATTTCTTTACCATATACAAGAATATCAATTCAATATTAATGCCCCTACTCGTTGAAAGATGCTGGGTATCGTCCTGTCAACACATTACAAGTTACGTGGTCCTCAAGTATCACATATTTAGCAAAATATCTCAAGGAGATTGATTAGATGCAACTTGATACGAGTTTACAATATTACCAGTTTGTCACACTCAGAAAAGCTGTAGGCCTAGTATCACATGAGCAAGTAAAAGACCGCCAACGTAACATGGTTAGGAGAAATCCGGCTTAGTATGCAAATTCAACTAATCCATATTCAACCACATTAACTGGCTGGCAGGTGCAGAGGGTTCACTAATTCTCCCATGTCATTGGATGTTCCCATAAGTGGTGAAGACACTATGCTGGTTGGTACCAGGCACCACTGGGTCTTCTAAGAGAGATTTTGACGCCCAGTTTCCACTGTACGATTTAATGCTCAAGGCCCTATTGCGCTACACGACCCTGGGCTTGCGCTATTGAGAGCGATATGATGATATTACATACGCACTACAGGCAGTTTGGAGTCTCCCACACAAAGGTGGTATTCCACTAAACAACTTGGGCTGCCATATGACGATGTCGCAAGGAAATTGCACGTATTACAGATACAATTCTATGTTACATATGTCACATGCTCCAAATTGCAATTTTTTAACCATGTGTTGTGGAATACCCCCTTAAAGTAACACATAATTGTATTTCTAATATATGCTACTTCTTTGCAACATCATCATATCGCAGGCCAAGTCGTTTAGTGTAATAGGGCCCTTATAATGACTATATCATGTAATATTGTTCAATACTGTTGGAAGATCTTGTAATACAGGAAACAGTGAATAAAAATAAAAAATAAAAAAGACAGCCGTTAATGGCGATTCGGTGATGGTCTCAAAAAGAGTCATTTAGTGGAAACATAAATGTAATCGGTTAAGAAACTGTAAAAGACCGTTAAACAACAGTAAACAAGTTTAGAAATACAAGCGTTTATCGACTCTGAATATCTAATACATCAAATTTTGCTTACGACGCGTACGATTCTTTCCAAACCCAATTATTGGCAACCAAATGTATTGTTTCCTGTTTATTGCCCTTCTGGTGGGTTGAAGAAGTCGTCCTGGACTTCCAAAAATTTTTAGAGGGGGCACCGGGGGCGCGCGTCCCCCTATTTTTGGCCAAATTATGATTTTCTTAATGTAAAACTTTCAGCCCCGAAGGGTCAAGTAGAACATTTTACATTAGGGTGCCCCCTCCCCCTTTTGAAAATATCTGCATCCGCCACTGAAAACTATTCTATACAAACAATGTATACGTACTTTTTTGCTTCCTGTCACTGTTGTTTGTCTCGTTGTTCTTGTATGAAGCCACACAACTGACCAGTCTGTTCTCTCCTTTCAGGTACGTACGGCTTTGGCAGGTCGGGTTCTCAACAGTTATACGTTATCTGCAGGTAGGACCCATTGGTATCAGACTTTAGGCCACTACCTTAAAGGCTATATTCCACTTTGCAATAGGTAGCAATTGGGGTTGCTTATTTTAGGTATCACAAGTAGTTTGCGGTTTGATATCAATAAAAATATTATAGCTACACTAAGATAGGTGACTTGGATGAACACCTATGCATTTTTCGTGACAACGTCTTAGTGGCGCCCCCTACGAGAGTCCGTCTTTTTTGGCCCTTTTCATGACGTCATCCATAAACAAAGAGGTGGTGATGTCACGATAAGAGCAAAAAAAAGGAAGTTGCATTGTAACGGTGTGCACGGACTCTCATAGGGGGCGCCAATTAGAGCATCGTCACTGTAAAACGTAATACAGTCATTAATCTTTTCTTTGTCCTATCGTTGATCCCAATATGTTGGTTTGAATGACTGTTATGTCAGAAACAATCAAGTGTAATCATATGTTGTATCTTTTTCACATGAAGGTTGACATTTTAAAATGTTGTTGACAGAAATTTGAGATAACTGCAATGGTATAAAATACATTAGGATACAAAGGAAAAATATTGAACACTAGGTTTCCCTTATGTCATACAGGATATATATAATGCAGTGAATGATGAAATGCTTATGGTCCATTAAGATACGGTAAATCATAATAAGTTTTTTCTTTTTTTTTTGTATTTTCTTTCTGGAAGTAAAGAGTGCAATATCCTAGATAATTGAATAAGCCATTTAGAGCAGAGCAAACATAACTTCCATCAGCCAATGTTAAATAGGGTCACCGTACACTTGCTGAAGTGAGTTCAGTGATCTCTAAGCTGAGGACGAGGAGCAATCTAGATGACCAAAAAATTTCAGTGATTGTATTAGGCTGTCACCAAAGAAATAATATGATATGATAATGGAATAGACAAGTAGACCAAAAAGGGTTTATATTTCAGTAAGTGGCCTTTATCCATTCTACACACGTGCACAATCGGACTCAAATACCAACCACAGTCTTGTCACAGAATGCTCATTTTATCATTGTGAACCACAGGCCCAGAGCGCATTCTGGTGCCTAGTCTGAAAAAGGCAAAAGGAGGGATGTATATATATGTGGTACATTTATGGTCAGCAACTGGCAATTTGCATACACCTCCCCACACCCGCGGCCCCTATCTCCAGTCACCTGCTTCTCATTCAAGGCCCACAGATCAGTATTTCAGGCCCTGTACGGGTAGCAGGCCGACTCAACTCTAAAGTACCATCAATAAAACAGAGCGATTCGGATTACCGTCTGGGCCCGTTAGGCCTAAATCCAACTATATCCCTCCTCCTGCTATTTCTCCATTCTAGCTGGGGATTATCAAATAAAGCTGATTTCTGTCTGGGTTTGTCTAGTAAGCTGGAGATGCTTTTATATTATATAGAATCTATGCAACCAATGGACAACGTATATATAGATCTGCATCCTGCATAAGTAAAGTGTAACTATATAGACCTTGTGCAGATGCTGTCATGTGATCATATTTTGGTGATCACCACGTGGTGATCAAGAACATGTGGGTATGGAATATATCAAAATTTGTAGATTCTAAATAATGATAATTGTCACGTATTATTTAGGGACATAGATGTATGTGGTTCCTTTTAAATAAACAAAAAGAATACTAGCTTCACTTTGAAAACAACATTTTCTCAAACTCGAATTCATTTTAAAAAAACATTGATTACACAAATACACGTAGCATTTCAACAAATAGCCCTTCATATACTTAAAAACCATTGTTAAATTGAGGTCTTTTAGAAAATTTGATTTCTTAATTAGATTTTTTTACATTTTATTTCCGTTTCCAAATTAAATACATTAACGATGTCCATCTTCAAATATCATTAGACAGATAATTGCCTTTTGGAACGGTTTTTCATGAATGATATCTAAACTTTTCTGCTTTCATTCAAAAGAGGAACTAGGATACTGTTTAATGGCACGAAGTGGAGCATTGTTCACCCACTGTATCAATTGTCCCCAAAATTCAAAAAAGTGTTTGTTATTTAGAAGTGCCCAGTGAAGCATTCATAAAAACCCCAGTTGTTATTCCAAAGAGGAGATGGGCCACTCCATCACGGTACCAATAGTGTGTGGTGCATCCCCGGCAGGCCTCATTTCCCATGTTAAAGCGGTATTCCACTAGCCAATTTTACTCCCGATATCAAAAATCGATATCGGGAATTTTTGTTAATCATATTCATGTTACATACCATTAGAAAGGTCTTCAAATTCTCTTTCAAATGATATGTTACATGCATGGTCTTTTGCGATGTTACCGATATCAACTTACGAATCACCGAATAACTGGTGGTCGGAATCGCCTCGTGGAATACAGGCTTTGCACAGGAACCAATTTAGACATCCCGTGACAATATAGTTGGCCGGCCTGGCCACTGCCATGATGACATCTCGTGGAGCCGTTGATTTATCTCGGCCTATTTGTACCACATTAGAGTGCTAATAGCCTGGTAATGAGAAACAAAAACCAGCTCCCAGTACCATTAACCCATCACTGCATGGTGGGCCGGCCCAGCGGAACATTAACACAGGCACTCTCAACTGAACAGCCAACAAAAATCCAGTTTTTTTCATTTTCCGCGCCACCAAACTCAATTAATATTACATTTTACTTTTCGTGGGGAATCTAATTATAACATGGTACGTGCGGTTATTTAATGCATAACTTGTTGGTTGATTAGTTGTAGGATCAGGAGAATACTGATGAAAGACTGTTGTTATGCCTGTTAAAGGGATTAAGGACTGTCTAGCAGGTTTCTAAATGGACCAGCATATAGTCTTGATACTGTTTGTGAGGTTAGACCATTACTATGGGAATAAATAACCATGATAAAAATCATATGTCATATGGGAAAAGACTAGTTCTTCATCTTCTGAAAAATGCATCCAGCATACATTGATCAAACATGGTTTGATATCATCTGTGGACCTGTACCAATATATTTGAGCAAAGAAAAGTGGGGGTCACCATGCTAATTAAAGAGCTACAACCCTTAGAAACAGAATAATATGGTAATTCCTCTATATTTCTATATAAACAAATTCTTTTTAAATCTCTCATTATCCCATTATAAGTTAAAATCTTTGTGGGAAAAGTTGTTATTTCTTTGGAAATAAAAGATATTTCATACATAAATACAAATTTCAAGACTCTAAGATTTTCACACCAGGTGGAGCTGGTGGGGTAAGTCCCAAATCCCTTTAAATACATGTATATTCAATTTATTCACAAGTATCTGTTTTTAAATCCTATTTACGTGTTTGATAGTTGATTCTCGTGAAATATAACTGGCATGCGATGCTATTTATAATCTTGGACAATATCTAAGTTTGTTGAGGCTATTTTTCTACGTAATTATAAAATAATTTTGATTTGTCCACCACCTTGGTCAGATACCTTTCCAACATGATATAATTTGATAGCAAAATGAGTGATCTTTACTGAAACATGAGGCTTAGTGTTTAAGACTCTATTTGTGTAATATTTATAAGACGTCAGAACTAGTTCCTTTGACATGACAGTAATCATAACAGTAATCAGTGGTTTCTGTTTTAAATTTGAAACCTCATTTGACTGGAAATCTGCTCCTGGCCGTTACCTCAGGGTAAACCCCTCTGAGTCTAAGCCTCTTTCTTTGTTTTGTGATAACAATGATATTGTTGGAGTTTAAGGTCAGCTCAGCAGTAATTCAGCTATATCAGGACAAGCTTCTGTTTTTGACTTGTACAAAGTAATTTGACCAAATCTATATGGGTGAAAATGATAGGAAGGAAAAGCGGCCCAACAGGCATCCTGGGGAATTGAACTCCTGCCTGTCGCGCAGAAGTCCAATATACTACCCGCTAGACCACCCCCTCCCCTTTATGTTTTGTGACATGACAAAGAAGCCCTATGATATGATGGGGATGTAGACAGATACAAAACAAGTTGGGAGAGTCACTTAGCGACTCCCAGGTGATTCTCGACTGACGTTATCGCTTAAGTTGGTGCGATGTTGTATTGGTATGGACTGGCTGTATGAGGATTGTCAGGTCAATGGTAGGAGCTGATAATACTCAGGGTGAATTAGTTTGTGGTCCTCGGCATTGTCCATCATTATCGTATTATACAGGCATACAGCCACACAACCACAGATACTCAAACATATATGACAAGCCAAATAGGTAAAATATGGACACAATATCTCCCGTCAAGAAACCACATACGTCTTACTGCTTTGTGGTCCAAAGCCATGTCATGCATTGGAAAAATATTGCTTCCCAAAAATAGCTTTTAGTGAATTTTATTCCGAACTTACCCATTGAGCTTGCGATACTCAAAGGGACACCTACGCTCATAATTGAAAAAAATACATTTTTGAGTGACGCTCAGATTAGTGTCTCGCAATTTCACTGAAAAAGATTATTAAGTTTTGATCGACTTTTGAGTTGTTTGTATAGATAGGATTGAGTCACGTTGCTATTTCCAATCTATGTTAAAATATGTTAAACTTGTGTTGAGTCTTTTCAGAAAACGTTTTAAGTACCAAAAGAACCCTTGTTCCATTTCACCGCCACCTTACTCAGGTAACTCATCAACATAATTTAATGAGATAGATCGAAGATGATGACTAGCGTTGAAGAATCTATTTGTGTGCTTTGCGTAAGATGTCAGAACTAATTCCTTTGACAAGCCATACATGGAACATAGAAAGCAATTAATTAGCTGTTTCAGCAGTTTCTGATCTAAATACAAAACTTGATTTGCAGAGAAGCCATTTGGCGGTGCTTTCAGAATGCATGCAAACGAGCTTTTTGCCTGTGTTCCATAGGAGAACCACAGTTTCCGTTGGGAAAACAGTGTTTTCCCGGGAAAAATACTGTTTTCTTGAGCAGAAAACATTGTTTCCACACACACACACACACACACCACACACACTACACACATACATACATACATACATACACACACACACACCACACCACACACACACACACACACACACAAACACACACACCACCACACCACACACACATACACACACCACACACACATACACACACCACACACCACACACACACACACACACACACACACACACACACACATATATATATATATATATATACTCACGAACACGCACACTCGCTGTAAGTGTACTAGAATACAGGCAAACAGTATATCCACCTTCAGTGTCGAAGCCAAGCCTAAAAGCCTTTGAGTTGTCCCATCTAATTGCAGGTGGTAAATCAAGATGGCTACAATAAATGTAGGTATCTGAGCATTTCTCAATTTGGAGATTTTTCCGTACTCTCAGTGGAAATATAGTATGCGAAATTAATCAGACACAACTCCTTAGGAAAAACTGCCTTAACCTTAAAAAACGCAAAGAAAATTTGTTTTATGAATTCCTGGGTTTAGCTTTTGATACTGAAGATTCATTGGTTTTGACCAAAATATCCTGCCCATTCACAATTAATTTGCTAATTGTGCCTGCATTACCCTATAGTTTTCTATCTATATTTTATTTTACCTTCATTTGATCCCTAGATACCATTGGTAACCGTACCAGCCATAGTAACAGCACGTATATAATCAGTAATTTGCAGACCAGTATCAGTCTGAGAGCCTGCAGCTAAAGGCAGGTGGGAGAATGCCCTCTGAGCCCTGCTGGTTCCCAGGCCCTTACCATAAATCTAAACTATGCGAGTCACAGTCACAAAACATTTTCTCACGACCGCATCTAGTCGCTATACTCCCTATAGAGGCTAAAACAAAACATGTCAAGCCCTGTCATATACCCAATGTGGGATAGGTTTATTGACAATGAACTTCGGCCAGTATTGAGATTTTACTTGTTTTGGCTGACCGAATCATGCTTCCTAAGCTAGGAGGGAAAACTCATTTAAATAGATACGAATAACCAAATTCTAAGACGGCATATCTTTGAATGCTCAAGGCTTAGGTATTATGACAAACAAACAAGTAACTCCTAATGTATTACATTTCACAGACACTTATCAGGAACACACATGCATTCCAGTTGACCAAGTCTGAAATTTATTTATCAGAGAAATCAAGGACATGAGTTATGAGGTGTAATGGCGCCTTGTGGGTTTTAGTGAATGACGTCTCTTCGGCAAAAACTAATCCTCTGTAGGCTTTCCCACGGGGCTGGTCTGCTCGGCTATTACTGTCAGTTGATTCAGATGGATTAGCCTCAACCAGGGCCCCAAAGGAGCCCTTTTATAAATCCTGATCAGAGGGGAGGGAGACCCTCTCAGTCAAGGTTCTTTGAGCAGCTCCCGAGCAGATCTGAGTTCCTCCGAGCAGCTCCGAGCAGCTCCGAGCAGCTCCGGTTGGATCTGGATGGCACTGAACAGCACCTAGTAGCACTGAGCAGTCCCAATAGGGAGTGGTTTATAAATTCTGATCAGAGGGGAGTGAGGCCCTCTTAGTCAAGGTTCTCGGAGCAGCTCCTGAGCAGATCTGAGTGGCTCCGAACAGCTCTGGGTGGCTCTGAATAGCTCTGAACAGCACCTAGTAGCACTGAGCAGTCCCCATAGGGAGTGGTTTATAAATCCAGATCAGAGTGGAGCGAGGATTTCTCAGTCAAGGTTCTCTGAGCTCCTCTGAGCAGCTGCGAGCAGCTCTGGGTGGCTATGCGTGGCTCTGAACGGCTCCTAGTAGCACTGAGCAGTCCCAGGAGGCACTCGCAGTCATGCTCTCAGCTCCAAACAACTCTGAGTGTCTCTGAAAAGCTCCAAGAGATTCAAAGCTGCTCTGAGCAGCCGCGATGAATTTGAAATGGCTCCAACTCCAAGCAACTCTCAGTCAAGGTTTTCAGGCGGCTCCGGGAAGTTCCAAGAAGCTCCAGGTAACTCCGAGCAGTTCCGAACAACTCTGAATGCTGTGAGTGGTTTCGATCATTTCCAAGCAGTTCGAAATAAGTCCAAGCAGCTTCCAGCAGCTCCGAGCAGTTCAAGGCAGTTCCAAATAGTTCTAAATAGCTGCCCAAAAAACATCTACGTAATTATGTAGAGGTTTTTTTTGTGGCCACAATGCAAAATCCTGCCCAGAAAACATCCACGAAATTTCTTGGACATAAAAGTTCGGTGAGAAATCATACTAAAATCATTCACAATAGGTGTGTATTGACCTAAGATACTTTGTGTGTTTGAAGGACATTGGGACCATTCAGGACCCCTTGACGTCCCACCCTCTAGGATAGGCCTGATTTTAACCGATCATATAAACTCAAGGTTCCCAGAAGCATGATGTATGCTGTAGGGTGTCCTGCAGGGTGCCGACCAAAAAAATATTCACAAAAAAGTTCATAGATCTACCCACAACTAGTTTAAAACCCCACGATAGGTCAATTTCCTATCATGGGATTTTAGTTTCCATTAATTTTAGCGGATTTTTCTTTGCAATTATTTTCAATAATTTATGTTATCAGACTGTTCCCATGTCCTTCTAACACACATTAAAATGTAATATGTGTGAATAAACATATATTGTATATGGTTTTAGTATGATATCTCAGGTTGGGTGGACGAGGCAGAGGGGTTACCTGTAAATACACATATATTGTGAACGATTTTAGTATGATTTCTCGCTGTACCTCCATGTTGCCGAAATTTCGTGGATGTTTTCTGGGCAGGATTTTCTATAGTGGCCATGAAAAACACCACTACAACATTTCGTGGATGTTTTTCGGCGGTACCCCTTGTGAGGTGTCCGTCGATGGGGGATTACCCTTAGGATAGTGCCTATAGCCCACCATGTCCCTGTCTAATGCCTTCCAGTTGAGAGTTGCATCTACATGTTTTTCCTTTCTGTGCCCACCCCTAGGTCGGGCCTCTCAGGGATTTTCCCCACAAGAAGTTCCTAAGTACCCTAGGTTGTGTTTGAAATATGTATCTTTGGAAGTGTTTTATAATTACCTTATTATCGAAAGATGATATTTATTTGTTAAGAATGCACACATTATGTAAAGTCAGGAAGGGTTAATTCGGTGAAGTTAAGGGAGAAATTAGCTAATTTTGAGACAGATTGCAGCTTTTTATTTATGTGAATAATCCTATTTATTTTCCTGCAGTTACAAGACTCTGATTGGGAATCTCTAGTTTTCAATATAAGGGAATCCCCAACTCTCACCAGTGTATAAAAAGGAACTTTAGTTGCAGCATTGAACATTTATATTTTGGCCACATACTAGCGATAAATACTTGAGTTCATTAGATTACCTGAGATAGCCCTCTGAAAATTATGTGCAAAATATTGATGGTCCTAAAAATAATTCTATCCTTCCAAATGGTTAGACACTACCAGTCACCGGTCACCAATACAGCCTTGGCCAACATCCTTTACACTTCACAGCCCCCCCACCCCCCTCCCATACAGCCCATACAGAATGTACATAAAGCTGATTCCTAAATCAGGCCGGGGACCTGCAGGCCCTGCCCGCCGTGTTAGGGGCCCTCAGTCACTGGGGGCGTGAAGAAATGAATATGTATGGGGCTGGGAGAGGGCTGCAAAAATGAGATTGATGTTGTATTGATTGTCGGGGTGGGCTAACAGCTGTTGGGGCCCTGGGCCTGGGGCCAGCAGGTGGGGCTGGTCTCACACCCCTCCCCCTCCCCCGGCCCACACCCACCAGCCTACCTCTCTGTCCTGGGTCTGTATTTATTTACTATGGAGAGCCCAATGTTGGTCCAGTGAATTAGGGAATAACAGATACCACAACAGCCTATATCAAACATATTTTTATACCTTAGACATTTGTCTGATTTTCAATGCTTCAATTCAGACACCTTGATCAGCTTCAGATCCTGTCGGACATATGTGACAGTTTCTGGGATTTCCAGCCTTATGGAAATGCCTATTCATGGCCTTTATTTAGCTTAGAAATCATAAAAGTAAGAACAATAAGCTAAATCCATGCTATAAATGAAATTTTTCATAGTTTTCATTTCTGGTGACAAAATTTAGATTTTTAGCATTTTGTTGCCATGGTAACCGGAATGTTGATAGAACGTCCAAACCCACCGATATTACAGCTATGCAAATGTTGGTTTCCATGGTAACCATGTAACAAAATTAAGTTTTCAAAATTTGAAATTCTGAATCAAGGAACGGCTTGGCCATATTCAGCAAAAAACAGATTCTGAATATCTTGAACAGAAAGGAATTGGCAGCATATTTCCTGAAATCATATTTGGGATTTCAATTTTTGGCCTAGATTATATATAAGTTATATCTTGATAAATACCAAAGACTGGTCTATTTTAGCATATTTAGCATATCCGACCTATGTGTCTTCAAATTAACATAACTTTTTTTCTAATAAGAATATTTACCTAATTTTTTCAGTATTCGATTCACCAAGACACCATCTTAATTTAATATTCCACGCCATAAGACTGCTTTTCGCAGAGGATGTCACATATGTCGGACATGAGCTGCGTGATGTCGGAGACCTTCTATATCGAGACTGGAAAGCCAGGGGTAAATGCACTATAGGCCTGCCACCTAGGCTGTGGTTGGATTGACCATTATGCATGAAGGGTGAAAATGGCCTGTTTGGTGCATCAACTGTTCCAAAAATACTAGCAAACGATCAGACCATGGTCATGGTTGACTGGATTGGTTCCAACCAATCGTGACCACCCGGGGAATTGTCACATAGGAACACAGAGGAGCTTTCGAGTCTCGAAATATCTATACATAATATACATGCAAGGTTGGCTTTGTCATCTGAAGGTTGGCAGTTCAGTCTCTGTCCTGCTGCTCCGGTATAAGACATTCTCCCTGTGGTCAACGACAAAGTTATCAAAGGCTTAGTGCCATCAGCCATTGTATGTGGAGCCCTGCCTATTGGACACTGCATATAAAAGAACACCTGACAAAGTTTAGGGTTATGGTCTCTATTCATCAATTCTAAAGGTAATTTATTGTAAATAATGATTTGGTGGAGCTTGCGTAGGTAATCGGTTCTGTCCAGTAGTGTAGATTGATGGTATCATTTCTTATCTAATATCTTACTTAGAAATATAAATCATTATTGATAGATCAATAACATGAAATTGAACAGGGTATTGAAAAACTAACCTAAAGATAATATATAGACCTTCTTTGAGAATAGATGGAGAATAGATGTAAAATTAATGTTTCTTCTGCTGGTCTTAATAGTCTTAATCAAGTCAAACCAAGCTAATTTGCTTAAATCATAAAAGAATTACTCAGAACTGTTGTAGTTTATATTTATATATAGTAAGAAAAAGGTAGTTCACATTATTTGAAATGACAATAACTAACAATGATAACTGGAAATATAACTATGGAAAAGCTTATTACCTAATACTTAATAGATTGTAATTTCTCCATGGTCCTGCCTGGGGCTCTTGGAATGAACCTCTACAATTATGTTTGCAACGTATTAGGTGGGTATAGGGCAGGTGGTGAGCTTATTGAACAGCCACAAGCCAAAAGTCACTGATATAGTGATAGATTGTAAACTGACAAAATTGGGTGAGCTAAACCAATGCCAAACCTTCATGGTACAACATTTGACGCTTTATACCGGTACCGTCCGAGTGGTACCATGCTTGTAAAGGACATATTCTCCAGTATGTGTGTACAACCCGCCTCACTGCCTATCTAGAGTTCCACAACCCCTATTCACATTCACCACCTGCCTCATACCTACTTAGAGACCAGGCTTTAAAGGCAGCCACAGGCAATGTAGTGCTCGAAAGTGACAATATTTTGCAAACATAATTGTAGCTTTATAGATCTGGGACACAAGAAACAATTAAAAAACATGAACATTTTATGTCACCTCATGTTAGTTTGTCTCTTCCTTTTTTCTCGTAAGTCCATCAAAATACAACTCTAATGGGTACATTCAAAATGTTATGACAATATCCATCCTGTTAATGTATAACTTTTCATGTGGAATAACATTGTAATATCTAGCCAGAACTCTCTAACTATCGCTACGTCACAATAAAAAGAACAAAAATTGTCCTGTTTATTGTTGACCAGATATATAGGTTTAATTCATTCCAAGAGCTCCACACAGGGCTATGGTGAAAAACAATCTATCAGCTATTAGCTATTACATTTTCAGTTATCATTGCTAGTTATTGTCATTTCAAATAATGTGAACCACTCTCTTTATTAAATAAGTATATTAAACTGCAACAGTTCTGAGGAATTATTTTGTGATTTTAGCAAATCAACATGGTTTGGCTTGGTAAAGACTATTTGAGTGCATTTCTTGAGACCTTTTGTGCCTTAAAAACGCAATTTTGAACAATCATGCTTTTGGTCTTCCTTGTGGTGTGTGGAGTGGTGTAGTGGTTGGCGTGTCCGTCTGCTGCGCGGGCGGCCCGGGTTCGAGTCCGGGCAGAGGTGGGCCAGCTGCTACTCCCCTCTACATGTCCCCCTGTGCCAACGACAGGGTTATCAAAGGTCCCTAGAGGACCATCGGCTGTTTGTATGTGATGCCCTGCCTATGGGACATTGCATATAAAAGATCCCTTGCCACTCTTCGAAATGAGTAGGGTATAGCACCCGGTGGCAGGTTTCTCCTCAAGCATAGCTCCACAGAAGGGAACAGCTCACAATACAAACCATACAAACCATACAACCATATAACCATACAATGCTGTAAACCCTGATGTGTGAAGCGGCCTGGCAACACGTCGAAACGAAACGAAACGAATTGCAATTGGCTCCCTGTGCACAATATATATTCATATATTCATACATATAAATGTATATTCATATATATATAATATACATATAAACTTATGTATAGTACTCGTGTGTTTATGTATTTATCTAAGGTGTACAATCAAATATACCAGCTGTTGACATTACAAGCGACATGTTGACATCAAATAGCAAACAGTCTAACGCCTAGCACCTGTGCACAATCTTAATTGAATCAATTATGACGTATAATGACTGAGCTCTGATACTCACTGGCTCGGAATGACGAAAAGAAAAACACATGGTCTGGCTGAACTACTGTGGCCCTTAGGCCAAACTTAATTTTCCAAGTGCAACCAGTTTGAATTGAAAGAATTGGCATTTGAAACCTTACAGTTACAATGTTTTGCTTTAATTGAAATTCAAACCATTCATACATATCTTGTATTGGACAAAACTATTCCATTACACTACATTTTTTTCAGTACTGATTCAGGGATTCCGGACAACAGACAATTCACCCTACCAAGGATAGCTGATTTTCAGAATTTTAAGCACCTGCAGGCTAATTTGGGCTAATTTTGTACACAAAACCCAATAAAAAAAAACTATAGAAAATAAAGAAAAAAATTGTTGTATATCCATCCATAATTAATGAATTTTCAAACAACTCAGGAATATTTAACATATATGGATACTAATTCAAAAAATAATGATGGCTAGTTTTTCACGATGTCAATTTAGGAATAATGGAAAAAAATGAAAATCTATATGCTTAAGCCTTATATTTTGACGACTTATTACCCAGTATTTACTGGTTTTAGGTTAACCTGCAGGTAAGTCTCAAGAAACCGGCCATCCGTGGTTGGGAGAATTTACATGATTCTCAACAAGTATATTGCTTTAGGAGACAATTGCAAACCATATAAACTTATCACCAACGCAGCTATATCCAAGTTAACTGACTCAGATTACAGAGTGGTTTTTCGACCCGCATACAGTTACCATACATAATGATAGGCCCCTACCCTGATGCCTGTACGTTTTCGTTGCCCCAGATCTCCCGGGGCAGCTGCCACCCCATGATAAGTTTGCATATCTATGGTAATATGTCCCCGTCACTTCAAGCTTGTGCAAATTGGGCATTTTCTGGGTCAGTTTTGGTGTGATGCCCACATTTAGCGGTGTTGAGGTTGGGCTGACGTTTATTGGATTATTTGACATGTTCCCTTTAGAAACTACCCAAGCAAGAATATGACCTTATTATAACGTTGCAGCAACATTATGTTTAGTTCTGCATTCAATTGCACCCAAAAATGTCTTTCGAACGACACATTGTGACATTGCACTGTAGCGTTATTTTGACATACTTGTAATTTTCTTTCACTAAAATAATTATAATGTTATGATAACATTTTCTTTTAGTAAGTCTGAACTTTACCTAAAATAATATAACTGTTATGCGGAAATTGGGCAGGTTACAGACTAACCAAAATAGTACAGTTGCAGAAAGTGCTTGTTATGTCTCTGCCTGCCTGGGTAGCCTCGAGCTTAACATGCACTCATAATGACAATTCAATAGAGGCATAATGTGCATTCTAAGGCTAGTCTGTCAGGGCCAGTAGATAAAACAACCATATTATAATGATTGAAAATCTACTAACATCCTGCATAGCGTATGCTATACTCCCAATTGTCACTCTCTGACCTTGTTGGCCATTTCTGGATCGATATATTCGATTTTCCCCATCGTATTTGTATAAAATATAAAGATGATAATTATCCAAATGTTAGTTGGTGACGATTATTTATCATCATTTATCAATTATTATTTCGAATGATTGCTACAAGGTCATCTTATCTATGATTGTGAAAAGAAAACCACTAAGGTCACTTTGGAAGATGAAGGACAATGTGTCTGATTGCCTAATGGTTTTAGCTTAACTGTTGTTCAACTACTTTTAGAAAACATCATTATAGTACAAAGATCAATTTGAACATTAAGCCCCAGCTCCACTGCCCAACAGTTGAGTTCAGCTGAGCTCAGTCTTACAGGGGAGCCGGGATTACAACTAGAGTCAGGGCCTTAAGCTACGGCTGGATCGACGGATCTTAGATCTTGAGATGTTGAAGATGTAAGTCTGGGTCTTAGGGTCTTGGGGGGGGGGGGGGGGGGGCATAGGACCAGCTTAGATAGACCATATGATATAGGAGGGACAGTCGTATCCTAGTATGTACCATGGGAGAGTTTCTTTGCTCAGGCCAGATATTTGCAGTATCTGGCGCCTCTTGGAGCTACGACAATCGAGTTGAGTTGAGTTTGGCAGTGGAGCCGGGATTTTAATCTTATCTGCTAGATATTATGGAAAACATCTGTGTAACATGGGTACCATAAAGGGCCAAACCGACTAGGTAATTATACCTGAGTCGGCCGACAGATCCCCACTAAAATCGGCCGATTCTGCCCTTAGAATCGGCCAATTTTACCAGCAATTCAGATAAAACCTGTTTATTCCAATATATCAAACTTACAGGAGACTGGGAGAATCGGCCGATTCTCCCAGTTGCCCGTTGCCCATCGCAGGTAAAATCGCCTAGTGGGTATTGGGCGTAAGGACAGCCTGTTCTCAGAGTGCCACGTCAGCATTACGTAAAACAAATAACTGATTCAGAAAAAAAACCCACTATATTTGACATCATTGCTGCCGACCACAGACCATTTGAATAAATCAGCACCTTCTCGTGACTGTGTCCACTATTTCTCCCCACACCCCTCTCTCTGTCCCCATCTCATCAATCCTATCACCCATTGATATCATCTTTGTTACCGGTTCCGCTCTAACCTCCAATGGCGTCACGCGATACTGATTCGGTCACAGTGCATTGTCAGCAATGTGTCGTGAGATCTGATTGGTCCGTGGTGAATGGTAATGAAATTTAGATTATTATTGCTCGGATCAATCTGGGCATGATTACCTGTTTTTGTGGGAAATCGGGTAATTTCCTGATGAGATTAGAGGCTATAAATATAGTCTGGTTTTGTTGCAAGTGCAGAGCTGGGATGGGACTGGTTAGAGATACTTTGTTAATATTCTCTTTGGTTCGATCCTGATGAAGTCCATCAACGGACGAAACATGTTGATTGCAAATACTACCCTCTAATAAAAAACGTCCAACACATTTCTGGAGTCGGGTTTGGTGTGATAAACTTTATTTTCAATCTCTTTGGTTTAGAACCTGTGACAGGGACTTTAACGAATTCCCTACTTGATATGAGCATGATGAGAATATGAAATTAAGAAGAGAATGAACGGAAAAACAGTAAAAACTGAAACTGTAAATCTATATAAAAATCTATATAAAGATCAAAAATAAAATGTATACTATGTTTTAGGCTTGTCCACTTTAATTATCCAATATTTGCTATTGAAATGTAAATTCAATATTTTGAAACAGGGGAGATCAGCTCGCGTTCTATCTGACACATCAATCAATTAACACATCAAATTTTATTGATTGGTTACAAAAAAAGGAGTTTAACCCAACTGTCATTGTCTGTGTACGCATTGACATGTAGCTTGGTCAAATGTTCTTCAATCGTGTGCTGTCCAGCCCTGTGAGCCTGTGTCCTTTTGATCCTGCTTCATGTAGCCTTTAGCCATTGTTTCTGAAAGACAACTTCATATTTTTTTTAATTGATTCAGTTCATTTTCTTTGGATTTCCCCTAAATGATCTTCCTACCCTTCACCTTTGGCAGAATACATCTAGATTTTCTAGGCATAAACTAGCTTTCAATTCCATCGGTCTATAGAGCAGTCGGGTGAAAATACATTTGGTGAAATAATGATTAATGATGACGAAATGAAATGATAACAAATGAAAATCTGGTTGACAGATTATATAGAAAGGTCCAATTACGTTATGTGAGACAATATGGAGTTTCAGGAACAACGACAACGCATCTTGATATACCAACGCATCTCTAATCTACCAGATCATATTCAAGGGAAAAGTGCAACATGTAATAGTCATGATTAAATGGTCCCGAACGATGGCGGAAGAACAGTGTACCAGATGAAACATTTTTGTAATATTGATATAAGAAGACCTGCTGGGGACGTCCGAGGGTGGCTGTATGACCCAGAGGGGTTCGTCACGACCCGAGGGCGAAGCCTGATGGTCGTACGATCCCCATGGGTCGTACGGCCAACCGAGGACCACCCCAAAGGGTCTTCTGTATTTTATCACCCAAGCAAAGCTTCAAATATGTTTCAAATACTGAAAATTAGGAGTGGTACGTACAGCCTATAAATACGCACTACACCTTATACGCACCGCTCGGCGGCCGTGCGGGTGATTATGAGAAATCATGAGAGTAGATGTAACAGCTATGTTATGTTTGCATTACATCGTGCATGCCTTTGAGTATCAAACACTCCCTATTGTAGGGATGTGACGTATCAGCACAAATATCAATATTTTTTCCGTGTGAGCCCGACAATGGTTGATGCAGAAAAGTACGTGTGCATGTCTCAAATGAGGCCGGGCAAGGTGAACTCCGGTCAAATAAAACCTGAAGTAGGTTCTCAAGTACCATGGCGTGCGGGCAGACTGTTTCATGGTGGCCACAAATAAATTTGCGCCGGTGTATTTTACCGTGGGACTATTTCCGTGGATCAGGATGAAGTTCAGGAATTAATTGCATTTGGGAAAGGGGTGGTGGGAGGGAAAGCGAGGAGGGGGAGGGGAGATGTGCATGACGTGGAGAGAGTAGACCTCTTTCAGGGGCGGATCCAATGATTTTCAAAAGGGTAAAAGCAGTCAATATTTCCCCCCTTAAAACAGAGATATCCCCGCCCTTGATGGCTAAAATCTGTAGATTTTTTTTGTTACAGTTGGAGACATTAAAGTGTAAAGACGAATGTGAGTGGTTATGTCAATGATGAGGTTGAGCTAAAAACATCAAGCATTAATCACAAGACACTGTATTTTTATATTTAGGCCACGGTTCACTATGAAAATGCCAATTTGTTTATAACAACACATTGAAGTGAAACTGGGAGAAAAGGACATCTTCGGAAAAAACACCAAAAGAACACGAGAAATGGGGAAAAAGGATATTCGTCACCTCTGCAAATGGAGTACCCCCTCTCCACCCCAGCATGAGCTCCTCAGGTGTCGACCGATCTACAGGTCTGTTGAATGAGCTGCTCTCTGAATGGACAACTGAGGGACTCAGGTATTATGATGAAACCATAATGTTTTTACCCTACCTTTCTAAAACGATGTCCTTTCGTATGTTACAGTCTACACAATGAACCTACTTCAGGCCATACCAAGAACCAGTGAAATAGGCAATTACAAGCCAGTCCATTCGGTTGCTGATTTGTTAAACAGCATTTTAAAGGACCTTTGGGAACCAGAAAATTAGGTCATGACACCATTATTTAGTTCCCTTCTCATCCTCTATGTGGCTTCAAATTGTATAAGGGTTAGCAACCCCTTCAAAGCACCTATGTCGTGGGTTCAAATCCTGGAGGGACTTGTTTATTTTATACTCGGAGTACCCCCCACCCAGGCATAAGCTCCTCAGGTGTCGACTGATCTACAGGCCTGTTGAATGAGCCGCTCTCTGCACGGACAACTCACACACCACTGAGGGACTCAGGTATTATGATGAAACCATAATGTTTTTACCCTTCTTCTTCTAAAATGATGTCCTTTCGTATGTTACAGTCTACACACTGAACTTACTTCAAGCCATACCAAGAACCAGTGAAATAGGCTGTTACAAGCCAGTCTATTTGGTTGCTGATTCATTAAACAGCTTTTTAAAGGAACCAGCAAAATAGGTCATTATACCATTACCTAGTTCCCTTCTCATCCTCTATGTGGTTTCATAGTGTTAGGGTTAGCAACCCCTCCAAACACCCATGTTGTGGGTTCAAATCCTGGAGGGACTTGTATATTTTATATTAGGAGTACATCCCATCCAGGCATGAGCTCCTCAGGTGTCGACTGATCTACGGGCCTGTTGAATGAGCCGCTCTCGACATGGACAACTCACACACACCACTGAGGGACTCAGGTATTATGATGAAATACATGATGTATGAGCAGACCAGGACCACTCTGTGTTCTCTGCCAATATTGACTTGTTAAATCACTCGAAAGCAGGTGGATGGATAGGCGGTCGGCCATATAGACTCACAGGGGGGTTGTTCACTGTGGTAGGCACAGGGGAAATAGAGGGGAAAGTTTGGAGAGGGTGACAGAAAGCATACTCCGCATACATTTATAAAGGGAAGGGGTGGTGCGAAAACAGGCAATGCATGCGTACGTTTATATGGGATAGGAGTGGTATTGGTATTTTTCATTATATTCACTATGCATACATATTCACTATGCATACATGGTATGGGAACATGCATGGCTATGATGCGGGTTTTGGCTGAGCAGATTCAAGTCACATACTTGGCAGTACCTAGCCCTTATATTTGAGGGGGTTTCAAGCCAATCTGAGGTGGTTTCTGGTAAATTGAGGGAGTTCTGCAAAATTAGGACCAGGGTTCAACCAATGATTTTGATCAAATTAGCTGTTTCTTGACATAGACCTAGACAAGGCATGAGAGGGTTCCAAACACACTTTGGACCCCTAGGCCTGCCCAGTTATGGAATTTGCATAGTAGGTAGAAGAAATGTCTTGTTTTGACATAATGACATAATGGCGTCATTGTTTTGTATGTCGCCGGGCAACTAACCACCTTAGTTGCCGCCAAATTTTGTCATCTAGGACTAGGCTTCAGAGGCGAACCATGTGAATGCTACAGCAGTGGTACAGCTCAGTGCATTGACCATTCGTCGTTCAGAGAGCATCAGAATGGGTTGTTGGAATACAAGGAGAAAGCATGGGACTTGTGGACTACTGAGGGAGTGGGGGTAAGGGGAGTAAGGGGAGGGGCAAAACAAGCATCCTCTACGTGCCTCTCCCCCCCAGCCGGGACAGGCCCGCTGGTCGGCGTCAGAACAGGCCGGATCTACCGGTACACACCGGGGAACAGCCGGGTACCACGTGCCGGTCACGTGTCCACCCTACTTCCGGTGGGGAAGTGTAGGTGGCGCCACCTGTTGCCAGATGTGTGTGTATATGTTGCCCCCCGACCCCACATGCCAGTAATGGCGTCCCTCTGCTAACATAATGGGGGTGGACCACTAAATTCAACATGGCGACAGGGCCATTTCTTAAATTCAACATGTGACAAGGGGACCTGACGACACAACAGGGAGGGTTAAAAACATAGTGACATGCGACATGGCTATTTGTTAAATTCAACAAGCTACATTAGGATAAATAAGCGACAAAGACACATGCGACATCGGCATAATCCCATATCTGCCCCTCATGTGAGCGCATTCCATGTTCTAGAGGGTGGTACAGGTTGTAGAACCAGCAAGGGGGACCAGTACCAATATTTGTCAGAATTAGAATATAAACTTTGTATATATGGGGTCGGGGTGACAAACGTCGTTGAGGCGTTGGTACTACTCATTGGCATTGGCACCGGGTTCAAGTCCCATGCAGTGCAGCATGGAAAAGGGACCATAGGATGACCCCTGCATGGAATTGTGCCCAAATGGTCCACCGGACTGCAATGGAAGAACATTTTATAAAGGGAACTACAAAATTCCAATAAAATATAAAAAGAAAATATAGCTGATCACCAATATGGCGGCCAGGCAGCAATATGTTACAGCACCTGCGCAGCGTCTATACATGTGTACATGTGAGCACACTCTAGGCCCTAGCTGGTGGTACAGGCTGTAGCTACGGGACCCCTGGTACCAGTACCACTGGAGCCTGCTGCATAATGGACCTGTCCACAGGCCCACAATGGACCCTCCAGGGGCTTCTCCTGGGCGGGGGCCCTTACACCGGCTTCACCTTACTCCTTCTCCTCACTAGACTAATGTAGTAGAGCACCTTCTCCACAGTATTCCGGTGTATTAGGGCACCTTCTCTTCCCTATACTAATGTACTAGAGCACCTTATCCATGGTATTCTGATGTATTAAGGCACCTTCTCTTCACTATACTAATGTACTAGAGCACCTTCTCCACAGTATTCTGATTTATTAAGGCACCTTCTCTTCCCTATACTAATGTACTAGAGCACCTTATCCATGGTATTCTGATGTATAAGGGCACCGACTCTCCCTATGCTAATGTGGTAGAGCATCAGCTGGAGAAATCTTTTACAGTTTTTCGTATGCTTTCACTCGCCTTGTGGAGATCCAGTATGACATGGGGAGTATTAGGCTACAAAAGTGTACTGGTGTGAGCACACTCTAGGCACTAGCTGGTGGTACAGGCTGTAGCTACAGGACCCCTGATGCCAGTACCACTGGAGCCTGCTGCATAATGGACCTGTCCACAGGCCCACAATGACTCCTCCAGGGGCTTCTCCTGGGGGGGGGCCTCTTACACTGGCTTCACCCTATTCCTTCTCACTGCTAATGTAGTAGAGCACCTTCTCTACTGTATTCTGATGTTTTAGGGCACCTTCTCTTCTCAGTACTAAAGCCCCATACCCACTAGGCGATTTTTACACAGTTTGCCGACTAAGCGGTGATAAAATCGGCCGAATTTAAGGGTAGAATTAGCCTATTTAAGCACCAATTCATACACATTTCAATATAATATACTAACAGGTGATTACAGGAATCGGCAGATTTTACCACCAACTCGTCGGCCGATTGTGTAAAAGTGGCATAGTGGGTATGGGGCTTAATGTAGTAGAGCTCCAATTGGAGAAATCTTTTAAGCCCCATACCCACTAGACGATTTTACCGATGATGGGCGACAAGTGACTCAGAGAATCAGCCGATTCTTATGATCACCCGTCATTATGGTATATTGAAATGTACATGTTTGATCTGAATCGGCCCTAAAATCAGACGATTCTAAGGGTAAAATTGGCCGATTTTAGGGCCAATAGGTTGGCCGACTCAGCCAAAATCACCTAGTGGGGATGGCGCTTAACAGTTTTCTGTATTGTTTCACACCAGTACAATAGATTATATGCATGTTTCGTCTAGTAAACCGTTACGTCTTATTGTGTAGAGACATGCTTTGCCACCACTTCTACCTCTGCCAAACCAATATATTATAGCAGCATTATAGCAGCAACCAGAGAAATCTTCTGCAGTTTCCTTATGGTTTGAGGACAACAGAACATGCTTCATCTATTAGAGCATTGAGTCTTTAGCCCCATACTCACTAGGCAATTTTAACATAATTGGCTGACTTTGGGGGTATTAGGGGTAAGATACATTAGAAATATAAAGATTAAACATGGAGGGTATTATCCACCCATCTTGGTAATTTCTTCTTGGTATGCTTTGGATAGCGTTTTGCGAAAAACACAATAGGTGAATTAATTGTACATCATGCAAGGTCAAATATACTTCTGTATTACTGTAAGCAAAAGCTCAATATATCTATTTTTCAACTGAAGGCCAACAAGTTTTGTTTTGTGTCGGGTGTCAATAGCAAACAAAAACTTTACTTGTAATTTGAATCTGAATCAATAGTATAGTTGCATACACACATGTATATATATACAGCTGATAGGAGGGGCAGGAGTCCTATACTATTATTTGACAGTTCCATATAGATTTGGTTACAATAGTGTATTGGGTTAGCTGTAACACAGTCCTGTTTATTCTAAAAGGTTCAGAGCAGTGTGGATAGGATTGTGTCCTCCTTATGGAAATGCATTATTGGAATGAATTAGTAAAGCTGTCTGAGCAATCGGTTCCAATTTAGCATTTCAACCATATAGATTGTGAGCTGAGAGGAACGTGTAGAACAATTCTAAGGAAATCATAACATGAGTAGTTTTCAGAAGCAACAATTAAAGTGTATGTGAATCGGACTTTAAATGTATGATGCCAGACAGCCAATGATAAAACATCTGTTTGTCTGCAATGCCAACACGTCAACATGTGTGGAAAACAAATGTACATCAGCGTATCTGCTTTAAAAAAAATACTAGACACACTGTTGTTCGACACAAAGGGCACAGTTATCGTACGTGTGCCATTTAAAATGATATATGCTGACAGATGTGTCCTTTAAGGTTAGAGTAGGGTGATCACCTGCCTATATGCTACAGTTGTGCGTGTTTGCTTATAGCTCTGCTATTTCTGACTCAATTTA
The DNA here is from genome assembly GCA_936440205.1 of Lepidonotus clava. Taxonomy (NCBI): domain Eukaryota; kingdom Metazoa; phylum Annelida; class Polychaeta; order Phyllodocida; family Polynoidae; genus Lepidonotus; species Lepidonotus clava. Next base: position 55,192,844 of record OW387135.1, on the reverse strand, counting down.
GGCATACTATATATCATTTTAAAGCTGAATATCACACCTATGTAATGATATTATATTTTATTTAGTTGCTTTATATTTGATTCCCGAAATAAGTCAAAGAATGTACAAGACTGATTTTTTTACTTTTATTTTTTGAACACGGTTTTCTTACTTACCAATAGCTTAATAGTTGTGAAACTTCTCATGTATGTTAAAAACATTTCTCTTGAGAGAAGCGTGTCTCAAAATTTGGATTTAGGTGTTTGTTTATTTGTTATGGTGTAAAATGTAAAAAATATTGAATTTTTTAAAAATATTTTTTTCTACATTCAATAAAAAATTAACCAGGCCCTAAATCAAAATTCTGAGACACGCTTCCCTCAGGATGAATGTTTTTAACATATCTGTAAAGTTTCATTTCCATTTATTCATTAGTAAGTGAGAAATCCTTGTTCAAAAAATGAAAGTAGAAAAATTCGAGTTTAAAATTTCAAGCCTTAATTCTTATTCACTATTCAATGAATAGTTATATTATGTATATGATAAGATAGATATGAAAAGCAGCTATTTTTTGGTATTTGATATGTTAAGATATCTTAGATATTAAGAGAATTATGAGCATTTAAGCGCGACGAACAAAAAGGAGGCACTCATCCCCCTACTCTATCCTTAATACAAATGTCAAGGTATATGTTATTGTTATCCGACAATGATTTCTTCTACTAGACTGCTTATTGTGAACTTTTCCTCAATCTTATACACCTTTCCCACGACCCTGCGCAGTCCACCAGTCTGCCCACTTTTGGGGCTTTAGGTAATTAGGTCACTTCACTTCCTATACCTTAACTATGGGAAATACCTAAAAGTGTGTTACCAATTTGATACACCAGGGGGCGCCATCTTAATGAAAAAGATGTATATCCCTAGCATTAAACTAAGTAATCACGCTGTGACATTAATGTCTCATCTCCGTTTAATCATATATCAAGGAAATATGATACCTCATTAAGGTAACTGCAATTCATCATACGTGTACAGCAACGCCATTGTAGATATATGGCCAGCGTTCAGTACCATACTTATGTCAAAACGGCAAATGACATTTCCAAAAGTCCCGCCTGTTTACTTCTAGCTATTGTTGGATAAAATGGGTGATCCAGAGCCAGAGCCAGCTGAATGCCATTTTGAGATAGAAGTTAATATGCATAATCAAACTGTGCACGTCAATTCAATGAATAAGAGGAATCGCTGAGAACCAACTAAACCTCTTCACACGATAGCCACTTAACAGACATGGGATTCCCAAGTTATTCTGAATTGGGATTCCCATTATGATGACGTAGCAAGGGGAGTGCAGATAAGCCTAACATCTAGGGATATCCCAAATTTAATTTTCCTTCCTCTATAATTGTTTAATTTCTTGATATGTTTTGCCTTTATTCATTTGAAACATTTTAGAATACATAGGTGAAGTCAAATCCACAAGAAAAAGCACTTTGTAAATTTATGTGCAAGTTTTCCTTTAAGGGAAGATCTTATCTTTTTAACTAGTGGCTTCTGTCAAACCTTGGTATTCCAGAGCTGAAGGCACTTGTAGTACTTAGAAGTGACTCTGTTAGCCTCTCGCTCTAGCTGGGAACCTCCCACCCCACCCCCTGCACCCATTATACACCTGACCTCCCTCATTATCGACGAGTTACGGGGGACACTGCCTCTCCCCTTCACCTAATTTAACTTGCATAATCAATCAGAGCCTCGCTCCCCGACCTCTCACTGTCTGCTATACATACTCACTTACACCAAGAGTATTATAGCTACACAAAGATATGCAACTCAGTTCAACGCCTACACGTTTTTTGTGACGTCGTCAGTAGAGGCTCCCCTTATGAGAGCCCCTGCACACTGTTACGCCACGTTGTCTACTTTTCTTAATACACAACCTTATTATAACTAATTGAAACCTGTACCTGAAACTGTCCAATAAGCCCGTCCCACACTGGTTATATCCCAGGTTTGGACACGGGTTGGACAAAATTACCATATAAGCAATCCTTGTCCTCAACAGCTGGGTTTACTGAAATGAGCAAGAATTATATTTTTCTATATCCCCAAGTGCTATTGAAACATCATGACTTCTTAAATGTAACAAATTGACATATTTGCTGGTGTGCCAGCCAATCAAAATGCTGTATTTCAGGGCAAAACAGGGTTGGACAATAGAGGTTGGGCTGACAGTCTTTAACATTGGTTCCTATGGGGAAAAGGCCAATATATAAAGCCGCATATAACAAATTTTAGGACCACTAAGTCGACCAAATTGCTTTGATTAATTTTGTTTTATGCAACTACATACAATAAGCACAGAGGCAATTTATGAAATATTTTATGGTAAACTTTAATGTTGTGAAAACTGGGATGGGCTTATTCTCTGATAATGTGAGGTGGCATCTTTTCAATTTCCGATAACTGTTGAAATATGATATACAATCCATTGGTGGAATTCCAGCTTTCGAAAAGTTTTAATTTGCGTGATCTAAGTTGAACCGTATTAGAAAAGCTTGTCTTCTTGTGTTCTGCTTATCATTATGAGTTATTATGTTTCCCATCCCTCCCCACCCATACTCGTCTCAGAAGATCCTATCCAACTAATTCGTGTGGGTTACTATTCAATTTATCAATATTTCCATAGAGGAAATGGTTTGAATGGTTTGAATGGTTTAAAGCCTATATTCCGCGTGCCGATTTTTAATATTGGATGTAGGAATTAAGTGTAATATAGATATGTTTAAAACTATTGGAAACGTTTTGAATGATATATAGAATGTAAGGTATCCTGCCATATTCCCAGAGAAAATCAAACAAACACAAAATAGCATGCATCAAAATTGGTATGCGTAACATTAGCTTCAAACTGTCATTATGAAACAGCAATGTATACATGACTGTTCAATATGTGGAGTGGTTAACACTCGTTGAGCTGACAGTTTTCACCCTCCACCAGCTGTTCCCGGCACTTGTCTCTGTGTAGCTGCAATAGGCTCTCCAGACACAAGTGGCTAAGCCGTGGGGGATAAAGCTAGCCTTGGCCTACGATTCACCCTACCACGGATAGCTAATTTATAGTTTTTTCTGCACCTGCAGGCTAATTTCCACCAAGTTTGTCGACAAACCCACTGGAAAAACTATAGGAGTTATGGAAATATTTGCTGTGTATCCATATATGATGAAAATATCTCCAAACCAACTTAGAAAATAAAATACATGTATGGATACAAACTGAAAACTGATAAATATTAATTTTTCATCCTGTTCAAATATCATGATTAATGTAAATTCCTATACTTAAGTCTTATGACTTATCGACATATTACCCAGCATGCACCTTGATCTAGGCTAACCTGCAGGTACAATACAGTAAATTGACTATCCGTGGTAGGGAGAATTGTATTATATGTGGAAATGTGAGATCAATGCATGGATTTTGCTGCAGCATGCTGACTTTTAGAATTTGTCTAATTGTCTATGAGAGTCGTGACTTTGGTTTAATAAAACATAAGCAGTGATAATTATGGAATTCGATCTGTCTGTTATGACACACTTGATGATAACAATATCCATCCGCTTGTAGGAGAATATATGGAACAATCGGTTTTCCTTATCAGAATTTGCTTTTATAATCATATACCGTTTTATAGAACATAATATGCTACATTGACCTATTTCAATGTCGCCTGTATGAAAAACAAGAGATATACATCTAAAAACATAATGTGTTTTTTTTTACATAATATATGTATCTTGTAATTTATGGGACGGTGCTTCAGAACGAGTATCCCTATAGCAGCAGTAGCAACATAACCTTCACAAATAGTGACAGTCCATTTTGAACAGTAAAATGAACCATTCTTACAACCCCAAATACCCCCACATACCCTATTGTAACCCTACACCTCCCCCATGTAGGCAGCCCCCAGTGGACACCCTGGAGGAAAAGAGACCCCCCTAACATCTGTCTCCAGCTGCCATGGAGACCGGACAAACATGGCGGCGTCTCGAGGGGAGCCCACGTGACCACGAGAAGGTCCGAGAGGCCGTTAGGTGGCGCCACTCGGGGTGTCGGGTGGCCCGGGGTGTGTGTGGACGTGTCCGAGTGTTTAGGTGTCCTGTGGACCCCGCCCTGTTTGGGGCGGGCTACATGACAATCTATGGGTCTGAGGGCCAATACTGCTAGTATCGGATCCCGGACTCACTACCCTCTTCAGTTATTGGCAGGGTAGGATCCAGATTATTTCAAAAGGAAGGGAGGGGGGCGATCGTTAAAACTTCCACCATGCAGACACTCTGGTTCTGGTTTTACAAAAGAACAAATTATATTTGGCCAAAATAGGGATAGCCTGACCCATGCATTCCCTCAATCCGCCAATGTTTAGGAAAAGATGTATCTATTGGTTTGAAAAAAAAAAGTTTAGGGCCCTCTTCCCGTGTCTGTTCCAATTGTAGGCCTATATCCATTTCTGTAACCGGTGGACGTTTTGGGGCAGTGGCAGATGTAGGGGGGGACTCCCTTCCCATATTTTTGACCAAACTTTTTTTATTTTCTTAATGTACAATTCTCTGACCCAGAGAATTTTACAATAGGGCGCCCCCTTTTGAAAATTTCTGGATCCGCCCCTGTTAGGAAAGGGACAAAGATTAGAAAGTGTTTTTTCTTTTATCATAAACAGGACGAAGAATATGAAAATCAGAACATAGTCAAATGAGGCAAAAGAGAACTTACATGGGTCAAATTCAGTTCACTTATATTCATTTTTTAGGACAGAGTAACACACCAAGACATACACACAAAAACATACGCACATGAATATACATACAGTATCATATAGATTCAGCCAAAAGGGGTTTCTCTGGGTTCAGCAGAAACCCCCATGTACTTCTACCACATTGTCCGTTCCTCGTGTGGTTGGTCATGTTTGCCGACGGGCTGAGGGGTTTGGGTCTCGGGTTTACCTGACCTACATGTTGGACAGTCCACATGACATCGATGGTCCTTTGCCCAAGTGGGGGTATCAGAACACAACCCTTGATTCTACATTGATGGACTGCTTCAGCCTGTGTTGAAAATCAAAGGTTGGTCCCCAATAGTTGTTAGGTTTCTTCCAAAAAAAAATCTAACATCAGAGAAAGTATAAATACTGAATGAGCTGCAGACCATTATGGCAGAAAGAAGATCAACTTGGTTGATAATGTTGAACACACACAAAAACACTATATACATATTCACATACATTTATATCTAAAAGGGTTTTCTCTGAGTTCAGTAGAAATTGTATGTATATAAACATAAATATAATGTACATAAATATAATTATTCAGACATGCATACCCACAAAAGGATTTTTACTGGTTTCAGCAGAAATCCCCATATAGTTCTAGCAGGTTGTCAGTTCCCCATGTGGTTTGTGATATTTGCCAATTGGTTGAGGGTTTGGGTGTTCGGTTTAACCCGACCTGTATGATGGAAAGTCCAGATAGACTGTCCACATGATGGCAATGACCCCTCCATGCATACATATTACATAGATACATACTCGATTCAGCAGTTCACTAAGGGATGAGGTACAGCAAAAATGATTTCCAGGTTCTGATCCCCTGCTGTTTGGCCAGCCTGTCACTCTCATGTCATAGATAGATCACCAAAGACTGATGAAGTCAAAACACATGTCTGAAAAGTCTAAATTTATCCTAACTTCCTTTTGCCATGAAATATGACCCTACCTGGGGGTATGGCATAAAACATCCATCACGCACTCACTCACTCGCTACTAGATTCAGCCAAATGGGATTCCTGGGTTTAGCAGAAACCTCCAGCCTGTTGTCTGTTCCCGTGTGGTTGGTCATGTTTGCCGACGGGCCGAGGGGTTTGGGTTTCGGGTTTACCTGACCTACATGTTGGACAGTCCACATGACATCGATGGTCCTTCACCTAAGTGGGGGTATTGGAACCCAATTCCTGAAACTATGTTGATGGATTTGCCTCAAATCAGAGGTTGGTCCCTAATATTTGTCAGCAGGTTTCTAAGAACCCTTGAACCCAGGTTTATATCTTATATTTATATATATACAAGCCAATTTCTGCCCACCACGGATAGCTTATAAATTATATTTTACCTCCAGAAAAGAATAGTTTGTAACTGGAAATATTGAATGTTATTTAAGTTTGTTGAAATTCATAAGACATATATTATGGCCAATGCACTTCTCTTCAGTTCTCTTTGTATCCCCTGGTGGACTGAAAGGGGGTTTATACAAAATTATTTGAATGAGAATTGATTCATATGTATGTATATATACACCTGCAAGCCTTTGCGTGTTGGTTGGTCTAAGAAAACCATACAAGCTGTCAGGAGTCGCCGCACAGCGAAAGTAATCAATATTCCTCACATATATCATTTAACGGCCTATTGTAATACCTCTCCCCCTCACACGTGTATCCCGGTAACACCAACAGCAAGCTGTATGGCAATCTAAAAACCCGCCTTCCCATCTTGCGCCAGTCTTCCCATCTTGCCTCATGTTTAATACATGGGAATGAATCATTTTGCACCTACCATTACTCGCCCCACCAGCCGGCGATATTACAGCCGTGTTTTAGGGACCGCCGATACTCATTAGGCCAATAGACTGACTATGTGGGGGAATTAGCATAGAAATGCGAACCATTTTGAGTGTTTAATCATGCATCAGAAAGGGGAATTTGACTCGGCGAAAACGAGGGATTCGGGTAACCATCTTGTGGCATCAGGTGCAGATGCAGGATTTCAGGATTATAGGGATTAGCATAGGAATGCACACCATTTTGAGTGTTTAATCATGCATCAGAAAGGAGAATTTGACTCGGTGAAAAAGAGGCATTCGGGTAACTATTTTGTGGCATCAGGTGCAGATTTCAATGTTAGGAATGCATCAGATATAACTGATTGTATTTTTGGGGGTCCTCCATTAAGTACATGCGCATCAAGTGGAGAGGGAGTCTGATATTCTTTTAATGTGCGTACACTCAAAGTGTCCTCAACATTCCCCAAATAACATGGACAATGCACGCAACATGTATGAAACTAATCTTTTCATACATTCATTAGACTATGATATGCACTTGTTGCTTGTTTATGTAACTACGCATCTGCGATACGCGTTAAGGCCATGCAAATGATATTGTCACTACTCTTCAGATAATACGGGCAATGTTATTCCTAGATAGCAAACTATTATACAACAAGCACACAATTCCCATTTGTGTATACTACTCACTCACATAATAGTAAATTGCGTATATACATTGAAGTCAATTCACGCGATTTTGCTTATATACATAGAACTGTACGTTCTATGGTATAATTATGGCGACCATTATTGAGGTGACTTTTGCACATTCGGGAGTCCACGTTTGCGCATGCGTCACCTTTAGCACCACTAACTGGGTGGTCAAGCACGATATCCCAGCCAATGAGAAGTGTCCCCTTGTCCACCTGAACCACAACATGGCCGTACCAAGTGCGAATCATATGCGGTTAGGACATTGCTTGCATACAATAAATTTAAACGTGACATTGCTCAAAATTACCATTTGTACATACTACTCACGTATTGATAACCTATTGTCACATACACGATCAAGTCAATTTACGGACTATTTTCAGGTATATAGTGAATATTGATGGTGACTTGACCATGATTCTCCTGGCAATATTCTATACTGCACATTCCACATACGTTGCCATGGATTCCAGGTGTTGTCCAAGAACTATACTAGTGCGAAAGGTGTCTTCAATGTCGTAGCTTTGTCATTAACATCTGTTAGTTGTAACTGTTTGGTACATAAGTGTCATATGGACAGATCTAGAAAAGCTATCGGCCTTCAAAGAGGCATATTGCTAAAGGGCCATACCCACTAGGCGATTATCCTTGAGTCGGCCGACAGATTGGCCCTAAAATTGGCCGATTCTGCCCTTAGAATTGGCTGGTTTTAGGGACGATTCAGATCAAACATGCACATTTCAATATTCCATACTTACAGGCGATCCTAAGAATTGGCCAATTCTTCCAGTTGCCAGTCGCCAGTCACCAGTAAAATTACCTAGGGGGTATGGGGCTTCAGGCTCAGAAATGAACTGGTCGCTTAATTGGCACTATGTCTATGCATCTGCTCGTAAAAAGTAAGAGAGTATGTACAAATCCCATACAATCGTCTCAAACCTTACTATCTCAATTTATATTGTTCATTGGGAACTATCAACAATACTCAGGCGACTCAGGTGCAATAATCATCCGTCAAATTTAATTTACAGTAGCTTCTAAAGTTTTCTACCCACAAAGAAAACCTAGTGAACTTCTCTCAGGATGCCATTTGAAAAGAAGAAAGTTCTGTCAGGTCTCAGGGGAGCAATAATTAGCCGGTCTAACAGGCCAATTGGCTCTAATCGTCGACCAGCCTGCCGCCTTCAGTAGGTCTAATGGGGGGAGGACGGCACGTGAGGTGAATGGGATTTACAGGTCCACATGAAAGGAGTGAAATGGGTCTATGATGTGAATTTAGAAAAGGAGCAGAATGGATATTGAATATTATTGTTGTAATTAACGGAGGCTTCGATTGCAGATTTATCATATATACATCAATCTTACGAATCATTTTGATACTATTAGGAGCCATTTTAGCATTATATAAATTGACTTGATGTAAACCGTTTATAAAGGTTGTGAGCGTAATCTTCTTGGTAACAGTGCCATCAGGGCGCTCATGTAATATCAAATGCTATTCATCTTCAAGGTCAGGCCATCGAATCGTTGATAAATGCAAATAACTAATGGATTATGTTTTATTTCCAATGTCCTTCTACGGAATGTGGTGTATTGGTTACTATATAAATTACCTCTGTGTTTTCTGTTCCTATTGTTCCAAAGAGTTTATGAATTAAACCATACTAAGTACAGGGCCAGCAATTTCACTAACCCCTCCCTTCATTCAACGATTCCGATCCAGCATCCCCTCAGGCGTCCAATCTATGATTCCACAAACCGTCTATGTTACCATTCCCACTCTTCAAGTCCCCCCCCTACCACCCTCATTAGTTTACTATCAGCTTTGTTCCATTCCGTGCTGGGCCCTCTAGGATTAATGACAGTGAGACCTTATCCCAGACAGTACTCCCTATACTACTACCAGATAAGGAACGGCCAATTCACTCTGCCACTTCGACCACCTCGCTACAAGAGAGATGTCTTCACTGTGGCTGCCGCCAGCCCTAGTACCCCAGATTTCACCAGTGAAAAACATCGGACTACTTTTGAGCAGCAGCACGTAGTAATCTAATGATGCTAGTATATAGTAATACGCAGCACAGTCAGTTCTCTGTAGACGTTGCGCACATAAAGTCATACCTCCAAAATTGGGCGGGCATAACGTTTAATCATTCTCAAGTGTGAGAACAGAAAAAAAACTGAATTTATGTCATATTTACTTTACATAATATCCCTGGATCATAACGAGCAATCACAATTACGTACAATTATTAATGTTGAATTCATTAACAGCAAAGTGGTCATGATCACCACGTGGTGATAAAAAAAAATGTCTCTCAATATGTCAACGTATCTCTAAACGTTGAGGCTTTAAGTACGAGTACGCCTAAAGTATAACTGAAATTTGAATTTATATATCATGATTACTAATCCATGACAATGAACTCATGATAACATATTTCCTACATAAATGGTGGTAGCTTAGATAGGGGATACGTTGCGTCTACGTTAGGTGATGCATTGGCGTAACTTAACCTCCCTATTGTCTGGCATGAAGAGTGATTCGTTGCGGAGTGCTGCCCACTATCACACGCTCCAGGGTGCTCTCTGCCTACTCCAGGGCTGAGACCTAACCCTGGACAATTGATCAGTGTAATGACCCACCTCTATCTAGGCTGGCTCCTGCAATACTACAATGAACCGGAAAGGTCCATTCACGTCCACTGACACTGAGCACTAGCCAGGGGCCAGGTCTAGGTCACCTACTGTAGAATTACAAGGTTAGAATAATAGAAGAATTATCACTAATTTACCATATATAAGGCCTAGGCTTATATATCTATAAATGAATATACTACATAAATATCTACGATCGTAAGGTAACAATAGAGGCTTATCACTAACTTACCATTTGTAATCTAAAGATTAGAATATATAGAAGAAGTATCACTGATTTACCATATAATTATAAGGCCTAGGTATATATATCTATAAATTAATATACTACATAGATACCTGCAGTCGTAAGGTTACAATAAAGACTTATATTTATATTTTTGTATATATATATATATATATATATATATATTCGTAATCTAAAGGTAAGAATATGTAGGAGAATTATCACTAACGTTAACTTACCATATATGTATATGTACATTAACATATATGTATAATATATATTTATACGATAATGATAGTACAGATGTATGTGAATGTTAAGATTAAGTTTTAATGACATATTGCAATTAACACAAATGTAAGGAGACTATCAAGGGCATTTGTGGTTTCAAGATTTGAGGTGACATTTCCCGTATCTCAACTCAAACTAAAATAGCAAAGTATCTAATCTAATTTCTAATGGTTTAAAGCGTTACTAACTATAGTCCCGACCCTCTAAAGTTAGATTGAGTCGCCCTCAAGTTCCCTGTTTGAGGCCTTAAGCTAACGACCAATTCAATCTGCGGTTCATTTTCTTCTCCTTCTGTTAAAGAGTCTTAAAGGCACATCTAGTCAGAGTTGAGAAATATCACTTCTGCTCGAGAGCAACAGATTTATGAAAGGTTCTCTATACAGTATACAGAAAAAAAAAACAGTATAATACTGAGTTTTTGATTCCTTAGTATATTTTGGATGAGCTTATCCATGCTTACATAACGAAAAGAAAGGGAGTTTGGTTGGTTAATAACAACCAAGATGTATGTGTAAATAATATTATAGGTTATTGTGCACAAACCTTGATTAGATCATTTTGATTATCTTGATGCATAAACAAAAGTTTAATGCCACAAAATACGTGTGAACGATTCAAAGGCGGTCAGTACCTAATTAGATATTGTTTAATTAGAGCTGAGTAGAACGTTGATGCTCAAGCCCGTGCCTCGTGGTGTTAGTATGTGGTTTGATTAGTATGATTTAGACTCTACTCTGCAGCTAAAGAGCAGGCCTTGAGACGAGTTGTCCTTTTAACGGAGCTGCTCAGAGCTGCTCGGAGCTGCTCAGGGCTGCTCGGCCTCAGGTGGGGATATAATGTGACCGTCAGATGTATTTAAGACTGCGAGCACCTTAGGGCTTGGCTTGAGCAATATATGATCATATTGAAAATTAAAGGTGCATATTGAGGGCTTGAAAAACACTGTACTGCTTTTTCTACACCAGTTTTGCAAATATTTAGCCATTTTTGTTACGAAATGTACATTTAGGACTTTTACTGTAAATGAACAGTAAGTCTAGATCTGTAAAATTACAGTAAATTATGCTGGCAACAACATGCAGCACCTTTTACAGTAAATGCTTAACCTAGATTTCGTCTCAAAGAAAAATGCCTATTTCTGTATTTGTTGACTAAAGGAAACTCTGTACACGCAGAAAAAGAACCTTCGGATTTCAGCGCTTTCACCTAAGACTTTATAAAAAGTAAAGAATAAGTAAAATTAAAATTTCAAAAAAGAGAAAAGAAGGTTTCAGGGAAAACACGTTTTGTCGATTGTAAATAATGGTGTACTCTTCTGTATCCATTTGGCTGGGTATGGCTCGATAAAAAAAATCCATTAATCTAAAGTTCCTTTGAATGAAAAACGCCGTAAGTCGTAGTTGTTGAATGAAAAACGATGTACACACAGAAAACACCTTCAGATGCAGCAGTTTCCTAAAGGATTTTATAAAAACAAAACGAAAAGAAAACTTTGAAAAAAGAGAGAAAATGTTTCATGAATAAAAACAAGTGGTTCGAAGGTTGACCAATGGTCGACTCCTTTGTATCCATTTACACGGGTTAGGTTTATAAAGTCCATCAATCTAAACTTTCTTTTGTGGAAAAACAGTGTACACACAGAACACACCTTCAGAATCCTTGGTTTCCCAATGGATTTTATAACAAATAAGTTTCAGGAATGAAAGTCCGATTTTCAATTGTGAGCCCATGGTCTTCCCCTCTGTATCCATTTGACTTGTCATATCACTATAACGTAGTAAATGCAGTCTGGGCTTGGTGATTATAATTCGTCATTTCCACCTCCCCAAATGGTCCTCTCTCCGTGCATCAATTAATTGGGTTTTAACCTTAATGGAAAGCCGCAACTGCACATTTTACCGACGTTTTACAACTCGCCTAAAAGAAGTGTTTCACTGGGCCTTCTCCTGGGGACTGTGTCCAGGATCACCGATCAGCCAAGTTGTTTTTTGTTGTTGTTGGATATGTTTGTTTTTTATTTTTTGTTTTTGTGTGTAAAAGTTGTCATTACGGGGGCGGATCAAGGGGGAGTCCAGGGGATCCTGACTCCATCCCCCCCTTTCACACACACGCGTTCCTTTTTGGTTGGTTGGTTATTGAGGTTTAATTATTAGGTCATATGACGGCGAGAACAAGGTTTGACAATTGGGTTTTTGGTGATTGTATCTTTGGAATGAACGAGAAGATAGAGAAGATAGAGACCATACCCCTACACTTTAACTGAGGCAGGTGTTCTTTTATGTGCATGGTCCCATAGACAGGGCCAGACACACAACAGCCGGGGTTGCTCCCTTTTAGTTGAGACTTAAACTTTACATAGAGACAAAAAATGTGAATGCACAACCTTTTAGTACTTAGCCTATTTGCGAACCATCCTCCCTCATTTTCAAAATCCAGCATCCGCCCATGCATTAGGCCTACCTTTCTTCACACTACCTCCCTTTTAGATAAGACACTTGCTCTTAGTCATTATTTTCTTTTTATTATTGCACATGCAGGGCTTTAATTTTGATTTGTAATTAATAATATGAGATGCGGTCACAAATTGCATGTGGAGCATTGTATTCTTTGCGGTAATGGAACGTGATCTTGTAACTCAACATGCGGTGGCGTTCTCATCACACCCGTTTTGAGTGCGCATGCGTGTTCCTGGGTTCCGCTAAAACTCGCCCCCTGACCCCCATTTCCGGTGTGCTGGTTCCCGGCAACACGCGATGGTCGACAGCGCCACCCGCCGGGTACAGACCGGCGGGCTGGAGCATTGTGGGAGTTGTCCGCTGTGTCGTGTTGTATGACCTTTAAAATGGGGTTTATGATTAACTCACGAGTGCTGTTCGGGAGGGGGTTCCCGTGTTATTTCATGCTAACACTATCCTAAGATATATTGGTTCCAATGTCATCCTACCCTAAGGCCTTGTACTTAATTAACTAAGAATCTCATATGATAGGAAAAGAAGAAAATCTCAATTTGCCATTTTGACCTTCTCTTTCAATCTTGAGATGTTACAACACTATAATCCCAGGATTTAGGAGTGAATTCTAAGATCACATTGGAACACCCCCCCCCCCCGATATATACTTGTGTCATGTTGCGCGTGACCATAGCCAAAACCTATTGAAAACTTCCATTCCACTTTTATCCCTTGCATCTCTACTATTATTATTTTGTGCTTTTTTTTTTTTTTTTTTTTTTCATTCTTTATTTATATTGAAACTACATCAGTGGGTACTGGTTTTCTTTGTAGCTCCAGCTGGATATAATACTACAAGAGTTACAGATATAAACTATAAAGAGTATAAAAACTACAAAAGGTAAATATAACTGGTAAGTTACAGATCATGGGTGTTTAACCATATGACACTTTAAAACAAAAACATACAGTCATGCATACATTCAAGACTTGCTGTATATACTCTGTGACTTTAACATGCTATCATTATGAATATTCTGGAATCTACAAATAGTTTTTTCTTTATATCATAAGAACCCCAAGACACTACTGATACACCACTCTGCCCCACATGTGCCCCCTGGTGCCCCCTGGTGCCCACCTGTCACACTGTCACCTGTTCCCCTGTGCGCATGTGCAGATTGTGACGACCTGACCCCACCACCTGCTCCATGCCCGAACAGCTCAGACCAACCACAGTCAAGGCCGTATTCCATTTTACGATGTTTGGCACAATATTTGTGGAAATCCTGCTGATCTTGGGTAAAAAATGCCAAAGATTGGTGGTTAGTCATGATGTTTGGCCTGTGCCAAACATCCTGAGGTGGAATATACTTTCAAATGCTATTTGAGTCAGAGATCATGAGCCTTCCTACCGATATTAACGGGCTATTAACCAACATGTTGGTAACTATCGCAAGCTCTGCTCATGATTTTCTATAACTGAAATGTACATCCTCCTGATATTTGGTCATTAAAAGTCACGGTCATTTCTTCCTGGTGGAATATAGACTTAATTCAACTAGGAAAGAAATACGACTGCAAAGAGATCGGTTGAGATTATTACGAAACTTTGTTAGTGAGTCCATTTCGGCTTTGAAAGATCGGGCACAGTGTTTACAATAGTAACCAACATGCTGGTAACTATCAGTATAGGAATACTCTTGTTCTTTTAACTCTTTGGTTCTAGATTTTTGGGATGCCAAGGATTAGAAATATATTCAACCTCACGATGTATGAATTGTGACTGACTGTCGATGTTGGAATATTTTGCCACACATCGTCAGAATTTCCACAGATATTGTGCCAAACATAATCGTATAGTGGAATAGGGCCTTAACCCAAACCTGACCCCACCACCTGCTCCGTGTCTGACCAGCTCACCCCGACCCCAGTAACTCAAACCTGACCCGAGCAGCTCACCATGACCCCTGGTGGGGGTCACTCACAACTCAGACCACGTGACCAGGCTTAGCCAATCAGAGACGGGCGGCCGTTAAAAGACCTGTTTCGGTGTGAACCACCATCGTTAGTTTTTTATTAATTTGTTTTTGACACACTACTCTCTCGGTTGTTTTTTCCCTTCGTTTTTTTCTTCTCTGTGTGTAGCAGAAGGTTTTCCATTAAAATGGTCCGATTGAGAAAAAGTTAATTAATAGTTTCACACTAATTTCAATGTAAAACAAAGGAGAAAGAAATCCCCTCTGCACATTTGTGTCTTGAAACATGGAAGCAATATATCGTATTGCAATTGCCTCAAGAAATAAATGAGAGAATGATTTAATTCCATGATGAATGGAAATAAGAATAATTAAGAGTTTGAAGGATAAACTAAGTGACCATAAAGCCCCATACCCACTTGGTCAATTTTTGCACAGTTGGCCAATGGATCTGTGCTAAAATTGGCTTATTCTACCCCTATAATCAGCTGACTTTGGCATTGATCATGATCAAACATGCACATTTCAATACACTATAGATCTACTCACAGGCGATCCTAAGAATTGACCAATTTAGCATTGACCTGTTGGCCCACTTTGTAAAGGTTCTTTAGTGGGCATGGGGCTTAACCCCCCCCCCCCCCCCCCCCTTCACGTTTAGGTCTCCCTCTACGTTTTCTGACAAGTAATTGTTGTAAACAAGTGGCATCCTACCCCTTAAATAGACGCCATCAATTGCAAATATAAAGTATACCAGATTGCGCTATCAATTTAGTGCTAGCTAGCGATTGATATAGGTTACATCGCTGTAATCGAAGGGGCAAATATATGCATTTCCTTAAACAGAAATGAAATCTAAGATGAAAGATTGCGACATTATTTCTGTTATAGTGTGGAACAGCGGGTCCCTCGTGTTCCCATAAAACAAATTGAAATGAAAAATGAACTAAAAACCGTATTTCGTCCCCCATACATGTGCACATGTTCCTCAAATTATGAATCCACTGTTTTATTTTGAGATCCTGAATCAACATCGAGTAGATAGATGCTTATTTGTTTCCCTCCTTTACCCATACCCCTTCTTAGACACGCATGTCATTCACCAGTTTTGAGTATGGAGAAGATCCCACGCGTTGACAGGGTACCACAGACTGATTAAGGTGCATGTGCCCTTGGGGTTGAGCCCTGGCGGGTTGGGGGGGGGGGGCACTTTGGTCTTGAAAGAGAACCCACAAAACCATGAAGCAGAGGTGTTGAGCATGGAAATTGAGGGGTGGTCGTACCTTTTTAGGCCAAAAGGTGGGGACAAAGAATAATATAAAGAATAGCTCATCTATAGGGGCAAGGACGTGAAACTTAGCCTTGTTGCTATTTTATTTTTCTTGGTCTTCAGAGGTAAAAGAAACTAATGAAATGTTATCAGACGTTATTCCGGCCAAATTTGAGAGCTTTTGAATGTTTCCTGGTACAGAGATATTAGGGGCTTGATCTGTATCTGGCCAAAAATAAGGGATGGTCAACTAAGACTCAGGAACTATCAATCACGAAGAGTAGTTTGGCAGTGGGTTTAGTAACCTTCAAACAGTCACTGGTGGTGTCGGGAGGAAGCATGGCTCCTCCAGGGTGGGAGGGCTGCTGTCGGCAGTGGGACGCTGGAGGGACGCCGGGGGGACGCTGGAGGGACGCTTGGGGGACGCTGGGGGGACGCGGGGTGCGCGGTCACATGCCTTCCTCCAGGGTGTGACTGGGCATCCTGATAAGGTGGGTAAGGAAAGTCTGATGAACGATAAAGGGGGAGGGGGAGATTGTGGTAAGGGTGGGGGAGGTGCAGGGATAGGGGACGGTTATAGATTTGTCAGGAAACTAGGCCGGGGCCATGAAACAATGGAAGGGGACATAGAGTGCCACCAGACAAGCTGCATTTTTTTTCATAATCATTGATCCAACGCTTAATATTTATGTTTGGGTATACGTGGGTATATATGTGGTGTATTTATATTCCTCATGAGTTAGTGCGTGCCACAGCCCAATTTCGGCGGTATGTAGTAAAAATACATTGTCTTAATTAACACTTACAATGAGATACATTCATCGACTCGGATTGGTTTTACTTCTAATTCATTGGTTTCGGGGTAACAAAAGCCAGTGGTAAATCAGTGTATACTGAATCAGTGTCAGGTTTCAGTAGTATTTCAGTAGAAATTCAGTGGAAATCAGTGGAAATACAGTGGCTGAGCAGTGGTCAATCAGTATATCCGAAATATTTAAATGAGCTGGCAGTGGAAATCAGTGTACATTCAGTGGCATATCAGTACCTCATTTAAATATTTCGGACATACTGATTCAAGAAGTACAGACTTTTGCTCTGGGAGAGTATTACCTTATTTGGTCTTATTTTTGTCCCATACCTTCAACATTGTCGCCCACGGTCATTGGTATTTTTTGGCTACTTATACAATACACCTGGACTGGCACCGATGGGCCAAACGTTTCTGAACTACACATTGTGAGAAAGATCTGTTTTGTAAAGGTACTAATGACCAACCTTATGTGCATGAGAATGACAACAAGGAAAGGGCGATCAAACAGACAACTCAGGTAATTGAACCCTGGCCTGCAGAAGTCCCTGCATGCTACCCACTGGACCACTAGTTCCCTGAAAGATATAAAGGCCGTATTGCACTACACATAGTTTGGCTGAGGATCCTGTGTTTTTGCTACTTTTTCTCAGTATCCTAGGCATTTCTACCAGAGATCAGGGGTGCTGGTCAAACCTGCCTAAGATTGCTATATGGAATGCATGCACCTACAAACACTGGTGATCTTTCGCATCCAAAAGGTCATGAGCCAGAGACCATGAGTCTTCCTACCGATACTTACCAATATGTTCGTGACTATCGTGAGCACCTAATCATGATCTTTCCTACCTGAAATTGACACACCATGATCTCTAGCCCTAAAACCTCACCATCTTAAGCAGTTTTGTCTGTCTCCTAGTGGAATACAAGCTTAAGGCATATAAACCTCCAATAATTGGCCAAAATCACCAGCTTCCCCATCGTCCTGTAGGGACTCCCCACCCCAGATCAATGACAGATGGGCACTCAGGCAATGGACCATACAGTCTCATTGGCTTTTTAAGTATACTCCATAGCTCCTTCCCTTACCTAAGCCTAAACTGCCCAGTATCTCATCGATTATTTAGCAATACCTACTGTTACTGATCGCTTTAAATGTATCATTCTCGCCTCTCCCCTCTCTATATAAAAAGCGGGCGGACAGATAACCGTGTTAGCACTGAGACCATAATCTCTTTTACTCCAGGCTAGATTTATTGGTCCGTTTTCCCAGGACAAACAAGAAGAGCAGGAACATTAATTTTCCTTTTGGTCCTCTCCCCCCACACCTCCTGCTGTCCCCGGCCCCCCAGGCTAGACGGCATGGCAGGCAAAGTGTTGACAAACAAAGGCATCTAAAGCCCCAATCACCCTGGTCGATGTTTCTGTCACAGAGACCAACGATAAATTTGTCTGAACTGCTTATTACATCGCTGCTTGCCTGGGTTTGGTAGACAATCTGGCTGAGGTGTTTTCACTACATCTGTCTCTCTGTGTCTGTGTGTGTCTGTGTACGTATAAATTTATGTGTGTCACAATTCGCACCTCCAAGAAATACCTCTCGATAAGTGGGCTATGTGCCTTTGGGCGTTTGATGAAATTACATACATGCTGTTCTTAGTTATGATATAGGTGCGCGTATGGTTGTAACTCACTTGGTCCCTTACCATAATGCTATAGATTTATATATGATAACAAACCCCAGCCACTCATCTCTGTAGCACAGTTCTTAATCATGATATTATTATGTACTTTTAATGTACTTGGTCCCTTATATATACGTTTATATATAAAATAATATAATCCCAGGGTTGGACAAGGGCTGGTCAAAATAACCACACGGGCCATCCTTGTCTCTGAGAGTTGGGTTTACTAAGATAAGAAAGAGTTGTATTTTTCTATATCCCAAAGTACTTTGTGATTTCTTAAATGTTATCAGTTGACAGATTTGCAGGTTTGCCAGCCGAACAGAATGCTGTATTTCATGGCAAAATAGGGTTGGACATTACAGATTTGACTGATAGGTTTTAACACTGGTTCCTATGGGGGAAAGGCCAATATATAAAGCTGCATTTTACAAATTCTAGAGGCAATCTGTCAACCAAATTGTTATGGTTGATTTAGTATTATGCATCTCTCTTAAGGAAATGAACATGGAGGCAATTTTCTCAATATCTTATACTAAACTTTATTGTTGGTGGCAACTGGGATGGGCTTATTGTCGTCACATTCAGCCCTGTAGTACCAACAGTGCCAGTGGGTGGCGTGTCACACCTTCACTGGTCGTCTTTTTTTGTAGAGCAGCTCCAGCGAGCGGCTCAACCCTTGACAGATGAGGGATCAGATTGGAAATCACGATTAAGGTGGTGGTTTAGCACTAGGATATAGGGGGCCAGGTGGCACATAGTGTGTTAATGGTTATATATGTGGTTTCAACTCACTTAGTCCCTTCCCTTACATTTGATATATACAGTCCTATGTCTTACCGCTTATGTATATACAGTCCTATGTCTTACCGCTTATCTTTTGCTCATGTCGGGATGTTTACACTATAAGCCAACCATGGTTAGTCCCTTGGATCAGAGGGTTCTAAACCCTAGGGTATATTTATGTATATAGAGAGGTCTTACCAACAAAAAGCAAACCGACTTTGTATATCCTACATCTCATCTCATATATCATTATATCATCACTATTTGTATCATCTTGATCAACAGGAAGTCCATGTAAGAATGTGATGTTGACAATAAAACTGTCTCAAAAAAAAGATGTCAAGAGAATATCAAGTTACTAAAACCCAGTATAAAATTTCAAGAGCAGCCTAGTAGGCAGCCTCCATTTCAGTAATACACCATGGGACAAATCGGTATGTCATAGGACTGTATATATCTATATATATATTTATCACCCGCACTGCCGAGGAATGGTACATACAAGGGGTAGTGTGTAGTGACGAGCTGTATGTACTGCTACTCTGTTTCAGTTTTTTTAAACATATTAGAAGTGTGACGTCCTCTGATAGGTCGGGGTTGCCGATTCCTATAGCAGAGGAACGTTGGAATTGTTTCGGGTCTCGGGCGGACGGAGAATCCGGGCAAAGAACCGAGATGTGATATTTTCAGAGTCGTGCCTCGCGCACGAGGGGGGGCTGAGCGAATCGGTCAGGAATCGGTGCTCGGTGTCAGACGGAGGACTGCGGGGGAGGGAAAATATGGTAGGGGTAAGGGGGAGCCGCGGTTCGTCTCGCTCTATCTCCAGGGCCGGTGTTCACCTCAATAGGGCAGTCCACCCCAGATTCCGGTCCACGGGGTCGTCGGGCCGACGGTCGCCTATTGTTTGGTAGCGTGGGGCCGAGCCAGTCGCGCCGTCATTCCCGGGGACTTCGGGTCCCCGTTCCGCGCTTCGGGCCTTCGTGCCGTTCCGTGCCTACACTTCCGGGACCCCATCCGGGCCAGCTTCGGGCCTTCGTGCCCTTACCGCGGTCCTTCGGTCCTCGTTCCCGTTCCTCGGGCCCTCGGGCCCTCGGGCCCTCGTTTCGCCTAATCACCTCGAACTTCTGCTATTTTACTCGGACTTCTGCTTAATTAACTCGTATCGGCTCATCGGCTGCTTTTGGTCACGTGGTTTACAACTGACGTCACTTCCGGTTTACATTCTCGCTTCCGGTTTACATGTCACTTCCGGTTTACATTCTCGGGTTTCGTTCCTTTACACTTTCGTTCCTTTATACTTTCGTTCCTACTTACATATCTGGGCCTCTTTTTCGGGCTTTTACACTTTCGTTTCTTTACACTTTCGTTCCTTTACACTTTCGTTCCTTTTATTAACATATATACTTTTTGTCATATTACCATACTTTCTTATTTTGGTCTCTTTACATATTTGGATGAATAGGCATTCATCACAGAAGCTTTGCTTTGTTGATATGATATAGAAGACCCTTTGGGGTCGTCTTCGGGTGTCTGTACGACCTATGGGGTTCATACGTACCTCGGGCTTTGCCCTCGATACGTGACGAACCACTCAGACACCCTTGGACGACCCTCACGTGTCTTCTTATACTAATATATATATTTCCACACCTGGCCTGTATATCCTAGTATTGAACCACCCCTTTGATTATGTTTTCCAATCTGAGCCCTCATATATATAATTATATATATATATATGTATGTAATGTCATATGTAATATTATATATAACAAACCCTGTCCACTCAGCCCTGTAGTACTAACAGTGGCAGTGGGTGGCATGTCACCCCGCCACTGGTCGTCTTTTTTTGTAGAGCAGCTCCAGCGAGCGGCTCACCCCTCGACAGATGAGGGATCAGATTGGAAATCACAATTAAAGTGGTGGGTTAGCGCTAGGATATAGGGGGCCAGGTGGCATAAAGTGTGTTAATGGTTGTATATGTGGTTACAAATCACTCAGTCTCTTTCCTAACATTTGGCCCTCATATCCTAGTGTTAAAACATCCCTTTCATTGTGATTTCCAATGTGAGCCCACATATATATGATATCACATGTAAAAGTATATATATAACAAACCCCATACTCAGGCCTGTAGTGATAACAGTAGCTGATGGTGTGGCACCCAGCCACTGGTCGTCCAGCATCGTAGACCAGATCCGGCAAATGAGGCCTCAGGTTAGAAATCACAATTAAGGTGGTGGTTTATATAATTAGCACTAGGATATAGGGGGTCATGTGGCACATAGTGTGTTGACGTTTGTATATGTGGTAACAACCCATTTAGTCCCTTCCCTAACATTTGATATATATTTATATATATATATATATATATATACTTTACACCACCTAGCCCTCATACCTAATGGGGGTACTGGGTGAGGCCTTTGCTCCTGGAAAGAATATAGGCCTCCAGTTCCAGATCCTGCTGATCGTAAGGCAACGATAGGGGAGACCCAGCACTGGCCAAGTGGTTCTTTGGGTTTGATTCCCAGTTGATGCTTCACTCACCAAGGGATGAGGTACAGCAAAAATGATTGCTAGGTTTTGATCCCCTGTTGTTTGCCTGCCCTGTCACCTCATTCTCATAGATACAATCACCAAAGACAGAATTCATCCCAACTTGTTTTTGCTGTGAAAATTACCCTGGCTGTCGGTATGGCATAAAACATCCATCCCACCCTCCTTCCTGGCCCTCATATCCTAGTGCTGAACCACCCCATTGATTGTGATTTCCAATCTGAGCCCTCATATATATAATTATATATAATTATATATATATATGTATGTAATGTCGTATGAATAGTATATATAATAAACCCTGTCCATTCAGCCCTGTAGTACTAACAGTAGCAGTGGGTGGCGTGTCCCCCAGTCACTGGTTGTCTTTCTTTATAGAGCAGCTCTGGTGAGCGGCTCACCCGCCACAAATGAGGGATCAGATTGGAAATCACAATTAAGGTGGTGGTTTAGCACTAGGATATAGGGTGCCAGGTGGCATATAGTGTTTGAATGGTTGTATGTGTGGTTTCAACTCTCTTAGACCCATACCTAAAATTCGATATACATAGTCCTATGTCTTACCGCTTATCTTTGTTCATGTCGGTACGTTTACACTATGTGCAAACCATGGTCAGTCCCTTGGATCAGGCGGCTCTTAACCCTAAGGTATATTTATGTATATAGAGAGGCCTTACCAACAATAAGCAAACCGACTTTGTATATCCTTCATCTCATCTCATATATCATTATATTATCACTATTCTTATCATCTTGATCAACAGGAAGACCATGTATACATAAGCATGTCATGATGACAATAAAACTGTCTAAAAAAAGGTGTCATGAGAATATCAAGCACCTGAAAATAGTAGTTTTGAGCACCAAACCCAGTAAAACATTCCAAGAGTGACCTAGTACACAGCCTTCATTTCGGTAATACACCAGGGGACAAATTGTTATGACATTGGACTATATATATTCAAATAGATATATATATATATATATATTAAAATGTTGGAAGCTACACCGAACCCGACACAAGAGTGTTGATGACTTGGTTTTATTAATCAGACGTGTTAAAATTGGCGAATCAACTAGTTTCGGCTTTTCACGGCCTTCATCAGGATTGGAATTATACCTCTGAATCGGTCTGGTATATCGATAATTAACAGTGTAAATTGACAGTGTGAAATTCACCCTGTGAATTAACAGGGTGGTAATTACGCGGTAGATTCTACAAGTCAAAAAGTTTTTGTTTTTTTGGTTATTTTGAAAATTAACGATAAAAGTGGAAAGTCTTGTCCATTGTCTCTGGTATATCTGGGGTAGATATGTAAATATAAATTTATAAATATGAACGATAATCAGTAAACTTCTAGGTTAAAGTATGCAAACCAACTACACCACCAGGGTGTGAAACAACGGAGTGAGTCCAAAGCCTTAAGAAAAAATTTTTCCTCGTAATACAATTACAAAAGTCTGAGAATTATTCACTGTTGTCCTGAACTAAGACAGTGGTTGGGGGACGGTTGAGGAGATATTGGAACAGAATAAATTCCCCAATGAAAGCACCACGGCCTGGAAGTATCTCATCAATCAGTGTGGTAATGGTCATAATCTTGCGCTGTAGGTCCACATTGTCAATGTGTGATATAGCATTGAAATTTTGTCCATTTTGGGTCTCGGTGTTGGAAGGCGTAGGCGAGTCGGCTTTTGCGGTGGTTTCTGGGGTGGTCGATGTTGGTCGGGGGTGTGGGTTTTCACCGTCGTCTGACGAGGGGTCAGTGCTAGCGTAGTTGACCAGGGTTGCCCCATGGTCAATGTTGATGGTAGGTGTCGGTGAGGAAGGTACTCCCATGTTCACTGGTTCGGGTGATCCTGGGGGTGAGTCCCACTGGGAGGCAACGGTAGGTGCCGGGGTAGACGGGTCCGGAGGTGTTGAAAGTACAGTCTCTATGGCCTCTTTGACAACGGTCGGAGTGACCGTAGTGGTGTTGGAAGGGGAGCTGATCCACGGGCGGAAACGTCCGGAAGATGTTAAGTCCGGGGTGGATGTGGCAACCGGTGATAAATAAACTTGGCCGGTGCTATTAAGGAACTGCGATAGGTTAAAGCTGGATTGTGCGTCTGGGTGGTTGTTGAGAGTCTCTACAGTGTTGCAGGGTACATGGGTGATTGACGCCGTGGAAATAACTGGGTCAGTCTGGCCCAATTGAGGTATCTGGGTCAACGTGCCGGTAGTACTTGTTGAGGCCACGGGCGGTGAAATCGGTTCGTAGATCGGTGTTGGGATCGTGCCAGGGGTTGTGTAAGGTGTGGGAGCCATTACGGTTCTAAAGTTTACCTTGGTGGGGTCCTGGATACAGATCTTTTTCACCGGAGGGGTTGGTATGTCCTCCGTGGTGCTCGTAGAGGCGCCCAGTTTAACGTTGAGAGGGTGGTCAACGACGATTTCTGGATGGCTAGACGCTGCATGGCGTTTCAAGGCGGAGTTCGAGGCGTAAGGCTTCTTACACCACTCACAGACGTAAAGAAGTAAATCAGCATTGTGTCGCATCGTAAAATGACGTCGTTCGGCCTTGACAGTCTTGAATATCTTGCCGCATTCAGGGCATTTAACGCCCTTGCGTGGGTGTGTAGTCAACAACTCCGCCATCTTAGTATCTCTGGTTCAAGCCCGCTGGTTGGAGGGTTCCGAGACACGTGATCCACGCGTCCTCCAATCGGAGACGAGTGTTGACAGCGGACGCTTGGTCTACGACGGTTAGTTTGGCGTTGGCCGTAGAATGTCCAGGGGAGTTGTAGTGAATCGGGATAGATTTGTACTCATCACGTAGCTTCACATCCCGTAGGTGTTGTTGGAATCTGACGTGTAGGGGGTTCGAAGTCTGGCCTACATATTGTAGACCACATCGTGAACATTCGATCAGGTAGATGACGTCACAGGTTTGGCAGATGGAGTTGGCGGCCACGCGTAAAACGCGGCCGTTCGAGGTTGATTTCACGGAGTTCACGGTGTTGATGTGGGGGCAGGTTTCACAGCGTGGTTTTCCACACGGTGAACAACCGCGCGGTGGTTTGGAGCGGCGTAGGGCGGAGTTGACGAGAATATCTCGTAAGTTCTTGTTTCGACGGAATGTGACCAGAATCTGTCTGTTTGTCAGGGGAGGCTTGACATTGTCCAGTAGGAATTTAGGTTGGATGGCGCCGTCAGAGATGTTTTTGTGGAGGGGGTCAAAGGTGACTATTAACGGTATGTTTACATCCGTGGTGGGCGTGGCAGATGGGTTCAACAGTGTTGATCGGTCGAGGTCGGCTGCTCTCTTTTGTGAGTCTATGAGGAGTTTCATTGGGTATTGGCGCTGGATCATGTACTTGATCATCTCGTTGGTGTGTGAGAAGTAGTCTTTTTTAGACGTGCAGATACGGCGAACTCGGACGAATTGGCTGTAGGGGATGGAGCGTTTCTGGTGGACAGGGTGGAATGATTTGTAGTGTAAATATCTGAAAGTGTCTGTGGGTTTGCGGTAGAGACTTGTGGTTAAGTTGCCGTGTTGGTCGACGGTTACGGTGACGTCTAAGAAATTGACACTATTGCTAGAGATGTATATATATATATATTATAACCACACCTGGCCCCTTTATTCTAGTACTGAACCACCCCTTTGATAGTGATTTCCAATCTGAGCCCTCATTTATATAATAATATTATATATATATAATCATATGTAATAGTATATATAACAAAACCCTGTCTATTTAGCCCTGTAGTAGTAACAGTGGCAGTGGGTAGCGTGTCACCCCCTACTGGTTGTCTTTCTTTATAAGGCAGCTCCAGCGAGCTACTCCCCCCACGACAGATGAGGGCTCAGATCGAAAATCGCCATCAAGGTGGTGGGTTAGCACTAGGATATAGGTGGCCAGGTGGAACATAGTGTGTTAATGGTTGTATATGTGCATGTACAACTCATGTAGTCCCTTCCCTAAATCTGATATACATAGTCCTATGTCTTACTACTTATCTTTTGCTCATGTCGAGCTGTTTACACTATGGGCCAACCATTGTCAGTCCCTTAGATCAGAGGGATCTAACCCCTAAGGGATATTTATGTATTATATAGAGAGGCCTTACCATCAAAAAGCAAACCGACTTTTAGTAGGTTTTGGTAGGATAGCATCTTGTTGGATACACTGTAAAAAGTTGCTGTTAATTTACAGCAGTTCTTGCAGTAAATTTACAGCACTTTCTGATGTTGGAAATTAAACAGCAATATTTACTGTAAAATTACAGTATTAGTACTGTAAATTTACTAAATTACAGTAACTTTGTAATTTTACAGTACTTTTTCTGTAAATTTATTCTCCACCAGGTGGGGCAAATGTTTATCATCAGTAAAACGTTTTTAGTTTTTACCTTAAAACTATATTTTAAGATGAATTATTTACTTTTAATTAATATTAGATATGATGAATAGATCAATAGACTTATTAAGTATATCACATAATAGATATCTCCACTCTGTCTAAATAATTTCAAGATACAGAGGTAATTGTCTGATTGAGACACCTTTTTGGTAGCAAATTGCCTTCATAGGCATGTGTTGGATTGGCAGTGCCTCATCATACCATCATTCCATGCATGTATTTGCTAATGCACTTAGCATAAATACATCCCTCATCCAATATACATTGGGTTTGAGGTAGGAATTATACCTTTATCCAACATTTAGTTGGATTTTAAAAAGGAAATTGATAAAGATAAAATGGTAAAATGTTTGATTTAGCATACTGTAAAAATACAGCAAGTACTGTAAATTTACAGCAAAAATTGCTGGAACCTTTGCTGCCAGCAACTTTTGCTGTAAATTTACAGCAGACTGTCTGCTGTAAATTTACAGCATATTTTGCCGTAGGAAATTAACAGTACATTATACTGTAAATTAACAGTACATAGAGTGCTGTAAATTTACAGCAAAAATTGCTGGAACCTTTGTTGCCAGCAACTTTTGCTGTAAATTTACAGTAGTTACTTCTTACAGTGTAGCATTTGATTGTAGTTTAGCAGCATATGAGTGCTGCTAACTGACAAAGTGCTTTGTGGTTTAGTGAATGTTTGCATGATAGCGTCCTGACATGGATGTTAAGTGACAATTAGCTTGTATTTGTGGGATAGTGCCCATTTGTGGTTTAGCGTCCTAACACAGCCTCCATTTCAGTAATACACCAGGAGACAAATTGATATGACTGTATATATCTAAATGTATATATATATATATTACCACACCTCGTACCCTAGAACTGAACCACCCCTTTGATTGTGATTTTCAGTCTGAGCCCTCATACTTATAACTACATGTATGATGGCATATGTATCAGTATACATAACAAACCCTGTCCATTCAGCCCTGTAGTACTAACAGTGCCAGTGGGTGGCATGTCACCTAGCCACTGGTCGTCTTGCTTTATAGAGCAGCTCCGCCGAGTGGCTCATCCCTGAGACAGATGAGGGTTCAGATTGGAAACTACAATTAAGGTGGTGGGTTAGCACCAGGAAATAGGGGGCCAGATGGCACAAAGTATGCGATATTGCTTGATATGAGGATTTATTGCAGTAGGTTTATTTGTTCTTTGGTATGGGAGGATTTTTCCTGTCATATGTATAGTGTTGGTGAAAAATGATTTACTGTTTATAGATATATATATATAGTCACAGACACGTCAAGTTCGCCTCGTCACTATATGTTACTTACCTATATACCTACATATTTATCACCTGCATTGCAGCAGTACGTACAAGGGATGGTGCACTGAGCAGTACATACAAGGGGTGGTGTGTATATAGAGGCTGTATGTACTGCTACACATTCTCAGTATTTTCAAGAGCTTTAGAATATAGTTTAGGTGTTAAAATATAGAAGACCCTTAGGTGTTGTCCTCGGGTCATCAGACGGAGCTTTGGGCAGTATACTGCATGCGGCCTTGCGCCTTGGGCAGTGCACTGTCCTTCGACCCTTGGCCGCCACCCCCTGCCCCCCTGGTCTTCTTATATTAATACACACCTACACACAAATGCATATTATATGTATACCTACATACCTTCATATTAACTTGCTTTGAGAATTTCCAGGGGACTGTACATAATTGATATTTATGAATGCATATGACCACACGTCGTGGCTGGGGAAGCTATATGGCAAATAAACACAATTTATATTCATGAAGTCATTGCCGTAAAGATGATTTGCTCTCGAAATGAAATCGAATACCAGAATAGTAGCCATCAATATTCATATCTGTAGACTACTCGATGACAGGACCAATTCTTTAGTGCCCACTGCATCAAGATCCACTTTCACAATGGTAAATGTCTTGAATGTGTATGTTATTTATTGTCATGCCAAATAAAAATAGGACCTGTCCATTTGTACAGTTTGAGTTTTTTCTGTTTTATGATATTTCCATATTGAAGAGGGAAAAAATCAAATGTCCAAAGATGACCGAAACCCATATACATGCTAACAACTTCCAATATCAATAAGACAAATAAAAGTAGCAGCCCTGGGCGTAAGTTCTCCAATGAACGATTTTAACATGACATTTTAACATTGTAACATAAAATAAGTTAATTATCAGTGTCCGTTGCGGGGGGTACAAAACATCGATTTCAACAATGAACGGTTGCGCTACAACAAACGTCATTCCTGTCAAATTAGTTATATAGCTGTTTTTTACATGGACAAATGTTTGCTATAGAACCAATTGTCTGAGCTGAAATTCGCACCAAATGTGTGTAAAGATATCAATTATACCCTCATATTTCCATCTTTGTTACACACATGTATGTACCTAAAGCCAAATTAAGGTCGTCGTTGTGACAATCAGTTGTTCTGCAACGAGTAAGAGAATTATGCAAAGATATGGACCGCTCATTTTCTTTTTGTCTTTTCAGGTATGTATGAGGGTGGCGATGGATCTTTGTTCAGCGAGACCTGAATTTCAGGTAGGACCAGCTATAATGTATTTAGCCTCAAGGTGTTAAGACTGTATAGTTAGTTACACAAACCGAAACATGGGCAGATTCATAGAGCATATCAATGTCTATATCCCATTCCTAGGTCAGTTGGATAGTTCAAGGGGTATGACTAGAAGTTGATCAACCAATCAAACACCAGCCTTTTTTATTCTAATGATTTGGTTGGAAAATCTTCAACCACCTTGATCTTGATTTACCATGATAATGCTCATTAACCATTGCATTATTTGTACTTTATATGGTAAAAAGAACTAATGACCATCATTTTTTTATTTATATACATATAAATTAAATATCTTTGAAGTTGTTTGAAAATCTATTAATTTCAGATGGTTATATAACAACTATTTATTCAATTTCAATAGTTTTTCAAATCTTTTTGTCGACGAAATCAGTCAAAATTAGCCTGAAAGACTTTAAATTACTGTAAAATTAGCTATCTGTGGAGGGGACAATTGGAAACAACCAGGATGGTGGAACCCACTGGTCGGTTATACCAGAGAGAGTAAATTCAAACTTTAGTATTCCCAGTTATACAGGAGTACTATCGGGACCTTCAAGGCAAATACTACAGGGCTCGGCCCTGGACTAGGTGTACAGGGCCCAGCTGCACCAGACCCAGCCTGGCCGGGCAGTGGAGAAAAAGTCCTCGCCCCTGGTACTAATTCGGACCCCATGTATTATTCAACAGCCGTTTTATCACCGTTTGGCCAGTCGTGTTTGTGACCGCACCCTCATCCCCCCCCCCCCCTGCCTGCCCCTCTAAAGGCTGTATTCCACGAGCCGATTTACGACCAATGGTAATTTGGTGAATTATTATTATTGACATTACTAAAGATTCGGTTTAACTGGTCAAATCTCGGAATAATTCCTGTGTTCATCACTGCACCAATATTCACATACATTTGTATTTTCATGTTATCCATAATTTTTAAATTCAATGAGTTTTACCTATTTCTCTTTAAAAGACCATACTGCATTTACAATGATTGAAATATTCTAGATATTTTGATGTAGCTTGCATTGAATTTTCATGAGATAATTGATAAATATATATAGCATTTTGCTAGTTGTATTGCAAAACCATAAATAAAATACCCTACATATCATTTGAATGAGTATTAAAAACCCTCTCTAATGATATATTATAACATGCCTATGATTACTCAATTGCCGTCTTCTGAAAACGGGAGTAAAATCGGTTAGTGGAATACAGCCTTCTAACAACCCCCGTCCAGCCCCTTGCCCCTGCCCAGCCCCACCCAGCCCCCTCTTTCTGCTCCCCCCCCCCCCCAAGCCCCTCACCTCGCCCCTGGCCAGTCGGTCCAACCCCCCGCCCTTATCTCTTTAGCAATGCAGTTAGCAAATGGGCCCGGCATTCATAGGCAGGTGGCCGTGCCCCTGCACAGACGGTCATCACTGCCCTGTTTAAAGGCCATATTACACTATGCGTTGAGGCAAGTTCGCATTGGGTCGCTCTGCCTAAAGCGTCTGACTTGCCTTATTTCACAGACATGTTTGTAAAAAAAAACGCGAGCCAAAGCGACCCGACGTGACCCAATGCGAGCCCAAAACACGTAGTATAATATAGTTAGGTTTGGTTGTGTTGGCTACCCAACACATAGTGTAATATGCCATAAAGGCATTCCATTCGCGTTGGGCAAAATCACCCAACGCGAATATACAATCAACACATAGTGTGATATGGCCTTTAGTCTTTATGGTAATGGTCTGCACAGACTCGCCTCATAACACAAATATTTTAACAGTATGATTATACTCCAGACAAAGTACTCTTAATGAGTATTATGCCTGTATTGAACTTTCATTATTGGCCGATATTGAAGGCAGTCTAGAGTGGATATAAGGGAGTCATAATGAGGATTCTTAAGCCCCATACCCACTAGGCGATTTTACTGGCGACTGGCGATGGGCAACAGCAGAATCACTGATACAATCATTACCAATTTAGCTCAAATGTTAGTTTGTACCATTGAAAAGTTACATACTAACATGTGAGCTAAATTGGTAATGATTGTACAAGCCATTCTGCTGTTGCCCGTCGCCAGTCGCCGGTAAAATCGCCTAGTGGGTATGGGGCTTAAGGTATTGTTTACATTATTCAAGAAAAACCATTACAAAATTGTAAAGAAAAACATATTTTAACACCCACACGGCCGCCGAGCGGTGCGTATAAGGGCCAGTGAGTATTGAATGGCTGTACGTACCGCTCCTTGTATTGAAGGGTTTAAACTTTAATTGGTATTTTGCTTGGGTGCCTGTACAACCCATGGGAACCCTCAGTACGTACGATCCCCTATTAGTCGTACAGTCACCCTCTGACCCCCCCCCCCCCCCTCCGCAGGAATGAATTGCCTTTACAATATTATTATAGAGGTAGTTAAGAGTAAAGCTTCATTTAAGAAATAAAAGGGTTTGTCCATAGGAAATCCTTATGAAAAAATATCGTAATTGTTATGTGCTTAAAATCATCATCTCATTTCATCTCAGTAAAAATCACCAAATGCCGTTTTCACGGCAAGAAATTGTACTTCCGGTGTACTGAAAACCCGCTCCTATAAAATATTGACTTTGTATAACATATGAGCGTTTGGAAGATCGGCAAAGCCAAACCTAGTTAACCCAATAAAAAATAAAACATGCTGAGGCCTATAAGACCGATGTGGCATTAAAATGCTCTACTGTGTATGCGACAGTATAGCATGAAGCGCGTCGCAAAGATTGTACATATACGTATACAAAAGATTTGTATTGTATGAATCATGACAGCAATAACCAAACCATATGTATGAAACTCCTTGTAAATATGTGACTTAGCTAATTGAAGAGTTTTAGGGACCCCAACGTATCTCAATACGTTAACGTATTTCAAAACTGTCAAGCCATTTCACAGAGTACCAGTTGAAGATTCATGAAAAGCAAACATCTATTTATCTATACCATTGGAAAAGCTGTGTACTTCTAATGATGTAATTTTCACATCGTTCATTAGGACAGAGATAAGAGATAATACGTTGCGTTTGCGTTCTGGGATGCGTTGGAGTTGCTAAAACTCCGTAATTGACTCAGAACAAACGTGTCATTGTCAATAGGTGAAGTGGTAGTAGTATATGGAAATGGGGCATTTGAGGTTTTTGCGTACAGTTCCTTATGTTTTAAGTAGCAGTTATAAAGAATATTGTTTCCCTATTAGGTACAAGAAATGTAAACGATCAGACTATATGCTATATCCTTTTTATCATCATGAATAAATATTCGTATATATATGATTTCACCGTAAGGGTTCATCGGTAGAATTGTATGTAAATGGAGAAATAATGGAATACACAAAAAAAATATGAAAAGACATATAAGAAGCTGCCAGACATTGCTGCACATACGGCTCCCAACCATGTATGATTAATAGTTCATAATCATATGCTCCATCCAGATGTGGAAACTTTGCATTCTATATTACGTTTAAACATTTAGCATTCTGTCTCAGACTTGTTCTCTTTTTTTATCCAAGTAATCTTTTGAAACAGAATAGTGGGAGGAATCTGGGGGTATTATATTCTGAACATATTAATAAACATTGCTTACCCTGAGCCAGGCATGCTCTGTTGTGTACAAGTGATATAGGCATTGTTTTGAGATCAGTAACCACCTGCAGTAACATCTTGCCATAAAAGGGATCATAATCATATTTGCAACATTCCTAGGCTGAGTCCTGCGAGCAGGATCATCTAGTATCCAATAAGAATGACCGACTCCTTATGAATATGCTAATCGTAGGAAATTGCCTTTGTAAGAGCGGGTAAACGACTACTTTTATGAGGCATAGGTATAATGGCTTGCATATAGCTCTTGAGTGCTTGGCAGAACTGCCTCTTAATGATAGTGCCCCAAATCATGTAAATGCCTTTAGACTAAGGGATTATCGTAAATATCCGAATAAGTTAAAGCAGATAATCATAGGCCTGCAAATCCTAATCCGTGATTTAGAAAGATCTTATTCAGCATAAGTTATTCTAAATTGATAGATTGGCGCACACTTTTCTATTGGATGGTTAATGAAAAGATGTGCTCAATTTCAATTTTGGAAAGCATCACAAGTCTATAATATTCAATTTCCACGAAGTTCCAATAAAATAACGTCTATATGGGTGTCCAGGCAACCGTTCAATTAAGGATATTATTTCTATTTAAATCTGTTTCTCAATTGGCTTTTAGATTTGTCCTTTGATAAATTTAAGCGGTTTTGAGGGTGGCGATTAATTCACAATTCACGGCAAAGATTACATTACTGTCGCTATATATTCTACAGACGGGAACAATTCCTATTGATCAGTCTGTTATCATCAGGAAACTAAATCAAAACATGGATCTGTCATCTGGAATAGTTACATTGATGCTAAAGGTCCATACCCACTAGGTGATCTTCACTAGGCGATCTACACAAGGAACGTCTCTTTCTCTTTATCAAGTTTAAGTGTCCACAAAATAAAGGGGAGGGGTTTTCAGAACCCCCTGGAGACTTCCCGCCCCCCCAACGATCCACCCCTCTTGACGACTATCAGGGGTGTGCAAACGCTCGCAAATTTGCAGGAATTTTGTCCGAGAATGTGCGAATTTAGCCTTCAGATTTAGCCTATATAGAAAAGTGAAAAAGCTACACAAATATGGGCGAATTTGTGACCAGATTGTGTGAATTTAGCTGGTAGGCCTAGTGTTGCGGAAGAAAATAGGGTCTGCATGCCCCTGACTGTATTTCAAGATTTAGGAGTTGACTGGAGTTGGAACTGAATAAAGGGCCATACCCACTAGGTGATTATTCCTGAGTCGGCCAACTGATTAGCCTTAAAATCGGCCGATTCTATTATTAAAATCACTTCGAATCAGCCGATTTTACCAGTGATTGAGATCAAACTGCACTTTCCAATATGCTATACTAAGGGGGACTGGCAGAATCGGTTGATTGTCCCAGTCGCCTGTCGATCGTTGGTGTTAAAATCGCCTAGTGGGTATGGGGCTTCAGTTGACTGGTTCTGACACCTAGACAACTTTATAGTCAGAATTTGACGTCTCACCATCGGCATGACATGATCCCTAACATTCACTTGGTAAATCATAGAGTCAACCAACTCTGAGTCTGCCAATTGCCAATTAAAAAGGGTTAGCCAACTGACAAATGGCTTAAGCAATCATTCCCTGTGTGTTAAGTGCTTCAGAAATAGAGTAGCTGCCTCTGAAAACAGAGCTGATAGAGCTACTTAAAACAAAGTGTCAGAGAAAGAGGAGAAACACAAAACATGGTTCCTTGTAACAGCCCATTAAGTCAAAGAAAGCCTCAATCAGTTTAAAGAGCTTGGCTCCAGGGTCTAAAAGTCAAGTGGCTGGGGTTTCGGTATTTAAACAGGTTAGAATGCTTTGCCCTTTATTAGAACTTCTTATGCTTCAAGGTTTGTTAGTGTGTGATTAGATGAATTAGGAATTGGACGAACGGATATCTAAGAAAATGCATCTTGAGATTAAAATTTTAACTGTAATCCATGAAGGCACAATTAGATAGACCATATCAAGACATTATGTCTGTCCCCTGAAATCCATTCTTTAAGCTGTGTCCCCAATTGAGCGACTAACTATGGCAACTGATGTTAATCCCCTGACAATTAGAGAGTTAGTGCGTCGTCAGGTGACTAACTACTTGCCAGACTACTAAGAGAAACTAATTGCCAAGTTGGGACGCTCTTCCCATCAAACTGCCGGCAAGTAAAGGATTTGACATTAGGATAATATGGATATTTGGCTTGAAAGTATGTAATTATTGCATTATTAAGCAAGTTTGATATTTCATCAGCGATTTTATCCACAATTTTATCACCGACTTTACCAGTGATCCCATCACCCGTCGACTGACAACATAAATCACACTATTGCCACAGGGAATCGCCGGGCAATCCATTGATAACCTAGTCACCTGGTGACTTCACCAGCAATTTTCCTAGTCACCTGTCAACGTTAAAGTCCTAGTGGGTATGGAGCTTAAGGTTTACAAGAAAAGGTGAACTGTCAGGAGCAAGAGAAAATGTTAAAGCTTAAATTATGCGGTTCCTTTTATCCCTATAGTCGGTAATATTTGTTTGCCAGATGGGGACGCAGTTTAATACACCACACTATCCCTTTTCCCCACGACGTGAGCCGTGTACAGATAGGAGGGTCCTCAACTATTAATACTGTCAGCTCACTTCTTTAGGAAAACCCATAAATGCCAAAGCAAATCCAATATCAATGACCGTGTTGCTAGACCTCATTCACTCGGATCAAATAAAACATCCTTTCTGCTCTAGCGTGTCGTTCGTGCAGCGGATCATTTAGCGCTGTGCATTGTAGTAATCCATGCATCAAACCTTGCTTATTTGCAGACTTGTTTGCCCAAGTATTCATTTTGACTTCTAATTCCCTCCTAAATGGAATTGGTCACGAAGACCGAATGGAAAATCCCATTTCGCCCCGATTGCTTCCACCTGTCGCCTGTAGCCATCGATGTGTCTTCGATGTGCCTTTCATTGGCGACACATTGGCGACCCAACGTTAACAAATCAGCAGAATAGAAAAAAAGTACTTCCAGCTCTGTATGAAAGGCATTGCCACCTTGTCATGAAGAGTAGCAAGGTCCATATTGCTCAATGTGTCTCACAATTGCCTCTCTTTCACTCTCAGTGTATGATAATGGCATAGTTAGTTGGTTGACTATCATGAATAGACTCATTTCTGAAGTTAAACAGGGTTCCACCCTAAATTGTTGGGATCATAGGAAAAGGAGAGATGTCTCTGGATATATCTTACTCATAGTTTGTGGAAAGGAAGAGGGTTTCCAAACACCTGGGAATTCCCCCCTCGATATGCCTTTGAAACCCCATTGGCTACACCTCTAATATTAGCTTTTTTCCATATTGTCTAGCCTGAACTAGAATTGTAACATTTTATTCACAGTGTAGATTGACTTCAAAGCAGGCGAAAAAGCAATCACAATTTAGCATTGCTCATCATTATAACGTGGTATACAGCGCCATTGCCCTCTATAAAATAACAGCCGGTCGTGCCGCTCATGAAATATGACTAGCCTTCCTCCATTAGAGATGCAAAAACCATTTCTTCTTGATTCACACAGACTATTGCTGCAATACTATCCTTCCAACCATGGCTCATCCTTGGCTAAGGTTCCAAGGTTTCTAGGTTAAAGCATGTATTCCACAAGGCGATTCCAACTGCTGGTTATTTGATAATTCATAATCTTTGACCAGTATCATTGCAAAAGACCATACGTCCTACATATTATTTGAAAGAGATTTTGAAAACCATTCTAAGGGTATGTAACATGAATATGATTCAGCAAAATTCCCGCTGCCGATTTTTGATATCGGGAGTAAAATCAGCTAGTGGAATACAGCCTTTAGCCTGAGACAGTAATTGATCACTGCTTCCCTCTGCTAGCCGAATCCCATTCAGGTCTACAGATCTGCTACCTTATTCTCCCGACCTCATGACAGGCCTCTATTGTTCAATGGAAAATAATGAACTCTTGTTGGGTGATATTGGGGACTATGTTGTTCCGTTCTATGTTAGAAATGAGAATATCTAAATAGGAGTAGACAATCTTTAGGGCTATATATTGTTCCTGAACCATACTCCACCATCGCTTCTGATTCCACAGTAACCATTGCTCAGAGTATAGCCTTTTTTCATTTTAAGTTTTAAGTTAAAAGTTTGTATCACTTTGCACCGCTATTAATTGGGTCAACCTGCTCGCCAGGCACTAGTGTAAAATCAGAATGTTATACTTAGAGTGATGATTACAAGGAAATTGGAAGCGATGGTGGAGTGTGGGTCCTGGATGTTTGGGCCTTTTGTATACGTTGTCAAGTGCAAATTATATCTCTATATAGAATTTCTCAGTTTGCTTGCAACGATATAGATCAAAAGTGATGAACGGTTCTTGGGGCTATCCCTTTTTTATTATTAGTCAGATAACATCACATACATTATGTGCAGGTTCTCCCAGTTGTGTTATAATGATGAGATGGATTACATTGAGACAGAATAAGGATGAAGTAAACATATAATAAAGGCAGCAATATATCTTGGTCATTCACACCCTAGACATTTGGGATTTAAAGCTTCGCTCTAGCTATATAGTGTATGATGGAAGTGCAGATCATTATAATAGCCAAATACAACCCCAAGAATTTTAGATATGGCTCTCACAGCTGCATAAAGGGGTAAGGTGTTTATTGGAAGGAGATGTGCCACATAATTTATGCAATCGTCCTGTACCACCAAAGGACATTACCACCCAACCTGCTGCCTACACAATGACGAGCTGGACAGAAATGGTCTAGTGTACCATTGATAAGTGTGTCGTAAATACTAACATAACCCCAGGGACTCCACTACTTCTGGGCTATTTGGCCCATGGTGCCAAGGGTATAGGGGGAAGCCAAAGGCCTCCCATTATAGGAATGGGCCTGACAGCAGGACAGCAAAGGCGCTGAGGTCCCAAGAGCCCAGGATTCATTTTCACCTACTTTGGGCTTGTAATTGCCTTCTCCTACCCTTGGCTGATTTCCTGAAGCTTCCATCACCATGTTTTATACTGAAACATAAAAATAAATCGGCGAAATGCAATCATTGTTTTCAGTATTTTGACATTTTTGATCGTTGTTATGTTGTGCACTCGTAAATGTTATTAGCCAGAAAATGTATGTTGTTAACATAATTATTTTAAACATCTTTAACAGAAAGATATGGTGTATAGACGGGTGTGCATGTGTATGTAGTATATTTGCATATAGTTCATATGTATATATAGATGACAAACACACAGAAGAAAGCGAGGACGCGGTATTATAGCGCCTCTATGTATTTGGGACAGCTTTGCTTATGTTCTCCTCAACCTCAATACCTCAACCTGCCTTCCCGTTTGCAGATGCTTTTCCGTTTAGATTTCCTCCACAGCGTTCACTATAGCTATATTTAATTGTCATTTTCAGCGCACGTATTTCACCATTCATTTGAAAATAGCGTGTCAGCGGTTTTGATCGGAGACCTATGGCCCGTTGCACAATAGAATTTCGTTGTGAGGATCAAGTTAAGATATCTTGGCAAAAGGTTTTATTGTTACGATTTTACAAAAAAAGAGTAAAATCTCTGGTTCTAATTAATGAAATTGAATTCTGTAAATTGATATAAAAAGGGGGAAGATTAGAGAAAATTCAGTAAAAGTTACAGCTCTCTGGGGGCATTTTAAATATAGAAGAAAATTAGTGTTACGAAAATATTATTTTCGTTAAATACATTATTTTCTTTGCTAGGAAACCCATTGTGCAACGGGCCACTATAGGCTGCCTACATTGACAGCAATCGCATCTCGATTTTATACCTTTATGTTTTTTTCTTTGCCCGTCACTGCACCATTAAAGACCGTCCTCCATAACTCTCTCTCACTAACCCTCCCACTCATCTTCATTCTCATTCAAACTTTTACTTTTACCCAGCATTCACCTCGCTCCCTTCATCTTTCCGGACATCCTTCCGCCATTTCCTCCTGATATCCCTCCACCCTCCACCCCCACCTCCACCTCCCGACCCCGGCTACCCTCTCTCCCTCTCAGTTTTCTCTTTACAGTGGCTCATACTTAACAGCAGCTCGCGCTCTTTATTGAAAACGGAATAGCCACATAATGATAGCCCACGTCTCAAGTTTCTGTCCGACAAAGGCCGCTGGATGGCGCTGTTGTCGCCGGCGGCGTCTCACGTGACGGGGTGTTGCGCGCGCACCTTTTGTCACCGGCCGGCCCTAAACATCGGCTTGGAGAGCGGCCGTCACACGAGCTGCTCTTAAAGAGGGCCCCCCGCCTGCTCACCTGACCTATTTACCTGATACTAACTCACAGCCGCTCGCCGTATGTAATCTTCTCCTCGCTATGGTTTCTCTTACTTGTTGCTACTTACTGTTGTTATGTTCTTCCCACCAGTTATTACTGCTGGTCATTTTGTATCTTTCACCGGTTGTTATTGAAGGTCATTAGGCCTATGTGGCTTCCCTTACTAGTTGTTGCTGAAGTCATTTTGTCTATTTTCAGTCACTGTTGCTGAAGGTCACTCTGGCTATTTCCCTCATTGATGTTGGAGATCATTCTTGCTATTTTCAGTCATTGTTGCTCAAGGTCACACTGGCTATTTCTGTCATAGTTGCTGAAGGCCATTATAGCTTCTCTCAATCATTGATACTGAAGGTCATTCTTGCTATTTTCAGTCATTGTTGCTGAAGGTCATTCTACCTATTTTCAGTCATTGTTGTCGCTTGAGGCCCTTCTAGCTATTTTAAGTCATTATTATCACCGAAGGTCATTCTGGCTATTTTCAGTTGTTGTTGCCAAAGGTCATTCTGGTTCGTCTTTATAAAATCGTAATTGTTGAAGGTCATTCTTGATTTTCAATTTTAGTAGCTGAAGGTCATCATAGCTTCTCTCAATAGTTGTTTCAGAAGGTCATTATGGCTTTTTAATCATTGTTGTTGATTATCATGACTTCATTATGACTTCTTTCAGTTGTGGTTGCTGACGTATGGCTATTTTCAATTGTTATATCTGAAGGTCATTCTAGCTTCTCTCACCTGTTGTAGCTTAAGGTCATTGTGGCGTCTCTTACTAGTTGGTAAGAAAGATCAGCACGTTTCTCTTAGCGGCTAAGAATGAACACTATCATGTAACAAAGAAATTACTTAATCCTACCTGACTTACACGTACCGATATTCAATGCCACTACATTATAATAGTTGTATTTAAGAAATTATTATCCTACATTATTTCATGTTGCAAGTATGTGCGCACCTTAGAAAAATATTCATCCCCCCTTTCCCCCATGTTACAATACTCACATTGAATGCGTATTAAAACAAGAATACCCACGGGGGTTGTCTGAGGGTCGAAGGACAACCTGCTGGGCAGCATACTGCCCAAGACCGAAGGCCACAGTCAGTACTCTGCCCAAAGGTTCATCCCTAGACCCGAGGATGACCCCTAAGGGCCTTCTATATTTTATCACCGGAACAATGCTCCAAATATGTTTTAAAATCCTGTAAATGAGTAGCGGTATGTACAGCAAGTCACTATGGACCACCCCTTGTACGCACCTCTCCTCGGCCGTGCGGGTGATAAAGGAACGTACACACATTTTCAGACCCCATCCCTACTTGGTGTGTGTACCACTTAATGACCCTTTATGGAGATCTAGCCGGTATCGTTTCGTACAGCCGTCTAAGGCACCGTCTGGCATTCTAAACCCTCACAGATCCATACTTGGCTTGTGGGTTGTTCAGGGATTCCTCAGACTACTTTGAAGGCTGTGTTTCCCCTTATAGTTACCAGGGCAGGCCTGTCGATACCTGAGTCGTTTGTCTCAGTTTGGGTCCCTTTTATCAGAATCCTTCCAACCTCAAGGGTGCCTATGGTCGATAGTTCTTTAAATAAATTGTCATACCCGACCCTGAAGGACACGTCTGGTTTGATTATGAATACTAGAATGCGAATTGGGCAAATAATATAACTGCCACTAGTATACTTTATGATATAGACGTTGTGCCCTTGACGTCACACAATTTAAAACGGGACTGGACGCCATATTGATGATCAATTAAAAGATATCACTTTTCAATTTTAAAAGGCCTCTAGAAAAGAATTTATGCTACATATCAGGCCCGTACCCAGCTTCTGCTGTGGGGGTGGTGAGGTTCCACAACCGGAGCTTTTGCCTATTTTGTTTTTATTTGAACCTGAAAAGGGGGGTGGCGAGCACTACAAAGTGGAACTTGTCAATGTTTTACCTCTATTTTTGAGGGTTTTTTACATTAAATTGGAAGGAAAGGTGGAACTTATGGAAGAATTTCCTTTTATTTTTTACTTTTTTTTATGGGGGGGGGGCGATCCCAAAATTAAAAGTATTCACATAACCACGTCTGCACAAGGACTATACTATTGTTATGACGAGTTTGTCGTCGTTAAAAATGTAAAGCTTATATCATTGCCATGCATAAATGCCATACAGTAACGTGCTACGCTAAATAATCTTTTTCCTACTCATCCCAACCACTACATATTTAGAAGAATCCTTTGCAGAGACACTTTATATCGTTAAGTCTCGCCCCGGCTGACAGTGGTTGTATTTATCTCCGATATTTAATTCCCCAGTTCTATTGCTTTGCGGACAGCGCCCGTCGCCCGTGGGGGAACCTTTCCCTGTCTAGCCGAGGTATCTATTTCTAAACTCAGTTATTTCTACTTCTCTATCCAATACCTACTGACGGCGGTTAAGGCACATCTGATGTGCCTTCAGGAGGCACAGCACAAAATGACAGAGTTAATTACTGCGCTAAGATACACCCGTAGGACAGCGAACGATGAAACTGTGTGGGGAAGGTGTATAGTTGACATTTATTGTCCATAATGGGGAGGGGGGATTTATCATAAAGTGTCTACGTTCTATAAGGAAATAGGTAAGTTATCCTTATTGGGGAAGGTTATTTATTGGGAGAGTGGTGCAGATAATTTAGGATAGAGAAATAAGTTGTTCGCAACATGTACATGAAGATTAGATGTTTCTATGAAAGTATATGATTTTTAGGTATTTTATTTGCAATTGTTTTTTTCCCAAAGTTGTCCAGGCCATAGGTATTTTATTTGTACAATTGATACTAAACCCAAGTATAAAGCCGCTACGGAAGCTTGGATATTCACTATTTTGTTGTGGTTGTACCTTCAGGTGCCTGCAAAATAGAAAGTTCCTGGCTTATGCATATTTAATTCCCCTCTCTTTGCAGCAAATCTCAAAAGGTCATGTGACCACCTCATCACCACTCATACTGCCGCAAGACACTCTCTGTCCTGAAAACGGTTCGTAAGAAATCCTAAGAAGAGTCTTTGCTGTGTAGGTAGAAACCTGACCACCAGAAAGCTAAGATTACTGCGCCCTGTGGCGAAAAAGTAGTCTGGCATTTTTCACTCGGACAGTCTGGCATGCGCTGCCCGACCCAGTGGTTGTTACAGTGCAGAAACTATACTCGTAGGCTGGAGACCCAAAGTGGCATAGTGACCACTGCCATGTATCCTACCCTACATAGAGGCTCTACACTCTCTGAGCCTACTAGATTATTATGCCCTGCAGTTTAGAACGTAAGACAGCTGGCGCCAACACAGTCTCAGCTACAGTACAGAGAATATTCTTGTGGGCGAGAGATGTAAAGTGCCATAGTGACCAGTACTCCGCTATGTATCGTGCCTCCTACCCTGTATAGAAGCCATACAGATACTTTCTGTGCTCACTAGTCCTCTTGTTATTCTGGCCACACAGCAGCTGTCCCGACCCCTTCTCTACCCGACAAAACGTCTCTGCGTGCCCTCGTACACTATAAGCCAAAGAGCTGGCCCCCCCTCCACCTCACCCTACATGTCATAGAGCAGCTTGCATGTGCTCTCGAATCACAACCAGCCTACCCATTGCAACATCTTATTACATTCTGCCGCAAGACACTCTCCATGGAAAACAGTCCACAAGAACAGTAGCTCCTATATAGGTAGAAAGGGCTAAGAGAACTATGCCCTGCAGTTCAAAGGTTAGACAGCATTTTTTGCCAGTCCGGCTAGCTGTGGCTGACTGAGCAGCAACTACAGTGCAAAGACCATTCTTGTGGATGAGAGACCCAAAGTGGCATATTGACCGCTCCTTTCCTATGTATCCTGCCACCTACCCTGTATAGAAGCCCCACAGACATTCTGTGCCCACTAGTCCTATTGTCACGCTGGCCACACAACAACTGTCCCGACCCCTTCTCTATCCGACAAAACGTCTCTTCATGCCCTCCTACACTAAATGCCATAGAGCTGCTCCCTCTCCACCTCACCCTACACGTCATAGAGCCGCTCACATGTACTCTCCAATCACAAACAGCCTGCTATCCTATGCTCTCCAATCACAAACAACCTACCCTCAACCCACTGCGACATCTTATTACATTCTGCAGCAAGACGCTCTCCATGCCGGGAAACAGTTCACAAGAACAAAAGCTGCTATATAGGTAGAAAAGGCTAAGAGTACTATGCCCTGCAGTTCAAATGTAAGACATTTTGGTCAGGCCAGCTGTGGCTGACCGAGTGGCAGCTACAGCACAGAGACTATTCTTTTGGGTGAGGGACCCAAAGTAGCATAGTGACCACTCCTTTCCTATGTTTCCTGCCACCTACCCTATATAGAAGCCCCACAGACACTTTCTATGCCTTCTAGTCCTATTGTCATTCTGGCCTCAGTGCAGCTGTTCTAGCCCCTTTCCTACCCCACAAAACGTCTCTGCATGCCCTCCTACACTATAAGCCATAGGGCTGCTCCCCAACCCTCGCCCTAAATGTCATAGAGAAGCTCACGGGCGCTCTCCAATCACAGCCTGCCCCCAACCCACTGTGACCCGCCACCTGTCGGCAGACAGTGGCGTCAATAGCAGGAAATCGGTTTCCATTTCCAAAAGCACAAAGGGAGTGACCAAAAATAGAGTCAGGCAGACGCCATTAAAAAAACACCCTTATCATACCCGTGAGCCTTCCTCTCTGGCCTTCTGCCATGATAATGTGATCATATATACTGCGGTCAGCCTGACCTCACAGTACTCACCTTAATTCAAAGGCCAGCTTCTTCCTTCAGTTCATCCAGCTGGTTTCCCAAAAGGGGTAGTATACTACCACTGCCTTTGGCCCGTTGCACAATATATGAATCGCTATTACGATGGGTACCAAATTAACAACACCTTTCAAAAGCAACTTTGCACATGATTAGGCTGTCTTTGCGCCTCTTATTATGCCTCAAAATAAACCTATTTAGAATGCTGTAAATGACCTGTATTCTTAACAGGATA
This sequence comes from Lepidonotus clava, assembly GCA_936440205.1. NCBI lineage: Eukaryota > Metazoa > Annelida > Polychaeta > Phyllodocida > Polynoidae > Lepidonotus > Lepidonotus clava. Next base: position 55,148,865 of record OW387135.1, on the reverse strand, counting down.
TAGTCCTACAGTGCCCTTTTATATATCAATTTACAGTTTGTTACTTACTATAATTGCACACAACAATTACGTTATTGATGGTGAGGTTGAAACCTCAGCAAATCAGAATATTATCATAACATCATTTTTTGATGAGGTTAGGATGAAACTGAAACAAAATGTAAGAACATTCTGTCTGGGTTGAAGGATGTAACCAGAATGTTGTAATAACATCACAGTGCAATGTCACGGCAGTACGTTGCAGTGACATAATTGGGAGTCATCAAAAGAATGCAACAATAACCAGATAAAGAAACAACCATAATGTTACTGCAACGTTATAATAACGTCGCATCCTTGGCTGGATCGGGATTGAAAGAGTTTATGACCCTCTATATCCTTCAGTGTGTTTCGTCACTCTCCATGATATAACCTGGGTACTCTGTCATTCTCTATAATATAACCCCAGCTGACCAGGCAGGTTGTGAGGTGGCCGTGGTAAGTAGTAACCGCAGGGCTTGCCCTATCAGCCGTCGGGATCCATGGGGCTCTCCGGACCAATCCCCCCAGTAATCCAACATGGCGCCCCCCAGTCATGTAGCGGAACCGGAACTGGCCGTTACACGCCCCCTGTTGGCCGGTGGGGTCATTAGTTCAGCGGGCCAATAGGCAGGTAAAGGATGACGCCCTGAGGGGTTGGTTAGGCCTTCTGTTGACCCAGGATATACTATGTAGAGTATAAACCCAAGAGAGGGGGACATAATAGATATAGTATTGGCATTTTCTGCTTTTGTGTGTCGGTACTGTGTATGGATGGCCTGAAGGTGTTATTCTGAATGATTATACATATATTATGTGCATGTATATATATATATATATATATATATATATTCATAGGCGATACTTTTTCCGACATAGTCCAAACACTCTAACAACAAATGTGTGATATCGCTGAGGATTTTAAAGATGTAACATTTACAAAACAAAGGAGAAAGATTAGCTGAGAGGAATGCCAACAAACTTAATATACACCAAGAAATGTTACTTGTAGGAACCGAGATGTGGGCAACGGTAAACAATAAGCATCCGGGAACGTAATCATAGGCCTCCCATTTAGCACGTATGCATCATGGGGGTGTACATTTTTTGAAAATGTGTGTCCATTCCTGTATTCAATGTGTGGTTCAGTCCATGCACCCAAAAATATTGTATAAGAATGACCAGGGGGGGCGTACGAGGGTGGCCGTATGGCCCATAGGAGATCGTCACATACTGAGGGCGAAGCCCATGGGTTGTACAGCTAACCGAGAACGACCTCTAAGGTGCTTCTTTATTTCCTCACCTCAACACTTTTCAAAATATGTCAATATTACTGAAAATAAGGAATCTACTGTGAGCAGTACGTTCGATGTGGCAATACGAATTGCCCCCAAATACGCACCACTCAATGGCCGTGCAGGTGATAAAAAGCTATTGAAGGTTTAACTCTCGGTGCACAATAACCCCACAGAGGCCAGACGATGATCTGGCGGTGAGAGAGGGGGAGAGGCTCACATGTGTAAGCATGTGAGCCATGCCCACAGGGCGGGGATGGTTTGTTGGGGCTGTGCATGGCCTATTGCAGGATTACTCTCGGCATACTATAACCCCACAGAGGCCAGACGGTGAGCTGGCGGTGAGAGGGGTAGGAGGCTCACACGTGTAAGCATGTCAGCCGTGCCCAAAGGGCCAGGGATGGTTTATTGGGGCTGTACACGATCTCCGTGGGACGCCAGCTTTTGTTGCCACAGTCATAGAGAACCACCATAACACAGCAGCCTGCCAGCTATACACCTAAAGTCTGTATACCAACCTATGTACATAAGTATTAAAGGTTTATTCCCGGCATACTATAACCCCACAGAGGCCAGACGGTGAGCTGGTCGTAAGAGGGGGATAGGGATGCTCACATGTGTAAGCGTGTTGGCCGTGCCCACAGGGCGGCCGTGGTTTATTGGGGCTGTTCAAGGCCTATTGCAGGTTTACTCTCGGCATACTATAACCCCACAGAGGCCAGACGGTGAGCTGGCGGTGAGAGGGGGAAGGAGGCTCACACATGTAAGCATGTCGGCCGTGCCCACAGGGTAACGGTGGTTTATTGGGGCTGTACACGATCTCCGTGGGACGCCAGCGTTTGTTGCCACAGCCATAGAGAACCACCATAACACAGCAGCCTGCCAGTTATACACCTCAGGCCTGTATACCACTGGACGATTTGAACTGACTGGTGGCGTAGCCATGGGGGTTCCTGGGTGTCTGGAACCCCCTTTGATTTCATTTCCCAAGATATAGTAAACTATAAGAAATCTTGCTAAAAATGTAGTTCAGAACCCTCTTAGATTTACCTGGTAAACGGCTTCACAAGAATTGCATTCAACGAAATATCCCTTGTTACAAAAGAAAATGAACATATATGAAGATAAGAGCATATATGTTGCGAAATGTACTGGAAGATTAAAATGGGGTGTGAAATCAAATTGTAAAGACCTAGAAACGCTGAGTGTATGAACCTAAAATTAACCCCAGAAACCAATAAGCCCATCCCACATTGGGTATTTCCTAAGGTTGGACAAGAATTGGACAAAATAAGTCTATAAGCCGTCCTTGTTTCAAAGATTTCGGGATACTGAAATAAGCAAGAATTATGTTTTTTCTAAATCCTCAAGTTCTACTTGAACATTATGATTTCCTAAATGTTATTAATTGACAGATTTGTAGGTTTACCAGCCAATAAAAATCCTGTATTTCAGGGCAAAATAGGGTCGGACATTATAGGTAAGTTTGACAGGCTTTAATATTAGTTCCTATAGGGAAAAATCCAAGATATAAACCTGCATTATACAAATTTAGGAAACAATTTGCCAACCAAATTGCTTTGGTAAACTTATGCAACTCTCTTCACAGAAAAGGACAGAGGCAATTTGGGAAATATTTTATGGTAAACTTTGATATTTGTGTAAACTGGGATGGGTTTATTGAATGGCCCATCCTTTCTCCAGATTAACCATAGGGCCACTACGTCAACGGTGATTATTCAGACCTATAGTAAAAACCTGGAAAACAAATCATGAAGTGTGAACGAGCTAACGGCACAGACCATTCAGAGACATAAAAAAGCAACCGTCAAAAGTAGCCAAGCGTATTATTGAAAAAGGGACAATGTGGAGTTAAAGGATTGAAATAGGACACTCGATTGTAAAGGCAATTCAGTCAGGTTTGTGGAAAATGTCGATGGTTTGAATTGAGCACTGTATAAAAAGAGAACTGCGATGTAAATCACGAAACCTTTTTGAAAAGATTGAAACTGATATATTGATGTTTGAATGTCCTCCATCAAAAAGCATTTTGTTCCGGTTATGTTTACAATTCAGTTGAAAGTTGACAGGACTGATGTCGATGAAATAAATTTGTTTTCTATTTTCTGTTCCACTTAAGGACAGTAGGTTCGATTGTATATGGCATTTATTTGATACTTGTTACTTCATTACAAAAATAGGACTCAAATATTAATTTATCATTTCATAACCAATAAGCCCATCCCAGTAAATATCAACATCAAAATGGGCCATGAAATTACATAGAAATTTCATCCTGATTCAATCCACAAAGATAGTAGTGTAAAACAAAATGAACCATGGCGATTTTATTTACAAATTGCTCCCAAAATTTATAAAATGTAGCTTTATATATTAGATTTTTTCCCATAGGAACCAATATTAAAACCTGTCAGCCCAACCTATGATGTCCAACCCTATTTTGCCCTATAATGCAACATTTTGATTGGCTGGCAAACCTGCATATCTGTAAATTATTGGTTAGTTCAGTATTGTCAACTCTAGGATACAAAGGTGGCATATATGGTAATCTTCTCCTAGCCTTGTCCAACCCTTGGACATACCCAATGTGGGATGGGCTTATTATGTTGGGGTAATATGTTTACCAGTTTCAGAAAAAGAATTTGACTCAGCCTACATTTAAATATTTTTGGTTGTTTTTGATTTTTGTTTTATTTGTATTTGTGTAAAGAAGTTAGTTAAGTTTCTGTATGGATTATAGAACATTATATGAATGGCGGGCTTTTGGTGGGGAAAAAATGTCCCCCAGATTAACCAAGGTCTATGTATTTATCAGTCACTCCGTTTCCCAACCCTCACAGTGCGTTCATCCCTGCAGAGGGGGTCATGGTGGATCTTTTGTTGGCTAGCGGTGGGACTCTAGGAGATAAAGACATTTACTCCAGGGCCGATCTAATTGTGGGCCGGGCCTGAGAGTGATCATCTGTGTGTGTTGGATCCTGATTAGGCACTTGGGAGCCCCGCATGTCTATTGGATAAAGACCGGCCACCAGTCATCCCACTGCCGGGGCCTGGCGCCGGGCGGCCCGGGGAACCCACTCCGCCCGGCCGTGGTCCCATCCCCCCACCCACCACCCAGGGGAGGGGGGTGGAGGTGACTTCCCTTCTCTATGCCCCGAAGTGTGTGTTGGGGTTTTGAAAAGGGGCCTTCACGTACGCAGTAAGGGGGGTGGGGGTATGAGATTTTAGAAAATCTGCGTATGTTTCTGTACCATTCCAATGCGTACTTTAGCCCAAGGGGGGTCGGGGGGGGTCTAAAATTTAAGAAAATCTGCGTATGTACTAAATGGAAGGCCCCAAACAGACCCACTTTGAAGGACACTGCAAGTTGTAAAAGCTACCCATGATAAAGGGATGTTGTAAATACATTTTATACCCCTGTTTGTTGATTTAATTGAAATAAATATCATTATTCATTAAGCCACATTACTGTCTATTTAGTATCATCTATTTCTCCTAATTTACAGCACTTTTCTATATAACAAAGTGTAACTCCTTTTGAATTCCAAATGCATATTGACTGAGTAGGCAGAATTCACACCCATTTGGAGTGAAATCTTTAAACTCATTTCACTGACTTGAGGCTGAAAAAGGACCCATCTCCTTCACTTTTGGACACACACATTAAGGCAGGTTTCAGACCAAGTCACCCCCTCCCCCGGCCGCCGCCCCCCTCCCCGTGCCTTTGATAGTGTGACGTTCTCTGGTAAGTCGGGGTTGCCGATTCTTACGACAGAGGAACGTGGGGGTTGTTCGGGTCTCGGGGCGGACGGGGAATCCGGGCCAAGAACCGAGGTGTGTTTCTAGAGTCGTGCCTCGCGCACGAGGGGGGGCTGAGCGAATCGATCGGCACTCGATGTCGACGGAGGACTGCGGGGGAGGGAAATTATGGTAGGGGTACGGGTCGGCCGGGGAACGGTCCACCCCTGAGTTCCGGTCCGCGGGGGCGACGGGCCGACGGTCGCCTATTGTTTGGTAGCGTGGGGCCGAGCACGCCGCGCCCTCGTCCCCGCGGACTTCGCTCCCTCGTTCCGCTCCCCATGTCTTCGTACCATACTACGCCTCGGTTTCCGGTACTACTTCGGGCCTTCGTGCCCTACTTCGTTCCCTCGTTCCTCGTTCTTCGGGCCTTCGGGCCCCTTACCCTATGTTTCGACTACCTATCTCGGACTTCGACTGTTTTGTCCTAACTTCGACTTAATTACTCTATTCGGCTCATCTTTAGTGGTTGTTTCAGGAAAGAGGACACGTCTGGACACCAGGAGAACTGTTGAAGAACTCTGTTTATTCGGGCCTCACCGCCCCTTTATATACTAGAGAGGTCAGCCCTGATTGGCTGCCTCCGGTCACGTGACCTACAATTGACGTCACTTCCGGTTTATATATTCCGTTTCCGGTTTACATTTCACTTCCGGTTTACATATTTCCGGGTTTCGTTCCATTACGTTTTCGTTATTCGTTCTTTACATATTCGTTATTCGTTCTTTACATATTCGTTCTTTACATCTATTTCGTTCTTCGTTCTTTACATATTCGTTATTCGTTCTTTACATATTTCCATTATTACCTTATTTCTATTACTTTAACCTCTATGTATTTTGGCTGAATAGCCGTTCATCACACCCTCCCGCACCTTCTTGAAAGGTGGGAAAACACGTTATACAAAATTTCAACACAGTTCATACAGCAACGACAACAGAACATACTCTAGAACCAGAAACATTTCAATCCTACGCTCCTTATCGGCAGAGGAGGAGGTGTCACCCTCTGTCCTCCCCAGTCTACTTCGGAGGGCCCCCGGGGCCTATCCGGCTAATTATTATTTCTCTTCTTTCTTCGTTTTTCTTTCTTCGTTTTTCTCTCTTCGTTTTTCTAAAAGTTCATATAATTCGTTTTTATATATCTTAGTCTCTTTTTATCTTCGTCAGAGTTCTCTTATCCTTGATCTATTTACGACCTCCTGTTTTTCTCGTTTTTTTAGGATGAGCGAGCCGGTCGTGGCTCTCCCACCCGGGACTGGGGATCGGTCGTGACCCCGTCGCCCCCGCTCCTCTCCTCTGGGCTCTGTTTACTTAGCCCCTCGGCGCGTTTTTCCTCGCCTTTTCTTTACCCTCATTAGGACAGAGGGACCGGTCGTGGTCCTCCTGCCCGGGGCCATGGGTCGGTCGTGACCCGCAGTGCCCCCGTTCCCTTCGTTTTTCGTCGTCCAGACGTTCTCCCCTAGTTCGGGTGGAGAATCGGTCGTGACTCTCTCACCCAGAGGCCAGGGTCGGTCGTGACCCTTAGTCCTCTCGACCCTCGGTCCGTTCTACCGTCGTCCAGACGTTCTCCCTTGTTTTTGGGTAGAGAATCGGTCGTGACTCTCCTACCCGGTCGGTCGTGACCCCTCGTTCTTCCGTAACTGTTACTCTTCTCTGCGTTCTCTTAGGTGATGATGATGGTTTTAAGGATGAGTTGAAGAAGAAAGACTGAAGCTTTTGTAGATAGAATGTTCTTTTTGGACTTCGCACCCTCGGTCGCCTCGGCATTCAGAGCCCCCCAGTGACTTTTTCACGGTTGGCAAGGACAACATGTTCGAGCCAGAGGCCAAGGTACCCAAAGAAGAAGATGGCGTTGTATGTGGAAAGGAACTTAACTTCATTCATTAAAGCTTAGAGTGGAAGCTTCAGCAGACGACGTCGCGGGTTTCGTGCTACTTGTGAAGCTTTGAGATGGAGTTCGGGTGAAGGTGAGACTGAGAAGATTAGAATCATTAATTATTGATGAAGTGTCCGTTTTCCGTACAGGAACTGAAGTTTGATTTTTACGACACATGTCCTCGTGGTTAACCCAGCATCAAGATGTTCCGTCCTCGACCACGTCGACACATTTGAAGATTTCAGGATTTCAGACAGAGATGTCGGAGAGAGTCCACCATAATAAGGTATTTCCGTCACCGTTCCGGGCCCAAGTGGCATGACAACAACCGGAACGGAGACCTGATTTAAGAAGATAGTTTTGATGAAGTTTCTTTTTGATTGACAGGAGCCGGTGCCTCTCATCCCTCCCCCCCCCCCCGTAAACAACGGCAGGAAGACAGTCCTCTTTGGGGCGAGAGGGAGGCTCCTTCGTTCTACTGATGAGATGATTTTCCTAAGAAGAGGATTCCTGTTTCGGGCACTCGGGCCCTCGTTCGTTTCCTAGGCTCTCGGGCCTCGCTCTCTTTTTACTAAGTTTTTTTTTTTTTCTTCGTCCTCCCGGAGGACCGTGCTTATTGACGATTTTCTTAAGACTGTAATACCAACAAATAGTTCGTTAATAGAGGTAAGTTTAAGATCCGGTCTGGTTTGATTTTTGGAGTAAGGCCACAGTCGTCCACGGTGCCATGTCACATTGCATGGAGACACTATGCCTATGACGAACGCCGAGACAACAGCTCCGAGCCGTTCCGGGCTGCTCGACGGTTCGAAGTTGGTAAGTTGAAGATATTAGTGAGAAGGAGAAGAAGAAGCCGTAGAAAGTGAAGATGGACGACATCAACTGGGACCTGCACCCAACGTCAACGTTTGAGATCCGGAACGGGCCCATTCACAATAAAATAGCATGTATAGAGAACTCATCCGATGAACTCCAAGAAGGATCGCTCCTCGTTGCTCTTTGCAGACCTCTTGATTTGTCTATCAGGGCATCCGCAGCCGACGTTCCAAGCACCACCTTCCTGTATATTGCAAAGATTACTTCCCTATATGTTTCGAAGACTATTTTTGTTTCGTTCCTCGAGAAGAAGACATCAGGAAATACGACATGGAAGGAGTCTCTGTCGTTACAGCAGGTGAGAGATTAATATAAGTTTTTAGTAAGTCTATTAAATTTTTTTCCGTTTCTCGTTCATGTATTACTTTTACTATATATCACGGTCGGTCACGAGCCAGGGCTCCTAAGTTATCGTCCCTGCTCGTGCCTTGGTCCTCCGGGAGACATCTACGACTCGCCGCAATCCTTTCACGACTCGCTGCATCAACTCTGGCACGATAAAACCAGCATTCAGGTCGAAAAATTCCATTTTGCCGCTCTTCGTATGCGGTAAGAGGCTGAAGACAAGGAAACTCAGAAGATGATGGTACATGAATCCGGGTTCATCCACATTCTGATCGATCCATCCAAGATCAAGAAGACAAGGTTGCAGGAAGTAGAAGTGCCGCTAGAGGACAGAGGTCGTCTCTTCCTCGCCTCCAGATCGCTCAAGGCAGCGCGGGAGAAGGGTTTTCAGTCTTGGCCCGCGCCAGCCTTTCCTCCAGCGGCGAGTCGCCGGCCCACCGGTACCTTATTTACCCCGGCACGACCGTCGACTCAAAGACTACAATGACAACACTATCCGTCCTTTCTGATTTCCTTTCCTCGATTCCGCCTCCCAACTTTCACTCTCGCTCCCGGGTCGCCCGGCCCGTTATCCATTTCCGCGACCGGACGATCCCGTTCCATCTGCTCGGTCCCAACCAACGCAGCGGGCTCCAGGGAAGAAGAGGAACAGCTACAAACTTGTTTTTCCTCCTAGCGCCTCCTTCCGTCCCGTATTCGCCCCGCAGGCTTGGTAAGTTCATTCCAGTCATGGACCCTCCAGCTCGCTGATTACGCTCAACACCTCCTAACACATGTGGTTTCGTTCACTTCCGCAAGAAGGTTTCCATAAAGAAACTAATAAGAATAAATTAAGATAAGAATGTTCGAGCCCGCCAGTCCGTTCCCGATGAGTTTAAGTAAAGTTTTCGGGCCCGTCCAGCGGTCTCCAGGAGCGTCTTTTATCCAGGCTTCGGCCTCCTGTGCGGCTCAGGTACCTCCGCCTCGGCCCGGTTCTCTCCCTGGGGGTTTGACACTATGGGTGAGGAGCCAACGCCCCGTAATCCCTCCCCACCCGACTCGCGACGCGCCATCTTCCGCCTCTGGTTCCGTCGCGCTGTTTTTCTTCCGTGCAAGACCTCGAGCAGCATCTACTTCACCCTTCTTCTTGGCGTCGGATCGGCAGCAACAGCCTCTCCTCCCTAGCGGGGAGCTCGAGAAGCTGATCCACCATTCCGCTCTGTTTTTCCGCCTCTCTTGTTGCCTTCAACAAGTCATCCAGTTGATCCTCGTTTTTGTGCATCACTAGGGTCTGAGCCAATTGGACGGTCCGGTTGTGTTCGTTAACTAGCTGGTCGACCCCCGGGAACTCCCTGGTCAACGGCCCCAGTGCCGCCGTCGGGAACTGCGCCATCGCTTCTTCAAATGTCTCTGGCTTGCGGCCCGTTTCTAGTGCCATCAGGAACGCCATAGACGCCGAAGCCATTGCTCTTGTCTTGGCCGTCATTCCTCGCACCTCCCTCGGGGGCCACGTCAGTTGCACCCGAATGGCCTTTTCCGCGTCCCAGTCCCGTACCGCTCGCGCCGTCACCGGAAAGTGTCCCTGTAAGACCTGGTGAACGGCCTGTGTCCGTAATAACTTGAGTCTCGGTGTTTCTCTAGATGGTCCTGCCGTCGGCATCTCCGCTCCGATAGACCCGAACACTGAATCCGCTCCCGACTCGTCCAATTCTTGTTTCTCCAGCTCGTATCCTCTGGTCTCGGCCTGCCCCAACTCCATGTCCTCTGAGTCTTCCACCTCCTCGTCCATGGACTGGGCAGCCGGCATTTGTAATCTGTGTATCACAACCCGCGGTTGTAGCGCCCGCCCGTGTTTGTCCTCGTCCTTGAGTGGGGTATCCGGTCCTGGCGGCGATCCCATACGTTCGGGCGACGGTGGTCCCGGGGTCTCCTCCGATCCTTGCGACCCGAAAAACGAGCTCCCCAAACTGGCCCGAGTCAGGTTGTCAACCGCCGCCCGTGTCTCTGGCGTGTCTGGTGCTACCGTAATGTCTCTCATTCGTTTCAATCCGGGGGGCGGCACTATCGGCTGCTTACATACCATCTTCTCCAGGGGTGAATCTGCTTTCGTCGGGGTAGGGGTAGAGAACAGCGGCTGTGTCGAGGCCGTCGACGCCGTGTCCTCCGGCCTGGCTGCATGCCGAACATACTTTACTTTCTCCACTCGCCCCGACGGTTTGAGTCCCTGCCTTTCTGCCATCTCGCGTAGAAACCTCCCTAGGTACAATGCTTCTCTTTCCACCAGCCGGCCTCCCTGTGCTTCCCGAATGCTGTCCTCCAGCTCCCGGTCGGATCTCGCCTCGTGGTAACCCCTGAACGATCCCTCCCGGTTCATTGTTCCTTTTAAATACCCGGGGTACCTCGGGTGTCGTGATTCGTATATCACCGATTTCTTATGAACTGTCATCATAGTAAATTGTGCGTCGCTACAAGGTGGTTCTAGTCCCGTGGTCCGTTTGACTCCTGTCGAGGTCTCAGGCTGTGATGGTCCCAGCTCTCCCGTGCTGCTAGACTCAGCGATAATCAAAGACCGATCGCTTCGGGCCGACATACTCCTGCCTGACTCCGACTGGTCCGAACTCGTTCCCTCCTCCAATTCTCTCGGGACTTTCTTGACCTTTTTCCACTTCTTCTTTCGCGACGGCTCCTCCGTCGGGCATCCCTGCGTCGGGGGCCTCTTGAAAGCGAGCGGCTCCTCTTCTTCTTTGACTTTTGGTCGTTGGTCGTCGGACGAGCTCACCAATTCCACCACCTCAGCCCCCGGTGGTATTCCTGAGCAACCCGGCTTCGGGGTGGGTGTGGATGTCCGTCCTTTTCCTCTGCCTGGGAGTCCTCGTCCTCTCGGTTCCCGTGGTTCTCCCTGGGCGTTTAACTTCTTAATTCGGCTCTGTACTAACCCTGATATTTGGTCTGGTGTCAGGAGTGGTTTCGGGTTGACCACGGCTCGGCTCGCGCTTCGCGGCGACTCGGTGTCTTCCTTCCGTACTCCTTTCGCGGCCCTCCGAGGGGAACGACGCGTGGGTGTTGATCGTTCCGCCACCTCGGCCAGGGGTCCCTTCCCGGCTGCTTTGGCTGCTTGGGCTCCCTCGCCGGCCTCGTCGGCCTCTGATCCTTCTTCGGTTGCTACCTGCTCCAGCTGCTCGGCGTCGCTGTCCTCAGATCCTCTTGACGCCCTCGGGTAGTAAGGGATGCGGATCTGCCGTCGCGGCCTCTCCGGTGCCTCCTTATCCACCGCCCTCTCAGGGGGTTGAAACCCTTCTGGATGGCGCACCGCGTAGTCCCGTTCCATGTTGGCTACCCGGGCCGCCGTTTCGTCTCCAGTAGCGAAACTGGTGTACGGCGGTCGTCCTTTCGGGTCCAAGGCGAACGCCGCAGCATACTCCAGCCTCAGAAGGGGGTCTTGCTTCGGCATCCCCCTCTGCAGGTTCCCTTCGTGTGATTCCGTCATGTGCTTTCTCCAGTCCTGGTGTGTCGAATAGGCTCGACTCGAACACACCGGGCACATGTAGTACTGCTTCCGGAATCCATCGTGCTGGCCTTTAATATGCTTGACCAAGTGCTTAAACTCCTTTCCGTGACAATGTCCTTCCCAGCACTGTCCGCTCATCGTGTCTGTTTTCCGGGCTTTCGGGGCTCGTTCCAATCCTGAAGCTCGTCCCGTCAGCCGTTTCCGTTTTTGTCTCGTGGTGATGCTGCTCGTCTCGCTTCTCTGCTTTTCTTCTTGTTTTCTTCTCCTTAGCTCAGTCTGCTCGTCTGCGATTCGATGAATCCTGGTCGGCTGACCAGAATGACCTGCTCCGGCGAGCGCTCTGCCTTTTATAGCCGCCGCAGGCGGAAGTGGGCGTGGCCTGCACTAGCGACCCCTAGCGTCAGACTCACCATCCACTTCTACGGTGGCGCCCCCTACTATTTTCCGGTCCCCGGGGCCCGCCGCTGGTCACCGCCTCGCCTGTTTTCTTTACCTCGCGGCCCTTCGCCCGTCCTCGCGTTTTTCCTAGGCCTTTTATTGCCCCACCGGACGCCTTCGGTCCTTTCATCCCTCGTCGCCTTTTCTTGCCTTTTTCATCTTGGCCCTCACAGTGCTTCCGCACACTTCCCGGAGAACACAGGGGCTCGGCGTTATCACCTCCTCGCCGCCGCCCCGTTCTCTTTGTCCTCTTTTATTCCTTTTACGACCTACTTTAAAGCCCGTCCTCGTTTCAGGCCTCGCCTTTTACAGCCGTCCGTTCGTTCCTCCGGCGTTCCCGAGAGTGCCGCATCTACTCTCCTCCGGTCTCCTGGACGCTATAAAGCGGTATTACCAAGTCGGCATTACTTCAGAAGTCTTCACCAGCTTGCCACCGGGTCTGTCTTCCGTTGTAACCCAACCATCTTTTCCACGCTGTGGTTCCTCCGAACTGACCGGAAAGCGGCTCCGTGGGACTACTTTAGACATTCGGGCCGTCGTGGCTCCCGAACGCCGTTTTTCGTTCCAACCCCGCATTTCCCACCTATATTACATCCGCAAGAGAACCAATCTTCAGCTAGGTAGCGAATCTCTACAGCCTAACGACCTGCACTCCTACTGTAGTGGTCAACGCACCGCCCCGACTCAATGGCCCCAGGTTGATCAGTCCTTTTTGGCCAAAGCCTTTCTGTGTAGCGCCGATTTGGTCGTTCCCTTGGTCCTCTTCCACCTGCGGAATCGAGACACGAAAACGACTTCATCACAAAAAGGGGGTACCCCGTTTCCTTACGTGCCCTAGCGCGCCCCACCCCAAGCATTTACTGTGCAGCCTCGTATCCTTGCTGGTCAGCTACCATCCAAGCTGGCGCAGCGTGTCCTCGGTAGGGTTCCAGGCGGTCCACATGGACCACCCCCCCCGGTTTCCCTCGTTTCTTCCGTACTACCACCCGTCCTCGGTCAAGCACCTTGACGATCAGTGCAGGGCCTATCCATGGAAATCGCAACTTCGTTCCCTTGTCCCTATCCACTACCGTATCGTGCACCCAGACCAGTTCTCCGGCGTGGTATTCCCGCCGAGTCACCTTCCCATCATACTCGTGTTTCTGATGGATGGCGGCTCGTTTCAGCCCCGTCCGGGCCTCCCGATACGCCGCGACTAGCCCTTCCTCTAGGCTTTCCACATAGTCGCTTACCCGTCGGGGTTCCTCCTCTGGTCCTAGAGGTCTCCCATAAATCGCCTGTCGCGGCATCATGGTCTGTCGGCCCAGCATCATCATGTTCGGTGTCACTCCCGTGCTGGCTTGCGGCGTTGCTCTATAACTCATCATCACGAGCGGGACCATCTCGTCCCATTCCCGACCTGTCGCTCGGCAGCTGGCTTTCAAACAACACCCCAAAGTACGGAAACTTCGTTCTATGTACCCGTCACTCCTGGGGTGGTACGGCGTCGTTCTTGTTTTGTGAATCCCGAATAGTGCACAGACCTGAGCCACCACCTCGGATTCGAAATTCGTTCCTTGATCCGAGTGTAGTTCCCGAAACGCGCCGTACCGTGCTACTACTTCTTCAACCAGTTTGTTCGCCACTGTCGTTGCCTTTTGATCCGGGATCGGGAAACACTCCAACCATTTGGTGAAATAGCATCCCACCATCAGGCAATACTTATTTCCTCGTTTGGTGACTGGGTACGGGCCCGAAACATCCATGGCCAGCCGTTCCATCGGCTCCCCCACTATGTACTGATGTAGCGGCTCCCGTCTTCCTCTTCCTTTTTTCAGCAACGCGCAATCACATTCTCGACATTCCTTCCGCACGTCTTCCCGGAGTCCCGGCCAGTAAAACCCTTGTTCCAACAGGGCCGTCGTCCTGGCGACTCCTAAATGCGCTCCTGCCGCGCCTCCATGGTATTCCCTTACCAGCTTGGCCCGTTCCCCTCGGGGAACGACCAACTGGTTCCTCCAACCATGTCCTTCCAGTTCCCAGTACTTCCGATGCAGCACGCCATCCCTGAGGCTTAATCGTTCCCATTGCCTCCATAGGATCTTTGTTTCTCGGGATTCCGGAGATATGGCCTCCCAACCTGGCCGGTCCGCATCTTTTTCCATCCGTGCGACAATCGGCCCTATATCTCGATCCCTCCTCTGCGCTGCTCTCATCTCCTGCGGGGACCATCCGGGCTCGTACCCCCGGGCCCGCGTCACTACTCTCACTTGTTCGGTATTCTCGTGCTCCTCTCCACATTGTTTGCACGGATACCGGGACAACGCGTCAGCGTTCCCATGCTTCCTGCCCGGTCGGTGTTGGAACGACACATCATGCGAGTCGATAATCTCAATCCACCGAGCAGCCTGCCCCATCGGTTCCTTACTTCTCTGCAGCCAACTAACCGCGCTGTTATCCGTCCGGACTATCACGCGTTGACCATAGATGTAGCACCGAAAATGCTTCAAAGCTCGCACCACCGCCAACAGTTCTTTCCGCGTGGTGCAATACTTTCGTTCATTTGACTCCAGGGTTTTGCTCGTGTAAGCTATCACCCGTTCCTCCCCTCTCTGCTCTTGTGATAGCACGGCTCCCGTTCCCACGTCACTGGCGTCTGTATCAAGCCACCATTGTCCTTCTTCCTCCGGGAATCCCAACACCGGGGCCTCCGTTAGCGCCTTCTTCATCGCATCAAATGCCTCTTGTCGTCTCGCGCTCCACACGAATGGTTCCTCCTTCGTTGCCAATTCATACAAGGGGGCAGCCAACTCCGTGAAGCCGTTTATATGCCTTCTATAGTACGAACATAATCCCACGAAGGCTCGTACCTCGTGGAGATCCCGCGGGACCGGCCACTCGGTTACTTGCCGACACTTTTCGGGGTCGGGTTCGATCCCGTTGAACGAGACAACGTGCCCCAAGAACGGAATCTTCTTCTGGAACAGCTTACATTTTCGCGCCTTTAACTTCAGTCCTGCAGCGTTCAGCCGGTCCAGAACCCGTACCAATCTTTCCAGAGTCACTTTGAACGTTGGTCCAAAGACCAGTATATCATCCAAGTATACCAGACACTCCTCCCACACGATTCCTCTGAGGATTCTTTCCATCAGTCTCTCGAAGGTGGCTGGGGCGTTCACTAGCCCGAATGGCATCACTTTGAACTCATATAATCCTCCTTGAGTCACGAAGGCCGTCTTTTCTTGGTCCTCCGGTGCCATCTCTACCTGCCAATATCCACTCGCGAGATCCAGACTGCAGAAGAATAGGCTTTCTCCCAAAGTGTTGAGGCTGTCCTCTATCCGCGGGAGCGGATAGGCGTCCACTTTCGTAGCCTGGTTCAGTTTTCGGTAGTCAATACAGAACCTCGTTCCTCCGTCCTTCTTTTTGACTAGAACGGTCGGGCTACTCCACGCACTCCCGCTCTCTTGGATAATCCCTAAATTTAACATATCCTCCACCAGTGCTCGTTCTTCCTCTCTCCTGGTGGCCGGATACCGTCTGACCCTCTGCTTGATCGGCATCTGATCTCCCGTTTTAATTCGATGTTGTACTAAATCTGTCCGTCCTAACTCATGTTTCGAGGTCGCAAACATTTGTTCCCGGGCCATGATGGCTTTCTCCAGCTCTTCGCCCTCCTTCGTGGTCAGGTCTTTCTTAGCCTCCCCTATCATTTCAACGAGCGCTCCTGGGGGTTCTTTTGCTTCACTTCCTACTCCTCGTACCTCTTGTACGAAGGTGGCTTCTCCGAGTACCCTGCCGGTTTCCAATTTCGCGCTCTCGGTCCCTCGGTTGGCCACCCAAACTTCATTTTCTTCTCCCAATGTCACCGTTCCTGGGATCACCTCCAGTCCCATAGGTAATCCAGCGCCGGTGATGACAGCCAGCTGTCCACCCTGTCTTATGTCCATTCTCGCTACTACTGTTACTCGGGTCACTTGGAGTGGGGGTATTTCCGTCGTTTTCTCGATTCGCACGACCTGTCCTCCGACGGTAACTGCCCGAATCCCATCCGTTCTCTGTTCTGCTCCCGGGATTCGTTCCCCCTCTCCCTCCCCCTCGGCGGGCAGGAAGATGGCACTCGCGTGGGGCTTAACTG